>CM057344.1:232198658-232798658 GCA_030015575.1 Agapanthus africanus
TAATCTTAACCATGGTCTAATTCTTTACACTAACCCTAGCTTGCATGTATCATCAAACATGATACAATCATGTGCACAAAATATATCACATATGCAATGTGCACAAACCAAGTGAGTAAATCCATTTAAAGTGAACCAATACTAGTTAATGCAAAGTAATATATCAAATATATAATTATACATTAAATCATTAAATCAACACTTGATTCAATGATCCGGTCATGTCGCATATAACCGGCTAGTATCCAATGTATCGGCTTATCGAATCAATCCTTGATTCGATAACTAGGTTATATCGCATACAACCATTCAACACATTCATCGCGAGAATGAAATACGGTATCACATACACGCATTATTCTCGGTCCCGCACATATCTCATATGCGCTCCTATTTCGTTTCGCTTGAGCCAGGAAACCTCTGTGTAGGACTCTAAAGACTCGTCAATACGCCGGTAGCGGATGATGATCATATCAAGCACCCACAAGCCGCAAGCGGTCTGCTAAACGTAACGGCCACCCGGGTATTGAGCGATCAGAAGATCGACGAGCAAGCCCGCTCACACTCCTGTGAATCCAACCAGTAACACTTACCGTACAGTCCGGTCTGATCGTCTGATATGTCGCATATCTCGCCTAGGGGTGGTAAACGTCAGACCCCAATAGCTCGATAAGTCATGCCGACTTGAGGTCCATAACATTCTTGAAACTACTGATAACTCTTACCAGTATATCACTGCAACCCTGGCCAGGGATTTCCTGTTATGGCCAGTCGAGCATAGCACAACATCAACCCCCAATACCGGGAGAGACGAATCCCCTCCTATCGCTCATTGCCTCCATGTGAACCGGGACTGTACCCAAAAACCACCTGTTTGCACAACTCAGTAGAGCCGTGGTAGGGTGGAAATCAAAGCACAGTGGGAGACACACAAGACTCTATGACGATCTCGGGTCAACAGACTAAGCTGTACCAGTGTCACCAGAGAACTGCCATCTGACGTGAGGTATAATACCATCTGGGAGTTCTCGGCGAGTCCGTTCAGTGTACCCAGTCTCCACTGAACACCCGCATACCATCTTCGATTTCAAACACCAATGGATATGGGATCATCCATCGCCCATCGCATGGGTCGAGAAGATATGCGCTAGTCTACTCTGGAATATCGATGCCCCGTCTCGATATTCCCTCGACTAGGAACATTTCAAGGATGTACTCATGGACTACCCAGGCCCCACTAGTATGATCTACATCATAGTCCTGGAAGTCGAGTACACATCCTAAGGGCTTTATCAACATGTAATCAGAGAGACAGAAAGTATACATGTTAAGATAAAGTGCAACCTGATAGCGTACTATCATGTCGAGCAAGAAAGTCCTTCCTATATATGTCCCAGCATCCACTACAATATACATCCAATGTACAGTAATGGCCTCTAGGGCATACATATAACTAACAATCTCCCACTTGCACTAGGGCCATCTGTAGCAGTGGTTGCAGTATCACATACTCAACCATCCCCTAAAAGTCTCTCTTTGGGAAAAAGGCCTTCGTGAGTGGATCCGCCGTGTTGTCCTCTGAGTCTTCTCTCCTAACCTCGATCACCCTGGAGATCAACTATCTCCATGATCAGGTGATGCTGCCTCAGAATTTGTCTGGGTCACTGATGGGACCAGGGTTCCAGGGCCAAAGCCACACTTCCATTGTCACACAATGGTAGGAACCTAGTTCATCCTATGAACCTATATACACCCAAACTTCCTCTTTGGTAGTATCTTTAATAGCGATGTTACCAGCCTTTATCGTCTAGTTTGTCACGGTATCTAGCTTGGAAATCTTCCAACATACCGTCCCTTTACTGAGGGTAAAGACAATGCTTGTGACTGACATTCAGTCGTCTTTATCACTCTGGAACCTTTCCAGTGATTCTCCCCAGGATCGATTGATACTATCTTACTACATCTAGTGAGAATCCTAGCATCCAATTACATCTATCTCATAGATGAAAACTCAGGATTTAGGAGGTATCACTTTGATCCTATTTGGGGAATCCTAGTGATAATAGGAGATTGACCGATCGTAGTATAGGAAACTCTTTTCCTATCAAGAGTATGTTGTCTACGTACAATACGAAGATGACCACCTTACTCTCTACTACCCTTTTGTATATACAAGGTTCGTCTACCATTTTGATGAAGTCAAACACTTTGACTATCACATCAAAACAGACGTTCCAACTCCGCGATGCCTGCTTCATTATGTAAAGCAACTTGCACACGTTTCCGCTGCTCCCACTGTTTACGAAGACCTATGGCTGTGTTCTTATAGACGTTCTCTTCTAAATCAGTATTTAGAAAAGCAGTCATGGCACCCAACCGCCAGATATCGTAGTCATGGTATGTAGCCGTGGTAAGTAGGATCTGGACAGACTTAAGCATAGCTACTAGAAAAAGGTTTCATCATTATCCACGCCTGGTCGATGACGAAAACCTTTAACAAGTGTAGCTTTGAAAGTCTCAACTTTTCCATCTAAACCAAGTAATCTTCTCAAGATATACTTGCTCCTGATGGGGATTTAACCCTTCAGATATCCCAACTAAAGTCCATACTTTGCTGGTGTACATGGATTCCATCTCAGATCGCTAAGCATCCAGCCATTCTTACAGAGTCCCTACTCTCGATGGCCTGCTCGAAACTAGTTGGGTCATCATCTCATGATGCAATCCTTGCTCCCACTGTCATCGAGAAACCGAGGTATCTCTCAGGCGGATGAGGAACCCTACTAGATCGGCGGAGAGGCTGAGGTTCGTCGGGAACTATAGAATCTTATGGTTCTGTCAAATCATCAACTGCAGTTTTTTATAGCTGGAACCTTTCCAGTTCTACAGAACTGATCCTGCCTCGATCTTGTCCGGATTTTGCTTTAAACATAGGCCGGACAACCCCAAATCGTAACTCGCTTAAGAGATGGGTTCTTCCCATACCATATCTCATATGGAGTGGTAGGCACTGATTTGATTCAAACCTAATTCAATAGGTATGCAGCTTCTCAAGTGCATAACCCCAAAAGGAAATAGGTAACTCAGCAGTACTCATCATAGAGCACACCTTATCATATATGGTGTGATTGCTCCGCCCCGATATACCATCGTGCCATGGTGTATACGGAGGAGTAATGCTGAGAGAGAATCTTATTCTCCTTTAGAATATTCCAGGAATTCCGTGCTCAAGTATTCTCCTCCTTGATCTCATCAAAGGACATAATACTTATACCCGTATTGGTTCTCTACTTCTATCTTATATTCTCTGAATATCTCAAAAGGTTCGGACTTGTGTTTCAACAGGAACATAGGTCTGAATTTTGAGAGATTATCAGAGAATATAATGAAGTATAAAGAACCAGTCCTGGCATGTGTAGACAGGAGACCTTACATACATCATCATGTATCAGTCCCAAGAGTTTACCAACCCTTCCTCTGTTTCCAGTAAACAGAGCTGGTGTCATTATATCTTTGTGACATGACTGACAAGTTTCACAAGATGTAAATTCAAACTGATTTAAATATGCATCTAAATGTAACTTCAGCTAGTCGGGTCGCATTGATATGACCTAGTCTACAATACCTCAAGAAGAATTCGTTCATTTCTGAACTCTTCCTCTTGTGTGTGTTCAGTATACAAAGAACTGTAGTTTGAATTAGAACGTCAATGCTTTTAGATAACGTGCCTGAACCGATCAACTTTTGATATAGGAAATGTTCAAAACATTATCCATCAATACAAAATTATATCCTTTCTTTACTAATAAAGAGACTGATATGATTTTGTATATCAGGTTCGGTATCTAATAGCATTTGTTCAGAATCAATGTATTCGTAATACAGGGTGACAGTGACCAACAGACTTGGCTGCAACACTTGCCCCGTTTTCTGCCTCATGAAACTTATCACCCGTTCTCAGTTTTTCTACCCTTTTGTAGCCCTATGTAACAGATTACATATCTGGGATCCTGATCCGGTATCATATACCCAGGATGCAGAGGATACTGAGAAACAGTTCTTTGTAATGAACACACCCGAAGGAGATGCATCATATGCACTTTCTTCGTTTGGGCGGCATAGGAATTCTGGTATTCCCCTATTTCCTGCTCTGTCTTATAACAATTATAAGTTGGAGCGGGACCAACGTTCCCCAGCTCAGTATAACAAGCGGGTTCGGTCAAAATTCCGTATTATTATCTTGATTAAGGCGTGATATGGTCGCTACCAGGAGAGAGAGAGAAGAAAACACTCTGCGTGCGCTCTTGCAAGATTAGATTGGTTATGTATTTTATCTAATCAGGATGGCTCCCACTGTTTTTATCAAATCTTCCTTCAAACCTTAAAAGGAAAGACTTGCCGGGATTAATTACACTCTACAAGTTCGCCAACCTTTCAGCCAGGCCAGTGTCGATACTTTGAGGGAGGTTCCCCGTGCTTTCGCACGGACCTAATTACAGTAAACCTCGTTTTCCCAGAGGCGTAACCCCGTTGACACCTTTCTAGACACCTACTTGATCGGCTAATTGTAAAGTGCAAAACTCTCCCAGGAGTAACAATTACTCGCAGTGGGTATCGGGATCCAACTATCACATAGAAGGTATGCAATCTCATTGCAAGTTTCAACACTTGAAACTCCCGATAAAGGTTTTTACCCCTAGCACCTATGACCTTAACTATGGTCAACAAATCATAAGTACTAGTCAAGTTCTAACCGTCATTTCGTGATTAATTAGACCCACCCACATGACCCTTAACTAAGGTCAACAAAGTCACGCGACTGTCCTAACTAATCGCATCATATGCGGTGTAGGAAGACATCACTTAGCTACCGTACACTGTGCCTTGACTATGGTCAACAAACACAGCACGAATACTAAGTACTCTACTTCCTAAAATGACGGAGGGTTGCGAATGGTTTTTGTGAAAACCTTTAACGCTTTGAACTTGATCTCGTTGCGGAATCAAATGGTTTTTAAATGGAATGTTTTTTAGGCTTTTCTAGTTTTGCTAAAGGGGTCACTCCCGGTGATGGGATCGTCGGTCCTTTCCTCATCGAATGAGGTGCGGGATATATCATATATATCACTGTGCATAGCAAAAACTATAGAAGCGATCAAATACAAACCGAGTGTGTAGCATCTGCCAGTTATTGCTAAAGGAGTCACTCCCGGTGAAGGGATCTCGGTCCTTTCCTCATCGAATAAGGTGCAGGATGTTCTATAATGAACACCATAATGCAAAGCAAGAACTGTAGCTACCTGTTTTTATTTTGAAATTCGATTCCACAAAATCAGTTAGGTTTATTTTCTTTCATTAATCTCATTAATGAATATCCCATCATTTAAGTCCACCTAATCATCACAGATAAATATAACGTACGCTTATGTCATCCGCATTCGCCTCGATGTCCCGTCTGCACCGTTAGGTTAGGTAACTAACGGCAGAGCGGGGCAGGGCTAGCGCGGGTGTAAAACATAAGTAACGTCTATATAATATATCATATATACTATATATAATATCTGTCACAGAACATCACATGATCACAGATAAATCACAGCAGAAGAAACATATGAAATATTAGATATACTAGGACGTCCGTGTTTTCAATACGAGCCAGTATAAAACACGGATTCCACGGTCGTGATGAATAGCCAATCCCACACCCCTAGACCCCTACGAGAGCGGCAAGTAACCCTATCAATTCCAGGGTTAGGAGACCCGGACTCGACTCCTCGAGTTGGTCTCCCACTGGACCCCAGAACCCGGTTACTTGTGCTCCCTTCCTTGGGTCTATCCTAGTGCAGAAAAGTAAATAATATACAAGTGGTGACAACATCCGCAACCTGGAAGTGCCCCAATAAAAGAATATTACATACAAGTTTTTACATGAATGAAAATGAAAAAACACTCATCTCACATAAAAACCACCGGCTATTCAAACACGACGATCCAATATAACATATCCAGCAACACATAACATCACATGTCATCAACGTAAGTAAATATGCGCATCCCAATTGTCGTTGACATATAGCAACGAAACCGGCGATATCACATAGTACACTTACGGTCACAGAAAAGAAAATGTAAAACTACAACAGTTGGAATCCGCAACCTCCTCAGACATCGCATGCCTGACCAAATGAAATACTTAGACATCGCATGCCTAACAATTATAAACCCCGCATTTTAGTCTCATTATCGAAAACTCTTTTCAATATCAAGTCGGGCAATTCAACAGGATTCCCGACATTCTGATCGAATGCTCGTCGCAAACTTTAGTAGGCGGCCACACCCCTAACGCCGTCGACGAAGTGCACCAAGGCGGAACACCGCTACCGGGAGCACCTGAACGGATGCTTTCGGCGACGGGGTTCTCCTACAGTCACTTGGTCGGGGCTATGGAGTGAGGCTGTCTATTAAGTTTACCCGGCGAGTATCCGCGTACGCTACGTGATTGCGACGGACTTTTGATCACATCAAAATTCCGTGGCAACCGATCAAGTAAGACTAAACTGCTATGTTTATAACATTCATTCCGTTATCTCATAACTATTTGCGAATTCCAATTATTGTATCACATTCCGGATAAATAGAAAATGCTAAACTTTTCGATCGAACAATCGAACACCCAAGTTTTCCCGATACAGCTCAACACATGAAATAAGTCTAACAACATTCAGTTCGTGCCTCAGTACCAACGGTCCAGCCGTAGAAGGGTCAAGCCAACGCCTCATATGTGGCACGCCGTACTGCCCCAAACCCGAAGGTTCAAAGGGCAGTTCAAGACGGTCACATAATCGAGTTAAGGTTTGTTGTCTTCTAGAGGGTCCATCGCGTTACTTGCACTACTTAGAACGTCGTTAAACTACGGAAAAATCCAATAATTGGAAATTTCCCGGCAGGGGAAAAAGTGGGTATTTATATCCGGTCGAACTTTTTAACATATTCTAAAGATACCCGGAAAAGCACACCGACAAAAATTAGACAGTCCGATCGAATACACCGAGTCCCCAATACAACTCGGAAAATGCAACTCTGGAAAAATTATTAAAAATCCCCAAGAAAACCAGCACAGACAACTAAGAGTTACTGTGCAAAATAGGATGCACAAAAAGACAAAAGGGCCGCGGATCCGCCGCATGAGCCTCCTATAGGGCCGCGGATCCGCTCCGCCTTTGTGGAATCAGGACCACGAATTTTACAGTATGTCTTACATCTTCCTGCTGATTTTTCTGAATATTTTTAATCTCGAAAAAACCACATTTTACAGAAATGTCCAGAGAGCATTTTCAAAGTCGGGTTTTGGGTCGATCGGACTTCTGATTCCGTCGGGACTTCACCTAAGGCTCTAGCTAGGCTCTGATTCCACTGTAGGGTTCCTAGGCACTCTAATGGAGTCTCACAAGCGATCAAACATGGCCAATTGAAATTTTACAAGTGCCTATTAACCCTAATACGGATCGTTAACTAGATAAATAGGCAAAGCAAGCAAGTAAACGGAAATATAGAAATAGGGAAGGGGCTACAACCTTTGTAGATCCGGTACACCACTTCGTGAGCTCCACGATGATCTCCCTCCGCTGTCTAAATCGAACTCACGACTCTAGCATTGGCATCATCGAAGAATGGGCAGGCTTGATCGTCGGTTCGACGCCGAAGATGATCTACGTCGAAGAATCACAAGAACAAGCTCCAACTTCACCAAGCTTTGAAAACTTGTGAAGGAAACACCCTATACTACTTGGCAAGAGGTAGAGGATGAAGAAATAGGAATTGGGTAGACTTTAGTTTTAGATTTCCCACACTTTTTCATCAATCACCATTGATGTAGCAAGCTTTTTTCTCATGTTGAAGAAGAAGAAGATGAAGAAAAGAATATGATAAGTATTTTAAGTAAATGATAAATAAATCATTACTTATCATTTACTAACCCTTGGTTAGTTGTAGAGAATGGACCATGGTTAACTTGAATGGTTAGGGTTAAGGATGAGACAAGAATGGTGGACTAATTCAAAGCTTCAAGAATCTTCAACTAGCAAAAAAAATTAGCAACCATTCTTTTCTCATCTTTTTCCAAAATAAATAAATAAATAAATAAGAAAAAGAAAACCCTAATCATAATCTTAACCATGGTCTAATTCTTTACACTAACCCTAGCTTGCATGTATCATCAAACATGATACAATCATGTGCACAAAATATATCACATATGCAATGTGCACAAACCAAGTGAGTAAATCCATTTAAAGTGAACCAATACTAGTTAATGCAAAGTAATATATCAAATATATAATTATACATTAAATCATTAAATCAACACTTGATTCAATGATCCGGTCATGTCGCATATAACCGGCTAGTATCCAATGTATCGGCTTATCGAATCAATCCTTGATTCGATAACTAGGTTATATCGCATACAACCATTCGACACATTCATCGCGAGAATGAAATACGGTATCACATACACGCATTATTCTCGGTCCCGCACATATCTCATATGCGCTCCTATTTCGTTTCGCTTGAGCCAGGAAACCTCTGTGTAGGACTCTAAAGACTCGTCAATACGCCGGTAGCGGATGATGATCATATCAAGCACCCACAAGCCGCAAGCGGGCTGCTAAACGTAACGGCCACCCGGGTATTGAGCGATCAGAAGATCGACGAGCAAGCCCGCTCACACTCCTGTGAATCCAACCAGTAACACTTACCGTACAGTCCGGTCTGATCGTCTGATATGTCGCATATCTCGCCTAGGGGTGGTAAACGTCAGACCCCAATAGCTCGATAAGTCATGCCGACTTGAGGTCCATAACATTCGTGAAACTACTGATAACTCTTACCAGTATATCACTGCAACCCTGGCCAGGGATTTCCTGTTATGGCCAGTCGAGCATAGCACAACATCAACCCCCAATACCGGGAGAGACGAATCCCCTCCTATCGCTTATTGCCTCCATGTGAATCGGGACTGTACCCAAAAACCACCTGTTTGCACAACTCAGTAGAGCCGTGGTAGGGTGGAAATCAAAGCACAGTGGGAGACACACAAGACTCTATGACGATCTCGGGTCAACAGACTAAGCTGTACCAGTGTCACCAGAGAACTGCCATCTGACGTGAGGTATAATACCATCTGGGAGTTATCGGCGAGTCCGTTCAGTGTACCCAGTCTCCACTGAGCACCCGCATACCATCTTCGATGTCAAACACCAATGGATATGGGATCATCCATCGCCCATCGCATGGGTCGAGAAGATATGCGCTAGTCTACTCTGGAATATCGATGCCCCGTCTCGATATTCCCTCGACTAGGAACATTTCAAGGATGTACTCATGGACTACCCAGGCCCCACTAGTATGATCTACATCATAGTCCTGGAAGTCGAGTACACATCCTAAGGGCTTTATCAACATGTAATCAGAGAGACAGAAAGTATACATGTTAAGATAAAGTGCAACCAGATAGCGTACTATCATGTCGAGCAAGAAAGTCCTTCCTATATATGTCCCAGCATCCACTACAATATACATCCAATGTACAGTAATGGCCTCTAGGGCATACATATAACTAACATGGGTATCGGGATCCAACTATCTCATAGAAGGTATGCAATCTCATTGCAAATTTCAATACTTGAAATTCCCGATAATATTCTGCCCCTAGCGATCTATGACCTTGACAAGGTCAACAAACCATAAATCGCATGTCAAGTTCAACCCGTCATTTCCCGATTGAATTAAACCCACCCGTATGACCCTTGACAAGGTCAACAAGGCCGTACGAATACCCTAATCCAATCACATCTCATGTTTTAACAGATAAACACTAATTAGCTACCGTACACTGCGCCTTGACAAGGTCAACAATTGCAGCACGAATACTAAGTAGGTTTTATCTGAAATGACGGAGGGCTACGACAGGTTTTTCAGAAAACCTATTACGTAATGAACTTGATATCGTTGTAGAAACAAGTGATTTTGAAAAGGAGTGTTTTTTAGGCTTTTCTAGTTTCGCTAAAGAGGTCACTAAGGGATCTCGGCTCTTTCCTTATCGAATAAGGTGCAAGATATTTCACAAATACCGCTGTGCAAAGCAAGAACTATAGGAGCAATCAAAAACTAAACCGTGAGTTTGTAGCATCTGCCAATTTTGCTAAAGAGGTCACTCCCGGTGAAGGGATCTCGGCTCTTTCCTCATCGAATAAAGTGCAGGGTATATCACATATACCACGGTGCAAAGCAAAAACTGTAGCTACCCTTTTTGAAAATTTGATTCTACAACATCTTTTAGGTTTCTTTTCTTTTATTAATCTCATTAATAAATCCCATTATTTATGCTTCCTAAGCATCACATAAGAAACGAAAATACAATGTACGTTTATGCATCCGCATTCGCCACAATGTTCCGTTATGCACCGTTAGGTTACTTAACTAACGGCATACCGGGACGGGACTAGCGCGGGTGTAAAACATAAGCAACGTTTATTATATATCATATATACAATAATAAAGCATTCTTCTCACGCATATAATATGATCATATCACAATATATCAGCAGCAGAAGAATCATATGAAATATTGGATATACTAGGAGGTCCGTGTTTTATTTCGAGCCTGTATAAAACACGGATTCCACGGTCGTGATGAATACCCAAACCCACATCCCTGGACCCCTACGAGAGCGGAAAGTAACACTGCCAATTCAAGGGTTAGGAGACCCGGTCTCGACTCCTCGAGATGGCCTCCCACTGGACCCTAGAACCCGTTTACTTGTGCTCCCCTCCTCGGGTCTATCCTAATGCGGAAAAGTAAATAATATACAATGGTGACATCATCCTCAACCCGGAAGTGTCCCAATAAAAAAATATTACATACAATGAATTTTACATGAATGAAAATAAAAACCCCCATCTCACATAAAAACCCGTGGCTATTCAGAACACGACGATCCATTATAACATATCGCAGCAACATATAATATCTCATATCATCAACGTAAGAAAGTATGTGTATCCCGATTGTCGTTGATGTATAGCAACGAAGCCGGCAATACCCCACATACTACACTTACGGTCGCAGAAAAGAAAGTGAAAAACTACAATATTTGGAATCCATAAACTCCTTAGACATCGTAAACCTGAAATATCACATATTGCGGATTTCATGCCTAACTATTTGAATTCCACATATTGTATCACAATCACAGAATATCAAGACGATGTTTAACGTTTCGATCGAATCAACATACACTTACAAATTACCCCCGTGAGCTCAACACTTGAGCAAAGTCAAAACACTCAAAAACCGTGCTACAGTGTCTATGGTCCAGCCGTAGAAAGAGTTAACCAACTCCTCACCTATGACACCACGGAACTACGGCAAACCCAAAGGTTCGTTCGCGGTTCCGTGGGCATAGAATCGAGTTAAGGTTATTATGTCTTCTAGGGGGTCCATAGGGGTACTTGCACGATTTAACGAATATAATCAACTTCGGAAAATTACAACACTTGGAAATTTGAGCGGGGTACAAAATGTGGTGTGCGAAGTTCGATCGAACTACTAAAAATAGTCAAGGTTACCAATACAGTGTTAAGTTATACGACTATGAAGCACTACGCATTAGCCCAAAGTCAAACAGGTCATCACATGAAAATTGGGCTAAATAAACAATACTAAGAAACCCAAAATGAAGCCATAAGACCACAGATGGAATACGGGGAGCAGAGGAAGTGCCAGGGCCTTTCAGGTCGAAATTCATGGCTTGGTGCTCGGCCAAATTCCGAGCACCCCCCTAATTCCACCCATGTTCATAGTTTTCCCCATAGATCATTCTGCAGTCGTTTGAAAAAATTTTAAATGACTTTTTGCAAAATTTCCAGAGAGCAAGAATAGGGTTTCTAAATACTGTATTTCGAAGTGGATTTCGTTTTGGTAATTGTTATAACACCGTATCTAGAATTCTAGTTAGGCTCTGATACCACTGTTGGGTTACCCTTGCACCTAGTCTAGGGTTTGGTAGCATCACTCATGCCAATTTAAAAAAAAGAGAGGTGCAAAGCTAACTAACCATGAATCTTTACTAGATTTCTAGGGTAACAAAAAATTTGTATCACATACAAAGAAGTATCTATCATATAGAGTTGGGATTACAACCTTTATAGTCCGTTCCTTCGCTTCATAAGCTCCGTGTTGAGGTCCCTTCACTGCGATCAACATGAACTCCGACTCTCGAGTGGCTCCATGAGGTAAATGAGACACCTTGCTTGTAGTCTTCAAGATCTAAGATGATCTATCTTGAAGAATCTCAAACCGAAGCTAACACTTCACCAATCAACTTATTAGAGAAGTGAACACCCTAATCTAAGTGGCTAGAATAGATGAGGATGATGAAGTAGGAATTTTGCTCTCTTTTGTTTTCTATTTCTCACTCAAAATCATCACAAAACCAAAAGCTAGTGAAGCTTTTTTTCAAGAGCTCAAGGAAGAAGAAGAAGAATATGAAGCTAATTCCATTTGTGATGAATAATGAATTATTGTTGTGGTTACAAATACAACTATTGGTTAAGAATGAGTGGCTTAAACCTTGTAGAGAATAAACCATAGGTTAAGGGTTTGGCTTGGGTTAACTAATATCTACACAAAAGAACAAAGATGAAAGACTAAGTCAAATGTTCATGAAGCATCATGAAAGCTCGTGCAAATAGCTAACCCTAATCATGGTTTAAACTCATCAAATATGTTGCATTTGTAACCCTAACTTGTTACAATATTTTATATCACATATACAATATTTAATGTAACAAAAGAAAATAATACAATTAACATATATCGCATATACATCAGTGTATTATCCGAGTGAGAAAAAGAATCTTTTAGTGAACTTATATTAGTTAATATAAAGTAACATATCTCATATATAATTATACATTAAATTATCGAATCAACACTTGATCCGATAACCCGGCTATAATACATATAACCGACTAATATAACATGTACCAACTCATCGAATCAACACTTGATCCGACGACCCGGCCATATCACATATACCTGGCCGATATCTTATATCATGAGAATAGAATACGGTATCTCATATCGTATTATTCTCAGTCCTGCACATATCACATATGTGCTCCTACTCCATTTTGCCTGAGCCAGGAAACCTCTGTGTAGGACTCTAAAGAATCGTCAATACGCCGGCAGTAGGTGATGATCATATCAAATACCCACAAGCTGCAAGCGGTCAGCTAAACGTAACAGCCACCCAGGTATTGAGCGATCAGAAGATCAACAAGCAAGCCTGTACATTCTCCTGTGAATCCAATCAGTAACACTACCGTACAGTCCGGTCTCTTCGTCTGATATATCGCATATCCAGTGTAGGGGTGGTAAACGTCAGACCCCAGTAACCGATAATTCGTGTCGATGTGAGGCTCATAACAGGTCAAGAAACTACTGATAACTCTTACCAGAAGAACTCCATATCAGCCCTGGCCAGGGACTTCCAGTTATAGCCAATCGAACACAGTACATCATCAACTCCCTATACCGGGAGAGACGAAACCCCTCCTATCGCTCATTGCCTCCATGTGATTCGGCACTGTACCCAAAAGCCACCGTTTTGCATGCCCTCTGGGACATGGTAAGGTGGAAATCAAAGCACTGTGGGAATCACACAAGACTCTATGACGATCTCGGGTCTACAGACTAACCTGTACCATTGTCTGTAAGTGCACGGCGGCGCCCCGGCCGTCGATCCGATGCCTGAAACGCGGAAATGAAAAACTTTGCGAACTTGCAAACCGGCACCACCGCGCACTTTTAACCCGGATCGGGCCATTAACCTAGCTACTAGAAAACAAGAAAAGAGTAGAGAAGCTATACCAAGCGATCCGTGTCCTTCGGTCTTCGTCTCCACTCCGATCTCCCGTGGAATCTCCGTCTGTCACCTCCTCGTCGGAAAGGGCACCACGTAGCCAAATTCTTTTATGGGCTCCCACCTCTAGACTGAGGCAATTCGGGCGCGAAGTTGGCTAGCCGACGCGTCCAAGGAATGCTGTAGACTAGTGTAGAAACCATTGTCTCTTTGAGGGTTTTCAAGTTGCCTTTGGATGGAGGGAAATATGAACAATGGAGATGAATGATTTTTGGTAGCAAGCAAAAATACATGAGATGAACATTTTTCTCACCAAATGAAATTCCCCTTCTCCTCATGAAGTGGCCGGCCCCCCTTGATCAAATGGTGGAGGAATCAACAAAACATGAAGGGAGGTGATGGTAGGAAAAGTAGAGGGTGACCACATCCATGAGCAATGATAACAAAGTCATATCCAATTCAAATCAACTCTAATCTCAATTAATTGCAAGCCATCATGAAAAAGCAAAGATGATAATCAAATCATGATCCCACAAATGCAAGAAACCCCTCCACAAAAAGTTATTTGCAAACTTGCAAATAACCCCCTCCATCACAAAAGTCCGGCCGTGAAGGAACAAAGAAAAACCGGCCGGAACGGAATACAAACTGGCAACCTCAGAAAACTGATCCCGTAATAAATTACAGGAAAACCCCATGACTTCATATACATGCCCGCATTTGTATTCCCACTGAACACAAATGCAAAGAGACAAAATCTACACTGTCTAATACTAGGATCCGGCTTAAGCCAAAGCTAGCTAGTAAAATCCGTCCGATCACGATCCGTGCAATATCGCACGTATCTAATTGAACCCTGCCATATCTCCATACGGCCTCTACAGCGTTTCTTCCGAAACCTGAGTAACTGTGTGTGGTGGACTCTAAAGACTCGTCAATACTATGGCTGTGGATTTAACCACTAGCACGTCAGAGGTATTAGCCATACGTGACGGGCCACCAGCTATTGACCAAAAGGGACGTCGATGAGCGAACTCATCCTAACACCCTACTGAGCCTGTCAGTGACAATATCCGTACAGTCCGGTCCGTTCGTCTATGAGCATCACATGGCGGGCCTAGGGGTTGGTAATAGTCATACCCCCAAAAGCGGTACAAGTCGTGTCGGAATGTAGCCCAGAACACCTTGAGATACTACTGGAATACCTACCAGCAAATCTCCTGCCTTGGCAAAGGACTTTTCATGTACTGGCTCTCCTAGACACAGCGCGACCTCACCCCCAATACCGGGAGAGACGAACCTCTGCAGATCCGCTCACTGCCTCCATGTGGCTCGGGACTGTACCCAACTAAAACCTGTTTGCACGTCTCCATTGAGCGTGGTAGGGTAGTAATCAAAGCACAGTGGGAAATCACACGAGACAAATGACGATCTCAGGTCAATGAACTAACCTGTACACATGTCACCAGGGAACTGCTATCTGACATCAGGTATAATACCAACTAGCAGGTTCCCGGCGAGTCCTGTACGGTGTACTCATAACCCAATGAGCACCTGTATACATCTTAGGTGAACCAACTGACACTAGTGGCCTGTGAGACCGGCCACCGCCCCTCGTCGGGGTCTCGACTGTATACACTAGTCTACTCTGGAGTATCGATGCCATGTCTCGAAACTCCCACGATTAGGGTCCGTTTAAGGATGTGCTTATAGACCCCAGCTGCCACGTATATGATCGCCCTCATACTGCTGGTAGTTAATCAAGAATCCTAGTGGCTCTATCAACGTGCAATAGTGACCTGTAGGGTCACCTAATGCAGTACACGATGATAAAGATAAACCAGATAGCATACTATCATCTCGAGTAAGACTGTCCTACCGGCATAGGTCCTCCCTCAATCATTGCAATCACGTGCCTGTGATCCAATAATTGACTCTGAGGGCACTATATCCAACATTGTCACCGGAGAACTGCTATCTGACGATAGGTATAATACCATCTAGGAGTTCTCGGCGAGTCCGTTCAGTGTACCCAGTCTACACTAAGCACCCGTACACTATCATTGATGTCAAACACCGATGGATATGGGATCATCCATCGCCCATCATATGGGTCAAGATGCGTATACGCCAGTCTACTCTGGTGTATCGATGCCCTATCTCGATACACCCTCGATTAGGAACAGTTATAGGATGTACTCATTAACTACCCTGGCCCCACTAGTATGATCTGCATCATAGTCCTAGTAGTTGAGTACATATCCTAAGGGCTTTATCAACATGTGAGAGTAAGACAGTAAATTAATACAAGTCAACACTTTAAGACAAAGTGAAACCAAATAGCATACTATCATGTCGAGCAAGAAAGTCCTCTCTATATATATCCAAGCATCCACTATAATATACATCATATGTACAACAATGGCCTCTAGGACATATATATAACTAACACATGGTGCATTGCTTTGGTAGGTGAGACACATGTTGGATCATGCCCACTCTCGTACTTTATATTCCGTTGTATTTAGATAAACTCCATCAAATCAAATCAGAGACTAGACATTGTATATTGGTAGGCCTAGTCAGACTTGGGTTTTGTTCGAGACTTAGAGCGATGGGTTTATGATCGCTTTTCTTGAGTTTTGATGTCTTGCTCATTTATTGTTCTTTCTGGGTTGATCTTCGCCGTTGGGCGTCGTATATATTGTTGGAGATAGTGCCCTCAGAGTCAATTATTAGATCACAGGCACGTGATTGCAATGATTGAGGGAGGACCTATCCCGATACGACAGTCTTACTCGAGATGATAGTATGCTATCTGGTTTACCTTTATCATCGTGTACTGTTTCAGGTGACCTTACAGGTCGCTATTACACGTTGATAGAGCCCATAGGATTCTTGCTTGACTGCCAGCAGTATGAGGGCGATCATATACGTGGGAGCTGGTAGTCTATAAGCACATCCTTAAATGGTCCCTAGTCGTGGGAGTTTCGAGACAGGGCATCGATTCTCCAGAGTAGACTAGTGTATACAGTCGAGACCCCGACGAGGGGCGGTGGCCGGTCTCACAGGCCACTGGTGTCAGTTGGTTCACCTAAGATGTATACAGGTGCTCATTGGGTTATGAGTACACCGGACAGGACTCGCCGGGAACATGCTAGTTGGTCTTATACCTCATGTCAGATAGCAGTTCCTAGGTGACATGTGTACAGGTTAGTTCATCGACCGGGGGATCGTCATTTGTCTCGTGTGAGTTCCCACTGTGCTTTGATTACTACCCTACCACGGCTCAAAGGAGTCGTGCAAACAGGTTTTAGTTGGGTACAGTCCCGAGCCACATGGAGGCAGTGAGCGGATCTTCGGGGGTTCGTCTCTCCCGGTATTGGGGGTGAGGTCGCGCTGTGTCTAGGAGAGCCATTACACGAAGTCCTTGGCCAAGGCAGGAGATTTATTGGTAGGTATTCCAGTAGTATCTCAGGGTGTTCTGGGCTACACTCCGACACGACTTGTACCGCTTTTGGGGGTCTGACTTTTACCAACCCCCTAGGCCCGCCATGCGATGCTCATAGACGAACGGACCGGACTGTACGGATATTGTCACTGACAGGCTCAGTAGGGTGTCAGGATGAGCTTGCTCATCGACGCCCCTTTTGGTCAATAGCTGGTGGCCCGTTACGTATTGGCTTATACCTCTGACGTGCTAGTGGTTAAATCCACAGCCATTGTATTGACGAGTCTTTAGAGTCCACCACACTTTCAGTTACTCAGCTTTCGGGCGAAACGCTGTAGAGGCCGTATGGAGATATGGCAGGGTCCGATCAGATACGTGCGGTATTGCACGGATCAGGATCGGACGGTTTGTACTAGAGGCCGTATAGATATATGGCAGGGTTCGATCAGATTCGTACGGTATTGCACGGATCAGGATCGGACGAACATTACTAGCCGGCTTTGGTTTAAGCCGGATCCTAGTTTAGTACAGTGTAGATTTTGTCTCTTTGCATTTGTATCCGGACGGAATACAGATGCGGGTGTGTATGCACAGTATCGGGGTTTTCCTGTAATTTATTACGGGACCAGTTTTCTGGAGTTGCCAGTTTGCTTTCCGTTCCGGCCGGTTTTCCTTTGTTCTTTCCCGGCCGGACTTTTCCGATGGAGGGGGTTATTTGCAATTGTGCAAATAACATTTATGGAGGGGGTTTCTTGCAAATGTATTCATTATGATATCTTTCATCCATGATTTTGCATTAATGAGATTTGATGTGAATAGAAGTAATAAGCATGGTTGATGTTTTGTTTAAGGTCACCTCTTGCTTTATCCTACACTTACCTCCCTTCATGAGTTTAGTTTTGATCCCTCCACCATTCTCTAATGAAAAGGGCCGGCCACATTTTTGAGAGAGGGGAGAAAAATGAGAGAGTTTCATTTTTGAGCTTGTGGCATTCTTGATCTCATTTTCATGCTAGAAAAATGCAAGCACCATTTTTCTTATCTTGATTCCTCCATCTATCAAATGGCAACATCCACTACCCCAATATGAGACATGAGTCCTAACACATTCTACAGCACATCTTGGGCATGTCGACTTGCTAGCTTCATGCCCGAGTTGCCTCGGTATTGAGGTGGGAGCCCGTAAAAGATGCAGGCGATGTGGTGCCCTTCCGGCAAGGAGGCGACGACCGGAGTTTCCGCAGGAGATCGGGACGACGACGAGAAGACCGGAGGACTCGGATCACTCGGTATATCTCTAATCCGTCTTGTTGTTAGCTAGATCTAGTTTAATGGCCCGATCCGGGGTTTAGTGCGCGGTGGTGCCGGTTTGCTAAGTTCGCAAAATTAAAGTTTATCACCGTTTCCGCATTTAGCCGTCGGATTGACGGCCGGGGCGCCGCCGTGCACTTACAGTGGTATCAGAGCCTCGCCATTAACTTCGTCTAGTTTTGTTTGATGTGTTTTACATTTCCGATCGACCAAAATTCCAAAACTTGCATTTTTGTTCACATCAGTTTTCTGTTGAAATTTTTTGGTCTCGAAAATTTTTTCAGGTTGTCTCAGAATGATGTGCAGGGAGTTCTAAGAACACTGGAAAAATTCGACAACACGATCCCTCCGTACGACCGCGGAACCGCGGCCATTACCACTCTGGAGGCCGCGGATCAGCCGCATGAATGAGGGATCATGTCATCATTTTTTTGCAGTGGGCTTGTGGGCTAATTTTAGGGTTTTAGAATATTAATATTAGGCCCAGATTTTCTGTGAGTGCTACAGTATTGCTTGGGGGCCCACTTGTTAATTTTTGATCGATCGGATATTTTAAACACATTATTTCACAGTATTTACATTATATCTGCGACCGTGAATGTCACTCGATCGGTAAATCCGGTCTAACTGCTATAGCCCGGTTAGACGGATTTGCGAACGTGATTTTCACGTTGATGTTCTGTGTTTTGCTGTGATGTTGCGGATCGGTCGTGGGGGATAGCCTGGATGCAATGCTAGTACAGTTTTGTTGTATTATGTACATTTGATATTGCGGGGCGAGCGTCCGACATGTGGACTGCCGTCACTGCTTGTTTGTATTATTATTTTGGGGCACGACCTGGTTGCGGTCGATGTACCCGGTGTATGTATATTTTACTTTCTGTACTAGGATTACCCCGCGGAGGGGTGAACGGATAGCCGGGTTCTGGAGGGCAACAAGCCCGCATCTCATGGCATTGGGACGGAGGGGGCTTCAGTCTGGAATTGGCGGGCTATTCGCCGCACTCGTAGGGGGTACAGGTTGACCCAGGAGGGGTGCCCAAGTTACCGGATTCCGTGAAGTGCTGGGTGGTCCATTCACAGTGCTGAAGGGGGCTGCCTCGCTTCAGGTTTTGGCGGGTGACTTGCCACGCCCGTAGGGGTCTAGGTTTTCATTGCACAGGCTATCCACACGACCAGAGGAACGTCGGGTTTCAGTAGTGGCTCTGTGAAACCCGGGGATCCCAGATATCTGTATTGTTCTGTGATGCTGTACATTTCTGTGATGTTGCATTTTTATTCACGCCTTGAGCGAAATATAATAAATTGGTATATATATTAGTAGATGTTGTATATGTTTTTCATCCGCGCTAGTCCAGTCCCCGCTCTACCGTTAGTTAGCTAACCTAACGGGTGATGACGGGACCCAGTGGCGAATGCGGATGGCATATACGTACGTCAGTATATTTTCGTTCTTTGTGGTGTGATCAATTGGTGGGACTGCATTGATTCGGATCAATGCAAGATAAACAAACCTAATCTGATGTTGTTGGAACACTTTTCAAAAAGCTGTTATTGCAAGGACGTTCTCTTTTGTTTTGCACCGTGGTATTCATTTAGAATATCCTGCTCCTCAGTCGACGAGGCAAGGGCCGAGATCCCTTCACCGGGAGTGACCCTTTGGACAGAAGTTTGCGTCAGGGCACTAACTTCACTATAGCCGATTACTTTTGCTTTGCATCGTGGTATTCATTTGGAATATCCTGCACCCCATTCTACGGGGAAAGAGCCGAGATCCCTTCACCGGGAGTGACCTCTTTAGTAAAGGTTTTCATCACTATATTTTCTAAAAAGCTATCCGTTCCTTCAACGATATCAAGTTCATTACGTTAAAGGTTTTCGCCAGAAACCATTCGTAGCCCTCCGTCGTTTCATATGGATAGTCAATAGTATTCAAGCTGTGTATGTTGGCCAAAGTCAAGGCACAGTGTTTGGTAGCTGTTGGTTATTCATATGCAGCATAGATAGATGTGTTGGTTTGGGGTAGTCGTACTACCATTTTGGCCAAAGTCAAGGGTATGTACGGGTGGGCTCAAATTAACCTGGAGAATGACGGGTTGAACTTGACATGTGACTTATGATATGTTGGCCAAAGTCAAGGTCATAAGAGCATGGGGCAGAAATCACATCGGGAGTTTCAAAAGAACTGAAACTTGCCAGATATGCGCATACCTTCTGGAGTGTGATACCGTGAGCGGATTCCGTCACGCTATCATGCGATGAGAGTTGGATCCCGATTCCCACTGATGAGTTAGTTTACTCCTCGGGTGACCCCGACTAATTCTTCTTTCAGGTTTGGAGGAGAATTTGAGGTACAGTGGGAGGTTTCCAGATTAGATAAATTGGTAACCATTCTGATCTTTGGTTAGAGTGCACGCTGAGTGTTTCTTTTCTCTCTCTCTCTCTGGCAGCGACCATTGACCCGACCCTAAGACTACGACTCAGAGACCAAGTTGACCGAACCTTCTTAACACTGGCTTTTGGATTGTCAGAGTTGCAGACCTCATTGCCACTCCTACTTTTACCCTTTTCTCCAGGACACCCCGTATTACTATGAATGTCCACTTCCATTGGACAAAACCATCGTATGGTTAGATACGAACTCGAAGGAATTTATTCGAGGATGGTTTCCGGTTCTGGAGAAAACGGATAGGATTATTCAGTTGTCTTTTCCCTTTTACCTTCTCTCAAGTTATGAGTACTCCTTGGTTTAGGAGATAGTACACCTATTATGCAAATTGGATAGTCTTCTTCCAAACCTTAGGCTGGTGCCGAACAGTGGGGAATGAAGAAAACCAATTAGCATAACGATGGTGTGCAGAAGGTATTAAGATTAAGACAAAGCAAGGGATTAGTAAGAGGGCAAAGTAAATTGCGACTGATATTCACGACCAAACCAAGTATTTCTTCGCCAATCCTAAATCACCTTTGTATTTCTCCCGGACACCCCGTATCACTACGAAGATCCACAGTTTATCGGATACTCCATCGTATGGTTATATACGAACTCGAAAGGAACTTGTTCCAGTTCGGGGATGGATTCTGGTCCAGGAGAAATAGGAATAAGGTTTATTCGGTTGTCTTTTGTATTCACCTTCTCTCGCATTGCGAGTGCTCCTAGGACTAGGACAGTATACCCATTATGCTTATTGGATAGTCTTCTTCCAAACCATAGGCTGGTGCCGAACGGTAGGGAAGGAAGAAAACCATTTGGCCTAAGGGGTGTGCAGAAGGTAACGACTAAAGACATATAAAGGGATTTGGTGAGGTGGCAAATAATTATACGGTTATAGTTGTGAATTTGGATAATGGTGGAAGCATTACTAGGAATACCGGGATACCCCAATGAAACATTTCAATGTTTCAGTTTCAACTGTGTACTGTTAAAAGAAAATTGATTTCTCGATTAGACACTTGCTCCAGGGTATGTATTTACCAGGTTTGATTCTCACATCTGTATGGTTTTACAGATGATGAGTGGGAGTAAGTTATTGGGAATTGGGTGATCATCCTCATTATATCGGGATTCGTTGTAATCGGTGATATTTGAGGAGATCACCTGGACTGTTTGCCGGTCGGCAAATATTTGGTTTTGAATATCCGCTGTTGTGCACCAATTTCAAATTGATATATCTGTACGTCTATTTTCATAGAGTGAGATATACCTTTTGATGTTATGTCGATGACATTTACCTATATCAGTGGATGGTTAGGTAAGGAGCATTAAACAGCGGTGTAATTCTTCTTAACCATAAGTACAGTTTTCAACCTACGACACACAGTGAAAGAGTTGTTAGACTCAGCGGACTTATACAGAGTATTGTATCTTGTCCAGTGTCCATTAGGACAGAGGGGTTGGTCCTCATACTATATTCTGTTTACTTTTAACTTCTCTAGTTCTTAGACATGTGTTTCGTAGAAATACAGGGTCTGAGTTTTGAGGAGTTATAGGTATTTGAATAGAGTAGAGAACCAGGTATAGCAAGTATCGGATTCTTCAAAGTGATCGAAGATGTAGATACTAGTGTATGGTATTCAGTTGATAGTAATGATAAAGAGAAATTGCTTCTCTTTCAGGTTACTCATAATTGGAAGCATTCCTAAGTTGAGTAACGCTGATCGGCCTCCTTCCATTTAGTTGACATGCACTGGAGACAGCTGCATGATTTGAATCTGGTTCAATTAAATCAGTGCCTCTGTTCCTATATTGGATATAGAACAGTTCGTATCTTAACGATGTTAAGGTACGGGGAGTTGTCCGGATTATGCTTAAAACCAGACTCTGGATGTCTCAAAGGCACGTTTCTGTAATGGCTGTTTGTTGGTTGACCCAGGCTATGACGAGGGTTGATTTTCTACCATCTGTCAGATCAATAGAAATATTGTTCTAGACTCGCCACAGTTTTATTAAAAATGGATTTTTTCAAAAACAGTAGTGGGAGTATGGTAGAACTGGAAGTGATTCCAGAACCGCAAACGATTACTGAAGATTTGATAAAGAACCTAAAGATTCAATCTGATTTGATATTCCATTGGCCACTTCGCAGATAAGGTGGGTAACTTCAGGCACCCGAGAGGTACTCCGGTAGCCTCAAGGACGGTGACAGGGAAGTTCTTGTTTACCCACACTTGCCATTGTTGTTGTTCCAGGCTGCGAGACCCGGCAGGAGGATGAATATAGCGTCATTCTAAACTAGCTTTAGAAATGCACGTCTATATGACTCTGCCAGAGGGTTGTCGTAGTCAGTGGGAGCAGCGAAAGCATTGGTGGACATCAGGCTTATGTCTATTTATAGACTAAAGTAGATGTAGCGGAGATAGATCATCTATTTCTGATGTGACAGTCATAGGTTTGACTTCATCAGAATAGGGGATGGATCTGTTGAGAAGGTAGTAGGAAGTGATACTCCTATACTACGATCGGTTATACTTTGGTCGTCACACAGTGGTTTCTCCACAAAGGACTTGGACATTATATAAGACATACTGGTTACTAGATCTATGGTTTTAGATCTAGATTTGGGTGGTTTCCCAATCAGGGTACTTTGAGAGCATTCTAAGAGTATTTAGAATGGACGACTCCTGGCACGGTAGTGTACCTGCAGGTGAAGGAGTCACCCTCTCCAAAGGTGTCTTATAGACTAAAGTAGAGAGGGATGTGCATGATTGGCAGATCACTTGCTTAGGCAATTGAGTCAATCATGAGATGTCAAGTACCACACCAGATGTTGTTCTTGCACTAGATGCAATAAGTTGATATTGATCCAATCCTGGAGAAACAGTCGGAAGCAGTTTTTGAACATAAGTGGATGTTCTAGGGATATGATAACGACAGCCTCATTTGGGAGAAAGTTATCATTCCAGGCTTCCAAGGTGACATGGACGACAAGGAGGTTGTCAGAGTTATAGTTTTTCCTTCTGACGAGGGGCAGTGTTTTGGACAGGTGGTCCAAGGCAATACTGAGGGTGGCATGGCGCAGGATACTGATTAAGTTCAGTTGACGATACAGTCGAAGAAGTTTGGATTTGGAGTTCATTTATGAACTAGGTCCCATCAGACATCCAGACATTCTAAGACAGGTATTGCTCATTTCGGGAGATGGCATTCTCCGCGAACTTGAGATTTAGAGAGACATAGAAAGAAACTTCAAGGCGGATCCACTCACTGAGGCTATTCCTCGAACGCAATAGTTTCACAAACAGGCTTTGTGCGACTGACTAGTAGAGGAGTTGGGTGTTCGGTATCACACGGGCTGTGAGTATGCGACATCGCAATAATTGGCCTTGAGTGCAAGTGGGAGATTGTTGGAGATAGTGCCCTCAGAGTCAATTATTGGATCACAGGAACGTGATTGCAATGATTGAGGGAGGACCTATCCCGATACGACAGTTTTACTCGAGATGATAGTATGCTATCTGGTTTACCTTTATCATCGTGTACTGTTTCAGGTGACCTTACATGTCGCTATTACACGTTGATAGAGCCCATAGGATTCTTGCTTGACTGCCAGCAGTATGAGGGCGATCATATACGTGGGAGCTGGTAGTCTATAAGCACATCCTTAAATGGTCCCTAGTCGTGGGAGTTTCGAGACAGGGCATCGATTCTCCAGAGTAGACTAGTGTATACAGTCGAGACCCCGACGAGGGGCGGTGGCCGGTCTCACAGGACACTGGTGTCAGTTGGTTCACCTAAGATGTATACAGGTGCTCATTGGGTTATGAGTACACCGGACAGGACTCGCCGGGAACATGCTAGTTGGTCTTATACCTCATGTCAGATAGCAGTTCCTAGGTGACATGTGTACAGGTTAGTTCATCGACCTGGGGATCGTCATTTGTCTCGTGTGAGTTCCCACTGTGCTTTGATTACTACCCTACCACGACTCAAAGGAGTCGTGCAAACAGGTTTTAGTTGGGTACAGTCCCGAGCCACATGGAGGCAGTGAGCGGATCTTCGGGGGTTCGTCTCTCCCGGTATTGGGGGTGAGGTCGCGCTGTGTCTAGGAGAGCCATTACACGAAGTCCTTGGCCAAGGCAGGAGATTTACTGGTAGGTATTCCAGTAGTATCTCAGGGTGTTCTGGGCTACACTCCGACACGACTTGTACCGCTTTTGGGGGTCTGACTTTTACCAACCCCCTAGGCCCGCCATGCGATGCTCATAGACGAACGGACCGGACTGTACGGATATTGTCACTGACAGGCTCAGTAGGGTGTCAGGATGAGCTTGCTCATCGACGTCCCTTTTGGTCAATAGCTGGTGGCCCGTTACGTATTGGCTTATACCTCTGACGTGCTAGTGGTTAAATCCACAGCCATTGTATTGACGAGTCTTTAGAGTCCACCACACTTTCAGTTACTCAGCTTTCGGACGAAACGCTGTAGAGGCCGTATGGAGATATGGCAGGGTCCGATCAGATACGTGAGGTATTGCACGGATCAGGATCGGACGGTTTGTACTAGAGGCCGTATAGATATATGGCAGGGTTCGATCAGATTCGTGCGGTATTGCACGGATCAGGATCGGACGAACATTACTAGCCGGCTTTGGTTTAAGCCGGATCCTAGTTTAGTACAGTGTAGATTTTGTCTCTTTGCATTTGTATCCGGACGGAATACAGATGCGGGTGTGTATGCACAGTATCGGGGTTTTCCTGTAATTTATTACGGGACCAGTTTTCTGGAGTTGCCAGTTTGCTTTCCGTTCCGGCCGGTTTTCCTTTGTTCTTTCCCGGCCGGACTTTTCCGATGGAGGGGGTTATTTGCAATTGTGCAAATAACATTTATGGAGGGGGTTTCTTGCAAATGTATTCATTATGATATCTTTCATCCATGATTTTGCATTAATGAGATTTGATGTGAATAGAAGTAATAAGCATGGTTGATGTTTTGTTTAAGGTCACCTCTTGCTTTATCCTACACTTACCTCCCTTCATGAGTTTAGTTTTGATCCCTCCACCATTCTCTAATGAAAAGGGCCGGCCACATTTTTGAGAGAGGGGAGAAAAATGAGAGAGTTTCATTTTTGAGCTTGTGGCATTCTTGATCTCATTTTCATGCTAGAAAAATGCAAGCACCATTTTTCTTATCTTGATTCCTCCATCTATCAAATGGCAACATTCACTACCCCAATATGAGACATGAGTCCTACACATTCTACAGCACATCTTGGGCATGTCGACTTGCCAGCTTCATGCCCGAGTTGCCTCGGTATTGAGGTGGGAGCCCGTAAAAGATGCAGGCGATGTGGTGCCCTTCCGGCAAAGAGGCGACGACCGGAGTTTCCGCAGGAGATCGGGACGACGACGAGAAGACCGGAGGACTCGGATCACTCGGTATATCTCTAACCCGTCTTGTTGTTAGCTAGATCTAGTTTAATGGCCCGATCTGGGGTTTAGTGCGCGGTGGTGCCGGTTTGCTAAGTTCGCAAAATTAAAGTTTATCACTGTTTCCGCATTTGGCCGTCGGATTGACGGCCGGGGCGCCGCCGTGCACTTACATATATATGTTATTGCGTGGTTGTGATTTCGCCGGCTGGCGAAGAGCTAGCTCCCGCTTGGGGATGCCTATATATTGTTGTTTATATGGTTTTGGACCAAAATATACAAGGGAGATGCTGCCCGAAATTTTAAAATACGAAACATGTTTTCAACTCTAGTATAATCCACTTGCATTTTCAGGTTTCGTTAGCTCTGCATTTAAAGAAAAAAAAACATGATTCATTATACCTTTATTTCAAAACAACACCCCCACTATTTTCCGCAAAAAGGTTTAGATTTTCTGGGCTTCGGCTTACTTGATTTACGTCACGCCTTTATACGTTGCGTAATTTAATTGCCGGTCACGTGCTAAATTACGGGTCGTGACACATACAATAAAGGCCTCTAGGGTATAGATATTCCTAACAGTCTCCTCAACATGCCACCAATCGCGAGCATAATCCACCAACTGGATGCATACCACATCCACCCTTTTCTCGTTCAGGATCTGTGCAGGAACTAAAAGATTTTTCGTATCCACTAGCCATCACTCCGCCGGTAATAGCTTCTCCAATCCTATAAATGTTTCCGAACTGACCTTCCTGAAGTCCGCCACAGTACCATCACGCTGAGCTGGTCTAGGAGCTGCCGCCCTTTCAGCTGCCGTGATAGCAGTCTGTTGGGCATTCTTTAAGCCTTCTAGGAAAGCCTCAGCCTGTCGCTTGTTCAGCTCTGTTTGACGTTTCTGGTTCTCCTGTTAGGTCCACGTTGTTAGTTATATGTATGCCCTAGAGGCCATTACTGTACATAGGATGTATATTGTGGTGGACGCTGGGACATATATAAGGAGGACTTTCTTGCTCGACATGATAGTATGCTATCTGATTGCTCTTTATCTTAACGTGTACACTGATTGTCTCTCTGTTACATGTTGGTAAAACCCTTAGGATGTGTACTTGACTACCTAGACTATGATGCGGATCATACTAGTGGGGACATGGTAGTCCATAAGTACATCCTTCAAGGTCCCTATTCGTGGGTGTATCGAGACGGGGCATCGATATACCAGAGTAGACTAGCGTATACCTTCTCGACCCATACAGATGGGCGATGGATGATCCCATATCCATTAGTGTTTGACATCAGAGATGATATACGGGTGCTCAGTGGAGACTGGGTACACTGGACGGACTCGCCGAGAACTCCCAGATGGTATTATACCTTAGTCAGATGGCAGTTCACTGGTGACACTGGTACAGGTTAGTCTGTAGACCCGAGATCGTCATAGAGTCTTGTGTGATTCCCACTGTGCTTTGATTTCCACCTTACCACGTCCAAGAGGGCATGCAAAACGGTGGTTTTTGGGTACAGTCCCGAATCACATGGAGGCAATGAGCGATAGGAAGGGATTCGTCTCTCCCGGTATTGGGAGTTGATGCTGCGCTGTGTTCGATTGGCTATAACCGGAAATCCCTGGTCAGGGTTGCTGAGATTTACTGGTAAGTGTTACCAGTAGTTTCTCGAACTGTTATAGACCGCATATCGACACGACTTATCGAGCTACTAGGGTCTGACGTTTACCGCCCCTAGGCGAGATATGCGACATATCAGACGACGAGACCGGACTGTATGGTAAGTGTTACTGGTCGGATTCACAGGAGTGTGAGTGGGCTTGCTCGTTGATCTTCTGATCGTTCAATACCCGGGTGGCCGTTACGTTTAGCAGACCGCTTGCGGCTTGTGGGTATTTGATATGATCATCACCTGCTGCCGGCGTATTGACGAGTCTTTAAAGTCCTACACAGAGGTTTCCTGGCTCAAGCGAAACAAAATAGGAGCGCATATGAGATATGTGCGGGACCGAGAATAATACCAGTATGTGATACTGAATTCTATTCTCGCGATTTGTATCATCGGACGGTTATATGAGATATAGCCGGGTTACCGAATCAAGTGTTGATTCGATACATTGATACACTTGATATTAGTCGGTTATATGCAGTATGACCGGATCATTAAATCAAGTGTTGATTTAATGATTTAATGATTTAATGTATAATTATATATTTGATATATTACTTTACATTAACTAGTATTTGTTCACTTAAGATTGATTATCTCACTTGATTGTGCACATTTTATATATGATATATGTTTGTGCACTAGTTTGTATCATGTTTGATGATACATGCAAACTTGGGTGTGTGTTTACTTTAAACCATGTTTAGGTTAATGGTTAGGGTTTTAAATTAATTATTTATTTTTGGGCAAGAAATAAAATGGTGGCTTCTTTTGGTTTTTACTTGAAGCTTCTTGAAGCTTTGAAAAGCTTTGACCATTTTGTTTCTTTCCTTAACCTAACCATTCACCTAAACCCTAGTTTATTCTCTACATGAGTTTATCTCACCCATGGTTGCAATATGATAAATATCACTTGAATTTTCTTTTTGGAATAATTCTTTTTCTTTCTTCTTCTTCATCTTCTTCAAGAGATGAAGAAAGCTTATTAGAAAATTACAAGTGATGAAATCAAGTGAGAAATCCAAATCCAAAGTGAACCCACCTCCTATTTCTTCATCCTCTACCACTTGCCATGTAGTAGAGTGTGTTACCTTCACAAGTTTCATGACCAAGTGAAGATGGAGCTTGAGTTAGAGTTGCCCCGACGTAGATCATCTTCGGCATCGAAGTCAACGACCTACCCCGCTCATTTCTCTGACGAAACCATCGCTCGAGTCCGGGATCCAGATGATCGCAGCGGAGGGACGTCATCACGGAGCTAAGGAAGTGGAGGACCGGATCTACAAAGGTTGTATTTCCATTCACTTAGTAGCTAAGTTGTTTGCTTGCATTTGTTTTTGCCTAATCTTTAGTTAACGATCTTCATTAGGGTTTCTCGGCACATAAAATTTTGATTTTG
Source organism: Agapanthus africanus (assembly GCA_030015575.1). Lineage (NCBI taxonomy): Eukaryota > Viridiplantae > Streptophyta > Magnoliopsida > Asparagales > Amaryllidaceae > Agapanthus > Agapanthus africanus. The sequence goes on from CM057344.1 coordinate 232,228,286, forward strand.
GCATGTTTGATGCCTTGTGTAACCTCTTGAGTGTGTCTAGTAACCCTACAGTGGTATCAGAGCCTAGCTAGAGCTTTAGGCAATGCGTAGATGAAGTTAGAAACCCGATCGAACCCCGAAACCCTAACTTAGAGCCCTCTCTGTCCTTTTTTTCAAAACTTTGGTTTTTTCCAGATTAAAAATATCCAAAAAATTCAGCAGGTTTTTTTTATGAGTTACTGTGCAGCACGTGCCCTTGATTCGACAGAAGCGTCGCGGAACCGCGGCCGCACCCTGGCTTGCGCGGCGGTTCCGCGGCCAAAGTGATGAATCAATGCACGTGGTTTGCACAGTAATTAGTTTCTGTATGTGCTGTATTTTCTGGGAATTTTTAATATTTACTCAAGAGTTGAGTTTTCTGGGTTGTATTGGGGACTCGGTGTTTCGATCGGGAAGTTTAACTTCGTCTGTGTTTTTCCGGATAATTTTAGAAAATGTTGAAAAACTCGACCGGATATAAATACCCAATTTTTCCCCTGTCGGGAAATTTCCAAGTGTTGGATCTTTCCGTAGTTTAAGAACGTTCGAAGTAGTGCAAGTAACGCGATGTACCCTCTAGAAGACAACAAACATTAACTCGATTATGTGACCGTCTTGAACTGCCCTTTGAACCTTCGGGTTTGGGGCAGTACGGCGTGCCACATGTGAGGCGTTGGCTTGACCCTTCTATGGCTGGACCGTCGGTACTGTGGCATGAAATGAATGGTTTTTAAACTTACTTCGTGTGTTGAGCTGTTCCGGGAAAACTTGGGTGTTTGATTGTTCGATCGAAAAGTTGAACATTTTCTATTTATCTGGAATGTGATACAATATTTGGAATCCACAAGTAGTTATGAGATAACTGATTTGAATGTTATAAACATAGCACTTTAGTCTCACTTGATTGGTTGCCACGGGATTTTGATGTGATCAAAAGTCCGTCGCAATCACGTAGCGTACACGGATACTCGCCGAATAAACTTAATAGACAGCTACACCCCTTAGCCCCGACCAAGTGACTATAGGAGAACCCCGTCGCCGAAAGCATCCATTCGGGTGTGCTCGCGGTAGCGGTGTTCCTCCTTGGTGCACTTCGTCGACTGTATCGGGGGTGCGGCCGCCTACTAAAGTTTGCGATGAGTATTCGATCAGAATGTCGGGAATCCTATTGAATTGCCCGAAAAGAGTTTTCGATAATGAGACTAAAATGCGGGGTTTATAATTGTTAGGCATGCGATGTCTAAGTAATTCATTTGATTAGGCATGCGATGTCTAAGGAGGTTGCGGATTCCAACTGTTGTAATTTTACACTTTCTTTTCTGCGACCGTAAGTGTAATATATGATATCGCCGGTTTCGTTGCTATATGTCAACGACAATTGGGATACGCATGTTTACTTACATTGATGATATGTGATGTTATGTGTTGCTGGATATGTTATATTGGATCGTCGTGTTTGAATAGCCGGTTGTTTTTATGTGAGATGAGTGTTTTTCATTTTCATTCATGTAAAAACTTGTATGTAATATTCTTTTATTGGGGCACTTCCAGGTTGCGGAAGATGTCAACTTTGTATATTATTTACTTTTCCGCACTAGGATAGACCCAAGGAGGAGGGCACAAGTAACCGGGTTCTGGAGTCTAGTGGGAGACCAACTCGAGGAGTCGAGTCGGGGTCTCCTAACTCTAGAATTGGTAGGGTTGCTTGCCGCTCTCGTAGGGGTCTAGGGGTGTGGGTTTGGCTATTCATCGTGACCGTGGAATCCGTGTTTTATACTGGCTCATATTGAAAACACGGACGTCTTAGTATATCCAATGTTTCATATGTTTCTTCTGCTGCGATATCTGTGATGTGATCATTTGATATGCTGTGATGGATACTGTATATAGTATATATGATATATTATATAGACGTTACTTATGTTTTACACCCGCGCTAGCCCTGCCCCGCTCTGTCGTTAGTTACCTAACCTAATGGTGCACGAGGGGACATCGAGGCGAATGCGGATGGCTTAAGTGTACGTCGTATTTATCTGTGATGTTTAGGTGATTTAAATGATGGGACTTCATTAATATGATTAATGAAAGAAAAGAAACCTAAAAAATGTTGTGGAATCGAATTTTCAAAAACAGGTAGCTACAGTTCTTGCTTTGCATCGCGGTGTTCCTTGTAGAACATCCTGCACCTTATTCGATGAGGAAAGGGCCGAGATCCCTTCACCGGTAGTGACCCCTTTAGCAATAACTGGCAGATGCTACAACCCTCGGTTTGTCTTTTGATTGCTTCTATAGTTTTTGCTTTGCACAGCGGTATATATGATATATCCTGCACCTTATTCGATGAGGAAAGGGCCGACGATCCCTTCACCGGGAGTGACCCCTTTAGCAAAACTAAAAAAGCCTAAAAAACACTCCACTTAAAATTCATTCAATTTTACAACGATATCAAGTTCATTACGCAAAGGTTTTTATAAAAACCTGTCGTAGCCCTCCGTCATTTCAGATAAGTACTAGTTAGTATTCGTGCTGCGGTAGTTTGGCCTCCGTCAAGGCGTAGTATACGGTAGCTAACTAATGCTTATCTGCTAGCATACGATACGATTGGATGAGGGTATTCGTACGGCGTTTTTTGGCCTCCGTCAAGGGTCGTGCGGGTGGGTTTAATTCAATCAGGAAATGACGGGTTGAACTTGACTAGCGGACTTTGGGTAGTTTGGCCTCCGTCAAGGTCATAGGACGCTAGGGGCAAAATTATCGGGAATTTCAAGTGTTGAAATTTGCAATGAGATTGCATACTTTCTATGAGATAGTTGGATCCCAATACCCGCTGCGAGTAATAGTTACTCCTGGGAGAGTTTTACACATTACAATTAGCCGATCAAGTAGGTGTCTAGAAAGGTGTCAACGGGGTTACGCCTCTGGGAAAACGAGGTTTACTTTAAATAGGTCCGTACGAAAGAACGGGGAACCTCCCTCAAAGTACCGACACTGGCCTGGCTGAAAGATTGGCGAACTTGTAGCGTGTAATTAATCCCGGCTAGTCTTTCCTTTTAGGGTTTGAAGGAAGATTTGATAAAAAAAACAGTGGGAGCCATCCTGATTAGATAAAATAATAACCAATCTGATCTTGCAAGAGCATACGCTGAGTGTTTTCTTCTCTCTCTCTCCAGGTAGCGACCATATCACGCCATAATCAAGATAATAAAACGGGTATATTGACCGAACCCGCTTGTTATACTGAGCTGGGGAACGTTGGTCCCGCTCCAACTTATAATTGTTATAAGACAGAGCAGGAAATTGGGGAATACCAGATTTCCCGTGCCGCCCCAACGAAGAAAGTGAAAATTGATGCATCATCTTCGGGTGTGTTCGTTACAAAGAACTGTTTCTCTGTATCCTCTACGTCATGGGTATTTAATACCGGATCAGGATCCCAGATATGTAATCTATTACATAGGGCTACAGAAAGGTGGAGAACTGAGAACGGGTGATAAGTTTCATGAGACAGAAAACGGTGCAAGTGTTGCAGCCTAGTCTGTTGGTCACTGTGACCCTGTATTCCAAATACATTGATTCTGAACTAATGTTATTAGATACCGAACCTGATATACAAAATCATATCAGTCTCTTTATTAGTAAAAAATTATAAAATTTTGTATTGTTGGATAATGTTTTGAACATTTCCTATATCAAAAGTTGATCGGTTCAGGCACGTTATCTAAAAGCATTGATGTTCTAAATCAAACTACAGTTCTTAGTATACGGAACACACACAAGAGGAAGAGTTCAGAAATGAACGAATCCTTCTTGAGGCATTGTAGACTAGGTCATATCAATGCGACCCGACTGGCTAAAGTTACATTTAGATGCATATTTAAATTAATTTGAATTTACATCTTGTGAAACTTGCCAGTCATGTCACAGAGATAAGATGACCATAGCTCTGTTTACTGGAAATAGAGAAAGAGTTAGTGAACTCTTAGGATGATACATGTTGATGTATGAAGGTCCCCGTCTACACATGCCAAGACCGGCTCTTTATACTTCATTACATTCTCTGATGATCTCTCAAGATTCAGTCATATGTTCCTGTTGAAATATAAGTCCGAACCTTTTGAGATATTCACAGAATATAAGTTAAAAGTAGAGAACTAAAATATGGGTATAAGTATTATGTCCTTTGATGTGATCGAGGAGGAGAATACTTGAGCACGGAAATCCTGGACTATTCTAAAGGAGAATGAGATTCTCTCTCAGCATTACTCCTCCGTATACACCATAGCACGATGGTATATCGGGGCGGAGCAATAGCACCCTATGTGATATGGTGTGCTCTATGATGAGTACTACTGAGTTTCTTATTTCCTTTTGGGAGTTATGCGCTTGAGAAGTTGCATACCTATTGAATAGGGTTTAAATCAAAACAGTTGCCTACCACTTCATATGTGATATAGAAAGGGAAGAGCCCATATCTTAAGTTTGTTAAGATTTGGGGTTGTCCAGCCTATATCTAAAAAGCAAAATCCGGACAAGCTCGAGGCAAGATCTGTTATGTAGAACTGGAAATGTTCCAGCTATACAAACTGCAGCTGATGATTTGAAAGAACTAAAGAATTCAATAATTACCAACGAACCTCAGCCTCTCCGCCGATCTAGTAGGGTTCCTCACCCACCTGAGAGATACTTCTGTTTCTCTATGACAGTGGGAGCGAGGAATGCATCATGAGATGATGACCCAACTAGTTTCGAGCTGGCCATCAGGAGTGGGACTCTGTAAGAATGGCTGGATGCTTAGCGATCTGAGATGGAATCCTTATACACCAACAAAGTATGGACTTTAGTTGCTTTATCTGAAGGGTTAAATCCCCATCAGGAGCAAGTATATCTTGAGAAGATTACTAGGTGTAGATGGAAAAGTTGAGACTTTCAAAGCTGGACTTGATAAAGGTTTTCGTCATCAACCAGGCCTGGATAATGATGAAACCTTTTCAAGTAGCTATGCTTAAGTCCATCCAGATCCTACTTGCCACGGCTATATACCATGACTACGATATCTGGCGGTTGGGTGTCATGACTGCTTTTCTAAAATGATGTTTTAGAAGAGAGCGTCTGTAAGTACACAGCCAGAGGGCCTCATAGACAGTGGGAGCAGCGGAAACGTGTGCAAGATGTTTTATGTGATAAAGCAGGCATCGCGGAGTTGGAACGTCTGTTTTGATGTGTTAGTCAAAGAGTTTGACATCATCAAAATGGTAGATGAACCTTGTATAAACAAAAAGGTAGTAGGGAGTATGGTGGTGATCCTCATAGAGTACGTGGATGACATACTCTTGATAGGGAAGGAGTTTCCTATGCTACGCTCGGTCAATCTCCGCTTATCACAAGGATTCTCCATAAAGGATCAAAATGATACCTCCTAAATCCTGAGTTTTGATCTATGAGATAGATCTAATTGGATGTTAGGATTCTCACTAGTTGTAGTGAGATGGTATCAATTGATCCTGAGGAGAATCACTGGAAAGGTTCCAGAGTGATAAGGACGACTGAAAGTCAGTCACAGGCATTGTCTTTACCCTCAGTGAAGGGACGGTATGTTGGAAGAGTTCCAAGCTAGATACTGTGGCATACTAGACGATAAAGGCAGCATACATCGCTACTTAAGATGCTACCAAAGAGGCTGTTTGGGTGTATATTGGTTCATGAGATGAACTAGGTTCCTACCATTGTGTGATAATTGTTGGAGATAGTGCCCTCATAGTCAATTATTGGATCGCAGGTACGTGATTGCAATGATTGCGGAGGACCTATACCGGTAGGACAGTCTTACTCGAGATGATAGTATGCTATCTGGTTTGCCTTTATCAGTCGTGTATATGTTCAGGTGACTGATTACATGTTACACTTTGATAGAGCCCTTAGGATCTTGCTTTACCACCAACAGTATGATGGCGATCATATACGTGAGAGTTGGGTGGTTTATATGCATATCCTTAATTGTGGTCCCTAGTCGTGGGAGTTTCGAGACAGGGCATCGATACTCCGGAGTAGACAGTCGAGACCCCGACGAGGGGCGGTGGCCGGTCTCACAAGCCACTGGTGTCAGTTGGATCACCTAATATGTATACAGGTGCTCATTGGGTTATGAGTACACCGGACAGGACTCGCCGGGAATCTGCTAGTTAGTACTATACCTATCGTCAGATAGCAGTTCCCTGGTGACATGTGTACAGGTTAGTTCATGACCTGAGGTCGTCATTTGTCTCGTGTGAGTTCCCACCGTGCTTTGATTTCTACCCTACCACGGCTCAAAGGAGTCGTGCAAACAGGTAGTTTTTGGGTACAGTCCCGAGCCATATGGAGGCACGTGAGCAGATCGGCAGGGGATTCGTCTCTCCCGGTATTGGGGGCGAGATCGTGCTGTGTCTAGGAGAGCCATTACACATAGCCCACGGCCGTGGCAGGAGATTTACTGGTAGGTACTCCAGTAGTATCTCAGGGTGTTATTGGGCTACACTCCGACACGACTTATACTGCTATTGGGGGTCTGACGTTACTAGCCCCCTAGGCAGATATGCGATACTCATAGACGAACTGACCGGACTGTATATACATTGTCACTGTTAGGCTCAGTAGGGTTTCCGGATGAGTTCGCTCATCGGCCTCCCTTGAGGTCAGTCCATGGCCAGCCGTTACGCATTGCTAGTGCCGCTGACGGTTTGTGGTTAAACCCACTGCCAGGGTACTGACGAGTCATTAGAGTCCCCCACAGACAGTTTCCCAAGTTCGGGCGAAACGTTGTAGAGGCCGTATGGTTTTATGGAAGGGTTCGGAAAATGCACGTGCGTTTACGCACGTGTTATTTTTCGGGCAGATGATACTGGTCGGTTTTGGTTTAAGCCAGATCCGAGTATTGTATTGAGTAGATATAATATCTTTGTCTCGGTTGCATTTGCATTCGGTCGTAATACAAATGCGGGTATTTTTATACAGTTACGGGGTTATCCTGAAAGTTGTTTCAGGATCACTTTTGGAAGTTGCCAGTTTCCAGTTTTCTATCAGCCGTCTTTTAACATTTGGTTAAAGACGGATTTATCTTTTCTTGGATGAGGGTGAGTCATGCTTCTAGAAGGTTCTAGAAGTTTCTAGGATGGTGACTAGGTTCATGAACCTTTAATTGCATTTATTATGTGATGACTAGGTTTATGTGAGTCATGGTTTACATTAATGCTTTTTGTTCTTGTTAAGATCTTTTCTTCATGATAAGCTTCATGTTATGGTCACCACTTGCTCCTACCATCACCTCCCTCCATCTATAAATGGCCGGCCCCTCCCCTCACTCTCACACACTCTCTCACTTGATGCTTTCATTTGGTAGAAAAAGATTTTGATAGATTTTTTCGGTGTATGGAATTTCACAGCTCATTTCATTCCATCACCCGATTCCCACGGCAACTTCATTAACCGATCGTCCACGGATTTGGACGAAGTGAGACAAAGTCATCTACTCATTCTCTACATCCTTCTTGGTCGTCTCTTTTAGCAAACTTGACGACCGAGTTGCCTCGAGTCAGAGGCGGGAGCCCGTTTAAAGAATCGTTGACGTGGTGCCACCTAGACGAGCATATTGGAGATCGATGAGATCGGAGCAGCCACAACGGAGCGTGAGATGATGGTTGAAGAACGAAGGACTCGGATCGTTCGGTATAACCTTTCTACACTCTTTACAGTTTGTTAGTTTAGCAATAATAGCAGATCCGGGTTAAAGTATATGATAGCGCCAGTTAAAAGTTTTTTGTTCCGCATTTGGCGTCTGTAGACGGCCGGGGCGCTACCGTAGACTTACAGTGGTATCAGAGACTAACCATTTTGCTATACTAACTTGTGCTAACACGTTTAAAAGATCGATCGAACGGATTTTTCGAAAATCGCAATTTCTAGTATTAAAGTTTATGTTAATTTTCAAACTGGTCCAAATGTCATTTTTGTAGGGTTCCTAGGCACTCTCAAGAGGTCTCACAAGGCATCGATCATGCCAAATTAAAATTTTAACGGTGCCGAGAAACCCGACTACGGATCGTTTGCTAGATGTCTAGGCGAAAAGTAAACTAGTTAACAATTAACTAAGGGAATACGGAAATACAACCTTTGTAGATCCGTTTGTCCACCTTCATAGCTCCGCAACGAAGTGCCTTCGCTGTCCAAGTGAACTCCCGGGCTCTAGCGTCGGCTTCGTCGAAGAATAAGCGAGATAGGTCGTCGATGTCCATGCCGAAGATGATCTACGTCGAGGCATCGCTAGATCAAGCTCCACCTTCACCTTGCCATGAAAACTTGTGAAGGAAACACACTCTACTACTTGGCAAGAGGTAGAGGATGATGAAATAGGAAGTGGGTTCACTTTAGAATTGGATTTCTCACTCATATGCTCAATATGCCATTGATGAAGACAAGCTTCTTCATGAAGAAGAAGAAGAGCAAGAAGAAGACAAGTATTATGATAAAAATAAAAGAATAAATAAAAATCCATTCTTATCATAATTCTCACCATGGTTAGGTGTAGAGAATTAACTTGAGTTAATTGAATTGGTTAGGGTTAAGCATGAGACAAAATGGTGACTAAGTCAAAAGTTCATGAAGCTTCATGAAAGAAAACAAAAGAAGCCACCATTCTATTTTATGCAATTTTATTTTCCAAAAATAAAAACAAATGAATAAATGAATAATCAAATAAAAACCCTAACCATTTCTTTAACCAAGGTTTAATTCTTTACACAAACCCTAATTTGCATGTATCATCAAATATGATACAAACAAGTGCACAAAATCATATCGCATATGCAATGCGCACAACCGAGCGAGAAAATCCATTTAAAGTGAACCGATACTAGTTAATGCAAAGTAATATATCAAATATATAATTATGCATTAAATCATTAAATCAACTCTTGATTTAACGATCCGGTCATGTCGCACATAACCGACTGGTATCATCAGTAACAACTTATCGAATCAACACTTGATCCGATAACCCGGCTATATCGCATATAACCGATCAATGTCTCATCGCGAGAATGAAATACGGTATCACATACACGCATCATTCTCGGTCCCGCACATATCTCATATGCGCTCCTATTTCGTTTCGCTTGAGCCAGGAAACCTCTGTGTAGGACTCTAAAGACTCGTCAATACGCCGGCAGCGGATGATGATCATATCAAACACCCACAAGCCGCAAGCGGTCTGCTAAACGTAACGGCCACCCGGGTATTGAGCGATCTGAAGATCGACGAGCAAGCCCGCTCATACTCCAGTGAATCCGACCAGTAACACTACCGTACAGTCCGGTCTGATCGTCTGATATGTCGCATATCTCGCCTAGGGGTGGTAAACGTCAGACCCCAATAGCTCGATAAGTCGTGTCGATATGAGGTCTATAACTATTCGAGAAACTACTGGTAACACTTACCGGTAAATCTCAGCAACCCTGGCCAGGGATTTCCTGTTATAGCCAATCGAACACAGCGCAACATCAACCCCCTATACCGGGAGAGACGAATCCCCTCCTATCGCTCATTGCCTCCATGTGACTCGGGACTGTACCCAAAAACCACCGTTTTTCACGCCCTCTTGGACGTGGTAAGATGGAAATCAATGCACAGTGGGAACCACACAAGACTCTATGACGATCTCGGGTCAACAGACTACTCTGTACCAGTGTCACCAGAGAACTGCCATCTGACGTGAGGTATAATACAATCTAGGAGTTCTCGGCGAGTCCGTCCATTGTACCCAGTCTCTACTGAGCACCCGTATATCATCTCCGATGTCAAACACCAATGGATATGGGATCATCCATCGCCCATCTGTATGGGTCGAGAAGGTACACGCTAGTCTACTCTGGTATATCGATGCCCCGTCTCGATACACCCACGACTAGGGACTTTGAAGGATGTACTTATGGACTACCTGTCCCCACTAGTATGATCCGCATCATAGTCCAGGTAGTCAAGTACACATCCTAAGGGCTTTACCAACATGTAATAGAGAGACAATCAGTGTACACGTTAAGGTAAAGATCAACCAGATAGCATACTATCATGTCGAGCAAGAAAGTCCTCACTATATATGTCCCAGCATCCACTACAATATACATCCTATGTATAGTAATGGCCTCTAGGGCATACATATAACTAACAATTTTGACCATACCAGAAAATCAAGCAGGGTTTTTGAGGAATACTGTAGAAATTCGAGGAAGTGATTCCACTGTTCCGCCGCGGATCCGCGGCCCAAGTTAGGGTTTGGCCGCGGATCCGCCGCAGTAAAGTGAGATCACTCACTCAATTTTCTACAGTGGATTCTATGTTGGAAATTGGGGTTTTTGGTATATATATTTTGGGCCCAGCTTTTGTTACTGTGCAGCAGATTTGCGTGGGGCCCACTTCGGGAAATTTAGTCGATCGAAATTTAAACATGTTAGTTTACAGTGCTTACATTATATCTCCGACCGGGAATGTCATTTGATCGGTAAACCGCGTCTGATTGCTATAGTTCTTTTAGACGGGTTTGCGAACGTGACATTCGCGTTGATGTTCTGTGTTGTGCTGTGATGTTGCGGATTTGTCGTGGTGGATAGCAGTGTGCAATGGTAGTACTGTTTGAGTTTATTTGTACATTTGATATTGCGGGGCGAGCGTCCAACATGTGGACTGCCGTCTCTGCCTATTGTATAATATTCTTTTGGGGCACGACCAGGTTGCGGTCGATGTACCTGTTGTACTATTTTTCATTACTGTACTAGGTTTTACCCCGCGACGGAGTGCACAGATAGCCGGGTTCTGAGGGGCAACGGGTCCGCATCTCATGGCTTTGAGAGGCAGAGGGGCCCCACTCTAGAATTGGCAGACTATTCGCCGCACTCGTAGGGGGTACAGGTTGACCCAAGGAAGGGTGCCCAAGATTACCGGATTCCGTGAAGTGCAGGGTGGTCCATTCACTTTGCTGTAAGGGGCTGCCTCGCTTCAGGTTTTGGCGGGTAACTTGCCGCACCCGTAGGGGTCTAGGTTTCATTGCACAGGCTATCCACACGACAGGGGAACGTCGGGTTTCAGCAGCGGCTCTGTGAAACCCGGGGATCCCAGATTATCTGTATTGTTCTGTGATGCTTATTACTTTTCTGTAATGTTGCATATTATCATGCCTGGAGCGATTATTGTATATTGGTTTATATACTATTAGATGTTGTATATGTTTTACACCCGCGCTAGTCCAGTCCCCGCTCTGTCGTTAGTTAAGTAACCTAACGGGTGATGACGGGACCCAGTGACGAATGCGGATGGCATATACGTACATTTTATTTTCGTTCTTTTCTGGTGTGATTGATTGATGGGACTGCGTTGATTCTGATCAATGCAAAGTTAAACAAACCTGTTTTCAGTTGTTGGAACAAATTTAAAAAGTGTTATTGCAAAGACGTTTCCTTTTGTTTTGCATAGCGGTATTCAGTGGAATATCCTGCACCTCATTCGACGGGGCAAGGGCCGATATCCCTTCACCGGGACTGATCCCTTGGGCAGAAGTTTGCGTCAGGGTAATAACTACACTATAGTTGATTACATGTTGCTTTGCATCGCGGTATTCAGTGGAATATCCTGCACCTCATTCCACGAGGAAAGAGCCGAGATCCCTTTACCGGGAGTGACCTCTTTAGCAAAGGTTTTCGCCACTATATTTTAAAAAGCTATCAGGTTCCTTCAGTGATATCAAGTTCATTACGTTAAAGGTTTTTCGCCAAAAACCAGCCGTAGCCCTCCGTCATTTCATGTGAATGGTCAGTAGTATTCAAGCTATGTTGGTCTAGCCCTTAGCTAGGACATAGTGATTGGTAGCTGCTGGGGTGTTCATATGTTGCATAGATAGATGCGTTGGTTTGGGACAGTCGTACAGCCTTGTTGGCCCTTAGTCAAGGGCGAGTACGGGTGGGTTCAAATTAACAAGATAATGATGGGAAGAACTTGACATGTGACTTATGATGGGTTGGCCCTTAGTCACGATCATAAGAGCATGAGGTAAAAATCTTATCGGGAGTTTCTAAAGAAACTGAAACTTGCCAGGCATGCGCAAACGCGAGTGGATTCCGTCACGTTATCATGCGATGAGAGTTGGATCCCGATTCCCACTGATGAGTTGGTTTACTCTTCGGGTGATCCCGATTGATTCTTCTTTCAGGTTTGGAGGAGAATTTGACAGGACAGTGGGAGGTTTCCGGATTAGATAAAATGATAACCATTCTGATCTAGGTTAGAGTGCACACAGAGTGTTTCTTTTCTCTCTCTCTTTGGCAGCGACCTTTGACCGACCCTAGACTATGACTCAGTGACCAAGTTGACCGAACCTTCTTAAAATACTGGCTTTTGGATTGTCTATGTTGCATAAGTCATTGCCACTCCTTCTTTTACCCTTTGAATTTCTCAGAACACCCGTATTACTACGGACATCCACTTCCATTGGATAGATCCATCGTATGGTTATATACGAACTCGAAGGGACTTCTTCGAGGATGGATCCAGGTTCAGGAGAAATAGAATTGGTTTATTCAGTTGTCTTTTATTATCACCTTCTCTCAGGTTGCGAGGGCTCCTTGGTTTAGGAGAGTACACCTATTACGCTTATTGGATAGTCTTATTCCAAACCATAGACAGGTGCCGAAAGGTAGGGAATGAAGAAAACCAATTAGCCTAAGTAGGGTGTGCAGAATGTAATGTGTAAAGACAAAATAAAGGGATTAGAAAGAGGGCAAGTAAATTGCGACCGATATCATTCACGACCAAAACCGCGTACTTCATCGCCACTCCTATTTCACCTTTAAAGGAATAAGGTATTATTCAGTTGTCTTTTATCATCACCTTCTCTCAAGATACGAGTACTCCTTGGTTTAGGAGGGTACACCTATTATGCTTACTGGATAGTCTTCTTCCAAACCATAGGCTGGTGCCGAACGGTAGGGAAGGAAGAAAACCATTTAGCCTAACGATGGTGTACAGAAGGTAACGACTAAAGACAAATAAAGGGATTTGGAGAGATGGCAAAGAAATATACGGTTAAAGTCATGAATTGGATTATGGAAGAGGCATTACTATGAATACCAAAATACCCCTAGGAAACATTTTCATGTTTCAGTGCATTGTTAAAGGAAAACTGTTTTCCCGATTGGATACTTACTCCAAGGGTATGTATTTACCAGGTTTCATTCTCATATCTGTATGGTTTTACAGAAGATGAGTGGGAGTAAGTTATTGGGAATTAGGTAATTATCCTCATTATATCGGAATTCGTTGTAATTGGTGATATTTGAGGAAATCGCCAGGATACAGTTTCCAACCTACGACGCACAAGTTTTTTGAGTTGTTCAACTCAGCGGACTTATACAGAGTATTGTATGTTGTCCAGTTTCCATCAGGACAAAGGGGTAGGTCCTCGTACTATGTTCTGTTTACTTATAACTTCTCTAGTATTTAGACAAGTGTTTCGTTGAAATACAAGGTCTAAGTTTTGAGAAGTTATGGGTATAAGAATAAAGTAGAGAACCAGGTATCACAAGTATCGAGATTCTTCAAAGAGATCGAAGATGTAGATTCTTGTGATTGGTATTCAGATGATAGTGATGGTTTTGAGAAACGTGTTTCTCTTTCAGGTTACTCATAATTGGATGGATTCCTAAGTTGAGTAATGCTGATTAGCCTCTTTCCATTAAAGTGATATGCACTGGAGACAGCTGCATGATTTGAATATGGTTCCAATTAAATAAGTGCCAAAGTTTCTATATTGGATATAGAATGGATCGTACCTTAAAAGATATTAAGGTATGGGGAGTTGTCCAGCTTATGCTTAAAACCAGACTCTGGATAACTCAGGGCACGTTTCTGTAATGGCTGTTTGTGGGTTGACCCTGGCTATGACGAGGGTTGATATTCTACCATTTGGAAGATCAATAGTGATATTGTTCTTGACTCGCCACAGTTTTAGTAAAATGGATCTTTTTCAGAAAACAGTAGTGGGAGTATGGTAGAACTGGAAGTGATTCCAGAACCGCGAACGATTACGGAAAATTTAATAGGACCTATATATTCAATCAGGTTTGACATTCCATTAGCCACTCCGCAGATATGGTGGGTAACCTCAGACACCCGAGAGGTACTTCGGTAGGCTTAAGGACGGTGACAGGGAGGTTTTTATCTACCCAGACTTGACACTACTGTTGTTCCAGGCTATGAGACCCGGTAGGAGGATTGTCGTAGTCAGTGGGAGCAGCGGAAGCATAGTGGGCAAGTTGCTTATATCTATTTATAGACTTGAGCAGTTATAGCGGAGATAGATCATCTATTTTTGATGTGAAAGTCATGGTTTTGACTTCAATCAGAATAAGGGATGGATCTGTTAAGAAGGTAGTAGGGTGTGATGTCATGGTATCTGGATGACATACACAGAGTGGGAAGTAAAATTCCTATACTACGATCAGTTGTACTGTGGTCGTCACACAGTTGTTTCTCCAGACAGGATATGGATATAATATTTGACATTCTGATTTCTAGATCTATGGTTTTAGATCTGGATTTGGGTAGTTTCCCAATGTAGGTTCTTTGACAGTATTCTAATGGTATTTAGAATAGATGACTCCTAGCATGGTGGTGTACCTGCAGGTGATGGAGTCACCCTCTCTAAAGGTGTCTTTTAGACTAAAGTAGAGAGGGATGGGCATGATTGACAGATCACTTGCTTAGGCAACTGAGTCAATCATGAGATGTCAAGTACCACACCAGATGTTGTTTTTGCACTAGATGCAATAAGTTTGTATTAATCCAATCCTGGAGAAACATAAGGAAGCAGTTTTAGAACATAAGTACATGTTCTACGGATTTGATGACGGCAGCCTCTTTCGGGAGACGGTTATCATTCCAGGCTTCAAAGGTGACATGGATGACAGATTGATTGTCAGAGTTACAGTTTTCCCTCTGACGAGGGACAGTATTATGGACAGGTGGTCCAAGAGGATACTGTGGGTGGCATGGTGCCGGATACTGATTAGGTTCAGTAATTGATACAGTCTAAGAAGTTTGGATTTGGAGTTCATTTATGAACTAGGTCCCATCAGATATCCAGACATATTCTAAGACAGGTATTACTCAATTCGGGAGATGGCTTTCTCCGCGAACTTGAGATTAAGAGAGATATAGAAAGAAACATCTAGGCGGATCCACTCACTGAGGCTATTTCTCGAACACAATAGTTTTACAAACGGGCTTTGTGAAACTGATTAGTAGAGGAGTTGGATGTTCGGTTTCACACGGGCTGTGAGTAGTCGACATTGCAATAATTAGCCTTGAGTGCAAGTGGGAGATTGTTGGAGATAGTGCCCTCATAGTCAATTATTGGATCGCAGGTACATGATTGCAATGATTACGGAGGACCTATACCGGTAGGACAGTCTTACTCGAGATGATAGTATGCTATCTGGTTTGCCTTTATCAGTCGTGTATATGTTCAGGTGACTGATTACATGTTACACTTTGATAGAGCCCTTAGGATCTTGCTTTACCACCAACAGTATGATGGCGATCATATACGTGAGAGTTGGGTGGTTTATATGCATATCCTTAATTGTGGTCCCTAGTCGTGGGAGTTTCGAGACAGGGCATCGATACTCCGGAGTAGACAGTCGAGACCCCGACGAGGGGCGGTGGCCGGTCTCACAAGCCACTGGTGTCAGTTGGATCACCTAAGATGTATACATGTGCTCATTGGGTTATGAGTACACCGGACAGGACTCGCCGGGAATCTGCTAGTTAGTACTATACCTATCGTCAGATAGCAGTTCCCTGGTGACATGTGTACAGGTTAGTTCATCGACCTGAGGTCGTCATTTGTCTCGTGTGAGTTCCCACTGTGCTTTGATTTCTACCCTACCACAGCTCAAAGGAGTCGTGCAAACAGGTAGTTTTTGGGTACAGTCCCGAGCCATATGGAGGCACGTGAGCGGATCGGCAGGGGATTCGTCTCTCCCGGTATTGGGGGCGAGATCGTGCTGTGTCTAGGAGAGCCATTACACATAGCCCACGGCCGTGGCAGGAGATTTACTGGTAGGTACTCCAGTAGTATCTCAGGGTGTTATTGGGCTACACTCCGACACGACTTATACTGCTATTGGGGGTCTGACGTTACTAGCCCCCTAGGCAGATATGCGATACTCATAGACGAACGGACCGGACTGTATATACATTGTCACTGTTAGGCTCAGTAGGGTTTCCGGATGAGTTCGCTCATCGGCCTCCCTTGAGGTCAGTCCATGGGCAGCCGTTGCGCATTGCTAGTGCCGGTGACGGTTTGTGGTTAAACCCACTGCCAGGGTACTGACGAGTCATTAGAGTCCCCCACAGACAGTTTCCCAAGTTCGGGCGAAACGTTGTAGAGGCCGTATGGTTTTATGGCAGGGTTCGGAAAATACACGTGCATTTACTCACGTGTTATTTTTCGGGCAGATGATACTGGTCGGCTTTGGTTTAAGCCGGATCCGAGTATTGTATTGAGTAGATATAATATCTTTGTCTCGGTTGCATTTGTATTCGGTCGTAATACAAATGCGGGTATTTTTATACAGTTACGGGGTTATCCTGAAAGTTGTTTCAGGATCACTTTTGGAAGTTGCCAGTTTCCAGTTTTCTATCAGCCGTCTTTTAACATTTGGTTAAAGGCGGATTTATCTTTTCTTGGATGAGGGTGAGTCATGCTTCTAGAAGGTTCTAGAAGTTTCTAGGATGGTGACTGTAAGTCCATGCTACCTCTCCCGGTACTTTCGGGAAAGCGGAATTTGGTAAAAAACGATTTTTACGGAGGTGGTAACATGGACCTAAAACCCGGATCTTGGTTAAACATCTATCTAGCAACCTAACTACGAGTTTCTAGCTACTCGGTTAGGGGGTTATACCTTGCTTGTCTTGAACTCCTTCGTCTTCAAACTCCGATGGTGGTCCGGATTGGCTTCTTCCCGTCGTCTCCGTACGCCGAAGATAGATCCACCTGAAAGCTCCAACCTTTGGCTCCTTCTTCGTTCTTTGAAGAAACTAGTTCACTCGGTTTGCTAAACCTTGTGAACTAGAATGAGTAGAGAATAGTTTGTGTGGATTTTATCTATGGTTCTTGATTCTCAACTCATGAGACAAGAGAACCATAGATCAAAGAGAGGGAAAAAGAGCAAGAGGGTGAGAGCAAAAACAAGAGAGCTCAAGAACAAGAGAGAGAATGAGCAAGAAAGAATGAGCAACTCTTTTGTCTCTCACCCTCTCATAATCCAAAGTCATGATAACTCATCATACTAAAAAAGTCTTATGTGATGGTTGAAGCAACCATAACCATATCATTTCATGCACTCATTTTACACAAATGAGCAAGCAAACAAAAGTCTTTGCCATGAAATGATGGCTATGGTTATCATGATGGTCAACTAGTCAAGCCTAGTCAACCGGTCAACAAAGTCAACAAGTCAACAAAAGTCAACAAGTCAACAAAAAGTCAACAAGTCAACAAAGTCAACAAAAGTCAACAAGTCAACAAAGTCAATCCTCCACAACTATGTCACCATAATACTTAATTAATATAATAGTTAATCACATATCATATTCTCATTAGGGTTGACCAAAAAGTCAAATTGTCAACGGTCAACTGCCAACAACCCTAATGAGAATCCGCTGCCTCTGTCTCCCTGTCAACTGTGCATACACACCCGCATCCGCGTTCCGAGGAACACGAATGCATACTGGATAAATCCAATCCCAAAAGGTACACTAGGATCTGGCTTAAACCAAAGCCCGCTAGTGTATACTGTCCGGACACTGTACGTGCACAAGTGCACGGATGTGACCGAACCCTGTCGCAAAACCATGCGACCTGTCGCAAAACCATGCGACCTCTACACTTTTGCCTAAAGGCGAAAAGCTTTCTGTGTGGGACTCTAAAGACTCGACACTACGCTGGCAGTGGGTTTAACCACAGACCGCAAGCGGCACTAGCTGTGCGTAACGGTCCCCAGGTAATGCCGACAAGAAGACCGACGAGGCGAAACCCATCTGAACTCCTACTGAGCCTGAGTGTGACATTCCCCGTACAGTCCGGTCTGTTCGTCTGATACATCGCATGGCGGGCCTAGGGGGCGGTAAACGTCAGTCCCCCAATAGCGGTACAAGTCGTGCCGGAGCGAAGCCCAAAACACCCTGAGATAACACTGGAAACCTACCAGTATATCTCGTTTGCCCTGGCCAGGGACTACTCGTGTAATGGCTCTCCTAGACACAGCGCGATGTCAACCCCCAATACCGGGAGAGACGAATCCTGTCTAACCGTCACTGCCTCCAAGTGCTTCGGGACTGCACCCAACCACTACCTGTTTGCACGACTCCTTTGAGCCGTGGTAGGGTAGTGATCAAAGTACAGTGGGAACACACTCGAGGCGAAGTGACAGTGTCAAGTCAGCGGACTAAGCTGTACTCATGTCACCTGGGAACTGATAACTGACGATAGGCATAATACCAACTAGTCAGTTCCCGACGAGTCCTGTCCAGTGTACCCGTAACCTAACGAGCACCCGCATACTATCTCAAGTACGACGTACTGACGGCTGTGGGACAGACCGTCTCCCACACTGGGATGAGAAGCGCATGCGCTGGTCTACTCCGGAGTATCGATGCCCTGTCTCGATAGTCCTGCGACCAGGGACCTGCATAAGGATGTGCTTATAGATTACCCAGCCCCACTAGTGTGACGGCCATCACATCGCTGGTAATCAAGCAAAGATCCTAAGGGCTCCACTAATGTGTATAGGCGATATACAAAAATAAACACATGTACACATTGAAGTAGAAACAAACCAAGTAGCATACTACTATTTTGAGCAAGATTGTATATACAAGGTGAATATCCCAAGCTTCCATTAAGTAATATACAAACTAGTATGATACAGTAATGGCCTCTAGGGCATATACACTAACAGTGACTAGGTTCATGAACCTTTAATTGCATTTATTATGTGATGACTAGGTTTATGTGAGTCATGGTTTACATTAATGCTTTTTGTTCTTGTTAAGATCTTTTCTTCATGATAAGCTTCATGTTATGGTCACCACTTGCTCCTACCATCACCTCCCTCCATCTATAAATGGGCGGCCCCTCCCCTCACTCTCACACACTCTCTCACTTGATGCTTTCATTTGGTAGAAAAAGATTTTGATAGATTTTTTCGGTGTATGGAATTTCACAGCTCATTTCATTCCATCACCCGATTCCTACGGCAACTTCATTAACCGATCGTCCACGGATTTGGACGAAGTGAGACAAAGTCATCTACTCATTCTCTACATCATTCTTGGTCGTCTCTTTTAGCAAACTTGACGACCGAGTTGCCTCGAGTCAGAGGCGGGAGCCCGTTTAAAGAATCGTTGACGTGGTGCCACCTAGACGAGCATATTGGAGATCGATGAGATCGGAGCAGCCGCAACGGAGCGTGAGATGATGGTTGAAGAACGAAGGACTCGAATCGTTCGGTATAACCTTTCTACACTCTTTACAGTTTGTTAGTTTAGCAATAATGGCAGATCCGGGTTAAAGTATACGATAGCGCCAGTTAAAAGTTTTTTGTTCCGCATTTGGCGTCTGTATACGGCCGGGGCGCTACCGTAGACTTACAATAATGGAAGTGTGGCCTAGGCCCGGGAACCCCGGTCCCATCAGTGACCCAGACGTATTCTAAGGCAGCATCACCTGATCATGGAGATGGTTGATCTCTAAGGAGATCAAGGTTAGGAGAGTAGACTCAGAGAACAACACGGCGGATCCACTCACAAAGGCCTTTTCCCAGAGAGAGACTTTTATGGGATAGTTGAGTATGAGATACTGCAACCACTGCTACAGATGGCCCTAGTGCAAGTGGGAGATTGTTAGTTATATGTATGCCCTAGAGGCCATTACTGTACATAGGATGTATATTGTAGTGGATGCTGGGACATATATAAGGAGGACTTTCTTGCTCGACATGATAGTATGCTATCTGGTTGCTCTTTATCTTAACGTGTACACTGATTGTCTCTCTGTTACATGTTGGTAAAGCCCTTAGGATGTGTACTTGACTACCTGGACTATGATGCGGATCATACTAGTGGGGACATGGTAATCCATAAGTACATCCTTCAAGGTCCCTAGTCGTGGGTGTATCGAGACGGGGCATCGATATACCAGAGTAGACTAGCGTATACCTTCTCGACCCATACAGATGGGCGATGGATGACCCCATATCCATTGGTGTTTGACATCAGAGATGATATACGGGTGCTCAGTGGAGACTAGGTACACTGGACGGACTCGCCGAGAACTCCCAGATGGTATTATACCTTACGTCAGATGGCAGTTCTCTAGTGACACTGTTACAGGTTAGTCTGTAGACCCGAGATCGTCATAGAG
Organism: Agapanthus africanus; assembly: GCA_030015575.1. Classification (NCBI taxonomy): domain Eukaryota; kingdom Viridiplantae; phylum Streptophyta; class Magnoliopsida; order Asparagales; family Amaryllidaceae; genus Agapanthus; species Agapanthus africanus. The sequence goes on from CM057344.1 coordinate 232,248,807, forward strand.
TCTTGTGTGATTCCCACTGTGCTTTGATTTCCACCTTACCACGTCCAAGAGGGCGTGCAAAACGGTGGTTTTTGGGTACAGTCCCGAATCATATGGAGGCAATGAGCGATAGGAGGGGATTCATCTCTCCCGGTATAGGGAATTGATATTGCGCTGTGTTCGATTGGCTATAACCGGAAATCCCTGGCCAGGGTTGCTGAGATTTACTGGTAAGTGTTACCAGTAGTTTCTCAAACTGTTATAGACCTCATATCGACACGACTTATCGAGCTACTGGGGTCTGACGTTTACCACCCCTAGGCGAGATATGTGACATATCAGACAACGAGACCGGACTGTACGGTAAGTGTTACTGGTCGGATTCACAGGAGTGTGAGCGGGCTTGCTCGTTGATCTTCTGATCTTTCAATACCCGGGTGGACGTTACGTTTAGCAGACCGCTTGCGGCTTGTGGGTGTTTGATATGATCATCACCTGCTGCCGGTGTATTGACGAGTCTTTAGAGTCCTACACAGAGATTTCCTGGCTCAAGCGAAACGAAATAGGAGCGCATATGAGATATGTGCGGGACCGAGAATAATACCAGTATGTGATACTGAATTCTATTCTCGCGATTTGTATCATCGGACGGTTATATGAGATATAGCCGGGTTACCGAATCAAGTGTTGATTCGATACATTGATACACTTGATATTAGTCGGTTATATGCAGTATGACCGGATCATTAAATCAAGTGTTGATTTAATGATTTAATGTATAATTATATATTTGATATATTACTTTACATTAACTAGTATTTGTTCACTTAAGATTGATTATCTCACTTGATTGTGCACATTGTATATATGATATATGTTTGTGCACTAGTTTGTATCATGTTTGATGATACATGCAAACTTGGGTGTGTGTTTACTTTAAACCATGTTTAGGTTAATGGTTAGGGTTTTAAATTAATTATTTATTTTATTCATTTATTTTTGGGCAAGAAATAAAATGGTGGCTTTTTTTGGTTTTTACTTGAAGCTTCTTGAAGCTTTGAAAAGCTTTGACCATTTTGTTTCTTTCCTTAACCTAACCATTCACCTAAACCCTAGTTTATTCTCTACATGAGTTTATCTCACCCATGGTTGCAATATGATAAATATCACTTGAATTTTCTTTTTCGAATAATTCTTTTTCTTTCTTCTTCTTCATCTTCTTCAAGAGGTGAAGAAAGCTTACTAGAAAATTACAAGTGATGAAATCAAGTGAGAAATCCAAATCCAAAGTGAACCCATCTCCCATTTCTTCATCCTCTACCACTTTCCATGTAGTAGTGTGTATTATCTTCACAAGTTTCATGACCAAGTGAAGATGGAGCTTGAGTTAGAGTTGCCCGACGTAGATCATTTTCGGCATCGAAGTCAACGACCTAGCCCGCTCATTTCTCCGACGAAACCATCGCTAGAGTCCGGGATCCAGGTGATCGCAGCGGAGGGACGTCATCACGGAGCTAAGGAAGTGGAGGACCGGATCTACAAAGGTTGTATTTCCATTCACTTAGTAGCTAAGTTGTTTGCTTGCATTTGTTTTCGCCTAATCTCTAGTTAACGATCATCATTAGGGTTTCTCGGCACATAAAATTTTGATTTTGGCATGTTTGATGCCTTGTGTAACCTCTTGAGTGTGCCTAGTAACCCAACACACGTAACCCATCCCGGTTCTTTCGGGGAGGCGGAATAGGTAAAAATCAAAATTTTCTAACTAGGTAACATGGACCATCCATGAAGGATCTTTGCTAAACAAAACTAACAAATAAACTACAAGTTTTAGCTACTACGTAGAATGGTTATACCTAGGCCTTGAACTCCTTCTCTTCCTTTTGTGGTTCTCCTCCTTGCTTGCTCCTTGTAGTGGTTTGAACGGCTCCTCCTCGTCGTCTCCTCTTTGCCTTAGATGGATGCACCCGAGGGCCTCGAACTTAAGCTCCTATCTCAACCTAGAGATAACTAAGGTGCTTGGTTTGCCAAACCTAGAACCTTAGAATGAGTAGAGAAGAGTTATGGTAGTTTTGTCTCAAAAGTTTATGATTTCCAACTCATGGAACACTTAAACTTTGAGAGAGGAAGAGGGAGAGCTTTCTTTCAAGAGAGAGAAAGAATATGATATAATCAACTATCATCTTTCAACCATGCTCACATATTTGGAATAATGATGACAATAATAATAATTAAGAATTGTGATGGTTAGTTTATGAATGACCATTATCATTACATTAATTTAATGCATTTTGCAAAGAACAAGAAGCATCTTTGAAATGAAATGATGATAGTCAACAAGTCCACAATGGTCAACCAGTCAACAAAGTCAACAAGTCAAAAAAGTCAAATTGTCAACAACCTTAACCATAGCACAATAATCCTTAATTAATATTATTAACCATATTCCTCATTCTCATTAGGGTTTGGAAAAGTCAACGGTCAACAAGTCAACCAAAGTCAAATGGTCAACAACCCTAATGAGAATCCTCTGCCTCTGCCTCTGTCAACTGTGAATACACCCGCATCCGAGTTCCGAAGAACACGAATACACTGAGACAAAACCAATCCCAAAACATATACTAGGATCTGGCTTAAACCAAAGCCCGCCAGTAATAACTGCCCGGACACCAAACGTGCACAAATGCGCGGATGTGAACGAACCCTGTCGCAAAACCATGCGACCTCTACTCAGTTTTGCCCAAAGGCGAGTAACCATCTGTGTGGGACTCTAAAGGCTCGACACTACGCTGGCAGTTGGTTTAACCACAGGCCGCAAGCAGTACTAGCTGTACGAAACGGTCCCCAGGTAGATGCCTATAAGAAGACCGACGAGGTGAACCCATCCGAACTCCTACTGAGCCTGAATGTGACAATCTCCGCACAGTCCGGTCTGTTCGTCTTAGAGTATCGCATGTCGGGCCTAGGAGAGTGGCAAACGTCAGACCCCTAATAGCGGTACAAGTCGTGTCGGAGTGTATCTCAGAACACCCTGAGAAACTACTGGTAACACTACCAGCAAATCTCGCTTGCCCTGGCCAGGGACGACTATGTATAATGGCTCTCCTAGACACAGCGCGATATCAACTCCCAATACTGGGAAAGACGAATCCTGTCTAACCGTCACTGCCTCCAAGTGCTACGGGACTGCACTCAACTACTACCTGTTTGCACGACTCAACAGAGCCGTGGTAGGGTAGTAATCTAAGAACAGTGGGAAGACACTTGAGGCGAAGTGACAGTGTCAAGTCAACGGACTAAGCTGTACTCATGTCACCTAGGAACTGTTAACTGACGATAGGTATAATACCAACCAACAATTCCCAACGAATCATGTCCAGTGTACTCGTAACCTAACGAGCACCTGCATACCATCCCCAATACGACGTACTGATGGCTGTGGGACAGATCATCTCCCCTGCTGGGACGAGAAGCGTATGCACCATTCTACTCTGGAGTATCGATGCCGTGTGTCGATACTCCTACGACTAGGGACCAAAATAAGGATGTGCTTATAGACTACCCAGCCCCCACTAGTGTGATCGCCATCACAACGCCGGTAGTCAAGCAAAGATCCTAAGGGCTCCATCAATATGTATTAGCGATATGTTAAAAGAAACATATACACATATTAAGATAGAGACAAACCAAGTAGCATACTACTATATCGAGCAAGAGTGTCGTAAACCCGTATATAGATCCCAAGCCTCCAAAATGTATTATACAAACTAGTACTATACAATAATGGCCTCTAGGGCATACATATCCAACAATCTCCCACTTGCACTAAAGGCCAGTAATTGGTGTACCGCATACCCAACGTCTGTACTAAGGCCAGCTGCTGGCGTACCGCATACCCAATAGCTTAAAAAGTCGCTCGAATGGTGTTTGAGGGAAGGCCTTTGTGAATGGATCCGCCGTGTTGCCTTTTGTGTCCACTCTCCGTACCTCGATCTCCTGGCGATCAATGATCTCCCTGATCAAGTGATACCACCTTAAGATGTGTCTGGACTTCTGATGGGACCTTGGTTCTTTTGCTAAATCTATAGCCCAATTGTTATCGCAATACAAAAGTATTAGGTCAACAATGGATGGAACCACCTGAAGTTCACTAATGAACTTCTTCATCCAGACCACCTCTTTTGCGGCATCGCTTGCAGCAATGTATTCAGCCTCCATCGTCGAGTCTGCGACGGTATCCTGTTTGGAACTCCTCCAGCACACCGCCCCTCCATTGAGGGTAAACACAAAACCCGAGACAGACTTGCTGTCATCTATGTCACTCTGAAAGCTTGAATCGGTAAAGTAATCGACCCTGAGGTCTCCATTACCGTAAACCAGGAACATCTCCTTAGTCCTTCTCAAGTACTTGAGAATGTTCTTCACTGCCGTCCAGTGGTCCTCACCTGGGTCTGACTGATACCGGCTTTCCACGCTCAGCGCGTAAGCTACATCTGGTCTCGTACATAGCATCGCATACATTATAGATCCTACCGCCGAAGCGTAGGGTATAGTGCTCATGCGAACCCTCTCCTCGTCAGTCTTAGGAGACATCTTCTTGGAGAGGATGATTCCGTGCAATGCGGGTATATTACCGCGCTTGGAATCTTCCATACTAAATCTCTTTAGTACGGTCTCTATGTACCTGGACTGCGAAAGTCCCAGTAATCTCTTGGATCTATCTCTGTAGATCTTGATCCCCAGAATGTACGAGGCATCACCCAGGTCCTTCATGGAGAACCGTTGTGACAAGAATGGCTTGACCGATTGTAGCAGAGGAATGTCATTTCCTATCAAAAGAATGTCGTCCACGTACAAGACTAGGAACACGACAGTTCGTCCTACAATCTTCTTATAGATACAAGGTTCATCTTCGTTCTTGATGAAATCAAATTCCTTGATTGCCTCATCAAAACAGATGTTCCAGCTCCGCGATGCCTGCCTTAATCCATAAATAGATTTAAGCAACTTGCACACCTTCCCGCTGCTCCCACTGTCTACGAAACCTTCTGGCTGATCCATGTTAACGCACTCTTCCAAACAGCCGTTTAGAAAAGCCGTTTTTACGTCCATCTGCCAGATTTCATAGTCATGGAAGGCAGCAATGGAAAGTAGGATCCAAATCGATTTGAGCATAGCCACTGGAGAAAAAGTTTCGTCATAGTCCACACCAGGTCTTTGACGAAAGCTTTTGCAATGAGTCTAGCCTTATAGGTTTCCACCTGCCCATCTACACCAAGTTTCCTTTTGTAGATCCATTTGCATCCAACGGGTTTTACCCCAGGTGGAGCAATATCCAAGGTCCACACTTTATTGGTGTACATGGACTCCATTTCGGATTGCATAGCTTCCAGCCACTTATCAGAGTCCCTAGTTATAATGGCCTGCCTGAAACTGGTAGGGTCATCTTCTTCCAAGATGCAATCCTCTCGATCCCAGTCTATGAGAAAACTGTAGTATCACTCGGGCGGATGAGAAATCCTACCAGATCTGCGGAGTGGCTGAGGTTCGTTTGGGGTTATTGAATACTGAGGTTCTGTCTAATCTTCAGTTTCATTTTGTGGTCGCTGAATTTCTTCCAGTTCTACCGTGCTCCCACTAATTTCTTTTACAAGAAACTCCGTTTCTAAGAAAACGGCATGCTGAGCAACAAACACCTTCTGTTCCTCGGTGTGGTAGAACAGATATCCATAACCATTCTTTGGATATCCAACAAACTTACATAAAACTGACCGTCCCTCCAGTTTATCTGGTTTATGCGTTTTAACATAAGCCGGACAACCCCATATCTTAAATCTTTTAAGATATGGTCTTTTTCCATTCCATATCTCGAATGGAGTCTTAGGCACTGAGACGGAACATCATTCAATAGATATGCCGCTGTCAAAAGCGCATGTCCCCAAAATGAAAGAGGCAACTCGGCACTACTCATCATAGAGCGAACCATATCCAATAGGGTACGATTCCTCCGCTCCGATACACCGTTGTGCTGTGGTGTATAAGAAGGATTAAGCTGAGATAGAATACCATTCACTTTTAGGTAATATAGGAATTCCATGCTTAAGTACTCCCCTCCCCTATCCGCTCGGAGGATCTTGATACTTTTGCTAGTCAGGTTCTCTACTTCATTTCTGAATTCCTTGAATTTCTCAAAAGCTTCGGATTTATGTTTCATCAGATACACGTATCCGAACCTAGAGAGATCGTCAGTGAATGTGATGAAGTACGAGAACCCACCCCTTGTATGTATAGACATCGGACCACATACATCACTGTGTATGAGTCCTAAGAGCTCTGTTGCTCTTTCTCCATATCTGGTGAACGGAGATTTGGTCATCTTACCTTTGAGACAAGACCGACAAGTTTCATAAGATGAAAACTCGAACGTATTCAAGAGTCCATCTTTATGCAACTTACTTAGTCTTTTCTCTCCGATATGACCAAGTCTACAATGCCACAAGTAGGATTCATTCGTATCTGAACTCTTCCTCTTGCGTATGTTCTGTACATTGAGAACTATATTCTGATTTAGAACGTAGATACCATTACACAGTGTACCTTCTGCAACCAGTACCTTAGGAAGATAAATGTTCATGCTATTTCTATCAAGAACAAAGTTATATCCATCTTTATCGAGTAAAGAAACTGATATGATGTTGCAAACCATGGAAGGTACATAGTAGAAATCGTTCAAAATCATAGTATTGCCATTTGGCAATACTAGGTGATATTCACCGACGGCTGCAGCATTAACTTGTGCTCCGTTCGCTGCCCTGAGCGACATATCACCAGGTGCAACTCTCCTACTTTTTCTCAGTCCCAGCAATATATTACAGATATGAGATCCTGATCCGGTATGAAGTACCCAGGAGGTAGGGCTGACCATAAAGCAGTTCTCAATTACAAGAACACCTGAAATAAATGCAAAACTATGCTTCTTCTTCAACTGGGTATCCTTGGAATCCATACAATCCTCTTTCCATGGCTCATACTTATGACTGTTGTCATAAGTTAGAGCCGAACCGACGTTCCCCAGCCCCGAATAAGAATTCGGATCAGTCAAGCGATACATTTTATTATCTTGATTAGGGCGTGAAATGGCAGTTACCTGGAGAGAGAGAAAAGAAATACTCAGCGTGCGCTCTTGCAAGATTAGATTGGTTTATTAATTTATCTAATCAGGATGGCTCCCACTGTTTCCTCAAATTCTTCTTCAAACCCTAAAAGAAGAACTAGTCAGGATTAATCGCACGTCACAATACTTGCTTAACCTTTCAGCCAGGCTAGTGTTGGTACTTCGAGGGAGGTTTTCCAACGCTTTGGCGAAATTCCTTAATTAAATAATCTCTTTTCCCTGGAGGCGTAGCCCCGCTAACACCGTTCTAGACACCTACTTGGTTTACAGCATTGATTGTTAAGTGAAATAATCTCCCGAGAGTAATCCAACTCATCAGTGGGATCGGGATCCAACTATCATTGTGCGATGACCTAGATGGAATCCACTCTAGTCACCACACTCTAGAAGGTATGCTAAATCTACAAGTTTCAGTTTCTTTAGAAACTCCCGATGTGGTTTTTGCCCCTAACGGTTTATGACCTTAACTAGGTCAACAAACCATAAACCGCCAGTCAAGTTCTACCCGTCATAATCTTGATTGCATTAAACCTACCCGTATGTGCCCTTGACTAGGTCAACAAGGTCGCACGACTGTCCTAACCAATCACATTTGGCAATGCACAGAAAAATATCACATAGCTACCGTTCACTACGCCTTGACTAGGTCAACAAAAGCAGCACGAATACTAAATAATACCAATCCGAAATGATGGAGGGCTACGACTGGGTTTTTGGCCAAAAACCCGTTAACGTAATGAACTTGATATAGTTGAAGGAACATGATTGCCTTTTTGGAAATATAGTGGCAAAAACTTTTGCTAAAGTGGTCACTCCCTGTGAAGGGATCTCGGCTCTTTCCTCGTCGAATGAGGTGCAGGATATTCCAAACTGAATACCTCTATGCAAAGCAAGAATAATCGACTATAGTGAAGTTATTACCCTGACGCAAACTTCTGTCCAAGGGGTCACTCCCGTTGAAGGGATCACGGCCCTTGCCTCGTCGAATGAGGTGCTGGGCATTCATAACCGAATACCTCTATGCAAAACAAAAGAGAACGTCCTTGCAATAACAGCTTTTTGAAAATTGTTCCAACAACGTCTTTTAGGTTTGTTTTTCTTTGAATTAATCTAATGCGTCCCATCAATTAATCCTACCATTGCAGAAAACAACGAAAATATGACGTACGCTTATGCTATCAGCATTCGCCACGGGGCCCCGCCATCACCCGTTAGGTTACTTAACTAACGACAGAGCGGGGGCTGGACTAGCGCGGATGCAAAACATATGCAACGCCTAATAGATATCATATATAGATATGTACATTCGTCATATACAATGATAGCCATTCCAGATCACAGATGAACATATTGGATATGCTAGGAATCCGCGTTTCGTTCGAGCCTGCAATGAAAGACGGATTACACGGTCGTGATGAATAGCCAAACCCCACCCTAGACCCCTACGGGTGCGGCAAACTACCCGCCAAATACCCGAAGTGAAGCAGCCTCCCTCAACAACGTGAGTAGGCCACTCAGCACTTCAATGTACCCGGTAGTTTGTGCACCCCACCTTGGGTCTATCCTAGGAGCAAAAACAGTAAAAGAAATAATATACAATGGCGGCTACAACCTCATCCCGGATGTGCGGCCATAAAAATAATATTACATCAATTTACAATTTACATCAAATGGAAGATAAAGAAACTCTCATCTCACAAGGCCCTGGCTATTCATCCACGACAATCCAACAAGTTCATATACACAATCCTACAACATTACAGATCACAGATATGCACAACGCCCAATAATCGACATATAGCGATTAGCCGACGTTCAGTGCATATATCACATTACAGATATAACCAATTTAGCTAAAGTTTATAGAAATTCGATCAAAGTACCAATTTGTAACTACCCCAAGTAAAATCTAGAACTCAGACAAATCTGGGCAGAAACAAAAATTCCCAGAATACATAAAACCACAATAGAGAACCCCAGAAGAATTTTGGTGCGCCACCGAGTCAACTCGTCCGCGGAACCGCGGCGGCTCGCTTGGATCGGCCGCGGATCCGCGGTCCAATGGACGGTTCAGGCGCCCAAAATTCTACAGATTTCTCAGAAAACCCAGCTTGTATTTTTCATGTCTGTGGAAATAGTTTTAGGCCAGTTTTGAAAATCGACAGAAAATACAATATTTTGGTGTGTTTTCGGGATTTTTTCCGGATCGAAGTTCTAAACACTTTGCTAACAGTTAGTTGTTGTTTAGCTAGGCTCTGATACCACTGTTAGGTCCACGTTACCCATCCCGGTTCTTTCGGGGAGGCGGAATAGGTAAAAATCAAAATTTTCTAACAAGGTAACATGGACCATTCATGAAGGATCTTTGCTAAACAAAACTAACAAATAAACTACAAGTTTTAGCTACTATGTAGAATGGTTATACCTAGGTCTTGAACTCCTTCTCTACCTTTTGTGGTTCTCCTCCTTGCTTGCTCCTTGTAGTGGTTTGAACGGCTCCTCCTTGTCGTCTCCTATTTGCCTTAGATGGATCCACCCGTGGGCCTCGAACTTGAGATCCTATCTCAACCTAGAGATAACTAAGGTGGTTGGTTTGCCAAACCTAGAACCTTAGAATGAGTAGAGAAGAGTTATGGTGGTTTTGTCTCAAAAGTTTATGATTTCCAACTCATGGAGCACTTAAACTTTGAGAGAGGAAGAGGGAGAGCTTTCTTTCAAGAGAGAGAGAGAATATGATAGAATCAGCTATCATCTTTCAACCATGCTCACATATTTGGAATAATGATGACAATAATAATAATTAAGAATTGTGATGGTTAGTTTATGAATGACCATTATCATTACATTCATTTAATGCATTTTGCAAAGAACAAGAAGCATATTTGAAATGAAATGATGATGGTCAACAAGTCCGCAATGGTCAACCGGTCCACAAAGTCAACAAGTCAACAAAAGTCAAATTGTCAACAACCCTAACCATAGCACAATTATCCTTAATTAATATTATTAACCATATTCCTCATTCTCATTAGGGTTTGGAAAAAGTCAACGGTCAACAAGTCAACCAAAGTCAAATGGTCAACAACCCTAATGAGAATCCTCTGCCTTTGCCTCTGTCAACTGTGCATACACACCCGCATCCGTGTTCCGAGGAACACGAATACACTGAGACAAAACCAATCCCAAAACATATACTAGGATCTGGCTTAAACCAAAGCCCGCCAATAATAACTGCTCGGACACCAAACGTGCACAAGTACGCGGATGTGAACAAACCCCGTCGCAAAACCATGTGACCTCTACTCAGTTTTGCCCAAAGGCGAGTAACCCTCTGTATGGGACTATAAAGGCTCGACACTACGCTGGCAGTGAGTTTAACCACAGGCCACAAGCGGTACTAGCTGTACGTAACGGTCCCCAAGTAGATGCCGATAAGAAGACCGAAGAAGTGAACCTATCCGTACTCCTATTGAGCCTGAATGTGACAATCTCCACACAGTCCGGTCTGTTCTTCTGAGAGTATCGCATGTCGGGCCTAGGGGGTGGCAAATGTTAGACCCATAATAGCGGTACAAGTCATGTCGGAGTGTAGCCCGGAACACCCTGAGAAACTACTGGTAACACTACCAGCAAATCTCGCTTGCCCTGACCAGGGACGACTATGTATAATGGCTCTCCTAGACACAGCGCGATATCAACTCCCAATACCGGGAGAGTCGAATCCTGTCTAACCGTTACTGCCTCCAAGTGCTTCGGAACTGCACCCAACTACTACCTGTTTGCACGACTCAATAGAGCCGTGGTTGGTAGTAATCTAAGGACAGTGGGAACACACTTGAGGCGAAGTAACAGTATCAAGTCAACGGACAAAGCTGTACTCATGTCACCTGGGAACTGTTAACTGACGATAGGTATAATACCAACTAATCGTTCCCAACGAGTCCTGTCCAGTGTACTCGTAACCTAACGAGCACCTGCATACTATCTCCAGTACGACGTACTGATGGCTGTGGGACAGACCATCTCCCCTGCTGGGACGAGAAGAGTATGCACCAGTCTACTCTGGAGTATCGATGCCCCTTCTCGATACTCCTATGACTAGGGACCAAAATAAGGATGTGCTTATAGACTACCCAGCCCCCACTAGTGTGATCGCCATCACAACGCCGGTAGTCAAGCAAAGATCCTAAGGGCTCCATCAATATGTATTAGCGATATGTTAAAAGAAACATATACACATATTAAGATAGAAACAAACCAAATAGCATATTACTATATCGAGCAAGACTGTCGTAAACCCGTATATATATCCCAAGCCTCCAAAATGTATTATACAAACTAGTACTATACAATAATGGAATCTAGGGCATACATATCTAACAATCTCCCACTTGCACTAAAGGCCAGTAATTGGTGTACCGCATACCCAACGTCTTCACAAAGGCCAGCTGCTGGTGTACCGCATACCCAATAGCTGAAAAAGTCGCTCGAACTATGTTTGAGGGAGGGCCTTTGTGAATGGATCCGCCGTGTTGTCTTTTGTGTCCACTCTCTGTACCTCGATCTCCTGGCGATCAATGATCTCCCTGATCAGGTGATACCATCTTAAGATGTGTCTGGACTTCTGCTGGGACCTTGGTTCTTTTGCTAAATCTATAGCCCCATTTTTATCACAATACAAAGGTATTGGGTCAACAATGGATGGAACCACCTGAAGTTCACTAATGAAATTCTTTATCCAGACCGCCTCTTTTGCGGCATCGCTTGCAGTAATGTATTCAGCCTCCATCGTCGAGTCTGCGACGGTATCCTGTTTGGAACTCCTCCAACACACCGCCCCTCCGTTGAGGGTAAACATAAAACCTGAGACAGACTTGCTGTCATGTTTGTCACTCTGGAAGCTTGAATCGGTAAAGGAATCAGCCCTGAGGTCTCCATTACCGTAAACCAGGAACATCTCCTTAGTCCTTCTCAAGTACTTGAGAATGTTCTTCACTGCCGTCTAGTGGTCCTCACCTGGGTCTGACTGATACCGGCTTACCACGCTCAGCGCGTAAGCTACATCTTGTCTTGTATAAAGCATCGCATACATTATAGATCCTACCGCCGAAGCGTAAGGTATAGTGCTCATTCGAACCCTCTCCTCGTTAGTCTTAGGTGACATCTTCTTGGAAAGGGTGATTCTGTGCAATGCAGGTAGATTACCGCTCTTGGAATCTTCCATACTAAATCCATTTAGTACGGTCTCTATGTACCTGGACTGCGAAAGTTCCAGTAATCTCTTGGATCTAACTCTGTAGATCTTGATCCCTAGAATGTACGAGGCATCACCCAGGTCCTTCATGGAGAACCGTTGTGACAAGAATGGCTTGACCGATTGTAGCATAGGAATGTCATTTTCTATCAAAAGAATGCCGTCCACATATAAGACTAGGAACACGACAGTTGGTCCTACAATCTTCTTATAGATACAAGGTTCATCTTCGTTCTTGATGAAATCAAATTCCTTAATTGCCTCATCAAAACAGATGTTCCAGCTCCGCGATGCCTGCTTTAATCCATAAATGGATTTAAGAAACTTGCACACCTCCCCGCTGCTCCCACTGTCTATGAAACCTTCTGGCTGATCCATGTTAACGCACTCTTCCAAATAGCCGTTTAGAAAAGCCGTTTTTACATCCATCTGCCAGATTTCATAGTCATGGAAGGCAGCAATGGCAAGTAGGATCCGAATGGATTTGAGCATAGCCACTGGAGAAAAAGTTTCGTCATAGTCCACACCAGGTCTTTGACGAAAGCCTTTTGCAACGAGTCATCCTTATAGGTTTCCACCTGCCCATCTACACCAAGTTTTCTTTTGCAGATCCATTTGCATCCAACGGGTTTTACCCCAGGTGGAGCAATATCCAAGGTCCACACTTTATTGGTGTACATGGACTCCATTTCGGATTGCATAGCTTCCAGCCACTTATCAGAGTCCCTACTGATAATGGCCTGCCTGAAACTGGTAGGGTCATCTTCTTCCAAGATGCAAGCCTCTCGATCCCCGTCTATGAGAAAACTGTAGTATCTCTCGGGCGGATGAGAAATCATACCAGATCTGCGAAGTGGCTGAGGTTCGTTTGGGGTTATTGAATCCTGAGATTCTGTCAAATCTTCAGTTTCATTTTGTGGTCGCTGAATTTCTTCCAGTTCTACCATGCTCCCACTAATTTCTTTTGCAAGAAACTTCGTTTCTAAGAAAACTGCATGCTGAGCAACAAACACCTTCTGTTCCTCGGTGTGGTACAACAGATATCCATAACCATTCTTTGGATATCCCACAAACTTACATAAAACTAACCGTGCATCCAGTTTATCTGGTTTATGCGTTTTAACATAAGCCGGACAACCCCATATCTTAAATCTTTTAAGATATGGCCTTTTTCCATTCCATATCTCGAATGGAGTCTTAGGCACTGAGACGGAATATCATTCAATAGATATGCCGCTGTCAAAAGCACATGTCCCCAAAATGAAAGAGGCAACTCGGCACTACTCATCATGGAGCGAACCATATCCAATAGGGTACGATTCCTCCGCTCCGATACACCGTTGTGCTGTGGTGTATAAGAAGGAGTAAGCTGAGAGAGAATACCATTCTCTTTTAAGTAATCTAGGAATTCCGTGCTTAAGTACTCCCCTCCCTTATCCGATCGGAGGATCTTGATACTTTTGCCAGTCAGCTTCTTTACTTCGTTTCTGAATTCCTTGAATTTCTCAAAAGCTTCGGATTTATGTTTCATCAGATTCACGTATCCGAACCTAGAGAGATCGTCAGTGAATGTGATGAAGTACGAGAACCCACCCCTTACATGTATAGACATCGGACCACATACATCACTGTGTATGAGTCCCAAGAGCTCTGTTGCTCTTTCTCCATGTCCGGTGAACGGAGATTTGGTCATCTTACCTTTGAGAAAAGACAGACAAGTTTCATAAGATGAAAACTTGAACGTATTCAAGAGTCCATCTTTATGTGACTTACTTAGTCTTTTCTCTCCGATATGACCAAGTCTACAATGCCACAAGTAGGATTCATTCGTATCTGAACTCTTCCTCGTGCGTGTGTTCTGTACATTGAGAACTGTATTCTAATTTAGAACGTAGATACTATTACACCGTGTATCTTCTGCAACCAGTACCTTATGAAGGTAAATGTTCATGATATTTCTATCAAGAACAAAGTTATATCCATCTTTGTCGAGTAAAGAAACTGATATGATGTTGCAAACCATGGAAGGTACATAATAGCAATCGTTCAAAATCATAGTCTTGCCATTTGGCAACACTAGGTGATATTCACCGACGGCTGCAGTATTAACTTGTGCTCCGTTCGCTACCCTGAGCGACATATCACCAGGTGCAACTCTCCTACTTTTTCTCAGCACTTGCAATATATTACAGATATGAGATCCTGATCCGGTATCAAGTACCCAGGAGGTAGCGCTGACCGTAAAGCAGTTCTCAATTACAAGAACACCTGAAGTAGATGCAAAACTATACTTCTTCTTCAACTGGGTATCCATAGAATCCATACAATCCTCTTTCCCTTGCTCATACTTATGAATGTTATCACGAGTTAGAGCCGAACCGACGTTCCTCAGCCCCGAATAAGAATTCAGATCGGTCAAGCGATACATTTTATTATCTTGATTAGGGCGTGAAATGGCTGCTTCCTGGAGAGAGAGAAAAGAAACACTCAGCGTGCGCTGTTGCAAGATTAGATTGGTTTATTAATTTATCTAATCAGGATGGCTCCCACCGTTTCCTCAAATTCTTCTTCAAACCCTAAAAGAAGAACTAGTCAGGATTAATCGCACGTCACAATACTTGCTTAACCTTTCAGCTAGGCTAGTATTGGTACATCGAGGGAGGTTTTCCAACGCTTTCGTGAAGTTCCTTAATTAAATAACCTCTTTTCCCTGGAGGCGTAGCCCCGCTAATACCGTTCTAGACACTTACTTGGTTTATAGCATTGATTGTTAAGTGAAATAATCTCCTTAGAGTAATGCAACTCATCAGTGGGATCGGGATCCAACTATCATTATGCGATGACCTAGATGGAATCCACTCTAGTCACCACACTCTAGAAGGTATGCTAAATCTACAAGTTTCAGTTTCTTTAGAAACTCCCGATGTGGTTTTTGCCCCTAACGGTTTATGACCTTGACTAGGTCAACAAACCATAAACCGCCAGTCAAGTTCTACCCGTTATAATCTTGATTGCATTAAACCCACCCGTACGTGCCCTTGACTAGGTCAACAAGGCCACACGACTGTCCTAACCAATCACATTTGGCAATGCACAGAAAAATATCACTCAGCTACTGTTCACTACGTCTTGACTAGGTCAACAAATGCAGCACGAATACTAAATAATACCAATCCGAAATGACGGAGGGCTACGGCTGGGTTTTTGGCAAAAAACTCGTTAACGTAATGAACTTGATATAGTTGAAGGAACATGATTGCCTTTTTGATAATATAGTGGCGAAAACTTTTGCTAAAGAGGTCACTCCCTGTGAAGGGATCTCGGCTCTTTCCTCGTCGAATGAGGTGCAGGATATTCCAAACTGAATACCTCTATGCAAAGCAAGAATAATCGACTATAGTGAAGTTATTACCCTGACGCAAACTTCTGTCCAAGGGGTCACTCCCGATGAAGGGATCTCGGCCCTTGCCTCGTCGAATGAGGTGCTGGGCATTCATAACCGAATACCTCTATGCAAAACAAAAGAGAACGTCCTTGCAATAACAGCTTTTTGACAATTGTTCCAACAACGTCTTTTAGGTTTCTTTTTCTTTGCATTAATCTAATGCGTCCCATCAATTAATCCTACCATTGCAAAAAACAACAAAAATATGACGTACGCTTATGCCATCCGCTTTCGCCACGGGGCCCCGTCATCACCCGTTAGGTTCCTTAACTAACGACAGAGCGGAGGCTGGACTAGCGCGGATGCAAAACATAAGCAACACCTACTAGATATCATATATAGATATGTACATTCGTCAGATACAATGATAGCCATTCTAGATCACAGATGAACACATTGGATATGCTAGGACTCCGCGTTTCGTTCGAGCCTGCAACGAAAGACGGATTACACGGACGTGATGAATAGGCAAACCCCACCCTAGACCCCTATAGGTGCGGCAAACTACCGGCCAAATACCCGAAGTGAAGCAGCCTCCCTCAACAACGTGAGTAGGCCACTCAGCACTTCAATGTACCCGATAGTTTGTGCACCCCACCTTGGGTCTATCCTAGGAGCAAAAACAGTAAAAGAAATAATATACAATGGCGGCTACAACCTCATCCCGGATGTGCGGCCATAAAAATAATATTACATCAATTTACAATTTACATCAAATGAAAGATAAAGAAACTCTCATCTCACAAAACCCCGGCTATTCATCCGAAACAATCCAACAAGTTCATATACACAATCCAACAACATTACAGATCACAGATATGCACAACCCCCATTAATCGACATATTGCGATTAGCCGATATTCAGTGCATATATCACATTACAGATATAACCAATTTAGCTAAAGTTTATAGAAATTCGATCAAAGTACCAATTTGTAACTACCCCAAGTAACATCCAGTACTCAGACAAATCTGGGCAGAAACAAAAATTCCCAGAATACACAAAACCAAAACAGAGAACCCCAGAAGAATTTTGGCGCGCCACCGAGTCAACTCGGCAGCGGAACCGCGGCGGATCGCTTGGATCGGCCGCAGATCCGCGGTCCAATGAACGGTTCAGGCGCCAAAAATTCTACAGATTTCTCAAAAATCCAGCTTGTATTTTTCATGTCTGTGGAAATATTTTTAGGCCAGTTTTGAAAATCGACAGAAAATACAATATTCTGGTGTGTTTTCGGGATTTTTTCCGGATCAAAGTTCTAAACACTTTGCTAACAGTTAGTTGTTGTTTAGCTAGGCTCTGATACCACTGTTAGGTCCACGTTACCTACCCCGGTTCTTTCGGGAAGGCGGAATAGGTAAAAATCAAAATTTTCTAACTAGGTAACATGGACCATCCATGAAGGATCTTTGCTAAACAAAACTAACAAATAAACTACAAGTTTTAGCTACTATGTAGAATGGTTATACCTAGGTCTTGAACTCCTTCTCTTCCTTTTGTGGTTCTCCTCCTTGCTTGCTCCTTGTAGTAGTTTGAATGGCTCCTCCTCGTCGTCTCCTCTTTTCCTTAGATGGATCCACCCGAGAGCCTCGAACTTGAGATCCTATCTCATCCTAGAGATAACTAAGGTGCTTGGTTTGCCAAACCTAGAACCTTAGAATGAGTAGAGAAGAGTTATGGTGGTTTTGTCTCAAAAGTTTATGATTTCCAACTCATGGAGCACTTACACTTTGAGAGAGGAAGAGGGAGAGCTTTCTTTCAAGAGAGAGAGAATATGATAGAATCAGCTATCATCTTTCTACCATACTCACATATTTGGAATAATGATGACAATAATAATGCTTAAGAATTGTGATAGTTAGTTTATGAAAGACCATTATCATTACATTCATTTAATGCATTTTGCAGAGAACAAGAAGTATCTTTGAAATGAAATGATGATGGTCAACAAGTCCACAATGGTCAACCGGTCAACAAAGTCAACAAAAGTCAAATTGTCAACAACCCTAACCATAGCACAGTTATCCTTATTTAATATTATTAACCATATTCCTCATTCTCATTAGGGTTTGGAAAAAGTCAACGGTCAACAAGTCAACCAAAGTCAAATGGTCAACAACCCTAATGAGAATCCTCTGCCTCTGCTTCTGTCAACTGTGCATACACACCCACATCTGTGTTCCGAGGAACATGAATACACTGAGACAAAACCAATCCCAAAACATCTACTAGGATCTGGTTTAAACCAAAGCCCGCTAGAAATAACTGCCCGGACACCAAACGTGCACAAGTGCGCGGATGTGAACGAACCCCGTCGCAAAACCATGCGACCTCTACTCAGTTTTGTCCAAAGGCGAGTAACCCTCTGTATGGGACTATAAAGGCTAGACACTACGCTGGCAATGGGTTTAACCACAGGCCGCAAGCGGTACAAGCTGTACGTAACGGTCCCTAGGTAGATGCCGATAAGAAGACCGACGAGGTGAACCCATCCGAACTCCTACTGAGCCTGAATGTGACAATCTCCGCACAGTCCGGTTTGTTCGTCTGAGAGTATCGCATATCGGGCCTAGGGGGTGGCAAACGTCAGACCCCTAATAGCGGTACAAGTCGTGTCGGAGTGTAGCCCAAAACACCCTGAGAAACTACTGGTAACACTACCAGCAAATCTCGCTTGCCCTGGCCAGGGACGACTATGTGTAATGGCTCTCCTAGACACAGCGCGATATCAACTCCCAATATCGGGAGAGACGGATCCTGTCTAACCGTCGCTGCCTCCAAGTGCTTCGGGACTGCATCCAACTACTACCTGTTTGCACGACTAAATAGAGCCGTGGTAGGGTAGTAATCTAAGAACAGTGGGAACACACTTGAGGCGAAGTGACAGTGTCAAGTCAACGGACTAAGCTGTACTCATGTCACCTGGCAACTGTTAACTGACGATAGGTATAATACCAACCAACAGTTCCCAACGAGTCCTGTCCAGTGTACTCGTAACCTAACGAGCATCTGCATACTATCTCCTGTACGACGTACTGATGGCTATGGGACAGACCATCTCCCCTGCTGGGACGAGAAGCGTACGCACCAGTCTACTCTGGAGTATCGATGCCCTGTCTCGATACTCCTACGACTATGGACCAAAATAAGGATGTGCTTATAGACTACCTAGCCCCCACTAGTGTGATCGCCATCACAACGCCGGTAGTCAAGCAAAGATCATAAGGGCTCCATCAATATGTATTAGCGATATGTTAAAAGAAACATATACACATATTAAGATAGAAACAAACCAAGTAGCATACTACTATATCGAGCAAGACTGTCGTAAACCCGTATATATATCCCAAGCCTCCAAAATGTATTATACAAACTAGTACTATACAATAATGGCCTCTAGGGCATACATATCCAACATCTCCAGTATACCGCGTATGACCCTAAGTACTGCGGTGTCGTCGATACGCCTCTGATATGCTCGTAATTCTTTCTCGCCATGATTCTGAAGTCAAAAACAATTGAAGGGAATTAGCAAAGGAAACACGATTCAATAAAATAAGGAATCAATAAACTATATATTCAAGAATAGCAGGGCAAAAATGTTGCAAGAAATGTTCCTAATTCCGGGTTGTAAGGTCAATGTATTGGGTACAATACCTAACTACAAATTAAACCAAACCCAGCTAACCTAAAACCTAGGCTCTGATACCAACAAAATCTTGTCACGCTCCGCTTCCCAAAATACATAAATACGGAATGTAACAAAGCCAACCATGCTACTCATGGTAAGGAAATATCCTTCCATAATCACTTTACGGCTGTCAATCAGATATGAAGAACAAAAAATAAACATCTATCTATCTCATGTCTAAACTGCCACAGTAAGTAATAACGAGAAAGGTAGTGGAAGCAAATAAAGATCTAATAAAAGAAACAATATCCTCGGATCTTTCCTTATGGGATCACAACGATAAAATGGAAAATTCATAACTAGAAAATACATCTAAAGTATCACTAAACTAAAATAAGCGGAAAGCTCTTCACTGCTCGGCAATCCTTTCAAAGTATTCCTGATCCTCCTGTGATAAGTTCAAAGAATCTGGGCCATGCAAAACCCAGACGTCAGTGCGTTATAAATATCATAATAATATAATTAAAATGTGATTTAGCATACCATTTGCAAGAACGCGATGCCAAGTATATAAATAACAAGCAATAAAAATAACATGTGATAAACGAGCAATATGTAAAGGATCAGTCATATCAGTATATCCTATAGGTCCATGTTGCTAATTTATCTTTCCTATAGGTATTTGAAACCAATTAATGTACTTCTCCATATAAATCAAAAGTATATATCCCGTTATCCCCCGGGACCATAGACACAACATATATCTCGTTACCCCCCGGGACCACGGATGCAAGATGTATGAATCAAGAATGATTTGTTCGGTTAACCTCCGGAACCAAGGAAACATATAATATTCTTTTGAGTTACACTTCAATTACACTTTTGATTTTCCCATTTCCCCAGTTTTCATTTTCCAAGTCCGGTATGAAGATAATATTTACCTAATGCCAACACAGGGACAAGCAGGTACATATTATGTCTATCAAGACAACAGGTTGCGTCCATCAGGACAACAATTCAGGATTGTTGGCATCAGTAAGTACCACAGTATTAGATGAAGTGTTGATTTACATGAAAGTGTATGTTAGCACCACCACTGGGTTTTACTAGCATCAAGCATGCCATTTTAAAAAAAATTGGGGTGCTAAACAACACTAACCAAGATCTTAAACTAGATGATTAGGGTTTAACTATGATATCATAAACTATACTAAGAGATAGATGTGTTGGGTTATGCAAACGCCCTGTCCATCAAACCGTGGCCGAATGCGGAACAAAATTTTTCTAAACCGGCGCTAACACAACCCGCTACCCGGATCTACCATTAACCGTAAACTAGCAAACTAAATATATAGGAGTTAAGAATGGTAATACCGAATTGATCCGTGTCCTTCGGTCTTCAACCACCTTCCCAAGCTCCTAGAGGCTACCATGATCTAGCTTGATCTCCGGTCACCCTTCATCAAAGATGATCCACTTAAGGATTTGTATTCCGAGCTCCTACCTCAATAGCCGAGGTAACTATGGTACCTAGTTCGCTAAACTAGATAGCCTAAAGGATGTAGAGTGTAGTGATGGATTAATTTGTCTCCAAACACCCTAGGTTTCTCAACACATGAGACTTGAAGGGTGGAGGTAGAAGAAGAAGCTTGATGATGAGAGTGTGAGGTAACTCAAGAAAAATTGCTAAGTGTTTTTTCTTGCTTTGTTGTTGTGAGTAATAATGAAGCATCCTATAAATATCTCAAGTCTCCAAAATATCTTAAGTCAACCCAAAATATCTCAAGTCTCCAAAATATCTCATAACAAATAAAAAACCAAGCATGCTAGAATAGTAACCATGAGTCACTACAAAGTCATGCCACAAAAAAAGCAATAAACACCTTATCCTCTCCACCTCATTAACCATTTAATCCTAAATGGTTAAAACTAAATGAGATGGCATCTTCTAGAAGCACCTTGTAATAAATTACAAGAACACCCCTCATCTGTATATACATACCCGTATCCGTATTCTGAAAAATACGAATACAAAGAGTCGAAATAATCCAACAATATAATACTAGAATCCGGCTTAAACCAAAGCCCACTAGTATTATCCGTCCGAATCATGATACGTGCACAAGTGCACGTATATGATCGAACCCTGCCGTAAAACCATACGGTCTGTACATCGTTTTTCCCGAAGCAGGGAAACCCTCTGTGTAGGACTCTAAAGACTTGTCAATACGCTGGCAGTGGGTTTAACCATAAGCACGTCTGCGGTACTAGCTGTACGCAATGACTACCCAGGTATTGAGCGAAAGGGAGGCCGACGAACAAACTCATCCGAACCCCTATTGAGCCTGTCCTTGACAATATCCGTAAAGTCTGATCTGTTCATTTAAGAGTATCGTATATCGAGTCTAGGGGGTGGATAAAGTCAGAACCCTAATAACGCGACATTTCGTGTCGGTATGAAGCCCATCACCAACTGAGAAACTACTGATCCAAATCTGGTAATGGCAACCCGTGCACTGTGCGACATCAACCCCCAATACCGGGAGAGACGAATCCCCGACGATCCTCTTACTGCCTCCATGTGGCTAGGGACTGTACCCAACTAAAACCTGTTTGCACGACTCCTTTGAGCCATGGTAGGGTAGTAATCAGAGCACAGTAGGAACTCACACGATACAAATGACGATCTCAGGTCGACAGACTAACCTGTACACATGTTACCTGGGAACTGCTATCTGACAATAGGTATACTACCAACTAGCAGGTTCCCGGGGAGTCTGTCCAGTGTACTTATAACCCAATGAGCACCTGTATACTATCTTAGGTGAACAAACTAACACCAATGGCTTGTGAGACCTGGCCACCACCCCTCGTCGGGGTCTCGATCAGTATACACTAGTCTACTCTGGAGTATCGATGTCCAGTCTCGAAACTCCTACGACTAGGGACATTTAAGGATGTTCTTATAGACCACCCAGCTCCCACGTATATGATCGCCATTTTAATGCTGGTAGTCAAGTAAGAATCCTATGGGCTCTATCAACATGTAATAGTGATCTGTAATACCACATAAAGCAAGTACATGATGATAAAGACAAACCATATAGCATACTATCATTTTGAGTAAGACTGTTCCATCCGTATAGGTCCTCCCTCAATAATCGCAATCGCGTACTTGCGATTCAATAATTGACTTGGGGGCACTATAGCCAACAATCTCCCACTTGCAGTTAAGTCTAATTATTGCGGTGCCACATACTCATAGCTCGTGTGATACCGAACACCCAACTTCTCTACTAATCAGTTTGGCAAAGCTCGTTTGTGAAACTATTGTGTTCGAGAAATAGCCTCAGTGAGTGGATTCGTTCCAGTGTTTCTTTCTATATCTCTCTGTATCTCAACTTCATGGAGAATGACTATCTCCCGAAATGAGCAATACCTGTCTTAGAATTTGTTTGGATATTTGATGGGAGCCAGTTCATAAATGAACTCCAAATCCAACAAATTTCTTAAACTGTATCATCCACTGAATTTAATCAGTATCCTTCTCCATGCCTTCCATAGTATCTGCTTGGACCACCAATCCAACATACTGTCCCTCAAAAGAAGGAAAACTATAATTCAGACAGCCACTCTGTCATCCGATCACCTTGGAAGCCTGAAACGATAACCGTCTCCCGAAGGAGGCTGCCGTTACCATATCCTAAGAACACCCACTTATGTTCATAACTGCTTCTTCTCTAGGATTGGATTAATATATGCGCTTATTGTAGCTAGTGCAAAAGCAATATCTGGTATTGTACTTGACATCTCATGATTGACTCAATTGCCTAGTGATATGCCAATCATGTAAATCCCACTCCTCATCGGTCTAAAAGACATCTCTTTAGAGAGGGTGACTCCATCACCTGCGGATACACCACTACGCCAAGAGTCGACCATTCTTGAACACCTTTAGAATAATGTCAAAGTACCCAAATTGAGACACTTTCCAAATCTATATCTGAAACCATAGATCTAGTTACCAGAATCCTTGATATTTTATCAATATCCTATGTACAGAAACACTTTGTGACAACCACAGTATATAACAGATCGTAGTATAGGAAGATCTCTTCCTATCAAGTGCATGTCATCTAAATACCTGGACATCATTCTCTACTATCTTCTTACCAGATCCATCTCCTATTCTGATGAAGTCAAAACCTATGACTGTCACATCAAAAAGAGATGATCTATTTCCGCTATACTTACTTTAGTCTTTAAACAGACATAAGCTACTTGCTCACTATGATTCCGCTGCTCCCACTGACAACAACAACCTTCTGGCAGAGTCATATACACGTGCATTTTCTAAAACTAATTTAGAACGACGTTATACTCATCCTCAGGTCTCATAGTCTAGAACAGCAGCAATGGCAAGTCTGGGTACACAAGAACCTCCCTGTCACCGTCTCTAAGAAGTCCGAAGTACCTTTCGGGTGTCTGAGGTTACCCACCAAATCCGCGGAGTGGCTAATGGAATGTCGAATCCAATTGAATCTTTAGGTTCTACTAAATTTTCAGTAATCGTTTGTGGTTCTGGAATCACTTCCAGTTATACCGTACTCCTACTAATGTTTTCTGAAAAGAATCCATTTTATTAAAACTGGTGGCGAGTCAAGAACAATATAACTATTGATCTTCCTGATGGTAGAAAGTTAACCCTTGTCATAGCCCGGGATAACCCACAAACTGCCATTACTGAAACGTGCCTAGAGTTTATCCGGATTCTGGTTTTAAGTATCAGCCGGACAACTCCATATATCTTAACATCGTTAAGATATGAATCCATTCTATATATCCAATATAGAAACAAAAGCACTAATTTAATTGGAACCAGATTCAAAATCATGCAGCTGTCTCTAGTGCATATGAACCAAATGGAAGGAGGCCAAGCAACATTACTCATCTAGGAGTGCATCCACATATGAGTAACCTGAAAGAGAAGCAAGTTCTCAAAACCATTACTTACAACGGAATACCTAGCATGTAACGTTTTGGAAATAGTTATGCGAATTTTTCGTTTTTAGGGTAAAATAGTCGGTGTTTTCCGTAAAACCCGGAATGTGATCAAATTTTAGTATAGACTTGACTACACCTAGTTTAACTAGAATAATGCTAGTTTGCGGGTTTTAGTCGTCATTTAGAAGTTTTGGTTCACATTGATATTTTCCCTAATTAAATTGTAATTTTAAGTTGTTAATTATGCACTTAATTAGTGGTAATTACAATTTTAGTTTGGGTTAATTACTTCTAATGTGAATCTATGCTAATCTAATCACTAGATTAAGCTTAATCCATCCATAGAAAAATTCTAGATATTTGTGATTAAAAGAAAAGTTTTAAAAGAAAAGAAATGAGGTGGCTTTGGATAATTGTTGCATTAATGAGCTTTTATCATTGTTTTACACTAGATATTTCTACACACTTCACAAAACCCCCTCATCCTTTGCTTTGGCCGAACCCTAGTCCTTGGCTGCCCCATTTTTCCCCACTCCATTTTCACTCCAAAAGCTTCATAAAAATCATCAAAAATCAAGAATTAATCCCACAAACTCCAAATTAAATTCATACCCATTATTCCTTAAGCCTAAACAAGCTTGGATCTTCAATAAAGGCATCATTTTGGAGGCTAAAAGCTTGAGTTTAGTTGCTATTTGTGATCTAGTTTGTGAGGTATAAACTCTACCCCTAATATTTAATTTGTTGTTTAAATCCTTAAAACTTTCTTATTAGGTGTTTAATCATGAAGTGTAAACTTGGAAAGCTTAATCAAATTGTGAGAATGATATTTGTTAAATTCCTAATTTGTCTAATTGAGTTTATTAGCAAACTAAGTTTTTTCTAAATCTTATTTGGGTGAGATTTAAATGGCGGTAAGGGTTTGGGTGACTCAATTAAGCCGCTTTGTGATGATTGTGATCACTTGAAATGTTTAAACATCTAGCTTTGTGCTAAAATGGTTTTAAGATGCTTACTAGCTTTTCGGTAAAATTAAACGTGGGTTTTAATTGTCGTAGAGATGACGTATATATTATTATTTACGATATTTATTGTGTTGTGAATGATTATTGGTACGATTGGGTTTTTGGCATGGCAGTTTTCATGTATAAGTGACCCTAGTTAGGGTTTTGGGTATGTTTTCCGGTATTTGGATTTCTTGGTTTGCGACTAGATATTGTATTTGGTCGTTAAACGTTAGTACGTCAAAGACGAGGGTTGTTTGGTTGTTTTGCATGCGTAGGCTATAGGTTCTAACCTATGAGCGTACCGCGTGCCGTATTTGGATTTCGGAATTTGATGTTAATAGCTTTGCGAATTCATATTGATTGTAGGTACCTTCGCGTGGATTTCGAGACGACGAAGCGCATCGATACGGCTAAGCGAGGAGTTTAGCATGTGAGTAGATTTATATCTACGGAGGAAGTCGGGTGGATGGCGTATAGCACCCCCATAAACATTGATATGGAATATCGTTTGATTATTTTGTCCTGATAAATGATATGCGACGAATTTGATTATAGGATTTACAAATGATAATATGATAGAAGTTGATGCTAATGGACATATTGATATATGAGAATATAATGATAAGTGAATCATGATAGGTACGAATTTGAAAGAGAACAAGTGTGACGTTTTTTTGATGCGAGATTTTAATGTGATGAACGAGTATACGATGTGATATGATGACTTAGTGTGATATGTCGTTATATGGATTCGAGTCGATATGAGATTGTTGATACCTTTGTAGGTCCCCTGATACGAGTTTGACATGGATGTGTCCTGAGAGGTAGGTATATATATATATATGGATAATGTTTTTTGCATATTGAATGATATGCCGTACGAGACTTAGATCCGTACCCATGATGTTGTACAGGTTGATAGAATCCCTAGATTTGTTTTAATGCCGCCGTATGATGGATTTACCGTACGCGATGAGTTTTATCTGTTGATTTATCTATACCCTTGTTTAGAGGAGGCCGTACGATGGATTGTACCGTACGTGATGTTGTGAGGCTGGATGCCGATTGATGGATTCACCGACTCAGATATATTGTAGACATGTATACCTTATAGCTTTTAGCTGATGATGTACTTTATGCTACGATCATGTTATTCTCATTGCATTAGATATACCTGTGCTAGTACACCTACACCATTATCGATGATGCGTATGTTACACTTACACAGATTTGCCGGTTCACACACCTTCATCATCGATAATTGCCATGTCACTACATAGTAGAATTGCTACATCATGTCATGATATATTTGCTATGTTCATATCATTGTTCCACGTTGCATGAGATATACGGACATGCTTGCATCCTGTTAAATGTTGCATACATACTGACATGTACACCTACATACATGGTTACAGCTACATGTACTTCATGTATACATACAGACATGTACACCCATATATCTTGCTATAGCTGCATATACCCCTAAGTGGTATTGTATTGACATGTGATTTTGAGACGTTGATTATTGTGCTATCACGCTTATGAAATGCATCATACATACTTGCTTACATGTACATACTTATACCTTGCTACAGTTATATGTACACCTCATATGATGCTGCACTTGATTTCGGAGGATTTGGGAACCGCATGACATATTTTAAAGCTGGATTCATTTAAAAGAGCGGTTTTCCCTTAATATGCTCATATTGCTGTTTTATGTTGCATATATCATATTTACATGGATTTACGCATTGAGATATGGTTTTCATGTGATATCTGGATTTGAGAAACGCGGGATGTTTCAAGAAATTTATGTATTGTTTGAAAACCCGGTTTCTCTTGATATGATATTTCAGTGCGTCCACCATGTGATTTCTCGGTTCTTAGATTGGCATGTGATACCCGATTCGAGGAGTGGGAGGCACCATCTGTGGGTACATGGTGGACTCGTATGGTACCCCGGGGCGAGAGGTGATTTCATGTTGTAGACGATGAGCTTGGCAGAGGGACCACTACCTACCGGTGATATTATTTGGACTCGGCGGATATCTGGGGGATACCGATCGGAGTCATGTTCAGACATGCTACGTGGATTTCGGGTGTTGATGTGGACACTCAGGTTCCATGAGATGTACTGACATCAGGGCCGGTCATGGTGACAACGCCTGACAGATAAGGATTTACGTGTCGATGCTAGACACGGGTTTTATGATGTTTCGGGTGTCGATGTGGACACTCCGGTTCCATGATTTTGTTGTGTCGCGAGGGACACATGTTGATTTATATCCTCATTTTTACATGCATATGTTTTTATGATATTTACATGCAGGAGTTGTTGTGTCAGTGGTTGACACGTGGACGAGATCCACTGCATACATGCATTGATTATATTGTTGGACGAGATCCACAGCATACATGCATTGATTATATTGTTGGACGAGATCCACTGCATACATGTATTGATTATATTGTTGGATGATATCCACTTGCTGATAGGCATTTATTATGTGTTGGCACATATGCAGATAAGGTCACCTATATATCATAGTATTACCTTTATGATATAGTTGATCTAGGAATCGTTGTTTATTTCGATTTCTACCTGATGATGTTTTCTACTCACGAGTTGGCAACTCACCCCCGTTGTGACACAGTACTTACAGGTTGTCCGCATGGATCAGTAGCGGCATCACAGGCACACAGCTTGCTTTCGGGTGTTTTGCTTTGGTAGGTGGTACATGTTGGATCGTGCCCCTCTTGTATTTATATTTCATTTTGTATCTAGTCAACTCCATCAATCAAACTAGTAATTGTATATGTTGAAGACTGAAGAATTGTAGTTGCGAGACTAGAGCGATGGGTTTTATGTTCGCTTTTAGGGTTGATGTCTTGCTTTACTTTATTTCCTTGTGTGGATCTTCGCCGTTGGGCGTCGTATACTTGTGGCGGTTGTTTCCGCCGTTGGGCGTGATTTGCTCCCGTTTGGGGATGCTTTGTTATATTCTGTGTTGCACCCGTTTTCGGGGTTAGTTTTTACAAGGGAGGTGCTACCCAAATTTTCAAAAGATAAAACATGATTTACTATACCTTTATTTCAAGGTTTCACCTCTTTATTTCTTAAAAAGGTTTAGATTTTTGGGTTTCAGCTTACTTGAATTACGTTACGCCTGTAGATGTCGCGTGATTTAAGTGCTGGTCGCGAGCTAATATTTTGGGTCGTGACAAAGTTGGTATCAGAGCTCTAGGTTTAACTTTGGTTCGAGTTTATGTTTGACTATGTGGAGTCTAGGGCGTAAATATTTCGAAACCTAGGCTTAACCTTACGGAACTTAGACTTGAACAAAGGGGTGTTAGACCCGAACTTTCGTTACATAGGCTGACCCTGATTGATGGAGTAGGTAGCTTGAGTAGTGTGATGTACCGTATGTATGTTCCGCGGCATATTTACGATACGATACTCCACTTAAGTGACCTTAGGATGTACATACCTTGAGACTTGTGTTTCTCTTCGTTTCCTTGATTATACATCCATTTGAGATCCTTGATTCTATTCGTTTACATAATCATACTCTCACTGATTCCGTTCCTCCATATGATCATATATTCTTTCTGGATCTGTTGATTCATTTCATCACTTTGACCTTTTTTCGTCGATACTTGATTGAGGTTCCTGTCACCATGGTTTGAGCGCAGTTTGAGCTGCGGCTAGTGATGCGGTCAGGGCGAGCTCGTCGTGGACGAGGACTGACCATCGTGTTTTCGGGTGACATGGGAATGTATCGATGTAGTGTGGTGTTGTGACCTCTCGTTTGAGACGAGTGTACGGTTTTGTACCGGATGATCAGGCTATTGTTAGAGGCTGCCTGCTGTGAGAGGACTGTTGATGTACATCATACCTCAGAGATTGTGATGTCATCGACCGTGCAGACAGATGACCCAGCTGTTGCTGAGATTGATGTGATGTCGCTTCCAGAGCTTACGAGCTAAGATCGCTGGAGCTTCCATGCAGAGATGCGACAGGTGATAGCTAGTATATCTTGAGTTGAGAGACGGGGGTGATTCATCAGTTTTGATGTGCCGACGCAGGCCCTGTTGAGTTGAAGATTTCCAGTGTGGAGAGTCTCACTGTCACGATCCGAAATAATAGCTCGTGAGTAGCACTTGAATTACGCAACGTCCAAAGGCGTAACGAAATTCAAGTAAGCTGAAACCAAGAAATCTAAACCTTTTAAGAAAAATAAAGGAGGTGAAGTTTTGAGATAAAGGTATAATGAAATCAAGTTTTCTTAAATGCATGGAAAAGAGACATGAATAATCCAAGTGAAATTTACTAGTTGAAAACATGTTTTGTCTTTTAAAACTTTGGGCAGCACCTCCTTTGTATATTTTGATCCAAAACCACAATACATGATAAAATA
Organism: Agapanthus africanus; assembly: GCA_030015575.1. Taxonomy (NCBI): domain Eukaryota; kingdom Viridiplantae; phylum Streptophyta; class Magnoliopsida; order Asparagales; family Amaryllidaceae; genus Agapanthus; species Agapanthus africanus. The sequence goes on from CM057344.1 coordinate 232,278,726, forward strand.
AAGGCATCCCCAAGCGGGAGCTAGCTCTTCGCCAACCAGCGGATCACAACCATGCAAGACAATATATATAAGTATACGACGCCAAACGGCGAAGATCACCACAAAAGATAAAGAATAAAGCGAGAAATCAACCCAAAAAGGTTAACATAAAACCCATTGTAACACTTTAGAATGTGTTTAGAGGCTAATTATATGTTAATAAATGATTTTTTTATTAAAAAGTTTACCAAATTAGTTTTCAAATATTTTGTCAAGAATTATAAATATTTTTTTAGAATTTTCCTAGACTTGCACACACTTGTGTATGTAAACTAGGGTTAAATTAGGGTTAAACCATGTTTAGCAACCATGGTAGACTAACCCTTTCTTATTAAGTTAAATTGATTTTAATTAAGGGTATTTTTTTTAAATGGAAAATGAATTATTGCTTTGGGTTTGACTTGGTGAGAGAGAGAGAGAGTGCATGATAGGCATCATGGCATGAGCCCATGCTTGCATTGAATAGGAGAGAGAGGGTGTTGACCTTTGTTCTCTCATTTCTTGTGTTGTGCTAACTCTTTCTCACTTCTCTCTCTCACTCTCACACTCCCTCACACACACCAGTAGCAGCAACTGCAGAAGCAGCAGCCATAGCAGCAGCCACAGAAGCTACACCAGCAGCTTCAGCAGCTCCAGCATCAGCAGCAGCTCCAAGCAGCAGCAGCAACAGCACAAGCAGCAGCAGCTCCAGCATCAGCAGCAGCAGCAACAATCAGCAGTAGCAGCAGCAGCAGCACAAGCAGCAGCAGCTCCAAGCAGCAGCAGCAACAAGCAGCAATAGCAGCAGCACAAGCAGCAGCAGCTCCAGCATCAGCAGCAGCAAGCAGCAGCAGCAGCAGCACAAGCAGCAGCAGCTCCAAGCAGCAGCAGCACAGTACAGCAGCAGCAGCACAGCACAGCACCAGCACAGCACCACAGCACAGCAGCAGCGCGGCACAGCAGCAGCAGCGTGGCACAGCAGCGGCACGGCACGGCACAGCAGCGCGGCACAGCAGCCGCAGCAGCGCGGCACGGCACAGCAGCGCGGCACAGCAGCAGCAGCAGCGCGGCACAGCAGCACCTTCCCACTACTCCTTCTCTTTCCTCCTGCTCCCTAGGGTCGAGAGTAGGGTATACTTCTTAACCCTACATCCTAGTTTGCTTAGTTGGTGTGTTATAGCTTTGATTAGAGATTAATTGTGCGTTTTAGTGCTAAATGTGGTGAGTAGTGTGAACTTTAGTTATGTGAGGTTAATATTGGTTAGACTAAGTTAATTAAGTGTTGTTAAGGCCATGTTAACCTAGCTTAGCCCAATTTCACTAAAATACCACCAGATTTCTGTTTGATGCAAAATTTATTTAATTCTTGCTGTATAAAAATCTGGAGCTAAATACATGTTTCTCGTATTTTAAATCTTCGCGACACACGTGATACGTGTGTGGGTTTGGGGTTTCTGCGTATCGCGACGCGTCGGGGTAGCTTCAGGCGCGTAATCACACGTTTTAGCGTATCGCGCACACGCGCGCTTGGTTTGCGACGCGGGTTTCTAGTTTGACCTTAATATCGTGTTTTTGTAGATTTGAGCTTATGTGTGATATATTGTGTAAATTCTAAGTTCGCAGGCGAGTAGGACGGACGCTGCGAAGAAGGGGAAGCAAGTCGTCGGCTACACTTAGCGCGAGACTTCGGTGAGTAGATTTAACATCTACGGGGATATCGCCCGCATGGCGTTATGCGTCAGGGCTGATAGGACCTTATACTACTTATTGCATTTACCTACATTGACTGTTCATAGATACTGTTGTTACATACTGCATCCCCTGCTATATGTATGTAAACTTAGAATTGATAGAACACTGCACTATTACTAACGGTTCATGTTGCACGAGCACTAATCTGCATGTTACACACACACCGTTAGTAATTGCCATGACACACTCACTGTAGAATTGCCATGATCATTATACTGTAGTTCCTTTCACATATGATTCGATATGATTTTCATAGACATTGGGAGCCGCATGAGGCCTTTGAAAAACTGAAACTATTTTAAAAAGCTGTTCCTCCCTTTTTCCTATATTATGGCTTGATGTACATAGCACATCGCATTTGATTTACTCATTGATGTCGGATTTCATGTGATTTCTGGTTTTGAGGACCGTGGGGTTATTTAAGAAATGATGCACTATTTGAAAACCCGGTTCCTCGTGATATGATATTTTGGTGCGTCCACCACGCGTTTTCTCGGTGCTGAGACGTGTACTTGAAACCCGATTCGAGGAGTTGGATGATCCGTTTGCGGGTTCGTGGTGGACCCGGTATGGTTCCCCTCGGTAAGATGATCGATGGACTTTGCCGATTGAGCCTGGAGGTGGGCGAGTACCTACCGGTGATTGGTTGGACCTGGCGGTTATCTGGAGGATACTGACCATAGTCGAGAGATGGACGCGGGATGATCCGTATTGCCGGGGCCGAAGGCCGATACCGCAGACGGAGCCCGTGGGCTGATCCGGACTGACGGAGCCCAATATATGAGGATTTGCGTGTCGATGCTGGACACGAGTATTTTATGATATTTTGAGTGCCGATGATGGCCACTCGTGATTCTCAGGGATTTACAGGATTTGAGGGCTGATGGGAGTGCCGGCGCCTGAGTTGTTGGGATTTGGGTGCATTGGTGGGCACCGATTATTTTCCACGTTGACATTCCGTGTAGATATTATTTCATCCCATGCTCAGCATTTATTATTTGTATCTCATCCTGTAGTTATTTTACCTGACAGAACACTTGCTTGATTTTGCACATACTGCTTATCGCATATAGATTTATCTGCTGGCATTTGATAGAGTAGCACAAAACATACATGCTCGCGATTACCTTTATATGTTATCTCTATTCACGAGTTGGCAACTCACCCCCGTTGTGCCACAGTGCTTGCAGGTTGCCCTTGGGAGTAGTCGCGGTTGGCTGTTTACCACATATTTTGACACTGATACCACTGCTTTGGCATGCTAGCCATTTTGCTATCAGGTGGGTTTTGTGCGGCATCTGTTTACTTTTCAGTTGTACATTGTTGTATCTAGTATTCTCCATCTACCTTCATGTATTGACTTAGAGACAGTTGTGAGGACGATATATATTATTTTGTACTCTGGTGTCGAGCTCGTTGTGAGCCGACTTTATTTATGCAACTTTATCTTTCATGATATTTGTTTTCACTTTTACTGCTCATTTCTTCGCTACGGCGTCGTATATTATATTTGTGGTGATTGTTCCGCCGTTGGGCGTGATTGCTCCCGTTTTGGGATGCTTTGTTCTTATTATATGTTATTTTCACTTATACCTGTCTCGTACCCGACTCGGGGCTAGTTTTTACAAAGGAGACGCTGCCGAAATTTTTTAATAAAACAACTTAAACTTTAAAGATTTTTACTAAATTACTCAAGGTTTTCTAAATGTTTTAACATATGTTTTCATCAAATGTTTTAACACTCACTACTTTTAATGGTTTTGATTTCTGGGTTTCGACTTACTTAGCCGCGTTACGCCTGTAGACGTTACGTGGTTAAATGCCGGTCACGGTCTAAACTTTGGGTCATGACAAAGTTGGTATAAGAGCGTAGGTTTTACCCTTCGGAGTGTAGGATGACCTTGGTATGATGGAGTAGGTAGCTGAAGCAGAGTGGCGTAGCGTGTGTATGTTCCGCGGCATACTCACGACATGGTACTCCGCCAAAGCGACCTTAGGACTTATTGATTTAAATTCCTTGTTGAGTATATATATATTCTTGCGATTCGATTTCCGTATTCTTATCGAATCCTAATTTCCTTTCAGCCATTATGCCGCCAAAGACTACGAGGGCGCAGAGAGCGGCCGTGAGGGCCGAGATTAGAGTAGATTCGTCTGAGACGAGAACTGATCCGGGCAGTACACCGGTTGTACTCGAGCAGGCTGTTCCTCCCGTGACAGATCGGATCGCCACGCTAGGTGCTGGTATGCAGGAGATGCGCTAGACGGTGGGATCCAGCATGCAGGAGATGCGCCAGATGATAGGATTGCTAGTTGAGACGCTTCGAGCGCAGTGACCAGAGGTAGCTCCACCCGTTACAGAGACCGTGATGGTACCTACTGTACAGCCAGTTGCCCATACAGTTACAGAGGTCATCTCAGTATCGCTATCAGAGTTTATGAGGCTGAAGCCTCCGGTCTTCATAGGCACCGATGCAGCCGAGGACCCACAGTCTTTCATTGATAGGACGGCTCGGATATGCCGTTCCCTCAGATGCGCAGATGCGAGATGGGTTGAGTTCGCGAGCTTTCGCCTGGAAGGTCTTGCGCAGAAGTGGTGCGAATCAGTCGAGAAGGGTAGAGCAGCATGTCTTCCTCCTATGACCTGGACAGAGTTCGTGGCACTATTCCTTGCCCGCTTTCTCCCACTGAGTGTCAGAGATGCTAGAGCATGCAGGTTCGAGTCCTTACGCCAGACTCCGGAGATGTCAGTGGCAGAGTATGACGTGCTGTTTACAGAGCTATCAGTTTATGCCCCGTATTTAGTGCGTACCGAGGAGTTGCGAGTCAAGAGATTTGTTCGAGGCTTGCTTACACCACTGTTCCTTGCGATCAGTGCGCAGCATTACGAGACATATGCAGCAGTGGTAGACGCAGCCCTATTAGTCGAGGAGCGCCTTGCTGAGACTTCGGTAGTTCCAGAGCCGAAGAGAGTTCGTACTGGTATATCAGCACGGAGACAGACATTCAGACGCCGCGACAGGTATCGTTCAGATACGAGGAGTGGCAGAGATTCGGGAGGAGGCTAGATGTTTAGTTCGTATCCACGGGAGAGTCAGAAGTCGTCGCGGGGTTGCTATAGATGTGGCAGTCTACTTCACCTCGTCAGAGATTGTCCTAAGATACACCGGAAGGAGACAGCAGCACCGCATGTTACCTTACCACCTTCCCAACCCCACAGGGCGTTGCCTATTGTACCCACAGTTGCTCTGCGTCAGACCCACACACAGAGAGGTCATGGTCGTGGAGGGTTTGTTCCTAGAGGACGAGGTGGCCGAGGCAGAGGACAGCCAGCTGCCGGCAGACTACAGCCAGTCACAGGTGGAGGACAGGCACGGGTTTTCGCGTTGACGCATCAGGACGCGCAGGCGTCCAATGCGGTGGTCTCAGGTACCTTATCAGTATGTTCTGTTGATGTACACGTATTGTTCGATCCCGGATCCACGCACTCATACGTATCCACACACTTCGTGCCAAGTTTGGGTAGAGAGTCCGGTCTGCTTGATCAGCAGCTTGTTATGACCACTCCCGTGGGAGAGTCGTTTGTTGCTAGGCACGTATTCCGATCCTGTACCGTCTGTATTGGAGGGAGAGAGTTGCCTGTCGACTTGATCCTTCTTGAGATGTTGGATTTCGACGTTCTTTTGGGCATGGATTGGTTAGCCACGTGCTATGCTTCTATGGACTGCCGTGAGAAGACAGTTAGATTTTGTTTTCCCGGCGAGTCGGTTTTTGTTGTGTTGGGGGACCGTGGTGCCGCCCCTCACAGTGTGATTTCTTCTTTTCGCGCTGGACATCTTTTGAGGAAGGGATGCCAGGGATTTCTCGCCTATGTTTACGATGCTAGCGCTACACAGGTTCCGTTGGATCAGGTTCCGGTTGTTAGCGAGTTTCCTGATGTGTTCCCTGACGAGCTTCCTGGGCTACCGACCGAGCGCGACATTTCTTTCTGTATTGATTTGGTTCCTGGCATGGGGCCTATTTCCATACCGCCTTATCGGATGGCCTCGGCGGAACTTCGAGAATTGAAGGGTCAGTTGCAAGATTTGCTGGATAAGGGACTTATTCGACCCAGTGTTTCTCCTTGGGGTGATCCAGTCCTGTTCGTCAAGAAGAAGGACGGCAGTTTGCGTCTGTGTATCGACCACCGCCAGCTGAACAGGGTTACAGTGCGGAACAGGTATCCTTTGCCACGCATCGACGACTTGTTCGACCAGCTTCAGGGGGCAGGATATTTTTTGAGGATCGATTTACGATCGGGCTATCATCAGCTGCGGGTTCGACAGGAGGACATTCCTAGGACAGCTTTCCGTACGCGTTACGGCCATTATGAGTTTTTGGTGATGTCGTTCGGACTCACCAACGCCCCAGCAGCGTTCATGGACTTGATGAACCGTATATTTAGGCCGTGCCTTGACTTGTTCATCATCGTATTCATTGACGATATATTGGTGTATTCCAGGAGCAGAGAGGAGAACGAGTAGCACCTGCGGATTACACTGCAGACCTTGAGGGAGCATCAGCTTTTCGCCAAATTCTCCAAGTGTGCATTCTGGCTGGACAGTGTAGACTTCTTGGGTCACGTGATTACACGAGATGGTATATGTGTAGACCCGAGGATGATCGAGGCCGTTCAGAGTTAGCCCAGGCCTACATCCATTACTGAGATACGCAGCTTTTTAGGGTTGGCCGGTTACTACAGACGATTTGTGCAGGATTTCTCCCGCATTGCTGCACCCTTGACTGGATTGACCCGGAAGGGAGTTCCTTTCGATTGGACGGAGGAGTGCGAGCACAGTTTCCAGCAGCTACGGACTTGTTTGACTACGGCGCCAGTGTTATCATTGCCTTCAGGATCAGGCGGATTTGCAGTCTATTGTGACGCTTCACGGGTAGGGCTAGGGTGCGTATTGATGCATCATGACAGGGTGATCATGTATACAGTCGAGACCCCGACGAGGGGCGGTGGCCGGTCTCACAATCCACTGGTGTCAGTTGGATCACCTAAGATGTATACAGGTGCTCATTGGGTTATGAGTACACCGGACATGACTCGCCGGGAATCTGCTAGTTGGTATTATACATATCGTCAGATAGCAGTTCCCTGGTGACATGTGTACAGGTTAGTTCATCGACCTGAGGTCGTCATTTGTCTCGTGTGAGTTCCCACTGTGCTTTGATTTCTACCCTACCACGGCTCAAAGGAGTCGTGCAAACAGGTAGTTTTTGGGTACAGTCCCGAGCCACATGGAGGCACGTGAGCGGATCGGCAGGGCATTCGTCTCTCCCGGTATTGGGGGCGAGATCGTGCTGTGTCTAGGAGAGCCATTACACAAAGCCCACGGCCGTGGCAGGAGATTTACTGGTAGGTACTCCAGTAGTATCTCAGGGTGTTATTGGGCTACACTCCGACACGACTTATACTGCTATTGGGGGTCTGACTTTACTAGCCCCCTAGGCAGATATGCGATACTCATAGACGAACAGACCGGACTGTATATACATTATCACTGTTAGGCTCAGTAGGGTTTCCGGATGAGTTCGCTCATCGGCCTCCCTTGAGGTCAGTCCATGGGCAGCCGTTATGCATAGCTAGTGCCGCTGACGGTTTGTGGTTAAACCCACTGCCAGGGTACTGACGAGTCATTAGAGTCCCCCCACAGACAGTTTCCCAAGTTCGGGCGAAACGTTGTAGAGGCCGTATGGTTTTATGGCAGGGTTTGGAAAATACACGTGCGTTTACGCACGTGTCAGATTTCGGACAGATGATACTGGTCGGCTTTGGTTTAAGCCGGATCCGAGTATTATATTGAGTAGATATAATATCTTTGTCTCAGTTGCATTTGTATTCGGTCGTAATACAAATGCGGGTATATTTATACAGTTACGGGGTTATCCTGAAATTCGTTTCGGGATCACTTTTGGAAGTTGCCAGTTTCCAGTTTTCTATCAGCCGTCTTTTAACATTCGGTTAAAGACGGATTTATCTTTTCTTGGATGAGGGTGAGTCATGCTTCTAGAAGGTTCTAGAAGAGGTGACTAGGTTTGAATGGTGTTGGTGTTTCATTGGTTGCTTTTGGTGTGTTCACACTTTGTGTTCACACTAGAGATATTTTATTGTGTTCACACTTGATATTTTTTCTTGTGGTCACCCTCTTCTCTCCTACACTCACCCCCCTTCCTATATATGGCCGGCCCCTTCCCCCCCTCTCTCTCTCACTTGATGTTTCATTTGGTAAAAAGATTATGATAGATTTTGGGGTGTATGGAATTTCACAGCTCATTTCATTCCATCACCCGATTCCTATGGCAACTTCATTAACCGATCGTCCACGGCTTTGGAAGAAGTGAGACAAAGTCTTCTACTCATTCTCTACATCATTCTTGGTCGTCTCTTTTAGCGAACTTGACGACCGAGTTGCCTCGAGTCAGAGGCGGGAGCCCGTTTAAAGAATCGTTGACGTGGTGCCACCTGGACGAGGAGATCGGAGATCGACGAGATCGGAGCAGCCGCAACGGAGCGTGGGATGATGGTTAAAGAACGAAGGACTCGGATCGTTCGGTATAACCTTTCTACACTCTTTACAGTTTGTTAGTTTAGCAATAATGGCAGATCCGGGTTAAAGTATACGATAGCGCCAGTTAAAAAGTTTTTGTTCCGCATTTGGCATCTGTAGACGGCCGGGGCGCTACCGTAGACTTACAGTGGTATCAGAGCCTCACCATTTTGCTTTACTAACTTGTGCTAACGCGTTTAAAATATCGATCGAACCGGATATCGAAAACCACAAAATTCTAGTTCTGAGTTTCTGTTGATTTTTAAAGGGTTCTAAAAATAATTTTACATATCACAGAAAATTCAGCAGGGTTTTCTAAAAACACCGTACAAATTTGGGCACGTGATTCGACAAGACCGCCACGGAATCGCGGTCAAACCTATGGTTTGACCGCGCTTCTGCGGCCATTTAGTGAGATCGTGGCCCCAAATTTGCACAGTGGGTTCTTGTCTGGAATTTGGGGTTTTTGGAATATATCTTTTGGGCCCAGATTTTGTTACTGTTCAACAGATGTTCGTGGGGCCCACTTCATGATATTTAGTCGATCGAAATTTAAACATGTTAGTTTACAATGCTTACATTATATCCCCGGCCGGGAATGTCATTTGATCGGTAAACCGCGTCTGATTGCTATAGTTCTTTTAGACGGGTTTGCGAACGTGACATTCGCGTTGATGTTCTGTGTTGTGCTGTGATGTTGCGGATTTGTCGTGGTGGATAGCAGTGTGCAATGGTAGTGCATTTTGGATTTATTTGTACATTTGATATTGCGGGGCGAGCGTCCAACATGTAGACTGCCGTCACTGCCTGTTGTATAATATTCTTTTGGGGCACGACCAGGTTGCGGTCGATGTACCTGTTGTACTATTATTTATTACTATACTAGGTTTTGCCCCGCGACGGAGTGCACGGATAGCCGGGTTCTGGGGGCAACGGGTCCTCATCTCATGGCTTTGAGAGGCAGAGGGGCCTCACTCTAGAATTGGCAGACTATTCGCCGCACTCGTAAGGGGTACAGGTTGACCCAAGGAGGGGTGCCCAAGATTACCGGATTCCGTGAAGTGCTGGGTGGTCCATTCACTTTGCTGTAGGGGGCTGCCTCGCTTCAGGTTTTGGCGGATAACTTGCCGCACCCGTAGGGGTCTAGGTTTCATTACACAGGCTATCCACACGACCAGGGGAACGTCGAGTTTCAGCAGCGGCTCTGTGAAACTCGGGGATCCCAGATTATCTGTATTGTTCTGTGATGCTTATTACTTTTCTGTAATGTTGCATATTATCACGCCTGGAGCGATTATTGTATATTGGTATATATACTATTAGATGTTGTATATGTTTTACACCCGCGCTAGTCCAGTCCCCGCTCTGTCGTTAGTTAAGTAACCTAACGGGTGATGACGGGACCCAGTGACGAATGCGGATGGCATATACGTACATTTTATTTTCGTTCTTTTCTGGTGTGATTGATTGATGGGACTGCGTTGATTCTGATCAATGCAAAGTGAAACAAACCTATTTGGCAGTTGTTGGAACAATTTAAAAAGTGTTATTACAAAGATGTTTCCTTTTGTTATGCATAGCGGTATTCAGTGGAATATCCTGCACCTCATTCGACGGGGCAAGGGCCGATATCCCTTCACCGGGACTGACCCCTTGGGCAGAAGTTTGCGTCAGGGTAATAACTTCACTATAGTCGATTACAAGTTGCCTTGCATCGCGGTATTCAGTGGAATATCCTGCACCTCATTCCACGAGGAAAGAGCCGAGATCCCTTCACCGGGAATGACCTCTTTAGCAAAAGGTTTTCGCCACTATATTTTAAAAAGCTATCAGGTTCCTTCAGCGATATCAAGTTCGTTACGTTAAAGGTTTTTCACCAAAAACCAGCCGTAGCCCTCCGTCACTTCTTTTGGGTATTCAGTAGTATTCAAGCTATGCATTTTAGCCAAAGTTAAGGCATAGTGTTTGGTAGCTGCTGGGTATTCATTTGTTGCATAGATAGATGAGTTGGTTTGGGACAGTCGTTCTGCCATTTGGCCAAAGCCAGGGGCATGTGTGGGTGGGTTCAAATTGACAAGATAGTGACGGGTAGAACTTGGCATGTGACTTATGACATTTTGACCAAAGCCAAGGTTATAAGAGCATGGGGCAAAAATCTTATCGGGAGTTTCTAAAGAAACTGAAACTTGCCAAGTATGAGCATACCTTCTGGAGTATGAGTAACGTGGATGCATTCCATCACGTTATCATTCGATGAGAGTTGGATCCCGATTCCCACTGATGAGTTGGTTTACTCTTCGGGTGATCCCGATTGATTCTTCTTTCAGGTTTGGAGGAGAATTTGACAGGACAGTGGGAGGTTTCCGGATTAGATAAAGTGATAACCATTCTGATCTTGGTTAGAGTGCACGCAGAGTGTTTCTTTTCTCTCTCTCTTTGGCAGCGACCTTCGACCGACCCTAGACTATGACTCAGTGACCAAGTTGACCGAATCTTCTTAAAATACTGGCTTTTGGATTGTCCGAGTTGCATAAGTTATTGCCACTCCTTCTTCTACCCTTTGAAATTCTCAGAACACCCGTATTACTACGGACATCCACTTCCATTGGATAGATCCATCGTATGGTTATATACGAACTCGAAGGGACTTCTTCGAGGATGGATCCAGGTTCAGGAGAAATAGAATTGGTTTATTCAGTTGTCTTTTATTATCACCTTCTCTCAGGTTGCGAGAGCTCCTTGGTTTAGGAGAGTACACCTATTACGCTTATTGGATAGTCTTATTCCAAACCATAGGCAGGTGCCGAAAGGTAGGGAATGAAGAAAACCAATTAGCCTAAATAGGGTGTGCAGAAGGTAATATGTAAAGACAAAATAAAGGGATTAGAAAGAGGGCAAAGTAAATTGCGACTGATATCATTCACGACCAAACCGCGTGCTTCATCGCCACTCCTATTTCACCTTTAATAGAATAAGGTATTATTCAGTTGTCTTTTATCATCACCTTCTCTCAAGATGTGAGTACTCCTTAGTTTAAGAGGGTACACCTATTATGCTTACTGGATAGTCTTCTTCCAAACCATAGGCTGGTGCCGAACGGTAGGGAAGGAAGAAAACCATTTAGCCTAACGAAAGTGTACAGAAGGTAACGACTAAAGACAAATAAAGGGATTTGGAGAGATGGCAATAAAATATACGGTTGAAGTCATGAATTGGATTATGGAAGAGGCATTACTAGGAATACCGGGATACCCCTACAAAACATTTTCATGTTTCAGTGCATTGTTAAAAGAAAACTGTTTTCCCGATTAGATACTTACTCCAAGGGTATGTATTTACCAGGTTTCATTCTCATATCTGTATGGTTTTACGGATGATGAGTGGGAGTAAGTTATTGGGAATTAGGTAATTATCCTCATTATATCGGAATTCGTTGTAATTGGTGATATTTGAGGAAATCGCCAGGGTACAGTTTTCAACCTACAAAGCACAGGTTTTGAGTTATTCAACTCAGCGGACTTATACAGAGTATTGTATGTTGTCCAGTGTCCATCAGGACAAAGGGGTAGGTCCTCGTACTTTGTTCTATTTACTTATGACTTCTCTAGTTTTTAGACAAGTGTTTCGTAGAAATACAAGGTCTAAGTTTTGAGAAGTTATGGGTATAAGAATAAAGTAGAGAACCAGGTGTCACAAGTATCGGGATTCTTCAACGAGATCGAAGATGTAGATTCTTATGATTGGTATTCAGATGATAGTAATGGCTTTGAGAAACTTGTTTCTCTTTCAGGTTACTCATAATTGGATGGATTCCTAAGTTGAGTAATGCTGATTAGTCTCTTTTCATTAAGTTGATATGCACTGGAGACAGCTGCATGATTGAATATGGTTCCAATTAAATAAGTGCCAAAGTTTCTGTATTGGATATAGAATAGTTCGTACCTTAAAAGATGTTAAGGTACGGGGAGTTGTCCAGCTTATGCTTAAAACCAGATACTGGATAACTCAGGGCACGTTTCTGTAATGACTGTTTGTGGGTTGACCCTGGCTATGACGAGGGTTGATATTCTACCATTTGGAAGATCAATAGTGATATTGTTCTTGACTCGCCACAGTTTTAGTAAAATGTTTTTTTTCAGAAAATAGTAGTGTGAGTATGGTAGAACTGGAAGTGATTCCAGAACCGCGAACGATTACGGAAAATTTAATAGGACCTATATATTCAATCAAGTTTGACATTCCATTAGCCACTCCGCAGATATGGTGGGTAACCTCAGACACCCGAGAGGTACTTCGGTAGCCTCAAGGACGGTGACATGGAGGTTCTTATCTACCCAGACTTGACACTACTGTTGTTCCAGACTATGAGACCAGGCAGGAGGATAAGTATAGCGTCGTTCTCAACTAGCTTTAGAAGTGCACGTGTATATTATTCTGCCAGAGGGTTGTCGTAGTCAGTGGGAGCAGCGGAAGCATAGTGGGCAAGTAGCTTATGTCTATTTATAGACTAGAGCAGTTATAGCGGAAATAGATCATCTAATTTTGATGTGACAGTCATGGGTTTGACTTCATCAGAATAGAGGATGGATCTGTTAAGAAGGTAGTAGGGTGTGATGGCATGGTATCTGGATGACATACACAAAGTAGGAAGTAAAATTCCTATACTACGATAGGTTGTACTGTGGTCGTCACACAGTTGTTTCTCCAGACAGGATATGGATATAATATTTGACATTCTGGTTTCTGGATCTATGGTTTTAGATCTAGATTTGGGTAGTTTCCCAATGTGGGTACTTTGACAGATATTCTAATGGTTTTTAGAATAGTTGACTCCTAGCATGGTGGTGTACCTACAGGTGATGGAGTCACCCTCTCTAAAGGTGTCGTATAGACTAAAGGGGAGAGGGCTGTGCATGATTGGCAGATCACTTGCTTAGGCAATTGAGTCAATCGTGAGGTGTCAAGTACCACACCAGATGTTGTTTTTGCACCAGATGCGATAAGTTTGTATTAATCCAATCCTGGAGAGTCATAAGGAAGCAGTTTTAGAACATAAGTGGATGTTCTACGGATTTGATGACGGCAGCCTCCTTCGGGAGACGATTATCATTCCAGGCTTCAAAGGTGACGTGGATGACAGAGTGATTGTCAGAGTTTTAGTTTTCTCTCTGATGAGGGACAATATTATGGACAGGTGGTCCAAGAGGATACTGTGGGTGGCATGGTGCCGGATACTGATTAGGTTCAGTGATCGATACAGTCTAAGAAGTTTGGATTTGGAGTTCATTTATGAACTAGGTCCCATCAGATATCCATACATATTCTAAGACAGGTATTACTCAATTCGGGAGATGGTTTTCTCCGCGAACTTGAGATTAAGAGAGATTTAGAAAGAAACATCTAGGCGGATTCACTCACTGAGGCTATTTCTCGAACACAATAGTTTTACAAACGAGCTTTGTGAAACTGATTAGTAGAGGAGTTGGATGTTCATTTTCATACGGGCTGTGAGTAGTCGACATCGCAATAATTAGCCTTAAGTGCAAGTGGGAGATTGTTGGTGTCACGACCCGAAGGTACGGAACATGACTGGCACTTAGATTACGAGACGTCTAAAGGCGTGACGTAACCTAAGTCAGCCAAAGCCCAGAAAAAAAATCTAAACCAAAAACAAAAGAGAGTGAAGGAAAACCTTACATGGAAGCAATTTTTAAATCAATTAAGTTGCATAGAATCCCTTTTTAAAAACATCAAAAATTTCCGAAAATTTCGGCAGAGTCTCCCCTGTAAATTCTATCCCCCAAAATGGGTACAACAAGATATATATAACCTGTAATCATAAATGGCATCCCCAAGCGGGAGCTAGCTCTTCGCCCAAGGCGGATCACAACCACATGCAATATATAAGTAATATCAAGAAAAGAGCATAAAAGAAACGCAAAATATCAGAAAACACAACGCCGGCTCAAGTGAGCTCGACCCAAAAGAAACCACATATATACAATCTCTCAGTCTCATCACTAGGTCGCATATAAAATATAAAGTGGTAGATGGAGAATACTAGATACAATGATAAAGCAAAAAGAAATAAAGTGTGCTCGCAACCCACCTACGGGCGATGTCGCGAGTCTGAGCAAAAGGAGCTGATGATAAGATAGCCCGCCGCTACAAGAATGACGGGTCCGACCTGCAAGACACTGTGGCACAACGGGGGTGAGTTGCCAGCTCGTGAGTAAATATAACATCTAATAAGGCAATCGTAAGAATGCACGCAAATGCGTCACAGCATGTATGTCCATATGTGATATAATATCTCTAGTATGCATGCACATGTATGCAATGTCATTACTAAATCTTTAAGTGTTTTAAATGCTAAGGGTTCTGCATTCTTAATTTTAGAAAATGAATATCTGTATAATAGCTAAATACCATCAAGAAATCATCTGAAAACCGTGTCAAGCATCGACGCCGAATATGAAATCACCTCTGTCTCAATGTCTCACTGTATCAATGTCTCAAATATCGGGTTCCGTCAGTCCGGATCGGCCCATATCATCAAATCTCACGACAACGGTCGGTATCCTCCGGATATCCGCCACGCCAGACATCACCGGTAGGTAGTCTTCCCCTGCCTGGCTCATCGTCTACAACTCGATCTTCTTGCCCCGGGGTACCATACCGGGCCTACCATGTACCCGAGACGGTTCATCCACTCCTCGAATCGGGTCTCGAAATCCAACAGAAAACACGAAAACTCATGGTGGACGACACATACATCACGAGAAAACCGCAACTTTGTTTTAAAATGATAAATATAAGCTTTTGTTAAATTCTTGCGGTTTTCCCTAAAAATCCAGAAATCGCAGCAATACTGAAATCCTCAAGAAAATCATAATGTTCACATGTTATATATGATATCAATGTATACGTTGTGAATTTGGCTAGAAATCTATGTAAATATGATGATAATGCGAGGTATATGCATGCTACGCAATTTCATATATCATGTATGAATGCAAGTGGCGATATTAAGTTAAACAGGTTTTATAGTGCACGTGGCATGGCAATTACCAAAGGCGTGTGTGTCACATGAATAGTGCGCGTGCAACAGATGCCAATGGTAATGGTGTTCGTGTCCTACGAAGTGATATCGCATATGTGTATATGAATGTTATATGAATGTCCATGCAATCTAGTATACGGTTAGCTGTGAGGGTATGCAATGTAAATAAAGGGGTAAGCTATCTAGCAATACAAGTCTTGCAAGAAATAGGTAATCCTAACTAGGGGGCGCCTCGCGCCATCCAGACGATTCCCCCATAGATGAATACATCTACTCACCTGAATGCCTCGCTAATCCGATCCGACCACCGCCTTGCCTTTACGCGCCGTGTCCGATGTTTCCCCGACCGATCCTATATTTGCACAACACCAAGCATAAGATTACATATCCTAAAACGATGCAAGTGACAATATACAAATATCGACGCTCTCGAATTAAATGTAACGTGCACTCTGTGCGCGGGAAAACGCACGAAAATCGCTAATCTTTAACTAGAATCGTCATTTCGGGGAAATCGACAAAACTAAAACCCGGCTAGACAAAACCCCGCATTCGCGCACACTAATAGTCGTATAGGATGCTAATTATATCGCTAATATAACGCAATTTGACCACCTCCTAATTTACATAAAAATCTAGCAAGCAATTGCATACCGATTCGATGCAAATATCGCAATTTTATCGATCTAGCGAGCGCAACATCGCACAATTAACCACTCTAACCAAAGCCCTAACTTAAACCATCAACCATGCTTCAAACCCTAATTCAAAATCAAATCCCTTTCTTGAATTTTCAAGACAACCCATTATAATGAAATTAACACTTTAAACTTCTAATTTAGCATAAACAAACTACAAATTTAACAACTTGATTAGAACTTATACATCACAAGTGGTGAACCTCTTGTACTTAGCCTCCAAGGATGTCTTCTTTCTCCTTGTTTTAAACAATTTAGGGTTTGAGAAGAGGTGGAAAAGGATTTAGGTTTGAATTAGTGAAGAAAAGTGTGTATTTTGTGGATTTTTGTGCATTTTTTCATGATTTTTGAAGCAAGAAAGAGAGGGGGAAATGGGGGTTTCCTGCTGATTGAGCTCGACCTGAGCAAGAGGGGGAGTGAAGGGAAGAGTTGTGTGGAAAATTCTACACAAAAATTTATCATCTAAGGTCAATAAATGCATATCACATCACATTTTACACAAAAACCCCATTTTTCATTCATTTTTGACCATAAAACCACAATTCTTGGTATGTTTTGATAAAAATTTTGTTAACACTAATTTTTAGTTTATAATGGTTATTAAGTGTGTAATTTAACCATTTAAATTTGTATTTATTACTAATTTAATATATTTTTAAAAGCTTAAAATAATAAAAAAAATAATTAATTACGAAAAAAAATTTATTTAACAAGAAAATTTTAAGTGACATTTTAGTGACAAAATTATAGTAATATCTTATCTAAATTTTGTATAATTAGGTCTACAATGAAAAATACCTGTTTTGACTTTTTACGGAAAAAGCCGAAAAATTAGCCGATTACCGAAAAACTGCCTAAACGATTTTCGAAGGGTTACAGTTGGAGATAGTGCCCTCATAGTCAATTATTGGATCGCAGGTACGTGATTGCAATGATTGCGGAGGACCTATACCGGTAGGACAGTCTTACTCGAGATGATAGTATGCTATCTGGTTTACCTTTATCAGTCGTGTACATGTTCAGGTGACTGATTACATGTTACACTTTGATAGAGCCCTTAGAATCTTGCTTTACTACCAACAGTATAATGGCGATCATATACGTGAGAGTTTGGTAGTTTATATGCATATCCTTAATTGTGGTCCCTAGTCGTGGGAGTTTCGAGACAGGGCATCGATACTCCGGAGTAGACTAGTGTATACAGTCGAGACCCCGACGAGGGGCGGTGGCCGGTCTCACAAGCCACTGGTGTCAGTTGGATCACCTAAGATGTATACAGGTGCTCATTGGGTTATGAGTACACCGGACAGGACTCGCCGGGAATCTGCTAGTTGGTATTATACATATCGTCAGATAGCAGTTCCCTGGTGACATGTGTACAGGTTAGTTCATCGACCTGAGGTCGTCATTTGTCTCGTGTGAGTTCCCACTGTGCTTTGATTTCTACCCTACCACGGCTCAAAGGAGTCGTGCAAACAGGTAGTTTTTGGGTACAGTCCCGAACCACATGGAGGCACGTGAGCGGATCGGCAGGGAATTCGTCTCTCCCGGTATTGGGGGCGAGATCGTGCTGTGTCTAGGAGAGCCATTACACAAAGCCCACGGCCGTGGCAGGAGATTTACTGGTAGGTACTCCAGTAGTATCTCAGGGTGTTATTGGGCTACACTCCGACACGACTTATACTGCTATTGGGGGTCTGACGTTACTAGCCCCCTAGGAAAATATGCGATACTCATAGACGAACGGACCGGACTATATATACATTGTCACTGTTAGGCTCAGTAGGGTTTCCGGATGAGTTCGCTCATCGGCCTCCCTTGAGGTCAGTCCATGGGCAGCCGTTATGCATAGCTAGTGCCGCTGACGGTTTGTGGTTAAACCCACTGCCAGGGTACTGACGAGTCATTAGAGTCCCCCCACAGACAGTTTTCCAAGTTCGGGCGAAACGTTGTAGAGGCCGTATGGTTTTATGGCAGGGTTCGGAAAATGCACGTGCGTTTACGCACGTGTCAGATTTCGGACATATGATACTGGTCGGCTTTGGTTTAAGCCAGATCCGAGTATTATATTGAGTAGATATAATATCTTTGTCTCAGTTGCATTTGTATTCGGTCGTAATACAAATGCGGGTATATTTATATAGTTACGGGGTTATCCTGAAATTCGTTTCGGGATCACTTTTGGAAGTTGCCAGTTTCCAGTTTTCTATCAGTCGTCTTTTAACATTCGGTTAAAGACGGATTTATCTTTTCTTGGATGAGGGTGAGTCATGCTTCTAGAAGGTTCTAGAAGAGGTGACTAGGTTTGAATGGTGTTGGTGTTTCATTGATTGCTTTTGGTGTGTTCACACTAGAGATATTTTATTGTGTTCACACTTGATATTTTTTCTTGTGGTCACCCTCTTCTCTCCTACACTCACCCCCCTTCCTTTATATGGCCGGCCCCTTCCCCCCCTCTCTCTCTCACTTGATGTTTCATTTGGTAAAAAGATTATGATAGATTTTGGGGTGTATGGAATTTCACAGCTCATTTCATTCCATCACCCGATTCCCATGGCAACTTCATTAACCGATCATCCACGGCTTTGGACGAAGTGAGACAAAGTCTTCTACTCATTCTCTACATCATTCTTGGTCGTCTCTTTTAGCAAACTTGACGACCGAGTTGCCTCGAGTCAGAGGCGGGAGCCCGTTTAAAGAATCGTTGATGTGGTGCCACCTGGACGAGGAGATCGGAGATCGACGAGATCGGAGCAGCCGCAACGGAGCGTGGGATGATGGTTAAAGAACGAAGGACTCGGATCGTTCGGTATAACCTTTCTACACTCTTTACAGTTTGTTAGTTTAGCAATAATGGCAGATCCGGGTTAAAGTATACGATAGCGCCAGTTAAAAAGTTTTTGTTCCGCATTTGGCATCTGTAGACGGCCGGGGCACTACCGTTGACTTACAGATCACGTATGCTTCGCGGCAGTTGAAGAGACATGAACAGAACTACCCTACTCACGATTTGGAGATGGCCGCAGTGGTCTTTGCACTTAAGATCTGGCGATATTACCTCTATGGCGAGTCATGCCAGATATTCACTGATCACAAAAGCTTAAAGTATATATTTCATCAGCGGGACCTCAATCTCCGACAGCGCCGTTGGATGGAACTAGTGAAGGACTACGATTGCGAGATCTTGTATCACCCGGGCAAGGCTAATGTAGTAGCAGATGCGTTGAGCAGGAGGCCCGGGGGCAGTCTATCTAGTTTGAGCGCAGTGCAGAGGCAGTCATTGGCAGATTGGCAGATATTATGTGATAGCCGAGTGCAGTTCGAGTTCACACCGATCAGGGGACAGCTTGTGCATGTTCGTGCACGCCCACAGTTACTTGACCGTATACATGAGGCACAGCACAGTGATGATCGATGTTCAGAAATCATGGCACAGATTGGACAGGGCAGATTTTCCGAGTTCGTGATCGATGATCAGGGGATACTACGATTTGGGACTAGACTGTGCGTACCAGATGCTGAGGGACTGCGGCGTGAGATTCTTGCAGAGGCACATCGATCGGTGTACAGCATCCATCCCGGTTCTACCAAGATGTACCACGATATGAGAGATTTTTACTGGTGGGACGGGATGAAGAGGGACATCGCAGATTTCGTGTTGAGATGCCTGACTTGTCAGCAAGTCAAGGCCGAGCACCAGAGGCCGGCGGGAGAGCTACAGCCGTTACCCATTCCGGAGTGGAAATGGGAGCAGATTTCGATGGATTTCGTTGGGGGTCTACCCAGGACTATGCGGGGGTATGACTCCATTTGGGTGATCGTGGATCGTTTGACGAAAGCGGCTCACTTCCTTCCAGTGAAGACGACTTTCGGATTTGCTCAGTATGCCCAGATTTATATCGACGAGATAGTACGACTGCATGGAGTCCCGACGTGTATCATGTCCGACAAACACACCCAGTTTACCAGCCGACTATGGCAGAGGCTTCAAGAGGCTTTAGGAACCCGCTTGAGTTTCAGCACAGCATTTCATCTACAGACCGACGTCCAGTCAGAGCGAACTATTCAGACTCTCGAGGACATGCTCTGAGCGTGCGTTTTAGACTTTGGTGGTAGCTGGGATCATCATTTACCCTTGATAGAGTTCTCCTACAACAATAGTTTCCAGAATACTATTCAGATGGCACCTTTCGAGGCTTTGTATGGGAGGAGATGTAGATCGCCCGTCTGCTGGACAGAGCTCAGTGAAAGCAGTATTTTGGGGCCCCAGATCGTACAGGAGACGACCGAGAAGATACAGCTGATTCGAGACAGGATGAAGACAGCTCAGAGCAGGCAGAAATCGTATGCTGATAGACACCGCTGCAGATTAGAGTTCGCAGTTGGCGATCACGTTTTTCTGAAAGTCTCTCCAATGAAGGGAGTGATGCGGTTTGGACGGAAGGGGAAGATTAGCCCCAGATTCATAGGTCCCTTCGAGATCCTCGAGCGTGTGGGCGCAGTAGCTTATCGTTTGGCTCTTCCACCCGACTTCCCAGATGTTCACCCCGTGTTTCACGTGTCGATGCTGTAAGTCCGTGTTGCCCACCCCGGTGCTTACGGGGAGGCGGAAAACATAATAAAAATTTGATTTTTATCAACTATAGGCAACATGGACTATGCTTTAAGGATCTTTTCTAAACATAAACTTGCTAACCCTAACTACAAAGTAGCTAAGTGATGGAAAGGTTATACCTTTGGTCTTTAGTCCTTCTCTCCTTGCTCCTAGGAATGGTAGAAAGAGTTCACCTTGCTTGTCTTCTCCCGTCAAAGAAAGATCCACTTGAAAGCCACCACCTTTAGCTTCAACTCCAAGCTAGGAGTAACTAGAGTGCAAGAAATGCTAAGACTTGAACCCTAGAAGAGAGTAGAGAGGATCAAGTGAAGGTTTTTCTCAAGCTTTTTGTTTCTCAACACATGAGAGGGAGAGAGCTTGAGGGAGAGGATGAACAAGAGAGAGAAATGATATGAGAGAATGAGAAAATAATAGAGCTCTTCTCACTAATATGTGTGAATTAATTTAATTGAATAATTAGCTAGATAATTATCATGGTAAATCATGACATGACCATTATCATTTCAAATTGCAAAGATCAAAAAGCATCTTCCAAAAGAAATTATGATGGTCAAAGTGTCAACCTAGGTCAACAAGTCAAAGAAGTCAAATGGTCAACAACCACAACCATGGATAATTATTAAACTAATTACTAATTAACAATAACACACACATAAATATTAGGGTTAATAAAATGACAATAGCCATTAACCCTAATCAAGGTCCTCTCCCTCAATCTCAAGCAACTGTGCATACGCACCCGCATTCGTGATCCGAGGAACACGAACACAATGAGAAAAACCAATCTCAAATCATATACTAGGATCCGGCTTAAACCAAAGCCCGCTAGTATAAACTGTCCGGACAGCAAACGTGCACAAGTGCGCGAATGTGAACGAACCCTGTCGCAAAACCATGCGACCTCTACTCATTTTGCCTAAAGGCGAATAGCTCTCTGTGTGGGACTCTAAAGACTCGACACTACGCTGGCAGTGGGTTTAACCACAGACCGCAAGCGGCACTAGCTGTACGTAATGGTCCCCAGATAGATGTCGATAAGAAGACTGACGAGGTGAACCCCATCTGCACTCCTACTGAGCCTGTATGTGACAGTCTCCGTACAGTCCGGTCTGTTCGTCTGATACATCGCATGGCGGGCCTAGGGGGGCGGTGAACGTCAGTCCCCTAATAGCGGTACAAGTCGTGTCGGAGTGTAGCCCAGAACACCCTGAGATAACACTGGAAACCTACCAGTATATCTCGCTTGCCCTGGCCAGGGACTACTCGTGTAATGGCTCTCCTGGACACAGCGCGATGTCAACCCCCAATACCGGGAGAGACGAATCCTGTCTAACCGTCACTGCCTCCAAGTGCTTCGGGACTGCACCCAAAAACTACCTGTTTGCACAGCTCCTTTGAGCCGTGGTAGGGTAGTAATCAAAGTGCAGTGGGAACACACTCGAGGCGAAGTGACAGTGTCAAGTCAGCGGACTAAGCTGTACTCATGTCACCTGGGAACTGATAACTGACGATAGGTATATTACCAACCAACAGTTCCCGACGAGTCCTGTCCAGTGTACTCGTAACCTAACGAGCACCCGCATACTATCCCAAGTACGACGTACTAACGGCTGTGGGACAGACCGTCTCCCACACTGGGATGAGAAGCGCATACGCTAGTCTACTCCGGAGTATCGATGCCCTGTCTCGATAGTCCAACGACCAGGGACCTGTATAAGGATGTGCTTATAGATTACCCAGCTCCCACGAGTGCGAGCGCCATCACAACGCTGGTAATCAAGCAAAGATCCTAAGGGCTCTACTAATATGTATACCAGCAATATGCTAAAAGAAACACATGCACATATTAAAGCAGAGACAAACCAAGTAGCATACTACCATTTCGAGCAAGATTGTATATACAACTGTGAATATCCCAAGCTTCCATTAAGTAATATACAAACTAGTATGATACAGTAATGGCCTCTAGGGCATATACACTAACAATCTCCCACTTGCACTAAGGCCATGTACTGGCGTATCGAAGACCTATCATCTCGATCAGCCGCTCGAACTGAGTC
This sequence comes from Agapanthus africanus, assembly GCA_030015575.1. Lineage (NCBI taxonomy): Eukaryota > Viridiplantae > Streptophyta > Magnoliopsida > Asparagales > Amaryllidaceae > Agapanthus > Agapanthus africanus. The sequence continues at coordinate 232,301,528 of CM057344.1, forward strand.
TGGGGTAGGGCCTTTGTGAGTGGATCTGCAGTGTTATCCTCTGATGCAACTCTCCGGACCTCGATCTCCTGGCGATCCACGATCTCCCTGATCAGGTGATACCGCCTTAAGATGTGTCTGGATTTCTGATGGGACCTGGGTTCCTTCGCTAAAGCTATAGCCCCGTTGTTGTCGCAATACAGAGGTATTGGGTCAACAATGGACGGAACCACCTGAAGTTCTTTCAAGAACTTCCTCATCCAGACAGCTTCTTTTGCGGCATCAGATGCAGCGATGTATTCCGCTTCCATAGTCGAGTCAGCAACGGTTTCCTGTTTGGAGCTCTTCCAACACACCGCCCCTCCATTGAGGGTAAAGACAAAACCCGACATGGACTTGGAATCATCCTTGTCACTCTGGAAGCTGGAGTCAGCAAAGGCCTCAACCTGCAGGTCTTTTCCGCCATACACCAAGAACATCTCTTTAGTCCTTCTCAGGTACTTGAGAATGTTCTTTACTGCTATCCAATGTTTCTCCCCAGGGTTTGACTGATACCTGCTTACCACACTCAGTGCATAAGCCACATCCGGTCTGGTACACAACATCGCATACATTATAGAGCCTACCGCAGAAGCGTAGGGTATAATAGACATGCGATCCCTCTCCAAATCAGTCTTGGGAGACATCTCTTTGGAGAGGGTGATCCCGTGACAAGCCGGTAGATTACCGCGCTTGGAATCTTCCATACTGAATCTCTTCAGTATGGTGTCGATGTACCTGGACTGTGAGAGTCCTAATATCCTCTTGGATCTGTCACGGTAGATCCGGATACCCAGAATGTAGGAGGCATCACCCAGGTCTTTCATGGAGAACCTGTGTGACAAGAACCCCTTGACAGATTGTAGCATAGGAATGTCATTTCCTATTAAGAGAATGTCATCCACGTATAAAACGAGGAATACTACAGTTCTCGCTACAAATCTACAATAGATGCATGGTTCATCTGGATTTTTGATAAAGCCAAATTCTTTGACCGTCTCATCAAAACAGATGTTCCAACTCCGCGATGCCTGCTTGAGTCCATAAATGGACTTGAGCAACTTGCACACCTTTCCGCTGCTCCCACCCTGAATGAAACCCTCTGGCTGGTCCATATAGACACACTCCTCTAAATGACCATTTAGAAAAGCTGTCTTTACGTCCATCTGCCAAATCTCATAATCGTGGAAAGCAGCGATGGCAAGAAGGATCCGAATGGATTTCAGCATAGCTACTGGAGAAAAGGTTTCGTCATAGTCCAAACCAGGTCGCTGACGAAAACCCTTTGCTACCAGTCTAGCTTTATAGGTCTCAACCTGTCCATCTACACCAATCTTCCTTTTGAAGATCCACTTGCATCCTACGGGTTTTACCCCGTCTGGAGCAATGTCCAACGTCTATACTTTGTTGGTGTACATGGACTGCATCTCGGTCCGCATTGCATCCAGCCATTTTACCGAGTCGACGCTCTTAATGGCTTGCTGGAAGCTAGTAGGCTCATCACAATCCAGGATGCAGTCTTCTCTATCCCCGTCAATGAGAAAACCGTAGTATCTCTCGGGCAGATGAGACTGCCTACTACTCCTGCGGAGTGGCATAGGAATGTCCTGTTCTTTCGAACCTTCTGGTTCCTCTAAGCTTTCAGTAATGGTTTGTGGTTCTGGAATTTCTTCCAGTTCTACTGCGCTCCCGCTTATCTGATTTTCTAAAAACTCAGTTTCCAAGAAGCGGGCATGACGAGAAACAAGGACTTTTTGCTCCTCTGCGTAATAGAAGAGATACCCCTTGGAGTTCTTTGGGTATCCCACAAACTTGCACTGTACTGAGCGTGCCTCGAGCTTGTCCACATGCTGCTTTTTTACAAAAGCTGGACATCCCCATGTCTTAAAGGATTTAAGACAGGGTTTCTTCCCACTCCACATCTGATATGGTGTGGTAGGCACTGTTTTAGTAGGAACTTGGTTCAAGAGATGTGCAGCTGTTTCCAGTGCATAACCCCAGAAAGATCGCGGTAACTCAGCCTTACTCATCATGGACCGTACCATATCCAATAGGGTTCGGTTCCGTCTCTCCGATACACCGTTGTGTTGCGGAGTGTATGGAGGAGTAAGCTGAGAGAGAATTCCATTCTCTTTTAAGTAATTCAGGAATTCGGCACTTAAGTATTCTCCTCCTCGATCCGATCTTAGGATCTTGATACTTTTGCCGGTTTGTTTCTCCACTTCACTCTTATATTCCTGGAACTTTTCAAAGGCCTCGGACTTATGTTTCATTAAGAAGACATAACCGTACCTTGAAAAATCATCCGTAAAAGTAATGAAGTAAGAGTAACCGCTTCGCGCATGTGTAGACGTTGGACCGCACACGTCGCTGTGTACGAGTCCCAAGAGCTCGCTCGCTCTTTCTCCGTGTCCAGTGAACGGAGCCTTTGTCATCTTTCCCATGAGACAAGATTCACAAGTGGCATAAGACTGATACTCGAACGGATCCAAGTATCCTTCTTTATGTAACTTAGTCAACCGTGTCTCATTGATGTGACCCAGTCTACAATGCCATAAGAAAGCCTGATTAATATCTGGAGACTTTCTTTTGTGTGTATTCTGGATATTGAAAACCTGTGGTTGGTTTAAAACGTAAATACCGTTGTTTAATGTACCTGACCCAATCAAAACTTGATTAAGGTGAATGTTCACTACATTGCTTACAAATGCAAATTCATAACCTTCTTTAGATAATAAAGATACAGAAATGATATTACAGGTTGCATTTGGTACATAATAACAACTACGCAAAACCAAAAAAGTGTCCATCAGATAATCCCAGGTGATAGTCCCCCACGGCCTCTGCATCCATGCTAGCACCGTTCGCAACTCTGAGGGTCATGTCACCTGCCTTCAAAACTCTACGCTTTCTCAACGCCTGCAAAGAATTACAGATATGAGATCCTGATCCGGTATCCAATACCCAGGAAGTAGAGTTTATTGATAGACAATTTTCAATAACATACACACCTGAAGCTGAAGCTGCAACTCGCTTCAAATCCTGTGTTCTGGCTTTCCAAGCCTTGCAATCTTGTTTCCAGTGACCACTTTTGTGACAATAGAAGCATTCTTCCTTCCCCACCAGCTTCCCCGCTACCTTTGTTGCTTTACCCTTTCCCTTCGTATCCACTTTACCGACACCGCCTCTTGGTTTGGCGGGGGCTTTCTTCTTCTTGCCCTTGGCTTTCGCCCTGGACCTAGAAGAGGAAGATCCTCCTACAAACAAAGTGGATGTCTCCCTACCCTTCTGTAGGGTGCCCTCAGCAGTCCTCAACATGTTCAGAAGTTCGGCAAGTTCAACCTCCTTTCCTTGCATGTTGAAGTTAAGAATGAACTGGGCGTAAGTGGAAGGAAGGGACTGGAGAATCAAATCGGTATAGAGTTCATTCTCCAACGTGGTCCCAAGGTCCGCGAGCTCCTCTATGTAGCCGATCATCTTAAGCACGTGGTCCGCTACCGATGATCCGACGGCCAACCTTGCCGAAAAGAGCTTCTTCGACACTTCGTATCTTGCGATACGAGACTGCTCTCCATACAGTTCTTTTGTATGGAGAAATATAGACTCTAGGTCCATATTCTCGTGCCTCCTCTGATGGTCGTTGTCCATCGAGGCTAGTACGAGGCATTTGGCCCTCGCAATCTATCTCCCATGTCTTACGGATTTCTACATCCGCGACGCTGGAGGTGGGACCTGGGACGGGGGGAGCTTTGGTGGTAAGTATATACCCCAGCTTGTCATAAGTGATAGCCATCTTGACATTCCTGAGCCAATCTTTGTAGTTTGGCCCTGTCAATATGTTTTTATCTAATAGTAACTTAAGTCCGGTCATCTTGAATGGTCGCTGCAATTAGGAGAGAGAAAAGAAACACTTTAGCATGATGCTCTTGCAAGTTTAGAGTGGTTTTTAGTTTGTCTAAACTGGATGGCTCCCACTGTCTCTCGAATCCCTTCTCAAACCGTAAAGAAAAGGATTAGCCGGGATCATTCTCACCGTACAATACTTGCTTAACCGTTCAGCCAGGCCAGTGTCGGTACTTCGAGGGAGGTTTTCCAACGCTTTCGCGAAGTTCCTTAATTAAGTAACCTCTTTTCCCTGTGGGCGTAGCCCCGCTAACACCTTTCTAGGCACCTACTAGGTTTATAGCATTGATCGTTAAGTGAGAGTTTTCCCGAGGAGTAGCATATACTCACAGTAGGATCGAGATCCAAATATCATCGCGTGATAAAACCGAAGGAATCCTACCAGAATCATCACACTCCAAATGGTATGCAAATCTAGCAAGTTTCAGTACTTATGAAACTCCCGATGTGGATTTTTGCCCCATGCTCTTATGACCTTGACTAAGGCCAACAAATCATAAGTCACATGTCAAGTTCTACCCGTCGTTATCCAGGTTAATTTGAACCCACCCGTATCCACCCTTGACTATGGCCAACAAGGCAATACGACTGTCTCAAACCAACGCATTCTATCTATGCAACATATGAATACCCACCAGCTACCAAACACTGTGCCTTGACTAAGGCCAACAAACACAGCTTGAATACCGTTGAATATTCATATGAAACGACGGAGGGCTACGGATGGTTTTGGCGAAACCGTGAACGTAGTGAACTTGATATAATCGATGGAACGAGATAGCTTTTAAAAGGAGTGGTTCAAGCTCCGCGTTTAAAAGTTTAGTTTTTGAAAAGAACCGAGTGGTTTTCAAAGTGTTCCAATCGACTTTTACTTGGTTTATTTCTTGCATTAGTTCTTTTAATGCGTCCCATCAATTAATCCTACCATTGCAGAAAACAACCAAAATATGACGTACGCTTATGCCATTCGCATTCGCCACGGGGCCCCGTCATCACCCGTTAGGTTACTTAACTAACGACAGAGCGGGGGCTGGGCTAGCGCGGCTGTAAAACATAAGCAACGCCTAAATAGTTATTATATATAAATATATAGCAATGATAGACATTACAGATCACAGATGAATACATTGGATATACTAGGAATCCGCAATGCGTTCGAGCCTGCAACGCAAAGCGGATTACACGGTCGCGGTGAATAGCCAATACCTCACCCAAGACCCCTACGGGTGCGGCAAACTACCCGCCAAGCACCCGAAGCGAAGCAACCTCCCTCACCACCGTGAGTAGGCCACTCGGCGCTTCGAGATACCCGGTAGTTTGTGCACCCCTCCATGGGTCTATCCTAGGAGCAAAAACAGTAAAAAGAATTATACAATGACGGCTACAACCCCGACCCGGTTGTGCGGCCATGCAAAGAATATTATTACACCAATTTACATGTTACAAATGAATGAAAGAAAAATAACGCTCATCTCACATCCAACCCGGCTATTCACCCGCGACGATCCAATCCATTCATATCCACAAACCAATAACAATCACAGATCATGTATAACCCCGACTAATCGTCTTATAGCGATTAACCGACGTTCAATACATGCAAGCATTACAGATATAACCGATGTAGTTAAAGTGTAGTGAAGTTCCGAAAAATACGGATTTATAGGCCCCCAAAAGTAAATTTTAGTTCTGGAAAATCTGGGCACATATAATATATCCTAAAAATCCTAAAACCAACCCAGAAACATACTGCACCAAAAACGATACAGAGAGGGGACAAGACGGCCGCGCTTCCGCGGCAAGAGCTTCCTTATGCCGCGGAAGCGCGGTCCTCTAGACTCCTCTCTGGTTCGTCTTTGGTGGTGTTTCACACAAAACCCTGAGATAATTTTTGAAGTATAAAGTTTTTCATTTTGACCAGAAAAAAAAATTAACAGAAACTAGGGTTTTGCGAGTTTGGTTTTTCGATTTTCCGGTTTCGAAACTTCGTTACACTTAACTACTTAGCTAGTTTAGGTTTAGTTAGGCTCTGATACCACTGTAAGTCCGTGTTGCCCACCCCGGTGCTTACGGGGAGGCGGAAAACATAATAAAAATTTGATTTTTATCAACTATAGGCAACATGGACTATGCTTTAAGGATCTTTGCTAAACATAAACTTGCTAACCCTAACTACAAAGTAGCTAAGTGATGGAAAGGTTATACCTTTGGTCTTTAATCCTTCTCTCCTTGCTCCTAGGAATGGTAGAAAGAGTTCACCTTGCTTGTCTTCTCCCGTCAAAGAAAGATCCACTTGAAAGCCACCACCTTTAGCTTCAACTCCAAGCTAGGAGTAACTAGAGTGCAAGAAATGCTAAGACTTGAACCCTAGAAGAGAGTAGAGAGGATCAAGTGAAGGTTTTTCTCAAGCTTTTTGTTTCTCAACACATGAGAGGGAGAGAGCTTGAGGGAGAGGATGAACAAGAGAGAGAAATGATATGAGAGAATGAGAAAATAATAGAGCTCTTCTCACTAATATGTGTGAATTAATTTAATTGAATAATTAGCTAGATAATTATCATGGTAAATCATGACATGACCATTATCATTTCAAATTGCAAAGATCAAAAAGCATCTTCCAAAAGAAATTATGATGGTCAAAGTGTCAACCTAGGTCAACAAGTCAAAGAAGTCAAATGGTCAACAACCACAACCATGGATAATTATTAAACTAATTACTAATTAACAATAACACACACATAAATATTAGGGTTAATAAAATGACAATAGCCATTAACCCTAATCAAGGTCCTCTCCCTCAATCTCAAGCAACTGTGCATACGCACCCGCATTCGTGATCCGAGGAACACGAACACAATGAGAAAAACCAATCTCAAATCATATACTAGGATCCGGCTTAAACCAAAGCCCGCTAGTATAAACTGTCCGGACAGCAAACGTGCACAAGTGCGCGAATGTGAACGAACCCTGTCGCAAAACCATGCGACCTCTACTCATTTTGCCTAAAGGCGAATAGCTCTCTGTGTGGGACTCTAAAGACTCGACACTACGCTGGCAGTGGGTTTAACCACAGACCGCAAGCGGCACTAGCTGTACGTAACGGTCCCCAGGTAGATGTCGATAAGAAGACTGACGAGGTGAACCCCATCTGCACTCCTACTGAGCCTGTATGTGACAGTCTCCGTACAGTCCGGTCTGTTCGTCTGATATATCGCATGGCGGGCCTAGGGGGGCGGTGAACGTCAGTCCCCTAATAGCGGTACAAGTCGTGTCGGAGTGTAGCCCAGAACACCCTGAGATAACACTGGAAACCTACCAGTATATCTCGCTTGCCCTGGCCAGGGACTACTCATGTAATGGCTCTCCTGGACACAGCGCGATGTCAACCCCCAATACCGGGAGAGACGAATCCTGTCTAACCGTCACTGCCTCCAAGTGCTTCGGGACTGCACCCAAAAACTACCTGTTTGCACAGCTCCTTTGAGCCGTGGTAGGGTAGTAATCAAAGTGCAGTGGGAACACACTCGAGGCGAAGTGACAGTGTCAAGTCAGCGGACTGAGCTGTACTCATGTCACCTGGGAACTGATAACTGACGATAGGTATATTACCAACCAACAGTTCCCGACGAGTCCTGTCCAGTGTACTCGTAACCTAACGAGCACCCGCATACTATCCCAAGTACGACGTACTAACGGCTGTGGGACAGACCGTCTCCCACACTGGGATGAGAAGCGCATACGCTAGTCTACTCCGGAGTATCGATGCCATGTCTCGATAGTCCAACGACCAGGGACCTGTATAAGGATGTGCTTATAGATTACCCAGCTCCCACGAGTGCGAGCGCCATCACAACGCTGGTAATCAAGCAAAGATCCTAAGGGCTCTACTAATATGTATACCAGCAATATGCTAAAAGAAACACATGCACATATTAAAGCAGAGACAAACCAAGTAGCATACTACCATTTCGAGCAAGATTGTATATACAACTGTGAATATCCCAAGCTTCCATTAAGTAATATACAAACTAGTATGATACAGTAATGGCCTCTAGGGCATATACACTAACAGATGCTTCGCAGATACCTACATGACCCTTCGCACATGATTCAGCATCAGACCGTGCAGCTTGAGCATGACCTTTCGTTCACCGAGCAGCCAGTCGTGATATTGGACCGGTAGGTGAAGAAACTTAGATCGAAGGCCTTGCCATCAGTGAAGGTGCTTTGGCGCAGCCCGAATGGTGAAGAGGTCACTTGGGAGGCCGAGCGCGAGATGCGGAAGAAGTTCCCTCATCTCTTTGAAGGTATGCGTAGCTTATATTTTAAATTCGGGGACGAATTTCTTTAAGGGGGGAAGATTGTAACACTTTAGAATGTGTTTAGAGGCTAATTATATGTTAATAAATGATTTTTCTATTAAAAAGTTTACCAAATTAGTTTTCAAATTTTTTGTCAAGAATTATAAATGTTTTTTTAGAATTTTCCTAGACTTGCACACACTTGTGCATGTAAACTAGGGTTAAACCATGTTTAGCAACCATGGTAGACTAAACATTTCTTATTAAGTTAAATTGATTTTAATTAAGGGTATTATTTTTAAATGGAAAATGACTTATTGCTTTGGGTTTGACTTGGTGAGAGAGTGAGTGCATGATGGGCATCATAGCATGAGCCCATGCTTGCATTGAATGGGAGAGAGAGGGTGTTGAACTTTGTTCTCTCATTTCTTGTGGTATGCTAACTCTTTATCACTTCTCTCTCTCACTCTCACACTCCCTCACACACACCAGCAGCAGCAACTGCAGAAGCAGCAGCCATAGGAGCAGCCACAGAAGCTACACCAGCAGCTCCAGCATCAGCAGCAGCTCCAGCATCAGCAGCAGCTCCAAGCAGCAGCAGCAACACGCAACAGTAGCAGCAGCAGCAGCACAAGCAGCAGCAGCTCCAGCATCAGCAGCAGCTCCAAGCAGCAGTAGCAACAAGCAGCAGTAGAAGCAGCAGCAGCACAAGCAGCAGCAGCAACAAGAAGCAGCAGCAGCACAAGCAGCAGCAGCTCCAGCATCAGCAGCAGCTCCAAGCAGCAGCAGCAACAAGCAGCAGCAGCAGCATAAGCAGCAGCAGCTCCAAGCAGCAGCAGCACAGCACAGCAGCAGCACAGCACAACAGCATAGCAGCAGCACAGCATAGCAGCAGCAGCACAGCACAGCAGCAGCAGCAGCACAGCACTGCAGCAGCGCGGCACAGCAGCCGCACCGCACAGCAGCAGCAACACAGCACAGCAGCAGCGCGGCACAGCAGCAGCACGGCACAGCAGCTCCTTCCCTCTACTCCTTCTCCTTCCTCCTGCTCCCTAGGGTCGAGAGTGGGGTATACTTCTTAACCCTACATCGTAGTTTTCTTAGTTGGTGTGTTATAGCTTCGATTAGTGATTAATTGTGCGTTTTAGTGCTAAATGTGGTGAGTAGTGTGAACTTTAGTTATGTGAGGTTAATATTGGTTAGACTAAGTTAATTAAGTGTTGTTAAGGCCATGTTAACCTAACTTAGCCCAATTTCACTAAAATACCACCATATTTCTGTTTGATGCAAAATTTATTTAATTCTTGCTGTATAAAAATCTGGAGCTAAATACCTATTTCTCGTATTTTAAATCTTCGCGACACATATGATACGTGTGTGGGTTTGGGGTTTCTGCGTATCGCGACACGTCGGGGTAGCTTCAGGCGCGTAATCACACGTTTTAGCGTATCGCGCACACGCACGCTTGGTTTGCGACGCGGGTTTCTAGTTTGACCTTGATATCGTGTTTTTGTAGATTTGAGCTTATGTGTGATATATTGTGTAAATTCTAGGTTCGCAGGCGAATGGGACGGACGCTGCGAAGAAGGGGAAGCAAGTCGTCGGCTACACTTAGCGCGAGACTTCGGTGAGTAGATTTAACATCTACGGGGATATCGCCCGCATGGCGTTATGCGTCAGGGCTGATAGGACCTTATAGCTACTTATTGCATTTACCTACATTGACTGTTCATGGTTACTGTTGTTGCATACTGCATCCCCTGCTATATGTATGTAAACTTAGAATTGATAGAACACTGCACTATTACTAACGACTCATGTTGCACGAGCACTAATCTGCATGTTACACACACACCATTAGTAATTGCCATGACACACTCACTGTAGAATTGCCATGATCATTATACTGTAGTTCCTTTCACATATGATTCGATATGATTTTCATAGACATTGGGAGCCGCATGAGGTCTTTGAAAAACTAAAACTATTTTAAAAAGTGGTTCCTCCCTTTTTCCTATATTATGGCTTGATGTACATAGCACATCGCATTTGATTTACTCATTAATGTCGGATTTCATATGATTTCTGGTTTTGAGGGCCGTGGGGTTATTTAAGAAATGATGCACTATTTGAAAACCCGGTTCCTTGTGATATGATATTTTGGTGCGTCCACCACGCGTTTTCTCGGTGCTGAGACGTGTGCTTGAAACCCGATTCAAGGAGTTGGATGATCCGTTTCCGGGTTCGTGGTGGACCCGGTATGGTTCCCCTCAGTAAGATAATCGATGGACTTTGCCGATTGAGCCTGGAGGTGGGCGAATACCTACCGGTGATTGGTTGGACCTTGCGGTTATCCGGAGGATACTGACCAGAGTCGAGAGATGGACGCGGGATGATTCGTACTGCCGGGGTCGAGGGCCGATACCGCAGACGGAGCCCGTGGGCTGATCCGGACTGACGGAGCCCGATATATGAGGATTTGCGTGTCGATGATGTACATGAGTATTTTATGATATTTTGAGTACTGATGATGGGCACTCATGATTCTCAGGGATTTACAGGATTTGAGGGCCGATGGGAGTGCCGGCGCCTGAGTTGTTGGGATTTGGGTGCATTGGTGGGCACCGATTATTTTCCACGTTGACATTCCGTGTAGATGTTATTTCATCCCATGCTCAGCATTTATTATTTGTATCTTATCCTGTAGTTATTTTACCTGACAGAACACTTGCTTGATTTTGCACATACTGCTTATCGCATATAGATTTATCTGCTGGCATTTGATAGAGTAGCACAGTACGTGCATGCTCGCGATTACCTTTATATGTTATCTCTATTCACGAGTTGGCAACTCACCCCCGTTGTGCCACAGTGCTTGCAGGTTGCCCTTGGGAGTAGTCGCGGTTGGCTGTTTACCACATCTTTTGGCACAGATACCACTGCTTTGGCGTGCTAGCCATTTTGCTATCAGGTGGGTTTTGTGCGGTATCTGTTTACTTTTCAGTTGTACATTATTGTATCTAGTATTCTCCATCTACCTTCATGTATTGACTTAGACACAGTTGTGAGGACGATGTATATTATTTTGTACTCTGGTGTCGAGCTCGTTGTGAGCCGACTTTATTTATGCAACTTTATCTTTCATGATATTTGTTTTCACTTTTACTGCTCATTTCTTCGCTACGGCGTCGTATATTATATTTGTGGTGATTGTTCCGCCGTTGGGCATGATTGCTCCCGTTTTGGGATGCTTTGTTCTTATTATATATCATTTTCACTTATACCTTGTCTCGTACCCGACTCGAGGCTAGTTTTTACAAAGGAGATGCTGCCGAAATTTTTTAATAAAACAACTTAAACTTTAAAGATTTTTACTAAATTACTCAAGGTTTCCTAAATTTTTTAACAAATGTTTTCATCAAATGTTTTAACACTCACTACTTTTAAAGGTTTTGATTTCTGGGTTTCGGCTTACTTAGCCGCGTTACGCCTGTAGACGTTATGTGGTTAAGTGCCGGTCACGGTCTAAACTTTGGGTCGTGACACCCATCGCTCAAGTCTCGCACTGTCAGTCTTGCTAAGTCTCATTACTTATACAAATACTAGTTTTGATTGATGGAGTTGACTAGATACAATGTGAAATATAAATACAAGAGTAGGTACGATACAAATGTCCTACCTACCAATGCAAACACCCAAAAGAAGCTGCTGTGTGCCAGCGAAGCCGCTACTGATCCATGCGGTCTACCTGCAAGAACTGTAGCACAACGGGGGTGAGTTGCCAACTCGTGAGTAGAAAAATATCTACAAGTAGAAATCGAATAAACAACGACTCCTAGGTCAACTATATCATAAAGGTAATACTATGATATCTAGGGTGACTGGGTCATTATATGTGCCAACAATGTAATCAATACCTATAAGTATGCGGATATAATCCATTGATATAACCAGTGTCTGTATGCATGTGGATCTCGTCCAACCATAATAAATGTATGTATGCATGTGGATCTCGTCCAACCATAATCGATGTATGTATGCATGTGGATCTCTTCCAACCATAATCGATGTATGTATGCATGTAGATCTCGTCCAACCATAATCGATGTATGTATGCATGTGGATCTCGTCCAACCATAATCAATGTCTGTATGCAAGTAAGTATGAGGATATAAATCAACGGTGTCCCTCGCGACACATCAAAATCATGGAACCTGGGTGTCCAACATCGACACCCGAAAACATAATGAAACCCGTGTCCAGCATCGACACGTAAATCCTCATATCTCGGGCTCTGTCAGTCCGGATCGAGCCACGGGCTCCGTCAGTCCGGATCGGCCCATATCATCTCTCGACTCCGGTCGGTATCCTCCGGATATCCGCCAGGCCCAACCAATCACCGGTAGATAGTAGTCCCTCTGCCAGGCTCACCGTCTGTATACACAGCAACCTTTTCTTGTCGCGGGGTACCATACCGGGTCCACCATGTACCTGCAATCGGCCTCATCCGCCTCCTCGAATCAGGTTTCACATGTTATACGTCTCAGAACCGAGAAAACACATGGTGGACGCACTGAAATATCATATTAAGAGAAACCGGGTTTTTAAAATAATACATACTTTCTTTTGAAATATCCACGGTTCTCAAATCCATAAATCTCATGAAAATAGCATATCTTAATGCGTAAAATCATAAAGCATGATGTATGCGACATATGATAGAAATGTAAGCATATCCGTATATCATGCAACATGGAACAATAATATGCACATATCGAGGGAAAACCGCTCTTTTAAACGAATCCAGTTTTAAAATATATCATGCGGTTCCCAAATCTCTAAATCGAATGCAATACCGTATAAAGGTGCATATGTGTATATATGCAAGTAAGGACGTACAAATGTGTATGTCCGCAAGTATGGTGTACAATATGTATGTGCGCAAGTATGGTGTACAATATGTATGTGCGCAAGTATGGTGTACAATATGTATGTATGCAAGTATGGTGTACAATATGGATGTGCGCATGTATGGTGTACAATATGTATGTGCGCATGTATGTTATGCGAAGAGTCATATCATGATGCAGCAATCCTATTGTGTAGTGACATGGCAATTATCGATGATGAAGTGTGTGAGCCTACAATCTGTGTACGTGTAACATACGCATCATCGATAATGGTGCAGATGTAATATCACAGGTATAACTAATGCAATGCGAATAACATGAATGCATCATAAGGTAAATCATATGCAAATGCTGACGGGTATACGTATCTAACATGACCGAGTCGGGGAATCTATCAATCAGCATCCAGCCTCACAACATCCCGTACGGTATACTCCATCGTACGGCATCCTCTAGTCAAGGGTATGGATCAAACCTCAAGTCAAACTCATCACGTACGGAAAATTATCGTACAGCGGCATTAAGCTATCAAGGATCCTATCATCCTATAAGACGAGGAGGGTACGGACCTAACGTCTCGTACGGCTATCACTCACGCTTCACAACATAAATAAATATCCCTAGATACCTATGTCCCAGGTCACATCCACAATAATCTCATATCAGGGGACCGGCAGGGTATCAATCATTTCAATCGACTCGCATCCGTATACCAACATATCACCAAATCATCATATCGCATCATATATCCTTTTCATCGCATTTATATCCCTCATCAAGTCACTTTTACAAATACATTCTACTTTTACTATAAGCATAAGTAACTAATCTAACCTACACACCCGAACCATACAAACAGTTTTTTGAAAGATGCGAATCGTAGTTTTGAAAGTAGGGGCTACGGTGTTTTTAAAGAAAAGATATCATTTGAAAATCCGTAACGTCCCTCAAGGTATCTATTTAAAAGATGCATACGATTATTCAGTTTGGAAACATGTATGGTTCGGATGACACATCTACGACGACTATCTAGTCCTATAGTACCCTAAACGGCAATATCATCGAATGTCATCCTCAAGTTCCATCATCACATACTAATCGTATCATATCACTTCTAACTAAGTTTCTAATATGGTTCTCTAACTACCTTATAACTCTATCTATAGTATCCTATTAAAGGTTTCAATAATCATAATCCATATAAATAAATCGGTTTCCATCAAAGTTTGTGGGGGTGCTATACGCCATCCACCCGACTTCCCCCGTGGATATAGATCCACTCACCTTGGTCTTCGCTTGCTGAAGTCGATGATGCCACACTCCGTCACCTCGGAATCTACGCGAAGTTACCTACAATAACAACAAATATCGCAATGCTATTAAAATCAAGTTCTGAAATCCAAAACGGTGCGCGCATTGCTCATAGGTCAGAACCTATGGCCTACGCGTACAAAATCAACCAAACACCCCTTATTGTTGATGTACGAACACCCAAAAACCAATGTAAAATTCAAATATCAAAACTTAGCATTACAAAATACGGAAAACCATAGCCAAAATCACACTAAAATGCTCCCAGATTTTGACTCAGGCCAAAGTAGTTGCACAAACAAGTCTAGGGTGCTGTATATGATGTATATGACCTACTGGATCAACCCCGACACCAATTTCCACCAAGTGGCCGGCCACATCACTAGAAATTGGCCTCCTCTGCCCCCTAGTCTCCAATGGGGTTCATCTCGTCAAGGTAGTCTCCTAGTACCCTAATTTGGTCCCTGGAGTTGTTTGCTAAGCTCAGAAATTCCCCGGGTTGCTCCAGATTTCCCTGCACACCCTATATCCACACAAAACCGACATGGATCAATTCTAAAGTTTGTATTTTGGTTACTACACTCAATTCCAGCTCTTGAATTCAATCCCTAAGGTTTGTAAAAGCCAGTACACACCTTAACTCTTCACAACACCCAAACCCTTCACTAGAATTTTCCAACATCACAATTCCACGCTAAAACGACTTCTAAACTAAACTAGAATAGAAAGAAGCTTAAAACTAACAAAATGGAAGAATCTATATCTCATGGGTGTCACTTGAGAAAACCCTAGAAGCCCAAAGTTATCAAAATCCAACTTTGCTTGGTTCAATGAATAGAGGAAGAGATAGGGATCAATATTTGTGAAAGGGGTATAAGGTTTTGGGGAATATTTGGAAATGGATATAGGGTTTGAAGTGGAGGGAAATGAGCTTGAGGAGATGAAGAAGGAGATGAAAATGATGGGAGAAATGGATCATGACAGCATCCCCCCCCTCCCGGCTCTTTCTCACTTATTCACACACTCTCTCTCTCTCCAATCATACCTTTTTCACTAAATTACCCTTTTGCCATTTCTTTTTCTTTTCTCTTTTAAATTTCAAAACCAAATCACATAATACCCATAAAACAACACAAATGAAATAACATGTAACATGTCATGGTGCACTAACCATGAAAACTGTAGAAATACGGATTTGGCTTAATGGCGATTAGCAGTGCACTAATCGGGTTTTTATCGAAACTGCATATAACAAATTTTAAAAATGCCAAATCCTTTAGTTATATTATTAATTAAATAAATAATTTTAATTTCCAATTATTTCACAATTATTGGTATATATTTATACCCTATTTCGAAAACCACAACTTCACAAATCGGGCAGTTTTCGGGAAATATATTATTTTAATATTAAATTCCGAAAATAATATTTTATATTTTCTGAAATGTTACACTCACTCAGATCTAGAGTAGATCGATCAAGAGATGACGTTGTTCGTCGGATGTTCCGATGTGAGATCGGTAAGCTGACCAGTTTCAGATAGAGGACCTCACCCAGATGTGTTGTGAGTTGATCGAGAAACGGATGAGTTTTGAGTATTCCTCCGATGGTTGGGACGAGTTTCCGATGACGTGTTCGGCTAAAGATCTTCTATAGAGTGATGAAGATACCGAGTTTGTGATTTCGAGTCCGTGCGAGAGATTCCGGATTGATTGTCGCCGAGAACATTTGCAGTACGCAGATAGCATGACATGATGTCAAGTGGACGATAATAAGGACGAGTGGAACAAGAGGTTCGTGCGTGATGCTGACGAGCTGTTATTACTCCCCGTCGAGATTAGAGATCTGATATGTATGCAGAGGCGTTGGGATACGGCCAGTTCTCGAGAAAATGCTGTGCTGAGAACAAGATGTCCAGAAAGAGAGAAAAGATTTGTAAGTGTACCTGACTCCGTACAGTTCGGTATAGGCGAGATTGGAAGAGACCTTGAGCCAGTTCCTTCCAAGACACTGCTGCGATGAGATTGCACCGAGAATCAGTTGTGTCACGTGTATTCAGAGGGCCAGAGGCCGATGCCAGTGACGTGCTTCTTTATGAGTGATCATACTAATTGGCCGAGAGTTGACCTGAGGAGCGACAGGGCGGAATCGTTCCTGTTAGCACACCTGACCGGGCAGATGAGCCGATAGAGTGCGAGATTGGTAATCCATAGGGAAATGAGGACCCAGAGACAGAAGACGCCAGACTATGAGAAGGAGGCAAGCAGATGTTCTTGCTCTGCCAGTTGGGCACACCGACTTTTTTTCCGACATTGTAGGAGGTGTACCTCAATGTCATTTTTTGCGATTTGCGTTGTGATCCGAGTATCATGCTTATATCGCTTGGATTTGAGTTTTGATGATTGAGTTTCAGGATATGGTTTTCGTGCACCATGGCTGCACCTACTGGGTATGTTGGATATAGTGCCCTCTAAGTCAATTATTGGATCGCAGGTACGTGATTGCAATGATTGAAGGAGGACCTATACCGAAAAAACAGTCTTACTCGAGATGATATTATGCTATCTGGTTTGTCTTTATCATCATGATAAAGCCCATAGGATTCTTGTTTGACTACCAGCAGTATGATGGCGATCATGTACGTGAGAGCTGGGGTCTATAAGCACATCCTTAAAAGAGTCCCTAGTTGTGGGAGTTTCGAGATAGGGCATCGATACTCCAGAGTAGACAAGTGTATACAGTCGAGACCTCGACGAGGAGCGGTGGCCGGTCTCACAAGCCACTGGTGTCAGTTGGATCATGATTGAATAAGATTTCGGATTGTGTAGTATTAAATTGTAAAGAAATCACAACCAAAAATTATTTGACCGCAATCAACTACAGTGTCGGATGTAGATTGTTAGTGAGTGCGGATCATCCACAGGGAAAGTGTAATCGTTCGTCTTTTGAATTAGATGAGTCGAAACTTTAAGAAAAGAAAACAAAACAATTCATGATTTGTATTTGAAGTTCAAGAATTAGAAAATATAGATCTAATAACAAGAAAAAGATAGAATCAAGAATTTATAGTTTGTTGATTTTTCCAAACCAAATATCAAGAATCGAAATGAGGCTCGTAGGAATCGATCGGATCTATAGATGTGATGTAATCTTACAATTACGTATTCTTATCCTTCGATGAATTGATACTAGATCGATGATAATCGATGAGAATTAGAGACTTCTTGTGAAACTAGGGTTTCATCTTATCTCTTGTTCTTTCATTGATACCATTCATATTCTAGCCTCTAGTAAATTCAAGAAATGATCGTAGATCCCTAATTTCGAGCGATCACAATCAAGAAAGCATCGCTACGAAACTAGGTCATCGATTCTTGAACTTGCTAGGGTTTACAAAACTCGTAGGACTTAAAAATAGTATTAAGATTTGTTACATCATCATTCTACAATCGTCTCGACTCCTTTACGAGCGGAGTTTTACTCAAACATCACAACAAGAACAACAATTACAAATTGAGATCTAATCATGATGCAAGAATTAAAAGAAAGCAAGATTAAAGAATTTCACCTTTTATTTATATCAACAATTTCATTACATTCGCTCAAGAACTACAAGAGGAAGAATTCGATCGTCGACTTGGCTTTGCTCGTCTCCGTGGATCGCGGATCGGCTTGGAACACTTGCCCGATTGAAGATCGGCTCGGCTCCTAAAAGGTTGAAGGCTTCTCGCTTGATTTGGTACTCAAGATCTTAAAGTTGGAGTGGAATTAGGGTTAGGGTTTCGCACAAGCCTTGTCACGAGACTTATGGAAAAAAATGGTGTAGAATGAACCAATGATTATTGATTATTGATTAAAGATTGATTAGACTCCACCCTTAGATCTAGGTTCCTATTTATAGCCATCAAAACCCTAGATCTAGGATTTGAATTTTTAGTTTCCCTCCAAAAGTTTGTTAAATGAAATTCAAATTTCCCTCCAAAAGTTTGTTGAGGAAATTTGAATTTCCCTCCAAAAGTTAGTTGAATGAAATTCAAATTTCCCTCCAAAAGTTAGTTGAGTGAAATTCAAATTTCCCTCCAAAAGTTTGTTGATGAAATTTGAATTTCCCTCCAAAAGTTTGTTGGATGAAATTTGAATTTCCCTCCAAAATGAACAACTTTTCCCTCCAAAATGAACTACTTTTCCCTCCAAAATGAACTACCTCATTTGAATTTGAATTTTCCCTCCAAAATGAACCACCTCATTTGAATTTGAATTTTCCCTCCAAAATGAACCACCTCATTTGAATTTTCCCTCCAAAATGAGGTTGTTAGAAAGAATCTTCTAGAAAAAGTTTGTTGGAAGGAATATTCTAGAATGAGGTTGTTACAAGGAGGCTTCTAGAAAAAGGTTGTTATAAGGAGGCTTCTAGAAGAAGGTTGTTATAAGGAGGCTTCTAGAAGAAGTTAGTTGGAGGGAGGCTTCTAGAACTAGGTTGTTAGGCCGAGCCTTCTAGATGAAGCCACGTGGAGTTTCTGGAGAGTTCTGGAAGCTTTGCCGTTAGAAATAAGCACATGGGGAAAATCTGCTTCTCTGCTGACGTCATCATGCCACGGATCCGCGGCGGGAAGCGCCCATTGGCCTTGAATAAATTTCTGGAATTTTACTACCAGATCACCAGACTTAGACTTAGTGTAATTTTGATCAGCACTTTTGACAATTTGGCTCTGTTTCTTCTGGATTTTCCTGCACAATTTCTCAAGACAAGTGTTGCGCAAATACAGAAATGATGCGATGCCATGAAATGCGGTTAATTTCCTTTAAAGTGTCGGTTTAAAAGTATAACACATGAAATCTGATATTTTATGACTGATTTGCTAATATGTGAAATATGAGTACCGAACACTTCTAAATGAGTGCAAAAGATGGGGAAATTGCCGTGTTAAAAATACAATATTTTCGACTGATCAGATCACCTATGATGTATACAGGTGCTGATTGGGTTATGAGTACACCGGACAGGACTCGCCGGGAACATGCTAGTTGGTATTATACATATTGTCAGATAGCAGTTCCCTGGTGACATGTGTACAGGTTAGTTCATCGACCTGAGGTCGTCATTTGTCTCGTGTAAGTTCCCACTGTGCTTTGATTTATACCCTACCACGGGTCAAAGGAGTCATGCAAACAGGTATATTTTGGGTACAGTCCCGAGCCACATTGGAGGCAAGTGAGCGGATCTTCGGGGATTCGTCTCTCCCGGTATTGGGGGTAAGATCGCGCTGTGTTTAGGAGAGCCATTACACGAAATCCCTGGCCAGGGTAATCGAGATATACTGGTGGGTATACCAGCAGAATCTCAGGGTGTTCTGGGCTGCTCTCTGACACGACTTATATCGCTGTTGGGGGTCTGACGTTTACTGGCCCCCTAGGCCGTATATGCGATACTCATAGACGAATGTTCCGGACTGTACGGTTATTGTCACTGTCAGGCTCGGTAGGGTTTATAGATGAGTTTGCTCGTCAGCTTCCCTTCCAATCAATACATAGGCAAAACGTTACGTACAACTTGTACCTCTGACGTGCTAGTGGTTATACCCAGTGCCAGTGTACTGATGAGTCATTAGAGTCCCCCACAGACACTTTCCCAAGTTCGGGCGAAACGTTGTAGATGCCGTATGGGTTTATGGCAAGGTTCGGAAAATGCACGTGCGTTTTCGCACGTGTCAGTTTTCGGGCAGATAATACTGGTAGGCTTTGGTTTAAGCCGGAACCCAGTATTATACTGTGTAGATATAATATCTTTGTCTCAGTTGAATTTGTATTCAGTCGTAATACAAATGCGGGTATGTTTATACCGATACGGGGTTATCCTGAATTTCGTTTCGGGATGATTTTTGGAAATTGCCAGTTTCTAGTTTTCTATCAGCCGTATTTTGACATTCGGTTAAATGCGGATTTATCTTTTCTTGGGATTTGTGTGGAAACTTCTAGAAGAGGTGACTAGGATGGTGACTAGGATAGTGAGGTGGCTTTGTCATTAATGGTTCATTAATGATAAAGAATGACTAGGTTAATTGTGATAGGTTAGCATTTAATGTCTTTTGATGATTCATTCTTTGTGATAAGCATGAAGGGATATGGTCACCCTCCTCCTTGCTCCTACACTCACCCTCCTCCCCTCTTCATATAATGGCCGGCCACTTCATTGTAGAGAGAGCATTGTTTTTTGATTCATTTCATTTTTAGTGAGAAAAGATTATGATAACTAGTCTATGGAAATTTCATTTTTAGTTTAATTTCCATTCACCCGATTCCAAATGGCAACTTCTTTTAACCGTTCGTCCATAACCTTGGACGTAACGAGACAAAGTATTCTACCCATTCTCTACTTCATCTTGGTCGTCTCTTTTAGCAAACTTGACGAGCGAGTTGCCTTGGTTCAGAGGCGGGAGCCCGTTTAAAGATCCGTCGACGTGGTGCCACCTGGACGATGAGACCGGAGATCGAGCAAGTTCGGATCAGTTGCAACATAGCGTGGGATGATGGTTGAAGACCGAAGGACTCGGATCATTCGGTATAACAATTCTACCCTCTTTACAATTTGTTAGTTTACCTTTAATGGACGATCCGGGATAAAGTACGCGATAGCGCCAGTCGTAAAAGTTTTGTTCCGCATATTGGCGTCTGTTAGACGGCCGGGGCGCTGCCGCGGACTTACAATGGTATCAGAGCCTCACCATTAAGCTATACTAACTTGTGCTAACGCGTTTAAAAGATCGATCGAACGGATTTCGCGAAATCACAATTTTCTGTGCATGATGTTTCTGTCGATTTTTAAAATGTTCTAAAATTCATTTTGAGCATTTCAGAAAATCATGCAGGGTTTTTGAAGAATACTTGTGAAATTTGGACACGTGATCCCACAAAACGACCGCGGATCCGCGGCCCAAACCATGGTTTGGCCGCTGATCCGCCGCGCTTTTGAGGGAACAGTGCGCCAAATTTTTTCAGTGGGTTTCTCATGGGAAATGGTGGTTTTTGGTATATGTCTTTTGGGCCAAAATTTTGTTACTGTACACCAGATGTATGTGGGGCCCACTTCGGGAAATTTAGTCGATCGAAATTTTAAACTTGTTAGTTTTTCAGTACTTTCATTATATCTCCGACCGGGAATGTCATTTGATCGGTAAACCGCTTCTGATTGCTATAGTTCTTTTAGACGGGTTTGCGAACGTGACATTCGCGTTGATGTTCTGTGTTGTGTTGTAATGTTGCGGATTTGTCGTGGTGGATAGCAGGGTGCACTGATAGTGTTGTTTAAATTTATTTGAACATTTGATATTGCGGGGCGAGCGTCCGACTTGTGGACTGCCGTCACTGCCTGTTTGTATAATATTCTTTTAGGGCACGACCAGGTTGCGGTCGATGTACCTATTGTACTATTTTTATTTTTGTACTAAGTTTACCCCGTGGTGGGGTGCACGAATAACCAGGTTCTGGAGGGCAACGGGTTCATATCTCATGGCATTGAGAGGCAAAGGGACCACACTCTAGAATTAGCAGACTATTCGCCGCACTCGTAGGGGGTACAGGTTGACCCAAGGAGGGGTGCTCAATTTACCGGATTCCGTGAAGTGCCGGGTATTCCATTCACTATGTTGTGGGGACTACCTCGCTTCAGGTTTTGGTGGGTAACTTGCCGCACCCGTAGGGGTCCAGGTTTCATTGCACAGGCTATCCACACGACCAGGGGAACGTCGAGTTTCAGCAGCGGCTCTATGAAACCCGGGGATCCCAGATTATCTGTATTGTTCTGTGATGCTTATTACTTTTCTGTAATGTTGCATTTATCATGCCTGGAGCGATTATTGTATATTAGTATATATACTATTAGATGTTGTATATGTTTTACACCCGCGCTAGTCCAGTCCCCGCTCTGTCGTTAGTTAAGTAACCTAACGGGTGATGACGGGACCCAGTGACGAATGCGGATGGCATATACGTACATTTTATTTTCGTTCTTTTCTGGTGTGATTGATTGATGGGACTGCGTTGATTCTTATTAATGCAAAGATAAAACAAACCTATATTTGATGTTGTTGGAATAAATTTTAAAAGGAAATTATTACAAAGACGCTTCCTTTTGTTTTGCATAGCGGTATTCAGTTGGAATATCCTGCACCTCATTCCACGAGGAAAGAGTCGAGATCCCTTCACCGGGAGTGACTTCTTTAGCAAAAGGTTTTCGCTACTATATATTTTTATAAAGCTATCAGGTTCCTTCAACGAGATCAAGTTCATTACGTTAAAGGTTTTTCGCCAAAAACCAGCCGTAATCCTCCGTCGTTTCTTATGGATGGTCAGTAGTTTTCAAGCTATGTTTGTTGGCCTACGTCAAGACATAGTGTTTGGTAGCTGCTGGGTATTCATTTGTTGCATAGATTGATGCATTAGTTTAAGTCAGACGTACACCTTGTTGGCCTACGTCAAGGGCTTGTACGATGACTTAAGTTGATCAGGACAACGACGGGTAGAACTTGACATGTTGCTTATGATTTGTTGGCCTACGTCAAGGTCATAAGAGCATGGGATAAAAATTACATCGGGAGTTTCAAACATACAAGAAACTTGCCAGACTTGCGCCTACCTTCTGGAGTGTGTTAACTTGAGTGGCTTCCATCAAGTTATCATGCGATGATAGTTGGATCCTGATTCTCACTGATGAGTTGGTTTACTCTTCGGGTGACCCCGACTAATTCTTCTTTCAGGTTTGGAGGAGAATTTGAGAAAACAGTGGGAGGTTTCCTAATTAGATAAAATGATAACCATTCTGATTTAGGCTAGAGTGCACGCAGAGTGTTTCTTCTCTCTCTCTCTCTTTGGCAGCGACTTTTGACCGACCCCAGACTATAACTCAGTGACCAAAGTTGACCGAACCTTCTTAACATACTGGCTTTTGGATTGTCTATAGTTGCATAAGTCATTGCTGCTCTTTCTTTTACCCTTTGTATTTCTCAGAACACCCCCTATTACTACGGATATCCACTTCCATTGGATAGATCCATCGTATGGTTATATACGAACTCGAAGGGACTTCTTCGAGGATGGATCCAGGTTCAGGAGAAATAGAATTGGTTTATTCTGTTGTCTTTTATTATCACCTTCTCTCAGGTTGCGAGGGCTCCTTGGTTTAGGAAAGTACACCTATTACGCTTATTGGATATTCTTCTTCCAAACCATAGGCTGGTGCCGAACGGTAGGGAATGAAGAAAACCAATTAGCCTAAGTAGGGTGTGCAAAAGGTAATATGTAAAGACAAGATAAAGGAATTAGAAAGAGAGCAAAGTAAATTTCGACTATTTACATTCATGATCAAATCACGTATTTCATCGCCACTCCTACGTCACCTTTGATTTCTCCAGAACAACCCGTATCATTACGAACATCCAATTCCATTGGATAAATCCATCGTATGGTTATATACGAACTCGAAGGACATTTTTTCGAGGATGGATTCTGGTTCAGGAGAAATAAGAATAAGGTATTATTCAGTTGTTTTTATCATCACCTTCTCTCAAGTTGCGAGTACTACTAGGATTAGGAGGGTACACCTATTATGCTTACTGGATATTCTTCTTCCAAACCATAGGCTGGTGCCGAACGGTAGGGAAAGAAGAAAACAACTTAGCCTAATGATGGTGTACAGAAGGTAACGACTAAAGACAAATAAAGGGAAATGGAAAGATAGCAGGGAAATATACGGTTAAAGTCATGATTTGGATTATGGAAGAGGCATTACTAGGAATACCAGGAAACCCCTACAAAACATATTTATGTTTCATATCCACTGTGCATTGTTAATAGAAAACTGGTTTCCCGATTGGATACTTACTCCAGGGTATGTATTTACCAGGAACGATTCTCACATCTGCATGGTTTTACAGATGTTGAGTGGGAGCGAGTTATTGGGAATTAGGTGATCATCCTCATTATATCGGAATTCGTTGTAATTGGTGATATTTGAGGAAATCGCCTGGGAACAGTTTTCAACCTACGACGTACAGGTTATGAGTTATTCAACTCAGCGGACTTATACAGAGTATTGTATGTTGTTCAGTGTCCATCAGGACAAAGGGGTTGGTCCTCATACTATATTCTGTTTACTTGTAACTTCTCTAGTTTATAGACAAGTGTTTCATAGAAATACAATGTCTAAGTATTGAGAAGTTGTGGGTATAGGAATAAAGTAGAGAACCATGTATCACAAGTATCGGGATTCTTCAAAGAAATCGAAGATGTAGATTCTTGTGAATGGTATTCAATTGATAGTAATGGTTTTTGAGAAACTTGTTTATCTTTCAGGTTACTCATAATTGGATAGATTCCTAAGTTGAGTAATACTGATCAGCCTCTCTCTATTAAGTTATTATGCACTGGAGACAGCTGCATAATTTGAATCCGGTTCCAAATTAAAATAAGTGCCTATGTTTCTATATTGGATATAGATTGCTTCATATCTTAACGATGTTAAGGTAAAGGGGAGTTGTCCAGCTTATGCTTTAAAACAGACACTGGAAAACTCAAGGCACGTTTCTGTAATGACTGTTTGTGGGTTGACCCTAGATTTGACGAGGGTTGATTTTCTACCATCTGGAAGATCAATAGTGATATTGTTCTTAACTCGCCACAGTTTTATTAAAATGGATTTTTTCAGAAAAACAGTAGTGGGAGCATGGTAGAACTGGAAGTGATTCCACAACCGCAAACGATTACGGAATGTTTTAATAGGACCAATATATTCAATCAGGTTTGACATTCCAATAGCCACTCCGCAGATATGGTGGGTAACCTCAGACACCCGAGAGGTACTCTGGTAGCCTCAAGGAAGGTGACAGGGAGGTTCTTGCTTACCCAGACTTGACATTACTGTTGTTCCAGACTATGAGACCGGGCAGGAGGAAATGTATAGCGTCGTTCTAAACTAGTTTTAGAAGTGTACGTATATATATTATTCTGCCAGAGAGTTGTCGTAGTCAGTGGGAGCAGCGGAAGCATAGTGGGCAAGATACTTATGTCTATTTATAAGCTTGAGCAGATATAGCGGAGATAGATCATCTATTTTTGATGTAACAGTCATGGGTTTGACTTCATCAGAATAGGGGATGGATCTGTTAAAAAGGTAGTAGGGTGTGATGTCTTGGTATTTGGATGACATACACAAAGTAGGAAGTAAAATTCCTATACTACGATCGGTTGTACTGTGGTCGTCACACAGTTGTTTCTCCACAAAGGATATGGATATAATATCTGACATTCTGGTTACTAGATCTATGGTTTTAGATCTAGATTTGGGTAGTTTCCCAATGTGGGTAGTTTGACAGTATTCTAATAGTATTTTAGAATAGTTGACTCCTGGCATGGTGGTGTACCTGCAGGTGATGGAGTCACCCTCTCTAAAGGTGTCTTACAGACTAAAGGGGAGAGGGACGTGCATGATTGGCAGATCACTTGCTTAGGCAATTGAGTCAATCGTGAGATGTCAAGTACCACACCAGATGTCGTTTTTGCACTAGATACGATAAGTTTATATTAATCCAATCCTGAAGAAACATACGGAAGCAATTATAGAACATAAGTACGTGTTCTACGGATTTGATAACGGCAGCCTCCTTCGGAAGACGATTATTATTCCAGGCTTCACAGGTGACTTGGATGACAGAATGATTGTCAAGGTTATATTTTTTCCTCAGACGAGGGACAGTATTATGGACAGGCGGTCCAAGAGGATACTGTGGGAGGCATGGTGCTGAACACTGATTAGTTTCAGTGATCGATACAGTCTAAGAAGTTTTGATTTGGAGTTCATTTATGAACTAGGTCCCATCAGATATCCAGACATATTCTAAGACACGTATTACTCAATTCGGGAGATGGTTTTCTCCGCGAACTTGACATTAAGAGAGACATAGAAAGAAACATCATGGCGGATCCACTCACTTAGGCTATTTCTCGAACACATTAGTTTCGCAAACAGGCATTGTGAAACTGATTAGTAGAGGAGTTGGATGCTCGGTATCACACGAGCTGTAAGTACTCGACATCGCAATAATTAGCCTTAAGTACAAGTGGGAGATTGTTGGATATAGTGCCCTCTAAGTCAATTATTGGATCGCAGGTACGTGATTGCAATGATTGAGGGAGGACCTATACCGATAAAACAGTCTTACTCGAGATGATAGTATGCTATCTGGTTTGTCTTTATCATCATGATAAAGACCATAGGATTCTTGTTTGACTACCAGCAGTATGATGGCGATCATGTACGTGAGAGCTGGGGTCTATAAGCACATCCTTAAAAGAGTCCCTAGTTGTGGGAGTTTCGAGATAGGGCATCGATACTCCAAAGTAGACTAGTGTATACAGTCGAGACCCCGACGAGGGGCGGTGGCCGGTCTCACAAGCCACTGGTGTCAGTTGGATCACCTATGATGTATACAGGTGCTCATTGGGTTATGAGTACACCGGACAGGACTCGCCGGGAACATGCTAGTTGGTATTATACATATCGTCAGATAGCAGTTCCCTGGTGACATGTGTACAGGTTAGTTCATCGACCAGAGGTCGTCATTTGTCTCGTGTGAGTTCCCACTGTGCTTTGATTTATACCCTACCACGGGTCAAAGGAGTCGTGCAAACAGGTATATTTTGGGTACAGTCCCGAGCCACATTGGAGGCAAGTGAGCGGATCTTCGGGGATTCGTCTCTCCCGGTATTGGGGGTGAGATCGCGCTGTGTTTAGGAGAGCCATTACACGAAAAGCCTGGCCAGGGTAATCGAGATATACTGGTGGGTATACCAGCAGAATCTCAGGGTGTTCTGGGCTGCTCTCTGACACGACTTATATCGCTGTTGGGGGTCTGACGTTTACTGGCCCCCTAGGCCGTATATGCGATACTCATAGACGAATGTTCCGGACTGTACGGTTATTGTCACTGTCAGGCTCAGTAGGGTTTATAGATGAGTTTGCTCGTCATCTTCCCTTCCAATCAATACATAGGCAAAACGTTACGTACAGCTTGTACCTCTGATGTGCTAGTGGTTATACCCAGTGCCAGTGTACTGATGAGTCATTAGAGTCCCCCACAGACACTTTCCTAAGTTCGGGCGAAACGTTGTAGATGCCGTATGGGTTTATGGCAAGGTTCGAAAAATGCACGTGCGTTTTCGCACGTGTCAGTTTTCGGGCAGATAATACTGGTAGGCTTTGGTTTAAGCCGGAACCCAGTATTATACTGTGTAGATATAATATCTTTGCCTCAGTTGCATTTGTATTCGGTCGTAATACAAATGCCGGTATGTTTATAGCGATACGGGGTTATCCTGAATTTCGTTTCGGGATGATTTTTGGAAGTTGCCAGTTTCTAGTTTTCTATCAGCCGTATTTTGACATTCGGTTAAATGCGGATTTATCTTTTCTTGGGATTTGTGTGGAAAATTCTAGAAGAGGTGACTAGGATGGTGACTAGGATGGTGAGGTAGCTTTGTCATTAATGGTTCATTAATGATAAAGAATGACTAGGTTAATTGTGATAGGTTAGCATTTAATGTCTTTTGATGATTCATTCTTTGTGATAAGCATGAAGGGATATGGTCACCCTCCTTCTTGCTCCTACACTCACCCTCCTCCCCTCTTCATATAATGGCCGGCCACTTCATTGTAGAGAGAGCATTTTTTTTTGATTCATTTCATTTTGAGTGAGAAAAGATTATGATAACTAGTCTATGGAAATTTCATTTTTAGTTCAATTTCCATTCACCCGATTCCAAATGGAAACTTCTTTTAACCGTTCGTCCATAACCTTGGACGTAACGAGACAAAGTATTCTACCCATTCTCTACTTCATCTTGGTCGTCTCTTTTAGCAAACTTGACGAGCGAGTTGCCTCGGTTCAGTGGCGGGAGCCCGTTTAAAGATCCATCGACGTGGTGCCACCTGGACGACGAGACCGGAGATCGAGCAAGTTCGGATCAGTTGCAACATAGCGTGGGATGATGGTTGAAGACCGAAGGACTCGGATCATTCGGTATAACAATTCTACTCTCTTTACAATTTGTTAGTTTACCTTTAATGGACGATCCGGGATAAAGTACGCGATAGCGCCAGTCGTAAAAGTTTTGTTCCGCATATTGGCGTCTGTTAGACGGCCGAGGCGCTGCCGCGGACTTACAGGGTATTTACATTTTTGTGCATAGTTATTGCACTTGATATATTTTATACACCGTGGTGTTGATGTCGATTTTTTGCCTTAGCTGCACATGTTTTTGATTTCCTGGATTTCCTACAGAGGATTTGATATTTCATGCACTAGATGCACAGGATTTGATATTTCATGCATTGGATGCACATGATTTGATTTTTCGTGCAGTGGATGCACATGATTTGATATTTTGTGCACTAGATGCTCTTTACGAACCCGACGCACTTGGGTTGGATTTTTGCGCATATTAGGCGCTTTGTATTGGATTTTGTGCGCATCAGATGCACTTGAGTGAGATTTTACTCGTGCATGTTTGATGCCTTTGATTTAGATTTTTTTTATCCGTGCATATTAGATGCGATTTTATTCGTGCATGTGGGATGCACTTGATTTCGATTTCTTTCGTGCATGACGGATGCACTTGATTTGGACTTTCGTACACGTTGGGCGCGTGATATGATTTTTGTGCACACCTGTTGCACCCGAGTGGGGGTTTTCGTTCGTGCACGTTAGTTGCACTGGTTTGAGATTTTCGGGCACTTTTGATGCACTAATTGTTATTGTCATGCACGCCAGTTGCATTGGACAGATGCTTTCGTGCACACCCGTTGCACTTAGTCTTACTTTTGTGCATATTGTGGCACCTGTACTGGGATTTGATTTCCGTGTGCACCAGACGCACGTGATGGTTGGACACGCCTTTTGAGGCTGATATTGCTTTTGAGCACTTTGTTTTCATGATGAGGCCCTATACTTTGTAGTACCTTAGCAGGACTGATCCGAGAATAGTGCCTGAGTACTTTGCATGCATAAAAAGTTACCAAGAGGTTTTTCAAAAAGGAGCTATAGTCTCGCTATTTCTTACGTGTCTGTGAGTGACACGAACGTTTACAAAAGAAAACCTTTTGGGATATTTTAAAAAGGACGGAACGCATATTTGAGCAAAACATATATGCTAGTATATTATTACTTTACAAATGAGCGTCCATCACTTGTGCCGTGAGTTACACATCACACGACGATTTAGAAAAAAATTCTGTATATGTTATTTCAGTTTTGGAGATTTTTCAAAAAGGATGTGTACTATATACATATTATAGTATTTACATAGTGTATATTGGATTTCAGTAGTGGATTTCGAGATCTGTATCTCCATTGTAACTCCGATGATATGCGTGGAAGTCCGATGATTTGCGTGACGCTTGTCGGAGTTAGGTTTTGAGTTTCATACACGGCTTCAGGCGCATGCGACGTGCTATGTTATTTCTGTTGCTTCCGTGATTTCGGATCCCTGTTGTTGAGTTGGATTTTGAAATGTTTTAGTATTGGGGGTTTAAATTTAAATTCGGGGACCGAATTTCTTTAAGAGGGGAAGATTGTAACGTTTTGGAAATCGTTATGCGAATTTTCCGTTTTTAGGGTAAAATAGTCGGTGTTTTCCGTAAAACCCGGAATGTGATCAAATTTCAGTATAGACTTGACTACACCTAGTTTAACTAGAATAGTGCTAGTTTGCGGGTTTTGGTGGTCATTTGGAAGTTTTTTTTCACATTGATATTTTCCCTAATTAAATTATTATTTTAAATTGTTAATTATGCACTTAATTAGTGGTAATTACAATTTTGGTTTGGGTTAATTACTTCTAATGTGAATCTATGCTAATCTAATCACTACATTAATCTTAATCCATCCATAGAAAAATATCTAGACATTTGTGATTAAAAGAAAAGTTTTAAAAGAAAAGAAATGAGGTGGTTTTGGATAATTGTTGCATTAATGAGATTTTATCATTGTTTTACACTAGATATTTCTACACACTTCACAAAACCCCCTCATCCTTTGCTTTGGCCGAACCCTAGCCCTTAGCTGCCCCATATTTCCCAACTCCATTTTCACTCCAAAAGCTACACAAAAATCATCAAAAATCAAGAATTAATCCCACAAACTCCAAATTAAATTCATACCCATTATTCCTTAAGCCTAAACAAGCTTGGATCTTCACTAAAGACATCATTTTGGAGGCTAAAAGTTTAAGTTTAGTTGCTATTTGTGATCTAATTTGTGAGGTATAAACTCTAACCCTAATCTTTAATTTGTTGTTTAAATCCTTAAATCTTTCTTATTAGGTGTTTAATATAGCTTTAATTGCATGGTTAGAATTTTCATGAAAAAGTTATGAAAATCAAGTTAGGGTTTTGATGTGTTAAAATGGTTAATCATGAAGTGTAAACTTGGAAAGCTTAATCAAATTGTGAGAATGATATTTGTTAAATTCCTAATTTGTCTAATTGAGTTTATTAGCAAACTAAGTTTTTCTAAATCCTATTTGGGTGAGATTTAAATGGTAGTAAGGGTTTGGGTGACTCAATTAAGCCGCTTTGTGATGATTGTGATCACTTGAAATGTTTAAACATCTAGCTTTGTGCTAAAATGGTTTTAAGATATTTACTAGCTTTTTGGTAAAATTAAACGTGGGTTTTAATTGTCGTAGAGATGTCGTATATATTATTATCTACGATATTTATTGTGTTGTGAATGAGTATTGGTATGATTGGGTTTTTGGCATGGCAGTTTTCATGTATAAGCGACCCTAGTTAGGGTTTTGGCTATGTTTTCCGGTATTTTGATTTCTTGGTTTGCGACTGGATATTGTATTTGGTCGTTAGACGTTGATACGTCAACGACGAGGGTTGTTTGGTTGTTTTGCATGCATAGGCTATATGTTCTAACCTATGAGCGCACCGCGTGCCATATTTGGATTTCGGAATTTGATGTTAATAGCTTTGCGAATTCATATTGATTGTAGGTACCTTCGCGTGGATTTCGAGATGACGAAGCGGATCGACTACGGCTAAGCGAGGAGTTTAGCAGGTGAGTAGATTTATATCTGTTAGTGATATGTATGCCCTAGAGGCCATTACTGTACGTACGATGTATATTGTTGTGGATGCTTGGACATATATATGGAGGACTTTCTTACTCGACATGATAGTATGCTATCTGGTTACTCTTTATCTTAACGTGTACACTGATTGTCTCTATGTTACATGTTGATAAAGCCCTTAGGATGAGTACTTGACTACCAAGACTATGATGCAGATCATACTAGTGGAGACAGTGTAGTCGCTAAGTACATCCTTCAAATGTTCCTATTCGTAGGTGTATCGAGACAGGGCATCGATATACCAGAGTAGACTAGCGTATAGCTTCTCGACCCTTGTAGATGGGCGATGGATGATCCCATATCCATTGGCGTTTGACATCAGAGACAGTTTACGGGTGCTCAGTGTTGACTGGGTACACTGGACGGACTCGCCGAGAACTCCCAGATGGTATTATACATCACGTCATATAGCAGTTCTCTGGTGACACTGGTACAGGTTAGTCTGTAGACCCGACATCGTCATAGAGTCTTGTGTGATTCCCACTGTGCTTTGATTTCCATCATACCATGTCCAAGAGGGCGTGCAAAACGGTGGCTTTTGGGTACAGTCCCGAATCACATGGAGGCAATGAGCGATAGGAGGGGTTTCGTCTCGCCCGGTATAGGGAGTTGATGTTGCGATGTGTTCGATTGGCTATAACAGGAAGTCCTTGGCCAAGGCAGCTTCAGAGATATACTGGTAAGTGTTATCAGTAGTTTCTCGACCCGTTATGAGCCTAACATCGACACGACTTATCGAGTTACTGGGGTCTGACGTTTACCACCCCTAGACGAGATATGCGATATATCAGACGAAGAGACCGGACTGTACGGTAGTGTTACTGATTGGATTCGCAGGAGTGTGAGCAGGCTTGCTTGTTGATCTTCTGATCGCTCAATACTCGGGTGGCCGTTACGTTTAGCAGACCGCTTGCGGCTTGTGGGTGTTTGATATGATCATCACCTACTGCCGGCGTATTGACGAGTCTTTAGAGTCCTACACAGGGGTTTCCTGGCTCAAGCGAAAAGGAGTAGGAGCACATATGTGATATGTGCGGGACCGAGATTGATACGATATGAGATACCGTATTCTATTCTCACGATTCGTGACATTGATCGGTTGTGTGCGATATAGCCGGGTTATCGGATCAAGTGTTGATTCGATAAGTCGTTACTTTTGATATTAGTCGGTTATAGCCGGATTATTTAATCAAGAGTTGATTTAATAATTTAATGTATAATTATATATTTGATATATTACATTATATTAACTAGTATTAGCTCACTTATGATTTGTTTTCTCACTTTGTGTTGACATTGTACATATGTGATATGTATGTTTGTGCACA
Source organism: Agapanthus africanus (assembly GCA_030015575.1). Lineage (NCBI taxonomy): Eukaryota > Viridiplantae > Streptophyta > Magnoliopsida > Asparagales > Amaryllidaceae > Agapanthus > Agapanthus africanus. Next base: position 232,334,487 of record CM057344.1, read on the forward strand.
TACATTATGTCGTGGTTGATGATACATGTTAGATGGGTGTATGAGACTTATACCATGATTAGGGTTAAGATTAGGGTTTTTATTTTATCTTAAGATTTAACAAAAGAGTAAGACTTAGTCAAAGTTCTCAAGCTTGGAAGAAGCTTTGAGAAATATTGACAAAGTCCACTCTTTTGTCATTTCCTTAGATATTGCTTAACCCAACCCTTAAGCTTAGACCTTGGTTAATTCTCTACATGAGTTAAGCATGAGAGATTAACTCAACCATGGGTGAATAATTCATAAGGAAATGTTTTCATTTGGATGAATTATTCACAAGAGTTCTTCTTCTTCTTCTTCCTCCTGAAAAAAGCTTGCTAGCTTCAATGGTGGTTTGAGAAAAAGTGTGAGAAAATCAATTCTAAAGTGAGCCCACTTCCTACTTCATCATCCTCTACTACTTGCCATGTAGTATAGGTTGTTCTCTTCACAAAGTTCATGACCTCGTGAAGGAATAGCTTGAGTTAGTGTCTCCCAGACGTAGATCATCTTCGGCCTCGAAGTCTTCGAAGCAAGCACGTTCATTTCTTCTACGGAGCCTCTCTAGAGTCCGGAGCTTGAGATCGCTGTGAAGGGGACTACTACACGGAGCTATTGAAGAGAAGGACCGGTCTACAAAGGTTGTATTCCTTGCTCTCTTTTCATATTGCAACGTGTTTGCATATATCTTTCCATATATTTCTAGTAGAAGATCTAGTTTAGGGTTAGCTAAAACGGCAAAATTTTAATTTAGCATGGACGATGCCTCCCGAAACCTTGCTGCCGTCATAGGTAACCCTTCAGTGGTATCAGAGCCATGCTATAAATAAATACGGAATTTTTTAAGATAACGAAACCGAAACAACTCCAAAACTTGAAACCCAAAACTATAGTTTATATCGATTTTGAAAAGAGTTCAAAAAAATTATTCAAACAATTGCAGAATGTAGTATGAGATACCACATGAACACACAACAAAATTGGACCCTTCCCCTCAGACCATGGCCGGCGACATTCGATGCAGGTCCGGTGACGCCGACTCCTTGATGAGGGAAAGGGTTAAGTTTTGGGGTGTGTTCCAGGTGCTGTGGTTTGGGTTTCAGGTGTTGTTTAATCTTGTTAATTTTGCATGTGATGTAATCTTAAACTTTAAGCAAATCGGAGTGTTTCGTATTCGTAGTTTTAACATTGTTTCGGGTGTTTCACACATTGTCTAAACAATGTTAAAAAGTTCGATCGAATGTCAAAAACCCATTTTTCCAAGTTTAATGTATTCGGAAAAACATGCAAGTGATTCTTTGGACTCTCTAGAAGAACGTAAACCTTAACTCGATTATGTGGCCGTCAAAATCATCACTTGAACCCTAGGGTTTGTGATAGTTTAGCGTTTCACATGTGAGGCGTTGGTTTAACCCTTCTACGGCTGGTTGATAGGTACTGTGGCATCTTCTGGGTATTACTAAAACTGTGATGAAGTGTTGAGCTGTCGGGAAATTGTGGGACTTTGATGAATCAATCAAAGAGTTTAACCTTGTCCAGATATTATGTGATGGGATACAATATTTGGAATCCACATGTAGTTATGAGATAACTAGTTTGAATGTTATAAATCTAGCAGTTTAGTCTCATTTGATCGGTTGCCACGGGATTTTGATACGATCAAAAGTCCGTCGCAATCACGTAGAGTATGCGGATACTCGCCGGTTAAACTTAATAGATAGCCATGCCCCATATCCCCGACCAAGTGACTGTAGGAGAACCCCATCGCCAAAAGCATACGTTTGGGTGCTCGCGGCAGTGGTGTTCCGCCTTAGTGCACTTCGTCGACAGCATCGGCGGGTGTGGCCGTCTACTAAAGTTTCCGACGAGCATACGATCAGGACGTCGGGAATCTTGTTGAATTGCCCGACAAGATATTGAAAAGTGTTTTCGATATTGAGACTAAAGTGCGGGGTTTATAATTGTTAAGCATGCGATGTCTAAGGAATTCATTTGGTTAGGCATGTGATGTCTAACGTGGTTGCGGATTCCAACTGTTGTAGTTTTTTTTTCATTTTCTTTTCTGCGACCGTAAGTGTAATATATGGTGTATCGCCGGTTTCGGTGCTATTTGTCAATGACAATTGGGATACACATATTTACTTACGTTGATGAAAAATGATGTTATGTGTTGTTGTGATATGTTATATTGGATCGTCGTGATAGAATAGCCGGGGGTTTTATGTGAGATGAGGGTTTTTATTTTCATTCATGTAAAATTCATTGTATGTAATATTCTTTTATTGGGGCACTTCCAGGTTGAGGATGATGTCACCATTGTATATTATTTACTTTTCCGCATTAGGATAGACCCAAGGCGGGGAGCACAAGTAACCGGGTTCTGGAGTCCAGTGGGAGATCATCTCGAGGAGTCAAGACCGGGTCTCCTAACTCTTGAATTGGTAGGGTTGCTTGCCTCTCTCGTAGGGGTCTAGGGGTGTGGGATTGGCTATTTATCACGACCGTGGAATTCGTGTTTTATACAAGCTTAAAATAAAACACGGAAATCCTAGTATATCCAATATTTCATATGTTGTTCTTCTGCTGCGTTATCTGTGATGTGATCATTTGATATATTGAGATGGATACAGGATATAGTATATGTGATATATCATATAGATGTTACTTATGTTTTACACCCGCGCTAGCACTGCCCCGCTCTGCCGTTAGTTACCTAACCTAACGGTGCACGAGGGGACATCGAGGCGAATGTGGATGGCATAAACGTACGTTGTATATATCTGTGATGTTTAGGTAACCTAAAATGATGGGACTTCATTAATGAGATTAATGAAATAAAAGAAACCTAAAGATGTTATGGAATCGAATTTTCAAAAATAGGTAGCTCTAGTTGTTGCTTTGCATAGCGGTGTTCCTAGTAGAACATCCAGCACCTTATTCAATAAGGAAAGAGCCGAGATCCCTTCACCGGGAGTGACCTCTTTAGCAATAACTGGAAGATGCTACAACCCTCGGTTTGTCTTTTGATTGTTTTTCCAGTTCTTGCTTTGCATAGTGGTATTTATGAAATATCCTGCACCTTATTCGATAAGGAAAGAGCCGACGATCCCTTCACCGGGAGTGACCTCTTTAGCAAAACTAGTAAAGGCCTCAAAAACACTCCATTTAAATCATTTGATTCTACGACGAGATCAAGTTCATTACGCAAAGTGTTTTCTTAAAAACCTGTCGTATCCCTCCGTCATTTCAGATAAGTACTTCATAGTATTCGTGCGGCGTTTGTTGACCTCCGTCAAGACGTAGTGTGCGGTAGCTGTTTATGCTTATCTGTATAAGCATACGATGCGATTGGATTAGGGTAGTCGTGCGGCCTTGTTGACCTCCGTCAAGGGTCGTACGGGTGGGTTTAATTCAATCAGAAAATGACGGGTTGAACTTGACTCGAAGCCTATGGTTTGTTGACCTCTGTCAAGGTCATATGATGCTAGGGGTAAAATATTATTGGGAGTTTCAAGTGTTGAAATTTGCAATAAGATTGCATACCTCTTATGAGATGGTTGGATCCCAATACCCACTGCGAGTAAGAGTTACTCCTGGGAGAGTTTTACACATTATAATTAGCCGATCAAGTAGGTGTCTAGAAAGGTGTCAACGGGGTTACGTCTCTGGGAAAACGAGGTTTATTTTAATTAGGTTCGTGCGAAAGCACGGGGAACCTCCCTCAAAGTACCGACACTGGCCTGGATGAAAGATTGGCGAATTTGTAGGGTGTAATTAATCCTGGCTAGTCTTTCCTTTTAGGGTTTGAAGGAAGATTTGACTAAAACAGTTGGAGCCGTCCTGATTAGATATATTAATAACCAATCTAATCTTGCAAGAGCATACGCTGAGTGTTTTCTTCTCTCTCTCTCTCGAGGTAGCGACCATGTCATGCCTTAATCAAGATAATAATACGGATGTATTGACCGAACCCGCTTATTATACTGAGCTGGGGAACGTTGGTCCCGCTCCAACTTATAATTGTTATAAGACCGAGCAAGATATAGGGGATTACCAGAATTCCCGTTCCGCCCAAACGAAGAAAGTGCATAATGATGCATCTGTTAGTTATATATATGCCGTAGAGGCCATTACAGTACACGCGTTGCATATTGTAGTAGATGATTGGACATATATAGGGAGGACTTTCTTGCTCGACATGATAGTACACTATCTAGTTACTCTTTATCTTAACATGTACTCTGATTGTCTCTATGTCACATGTTGATAAAGCCCTTAGGATGAGTACTTGACTACCGGGACTATGATGCGGATCATACTAGTGGGGACAGTGTAGTCGCTAAGTACATCCTTCAAATGTTCCTAGTCGTGGGAGTACCGAGATAGGGCATCGATACTCCAGAATAGACTAGCGTATATGCTTCTTGACCCATATGATGGGCGATGGATGATCCCATATCCATTGGTGTTTGACATCAGAGAAGGTATACGGGTGCTCAGTGGAGACTGGGTACACTGGACGGACTCGCCGAGAACTCCCAGATGGTATTATACCTCACGTCAGATGGCAGTTCTCTGGTGACACTGGTACAGAGTAGTCTGTAGACCCGAGATCGTCATAGAGTCTTGTGTGATTCCCACTGTGCTTTGATTTCCATCATACCACGTCCAAGAGGGCGTGCAAAAAGGTGGCTTTTGGGTACAGTCCCGAATCACATGGAGGCAATGAGCGATAGGAGGGGATTCGTCTCCCCCGGTATAGGGAGTTGATGTTGCTCTATGTTTGATTGGCTATAACTGGAAATCCCTGGCCAGGGTTGCTGAGATTTACTGGTATGTGTTACCAGTAGTTTATCGAACTGTTATGGACCTCATATCGACACGACCTATAAAGCTACTGGGGTCTGACGTTTACCACCCCTAGGCGAGATATGCGACATATCAGACGAAGAGACCGGACTGTACGGGAGTGTTACTGATTGGATTCGCAGGAGATTGTACAGGATTTCTTGTTGATCTTCTGATCGCTCAATACCTGGGTGGCTGTTACGTTTAGCTAACCGCTTGCAGCTTGTGGGTGTTTGATATGATCATCACCTACTGCCTGCGTATTGATGATTCTTTAGAGTCCTATATAGAGGTTTCCTGGCTCAGGAAAAACGGAGTTGGAGCACATATGTGATATGTGCGGGACAGCGAATAATACGTGTATGCGATACCGTATTAGATTCTCGCGATATGAGATATCGGCCGGGTATATGAGATATAGCCGGGTCATCGGATCAAGTGTTGATTCGATGAACTGATACAGATAATATTAATCGGTTATTTGTGAACTAGCAGGATTATCGGATCAAGTGTTGATTCGATTATTTAATGTATAATTATATATTTGATATATTATATTACATTAACTAATATTAGATCACTAAAAGATTCTTTTTCTCACTCGGGTAATACATTGATATATATGTGATATATGTTAATTGTATTATTTTATTTTGTTACAATAAATATTGTATATGTGATATATAATATTGTAACATGTTATGGTTATAAATGCAACATGATTTGTGGAGTTTAAATATGGTTAGGGTTTGGATTAGGGTTAAGCTTTCATGAAGCTTTCAAGAAGCTTTGACTTTGACTTGGATATTTTGCATAGATATTTCCTTAACCCAACCCAACCCTTTAACCAGAGTTGATTCTCTACATGGGTTAAGTCTTCATACTTAACCCATGGTTGCATTTCTAACCACACACAATTCATTATTCATCACAAATGGTTTTGGACTTCTTCTTCTTCTTCCTTTGATGAAAAGCTTTCTAGCTTTTTCATTAGTGATGAAAATGAGTGAGACAAAGAAAACAAATGAGAGCTAAATTCCTACTTCATCATCCTCATCTATTCTAGACACTTAGATTAGGGTGTTTGCTTTGCTAATACTTGATTAGTGAAGCAAAAGCTTGGGCTTGAGTTTCTTCATAGTAGATCACCTTTGTTATCGAAGATTGGAAGTAAGCTTGCATCTTTCTCTTCATAGAGCCTCTCTAGATTCCGGGTACTCGATGATCGCAGCGAAGGGACCTCAACACGGAGCTTTAGAAGTGAAGGAACGGACTACAAAGGTTGTAATCCCTAACTCTTAGAAGTAAAGTTGTTTACTTGCTATTGTTTTCACCTAATCTCTAGTCTAAGATCTTGGTTAGGGTTGTTCGGCACGTCTAAAATTTAAATCGGGTATGGTTGATACCTTGTAAAACCTTGTGAGAGTGCCTAGTAACCCTACAGTGGTATCAGAGACATGTTAGAGCTTTAGGCGAAGTCTAGGTGAAGTTTAAAGTTCGATCGAACTCCGAATACCCGATAAAACCTAGTTTCTGGAAATTTTTTCAAAAGTTGACATTTGTCATATTAAAAATACTCAGAAAATCATGCAGGGAAATATAAGAATTACTGTGAAGTACGGACCACCAACTCCCTCACGTGACCGCGTAACCGCGGTCAAACCACGAGTTTGGCGGCGGTTCCGCGGCCAATTATTGGAGTTGGGTCCCACTACTTCAGGTATTTATTCTTAGGTCCTTTTTCATAATTCTGGAAATTTTTAAATTCTACTCAAGTGTCGAGCCTTCTAGGAATTATTGGGAACTCGTTGATTCGATCGGAAAGTTTAACTTCGTTTATTTTTTTCGGGTAATTTAGAACGTGTTTAAAATTTCGAACGGATATCAATAACTCACTTTTTCCCCTGCCGGAAAATTTCCAAGTGTTGGATTTTTCCGTAATTAAAGAACGTTCTAAGTCGTGCAAGTAACGCGGTGGACCCTCTAGAAGAACACAAAACTTAACTCGATTATGTGACCGTCTGAACCGCCTATAAACCTTAGGGTTTGGGGCACATGTGAGGCGTTGGTTTGACCCTTCTACGGCTGGACCATTGGTACTGTGGCATGTGATGGATGCTTTTAAACTCCGCTCAAGTGTTGAGCTATTTGGGAAATCTTGGGTATTTAATTATTCGATCGGAAAGTTTAACATTGTCTATTTATCTGGATTGTGATACAATATTTTGAATCCACAAGTAGTTATGAGATAACTAATTTGAATGTTATAAATCTAGCGGTTTAGTCTCAGATGATCGGTTGCCACGGGATTTTGATGCGATCAAAAGTCTGTCGCAATCACGTAGCGTACGCGGATACTCGCCGGGTAAACTTAATAGATAGCCACGCCCCATAGCCCCGACCAAGTGACTGTAGGAGAACCCCATCGCCAAAAGCATCAGTTCGAGTGCTCGCGGCAGCGGTGTTCCGCCTTAGTGCACTTCGTCGACGGCATCCGGGGGTGCGGTCGTCTACTAAAGTTTGCGACGAGCATTCGATCAGGTTGTCGGGAATCTTGTTGAATCGACCGACTTGATATTGAAAAGTGTTTTCGATAATGAGACTAAAATGCAAGGTTTATAATTGTTAGGCATGCGATGTCTAAGGAATTCATTTGGTTAGGCATGTGATGTTTAAGGAGGTTGCGGATTCCAACTGTTGTAGTTTTACACTTTCTTTTCTCCGACCATAAGTGTAATATGTGGTGTATCGCCGGTTTCGTTGCTATACATCAACGATAATTGGGATACACATATTTACTTACGTTGATGATATGTGATATTATGTGTTGCTATGATATGTTATATTGGATCGTCGTGTTTTGAATAGCCGGGGGTTTTATGTGAAATGAGAGTTTTTCTTTTTCATTCATGTAAAATTCATTTGTATGTAATATTCTTTTATTGGGACACTTCCGGGCTGAGGATGATGTCACCATTGTATATTATTTACTTTTCCGCATTAGGTAGACCCAAGGCGGGGAGCCCAAGTAACTGGGTTCTAGGGTCCAGTAGGAGACCATCTCGAGGAGTCGAGACCGGGTCTCCTAACCCTAGAATTGGCAGTGTTGCTTGCCGCTCTCGTAGGGGTCTAGAGATGTGGGTTTGACTATTCATCGCGACCGTGGAATCCGTGTTTTATACAGGCTCGCATAAAACACGGAAATCCTAGTATATCCAATATTTCATATATGTTCTTCTGCTGCAATATTTTATGATAAGATCATATTACTGCCTGAGACGAATGTTTATATTATATATATTATATATTGTTGATTTCGTTTCATATCTGATGCTTGTGAAGCATAATTAAAATGGGACTTCATTAATGAGATTAATGAAATAAAAGAAACCTAAAGATGTTGTAGAAACTTGTTTAAAAACTGGTAGCTCTAGTTCTTGCTTTGCATAGCAGTATTCCTTGTAGAATATCTAGCACCTTATTCGATAAGGAAAGAGCCGAGATCCCTTCACTGGGAGTGACCTCTTTAGCGAAACTAGCAGATGCTACAAACTCGGTTTGTCTTTTGATTGCTTCTATAGATTTTGCTTTGCATAGTGGTATTTGCGAAATATCCTGCACCTTATTCGATAAGGAAAGAGCCGAGATCCCTTCACCGGGAGTGACCTCTTTAGCGAAACTAGAAAAGCCTTAAAAACACTCCTTTACAAAATCATTCGATTCTACAATGATATCAAGTTCATTACGCAAAGGGTTTTCTTAAAAACCGGTCGTAGCCCTCCTTCATTTCTGATAAGTACTTCATAGTATTCGTACTACGTTTGTTGGCTTTCGTCAAGGCGTAGTGTGCGGTAGCTATTTATGCTTATCTGTATAAGCATATGATGCGATTGAGTTAGGGTAGTCGTACAACTTTGTTGTCTTTCGTCAAGGGTCGTGCGGGTGGGTTTAATTCAATCGGGAAATGAGGGGTTGAACTTGACTAGTAGCCTATGGTTTGTTGGCTTTCGTCAAGGTCATAGGATGCTAGGGGTAAAATATTATTGGGAATATCAAGTGTTGAAATTTGCAATGAGATTGCATACCATCCATGAGATAGTTGGATCCCGATACCCGCTGCGAGTAAGAGTTTCTCCTGGGAGAGTTTTACACATTACAATTAGCCGATCAAGTAGGTGTCTAGAAAGGTGTTAATGGGGTTACGCCCCTGGGAAAATGAGGTTTATTTTAATTAGGTCCGTGCGAAAGCACGGGGAACCTCCCTCAAAGTACCGGCACTGGCCTGGCTGAAAGATTGGCGAAATTGTAGGGTGTAATTAATCCCGGCTAGTCTTTCCTTTTAGGGTTTGAAGGAAGATTTGACTAAAACAGTGGGAGACATCCTGATTAGATATATTAATAAACAATCTAAATCTTGCAAGAGCATACGCTGAGTGTTTTCTTCTCTCTCTCTCCAGGTAGCGACCATGTCACGCCTTAATCAAGATAATAATACGGATGTATTGACTGAACCCGATTGTTATACTGCGCTAGGGAACGTTGGTCCCGCTCCAACTTATAATTGTTACAAGACAGAGCAGGAAATTAGGGATTACCAGAATTCCCGTGCCGCCCAAACGAAGAAAGTGCATGTTGATGCATCTTCTTCGGGTGTGTTCATTACAGAGAACTGTTTCTCAGTATCTTTTACGTCCTGGGTATGAGATACCGGATCAGGATCCCGCATATGTAATCTGTTACATGGGCTACAAATAGGTAGAGAACTGAGAACGGGTGATAAGTTTCAAGAGTTGGAAACGGTGCAATTGTTGCAAGCCAAGTCTGTTGGCAGTTATCGTCCTGTATTATCAGAATACATTGATTCTGAACGAGTGTTATTAGATACCGAACCTGATATACAACATCATATCAGTCTCTTTATTAGTAAAGATGGATGTAATTTTGTATTGTTGGATAATGTTTTGAACATTTCCGAATATCAAGAGTTGATCGGTTCAGGCACGTTATCTAAAACAATATACGTTCTAAATCAAACCACAGTTCTTAGTATACAGAACACACAGAAGAGAATCAGTTCAGAAATGAACGAATCCTTCTTGAGGTATTGTAGACTAGGTCATATCATGGTGACCCGACTAGCTGAAGTTACATTTCGATGCATATTTAAATTAGTTTTAATTTACATCTTGTGAAACTTGCCGGTCATGTCATAAAGATAAGATGGCCATAGCTCTGTTTATTGGAAAAAGAGAAAGAGTTAGTGAACTTTTGGGATTGATACATGATGATGTTGTTAGTTATAAGTATGCCCTAGAGGCCATTACTGTACATAGGATGTATATTGTAGTGGATGCTGGGACATATATAGGGAGGACTTTCTTGCTCGACATGATAGTATGCTATCTGGTTGCTCTTTATCTTAACGTGTACACTGATTGTCTCTCTGTTACATGTTGGTAAAGCCCTTAGGATGTGTACTTGACTACCTGGACTATGATGCGGATCATACTAGTGGGGATATGGTAGTCCATAAGTACATCCTTCAAGGTCCCTAGTCATGGGTGTATCGAGACGGGGCATCGATATACCAGAGTAGACTAGCGTATACCTTCTCGACCCATACAGATGGGCGATGGATGATCCCATATCCATTGGTGTTTGACATCAGAGATGATATACGGGTGCTCAGTGGAGACTGGGTACACTGGACGGACTCACCGAGAACTCCCAGATGGTATTATACCTTACGTCAGATGGCAGTTCTCTGGTGACACTGGTACAGGTTAGTCTGTAGACCCGAGATCGTCATAGAGTCTTGTGTGATTCCCACTGTGCTTTGATTTCCACCTTACCACGTCCAAGATGGCGTGCAAAACGGTGGTTTTTGGGTACAGTCCCGAATCACATGGAGGCAATGAGCGATAATAGGGGATTCGTCTCTCCCGGTAGAGGGAGTTGATATTGCGCTGTGTTCGATTGACGATGACCGGAAATCCCTGGCCAGGGTTTTTGAGATTTACTGGTAAGTGTTACCAGCAGTATCTCGAACTGTTATAGACCTCATATCGACACGACTTATCGAGCTACTCGGGTCTGACGTTTACCACCCCGAGGCGAGATATTCGACATATCAGACGATCAGACCGGACTGTACGGTAAGTGTTACTGGTTGGATTCACAGGAGTGAGAGCGGGCTTGCTCGTCGATCTTCTGATCGCTCAATACCTGTGTGGCCGTTACGTTTAGCAGACCGCTTGCGGCTTGTGGGTGTTTGATATGATCATCACCTGCTGTCGGCGTATTGACGAGTCTTTAGAATCCTACATAGAGGTTTCCTGGCTCAAGCGAAACGAAATAGGAGCGCATATGAGATATGTGCGGGACCGAGAATAATGCGTGTATGTGATACCATATTCTCTTCTCGCGATGAATGTATCGATTGGTTGTATGCGATATAACCTAGTTATCGAATCAAGGATTGATTCGATAAGCCGATACATTGGATATTAGTCGGTCATATACGATATGACCGGATCGTTAAATCATGTGTTGATTTAATGATTTAATGTATAATTATATATTTAATATATTACTTTGCATTAACTAGTATTGGTTCACTTAAAATAGATTTTCTCACTTGATGTGCACATTGTATATGTGATATATTTTTGTGCACTTGATTGTATCATGTTTGATGATACATGCAAGCTTAGGTGTAGGTTTATTTTAAACCATGTTTAAGTGAATGGTTAGGGTTTTGTTATCTTTTCTTAACTATTTATTTTACTTATTTAGTTTAGGGTAAGAAAAGAAATGGTTGCTTCTTTTGTTTGTTTCTTTGAAGCTTCAAGAAGCTTTGACCATTCTTGTTTCTTTCCTAAACCTAACCATTCACCTAACCTTGGTTTATTCTCTACACTTAACCATGGTTGATAAAATGATAAGAATGACATTATTTCCATTTTATTGAATTATTCTTATCATATTATCTTTTTCTTCTTCTTCTTCTTCGAGAAGAAAGAAGCTTGCTAGCTTCAATGGTGACTTGAGAAAAAGAGTGAGAAATCCAATTCTAAAGTGAACCCACTTCCTATTTCTTCATCCTCTACCACTTGCCAAGTAGTATAGGGTGTTTTCTTCACAAGTTTCATGACTTGGTGAAGTTGGAGTTTGATCTTGAGTTTCCTCGACGTAGATCATCTTCGGCATCGAAGTCGACGACCTTGCCCGATCTTTTCTCCGATGAAACCACCGCGAGAGTCTAGGATTCCGATGGGTACAGTGGAGGGACGTCATCATGGAGCCGAGGAAGTGGAGGACCGGATCTACAAATGTTGTATTTTCGGTTCACTTTAGAGTAAAGTTGTTTACTTGCTTAGTTATCGCCTTTAACTCTAGTCAACGATCGCATTAGGGTTTCTCGGCACCGAAATTTTTTGAATTTGGCATGGTTGATGCCTTATAAGACCTCTTGAGTGTGCCTAGGAACCTTACAGTGGTATCAAAGCCTAGCTAGAGCCTTAGGCGATGCGTAGACGATGTTAGAAACCCGATCAAACCCGAAACCCTAATTCTAAATCCCTCTCTGGAAATTTTCTGGAATTTTGGATTTTTGGGAATTAAAAATTGTCAAAAAAATCAGCAGGGTTTTATAGGAATTACTGTGAATTTCATGGACCCAACTCAATTAAACCGCCGCGGAACCGCGGCCGTACCCTACTTTGGGCGGCGGTTCCGCGGCAATAAAGTGGGATTGTTCACTTCTGTTTGCACAGTAATCTCTATCTTCAGTTGCTGTATTTTATGGGAATTTTTAATTGATACTCAACAATTGAGTTTTTCTGGGTTGTATTGGGAGTTCGTAGATTCGATCGGATTATCAAACTTTTTCTATGAGTTTTTCCGGGTAATTTTAGAATATGTTAAAATGTTCGACCGGATATAAATACCCACTTTTTCCCTTCCCTGGAAATTTCCAATTGTTGGATTTTTCCGTAGTTTAATGACGTTCTAAGTAGTGCAAGTAATGCGATGGTCCCTCTAGAAGACAACAAACCTTAACTCGATTATGTGACCATCTTGAACTGCCCTTTGAACCTTAGGGTTTGGGGCAGTACGGCGTGCCACATATGAGGCGTTGGCTTGACCCTTCTATGGCTGGACCGTTGGTACTGAGGCATGAAGTAAATGTCTTTAAACCTGTTTCATGTGTTGAGCTATTTCAGGAAAACTTGGACGTTTGAATGTTCGATCGGAAAGTTTAACATTTTCTATTTATCTGGAATGTGATACAATCTTTGGAATCCACATGTAGTTATGAGATCTAATATGAATGTTGTAAACATAGCACTTTAATCTCACATGATCGGTTGCCACGGAATTTTGACGCGATCAAAAGTCCGTCGCAATCACGTAGCGTACGCGGATACTCACCGGATAAACTTAATAGACAGCTACACCCCTTAGCCCCGACCAAGTGACTGTAGGAAAACCCCGTCGCCGAAAGCATCCGTTCGGGTGCTCGCGGCAGCGGTGTTCCACCTTAGTGCACTTTATCGATGGTATCGGGGGTGCGGCTGTTAGTTATATGTATGCCCTAGAGGCCATTACTGTACATTGGATGTATATTGTAGTGGATGCTGGGACATATATAGGGAGGACTTTCTTGCTCGACATGATAGTATGCTATCTGGTTACCCTTTACCTTAACGTGTATGCTGATTGTCTCTCTGTTACATGTTGGTAAAGCCCTTAGGATCTGTACTTGACTACCTGGACTATGATGCGGATCATACTAGTGGGGACATGGTAGTCCATAAGTACATCCTTCAAAGTCCCTAGTCGTGGGTGTATCGAGACGGGGCATCGATATACCAGAGTAGACTAGCGTGTACCTTCTCGACCCATACAGATGGGCGATGGATGATCCCATATCCATTGGTGTTTGACATCAGAGATGATATACGGGTGCTCAGTAGAGACTGGGTACACTGGACGGACTCGCCGAGAACTCCCAGATGGTATTATACCTCACGTCAGATGGCAGTTCTCTGGTGACACTGGTACAGAGTAGTCTGTTGACCCGAGATCGTCATAGAGTCTTGTGTGGTTCCCACTGTGCTTTGATTTCCATCTTACCACGTCCAAGAGGGCGTGCAAAACGGTGGTTTTTGGGTACAGTCCCGAGTCACATGGAGGCAATGAGCGATAGGAGGGGATTCGTCTCTCCCGGTATAGGGAGTTGATGTTGCGCTGTGTTCGATTGGCTATAACAGGAAATCCCTGGCCAGGGTTGCTGAGATTTACTGGTAAGTGTTACCAGTAGTTTCTCGAATTGTTATAGACCTCATATCGACACGACTTATCGAGCTATTGGGGTCTGACGTTTACCACCCCTAGGCGAGATATGCGACATATCAGACGATCAGACCGGACTGTACGGTAGTGTTACTGGTTGGATTCACTGGAGTGTGAGCGGGCTTGCTCGTCGATCTTCAGATCGCTCAATACCCGGGTGGCCGTTACGTTTAGCAGACCGCTTGCGGCTTGTGGGTGTTTGATATGATCATCACCTGCTGCCGGCGTATTGACGAGTCTTTAGAGTCCTACACAGAGGTTTCCTGGCTCAAGCGAAACGAAATAGGAGTGCATATGAGATATGTGCGGGACCGAGAATGATACCAGTATGTGATACTGTATTCGATTCTCGCGATATGTGACATTGATCGGTTATATGCGATATAGCCGGGTTATCGGATCAAGTGTTGATTCGATAAGTTGTTACTGTTGATATTGGTCGGTTATATGCGATATGACCGGATCATTAAATCAAGTGTTGATTTAATGATTTAATGCATAATTATATATTTGATATATTACTTTGCATTAAGTAGTATCGGTTCACTTAAGATGGATTTTCTCACTCGGATGTGCGCATTGTATATGCGATATATTTTTTGTGCACTTGATTGTATCATGTTTGATGATGCATGCAACATTGGTTAGTGTAAAGAATTAAACCTAGGTTAAGTATATGGTTAAGGTTTCTATTTATTTGTCCATTCATTTATCTTTTTATTTGGATTAAAATGAAATGACAAAAGAAAACAAAATGGTTATCATTCTTTCTTTCTTTCATGAAACTTGATGAAGCTTCATGAAGCTTTGACCATATGACCATTTTGTCTTTTAGATTAACCCTAACCATTGCACTTAACCATGATTGATTCTCTACACCTAACCATGGTTCTAATATGATAAGTATTCATTTCTTTTCTAATTTTTTTTATAAAAAAAATTATCATAATTAGCTTCTTCTTCTTCTTCATTTCTTCATATGAAGAAAGCTTGCTCCATTAATGGCAAGTGATGAAAAAGAGTGAGAAATCCAAAACTAAAGTCTACAAACTTCCTATTTCTTCATCCTCTACCTCTTGCCAAGTAGTAGAGTGTGTTTCCTTCACAAGTTTTCACGGTTTGGTGAAGGTGGAGCTCGATCTAGTGATGCTTCGACGTAGATCATCTTCGGCACGTCGTCGACGACCTAGCCCGTCCATTCTCCGATGAAGCCGACGCTAGAGCCCGGACTTGATTTGGACAGCGGAGAGGACCTCATCTCGGAGCCGTGGAGGTGGACGACCGGATCTACAAAGGTTGTATTTCCGTATCTCTTAGTTAAGTGTTAACTAGTTAGCTTTTTCGCCTAAACTTCTAGCCAACGATCCGTAGTCGGGTTTCTCGGCACCGTTAAAATTTTAATTTGGCATGATCGATACCTTGTGAGACCTCACTAGTGTGCCTAGGAACCCTATAGTGGTATCAGAGACTAGCTAGAGCCTTTGGCGAAGTCCCGACGGAGTTAGAAGTCCGATCGACCCAAAACCCCGACTTGAAAAATGCTCTCTGGAAATTTCTGTAAAATGTGGATTTTTTGGAATTAAAAATATGCAGAGAAATGTGTAGGAAATTCTAAGGCAAACTGGAGAAAACGACAACCTGATTCAACAGTAAGGCCGCGGAACCGCGGCGTTGACCCCCCTTTTGCGGCGGTTCCGCGGCCGTCTGTGATGATTAGCATGTGTGTTTTCTTCAGTTGTTTGTGTTAGTGTTTCTTGTGTGTTCTGGATATTTTTAATATTTATTCCAGAGTTGTATTTTCTGGGTTGTATTGGGGACTCGGTGTATTCGATCGGACTGTCTAAATTTTGTCGGTGTGCTTTTCCGGGTAATTTTAGAATATGTTAAAAAGTTCGACCGGATATAAATACCCAATTTTTCCCCTGTCGGGAAATTTCCAAGTGTTGGATTTTTCCGAAGTTTAACGACGTTCTAAGTAGTGCAAGTAACGCGATGGACCCTCTAGAAGACAACAAACCTTAACTCGATTATGTGACCGTCTTGAACTGCCCTTTGAACCTTCGGGTTTGGGGCAGTACGGCGTGCCACATGTGAGGCGTTGGCTTGACCCTTCTACGGCTGGACCGTTGGTACTGAGGCACGAACTGAATGTTGTTAGACTTATTTCATGTGTTGATCTGTATCGGGAAAACTTGGGTGTTCGATTGTTCGATCGGAAAGTTTGACATTTTCTATTTATCCGGAATGGGATACAATAATTGGAATTCACAATATGTTATGAGATAACTGAATGAATGTTATAAACGTAGAAATTTAGTCTCACTTGATCGGTTGCCACGGAATTTTGATGTGATCAAAAGTCCGTCGCAATCACGTAGCGTACGCGGATACTCGCCGGGTAAACTTAATAGACAGCTTCAATCCATAGCCCCGACCAAGTGACTGTAGGAGAACCCCGTCGCCGAAAGCATCCGTTCGGATGCTCGCGGTGGCGGTGTTCCGCCTTGGTGCACTTCGTCGACGGTATCGGGGGTGCGGCCGCCTACTGAAGTTTGCGACGAGTATTCGATCAGGATGTCGGGAATCTTGTTGAATTGCCCGACTTGATATTGAAAAGAGTTTCAATTTTGAGACTAGAATGCGGGGTTTATAATTGTTAGGCATGTGATGTCTAAGTAATTCATTTGGTCAGGCATGCGATGTCTGAGATGGTTGCGGATTCCAACTGTTGTAGTTTTACACTTTCTTTTCTGTGACCGTAAGTGTAATATGTGATATCACCGGTTTCGTTGCTATATGTCAACGACAATTGGGATGCGCATATTTACTTACATTGATGACATGTGATGTTATGTGTTGCTGGATATGTTATATTGGATCGTCGTGTTTGAATAGCCGGGGGTTTTTATGTGAGATGAGTGTTTTTCATTTTCATTCATGTAAAAACTTGTATGTAATATTCTTTTATTGGGGCACTTCCAGGTTGCGGAAGTTGTCTCCTTTTGTATATTATTTACTTTTCCGCACTAGGATAGACCCAAGGAGGGGAGCACAAGTAACCGGGTTCTGGAGTCCAGTGGGAGACCAACTCGAGGAGTCGAGTCCGGGTCTCCTAACTCCAGAATTGGTAGGGTTGCTTGCCGCTCTCGTAGGGGTCTAGGGGTGTGGGTTTGGCTATTCATCGCGACCGTTGAATCCGTGTTTTATACTGGCTCGTATTGAAAACACGGACATCCTAGTATATCCAATATTTCATATGTTTCTTCTGCTGCGATATCTGTGATGTGATCATGTGATGTTCTGTGATAGATACAGTATATAGTATATATGATATATTATATAGACGTTACTTATGTTTTACACCCGCGCTAGCCCTGTCCCGCTCTGCCGTTAGTTACCTAACCTAACGGTGCACGAGGGGACATCGAGGCGAATGCGGATGGCATAAGTGTACGTCGTATTTATCTGTGATGTTTAGGTATTTAAATGATGGGACTTCATTAATGTGATTAATGAAAATAAAAGAAACCTAAGATGTTGTAGAATCGAATTTCAAAATTAAAACAGGTAGCTACAGTTCTTGCTTTGCACAGCGGTATATGTGATATATCCTGCACCTTATTCGATGAGGAAAGGACCGAGATCCCTTCACCGGGAGTGACTCCTTTAGCAATAACTGGCAGATGCTACACACTCGATTTGTCTTTTGATTGCTTTTAAGTGTTTTTGCTTTGCACAGTGATATATATGATATATCCCGCACCTCATTCGACGAGGAAAGGACCGACGATCCCTTCACCGGGAGTGACTCCTTTAGCAAAACTAGAAAAGCCTCAAAAGCACTCCATTTTAAAATCATTTGATTCTACAACGATATCAAGTTCATTACGCAATAGGTTTTCAGAAAAACCTGTCGTAGCCCTCCGTCATTTCAGATAAATCCTGTTTAGTATTCGTGCTGCGTTTGTTGACCTTGTCAAGGCGCAGTGTGCGGTAGCTAACCAGTATTTATCTGCTTATGCATATGATGCAGATTGAGTTAGGGTAGTCGTGCGGCCTTGTTGACCTTGTCAAGGGTCGTGCGGGTGGGTTTGATTCAATCAAGAAATGACGGGTTGAACTTGACTTGCGGTCTATGGTTTGTTGACCTTGTTAAGGTCATAGATCGTTCGGGGCAAAATATTATCGGGAATTTCATGTGTTGAAATTTGCAATGAGATTGCATACCTTCTATGAGATAGTTGGATCCCGATACCCGCTGCGAGTAATTGTTACTCTTGGGAGAGTTTTATACATTACAATTAGCCGATCAAGTAGGTGTCCAGAAAGGTGTCAACGGGGTTACGCCTCTGGGAAAACGAGGTTTACACAAATTAGGTTCGTGCGAAAGCACGGGGGACCTCCCTCAAAGTACCGACACTGGCCTGGCTGAAAGATTGGCGAACTTGTAGTGTGTAATTAATCCCGGCTAGTCTTTCCTTTTAGGGTTTGAAGGAAGATTTGATAAAAAGCAGTGGGAGCCATCCTGATTAGATAAAATAATAACCAATCTATTCTTGATAGAGCGCACGCTGAGTGTTTTCTTCTCTCTCTCTCCAGGTAGCGACCATATCACGCCTTAATCAAGATAATAATACGGAATATTGACCGAACCCGCTTGTTATACTGAGCTGGGAAACGTTGGTCCCGCTCCAACTTATAATTGTTATAAGACAGAGCAGGAAATTGGGGATTACCAGAATTCCCGTGCCGCCCAAACGAAGAGAGTGCATGCTGATGCATCATCTTCGGGTGTGTTCGTTACAAAGAACTGTTTCTCTGTATCCTCTACGTCCTGGGTATGTGATACCAGATCAGGATCCCAGATATGTAATCTGTTGCATAGGGCTACAGCTAGGTAGAGAACTGAGAACGGGTGATAAGTTTCATGAGGCAGAAAACGGGGCAAGTGTTGCAGCCAAGTCTGTTGGTCACTGTCACCCTGTATTCCAAATACATTGATTCTGAACGAATGTTATTAGATACCGAACCTGATATACAAAATCATATCTATCTCCTTATTACTAAAGAAATGATAAAATTTTGTATAGTTGGATAATGTTTTGAACATTTCCTATATCAAAAGTTGATCGGTTCAGGCACGTTATCTAAAAGCGTTGATGTTCTAAATCAAACTACAGTTCTTAGTATATGGAACACACACAAGAGGAAGAGTTCAGAATTGAACGATTCCTTCTTGAGGCATTGTAGACTAGGTCATATCTATGCGACCCGACTAGCTGAAGTTACATTTAGATGCATATTTAAATCAGTTTGAATTTACATCTTGTGAAACTTGCTAGTCATGTCACAAAGATACGATGACCATAGCTCTGTTTACTGGAAGCAGAGAAAGAGTTAGTAAACTCTTGGGACTGATACATGATGATGTATGTAGGTCCCCTGTCTACATATGCCAAGACCGGTTCTTTGTACTTCATTACATTCTCTGATAATCTCTCAAGATTCAGACATATGTTCCTGTTGAAACACAAGTCCGAACCTTTTGAGATATTCATAGAATATAAGCGAGAAGTAGAGAACCAATACGGGTATAAGTATTATGTCCTATGATGAGATCAAGGAGGAGAATACTTGAGCACGGAATTCCTGGACTATTCTAAAGGAGAATGAGATTCTCTCTCAGCATTACTCCTCTGTATACACCATAGCACGATGGTATATCGGGGCGGAGCAATCACACCCTATATGATAAGGTGTGCTCTATGATGAGTACTACTGAGTTACCTATTTCCTTTTTGGGGGTTATGCACTTGAGAAGCTGCATACCTATTGAATAAGGGTTCCAATCAAATCAGTTGCCTACCGCTTCATATGTGATATGGAAAGGGAAGAGCCCATATCTTAAGTTGGTTAAGATTTGGGGTTGTCTGGCCTATGTCTAAAGGCAAAATCCGGACAAGCTCGAGGCAAGATCTGTTATGTAGAACTGGAAATGTTCCAGCTATACGAACTACAGCAGATGATTTGGTAGAACCAAAGGATTCAGTAGATTCCAACGAACCTCAGCCTCTCCGCCGATCTAGTAGGGTTCCTCACCCACCTGAGAGATACTTCGGTTCCTCTATGATAGTAGGAGCGAGGATTGCATCATGAGATGATGACCCAACTAGTTTCGAGCTGGCCATCGAGAGTAAGACTCTGTAAGAATGGCTGGATGCTTAGTGATCTGAGATGGAATCCTTATACACCAACAAAGTATGGACTTTAGTTGCTATATCTGAAGGGTTAAATCCCCATCAGGAGCAAGTATATCTTGAGAAGATTACTTGGTTTAGATGGAAAAGTTGAGACTTTCAAAGCTAGACTTGTTAAAAGTTTTCTTCATTGACCAGGCGTGGATAATGATGAAACCTTTTCCAGTTGCTATGCTTAAGTCCATCCAGATCCTACTTACCACGGCTGCATACCATGACTACGATCTCTGGTGGTTGGGTGTCTTGACTGCTTTTCTAAATGATGATTTAGAAGAGTGCGTCTATAAGTACACAGCCAGAGGGCCTCGTAGACAATGGGAGCAGCGGAAACGTGTGCAAGATGCTTTATAGGATAAAGCAGGCATCGCGGAGTTGGAACATCTGTTTTGATGGATTAGTCAAAGAAGTTGACATCATCAAAATGGTAGATGAACCTTGTATAAACAAAATGGTAGTAGGGAGTATGGTGACGATCCTCGTAGAGTACGTGGATGACATACTCTTGATAGGGAAGGAGTTTCCTATGCTACGCTCGATCAATCTCCGCTTATCACAATGACTCTCCACATAGGATCAAAGTGATACCCACTAAATCCTGGATTTTGGATCTATGAGATAGATCTAAATGGATGTTAGGATTCTCACTAGTTGTAGTGAGACGGTATCAATCGATCCTGGAGAGAATCACTGGAAGGGTTCCAGGGTGATAATGACGACTGAATGTCAGTCACAGGCATTGTCTTTACCCTCAGTGAAGGGACGGTATGTTGGAAGAGTTCCAAGCTAGATACCGTGACATACTAGACGATAAAGGCACGATACATCGCTACTTAAGATGCTACCAAAGAGGCTGTTTGGGTGAATATTGGTTCATGAGATGAACTACGTTCCTCCCATTGTGTGACAATGGAGTTGTGGCTTATGCCAAGGAACGCCGGTCCCATCAGTGATCCAGACATATTCTAAGGCAGTATCACCTGATCATGGAGATGGTTGATCTCCAAAGGAGATCGAGGTAAGGAGAGTAGACTCAGAGGACAACACAGCGGATCCACTCACAAAGGCCTGTTCCCAGAGAGAGATTTTTATGGGATGGTTGAGTATGAGATACTACAACCACTGCTACAGATGGCCCTAGTGCAAGTGGGAGATTGTTAGTTATATGTATGCCCTAGAGGCCATTACTGTACATTGGATGTATATTGTAGTGGATGCTGGGACATATATAGGGAGGACTTTCTTGCTCGACATGATGGTATGCTATCTGGTTACCCTTTACCTTAACGTGTATGCTGATTGTCTCTCTGTTACATGTTGGTAAAGCCCTTAGGATCTGTACTTGACTACCTGGACTATGATGCGGATCATACTAGTGGGGACATGGTAGTCCATAAGTACATACTTCAAAGTCCCTAGTCGTGGGTGTATCGAGACGGGGCATCGATATACCAGAGTAGACTAGCGTGTACCTTCTCGACCCATACAGATGGGCGATGGATGATCCCATATCCATTGGTGTTTGACATCAGAGATGATATACGGGTGCTCAGTAGAGACTGGGTACACTGGACGGACTCGCCGAGAACTCCCAGATGGTATTATACCTCACGTCAGATGGCAGTTCTCTGGTGACACTGGTACAGAGTAGTCTGTTGACCCGAGATCGTCATAGAGTCTTGTGTGGTTCCCACTGTGCTTTGATTTCCATCTTACCACGTCCAAGAGAGCGTGCAAAACGGTGGTTTTTGGGTACAGTCCCGAGTCACATGGAGGCAATGAGCGATAGGAGGGGATTCGTCTCTCCCGGTATAGGGAGTTGATGTTGCGCTGTGTTCGATTGGCTATAACAGGAAATCCCTGGCCAGGGTTGCTGAGATTTACTGGTAAGTGTTACCAGTAGTTTCTCGAATTGTTATAGACCTCATATCGACACGACTTATCGAGCTATTGGGGTCTGACGTTTACCACCCCTAGGCGAGATATGCGACATATCAGACGATCAGACCGGACTGTACGGTAGTGTTACTGGTTGGATTCACTGGAGTGTGAGCGGGCTTGCTCGTCGATCTTCAGATCGCTCAATACCCGGGTGGCCGTTACGTTTAGCAGACCGCTTGCGGCTTGTGGGTGTTTGATATGATCATCACCTGCTGCCGGCATATTGACGAGTCTTTAGAGTCCTACACAGAGGTTTCCTGGCTCAAGCGAAACGAAATAGGAGTGCATATGAGATATGTGCGGGACCGAGAATGATACCAGTATGTGATACTGTATTCGATTCTCGCGATATGTGACATTGATCGGTTATATGCGATATAGCCGGGTTATCGGATCAAGTGTTGATTCGATAAGTTGTTACTGTTGATATTAGTCGGTTATATGCGATATGACCGGATCATTAAATCAAGTGTTGATTTAATGATTTAATGCATAATTATATATTTGATATATTACTTTGCATTAAGTAGTATCGGTTCACTTAAGATAGATTTTCTCACTCGGATGTGCGCATTGTATATGCGATATATTTTTTGTGCACTTGATTGTATCATGTTTGATGATGCATGCAACATTGGTTAGTGTAAAGAATTAAACCTAGGTTAAGTATATGGTTAAGGTTTCTATTTATTTGTCCATTCATTTATCTTTTTATTTGGATTAAAATGAAATGACAAAAGAAAACAAAATGGTTATCATTCTTTCTTTCTTTCATGAAACTTCATGAAGCTTCATGAAGCTTTGACTATATGACCATTTTGTCTTTTAGCTTAACCCTAACCATTGCACTTAACCATGATTGATTCTCTACACCTAACCATGGTTCTAATATGATAAGTATTCATTTCTTTTCTAATTTTAAAAAAAAAACTTATCATAATTAGCTTCTTCTTCTTCTTCATTTCTTCACATGAAGAAAGCTTGCTCCATTAATGGCAAGTGATGAAAAAGAGTGAGAAATCCAAAACTAAAGTCTACCCACTTCCTATTTCTTCATCCTCTACCTCTTGCCAAGTAGTAGAGTGTGTTTCCTTCACAAGTTTTCACGGTTTGGTGAAGGTGGAGCTCGATCTAGTGATGCTTCGACGTAGATCATCTTCGGCACGTCGTCGACGACCTAGCCCGTCCATTCTCCGATGAAGCCGACGCTAGAGCCCGGACTTGATTTGGACAGGGGAGAGGACCTCATCTCGGAGCCGTGGAGGTGGACGACCGGATCTACAAAGGTTGTATTTCCATATCTCTTAGTTAAGTGTTAACTAGTTAGCTTTTTCGCCTAAACTTCTAGCCGACGATCCGTAGTCGGGTTTCTCGGCACCGTTAAAATTTTAATTTGGCATGATCGATGCCTTGTGAGACCTCACTAGTGTGCCTAGGAACCCTACAGCGGCCGCCTACTAATGTTTGCGACGGGCATTCGATCAGTTTTTCGGGAATCTTGTTGAATTGCCCGACTAGATATTGAAAAGTGTTTTCGATATAGAGACTAAAATGCGGGGTTTATAATTGTTAGGCATGTGATGTCTAAGGAATTCATTTGGTCAGGCATGCGATGTCTGAGGAGGTTGCGGATTCCAACTGTTGTAGTTTTACACTTTCTTTTATGTGACCGTAAGTGTAATATGTGATATCGCCGGTTTCGTTGCTATATGTCAACGACAATTGGGATACGCATGTTTACTTACGTTGATGACATGTGATGTTATGTGTTGCTGGATATGTTATATTGGATCGTCGTGTTTGAATAGCCGGGAGTTTTTTTATGTGAGATGAGTGTTTTTCATTTTCTTTCATGTAAAAACTTGTATGTAATATTCTTTTATTGGGGCACTTCCAGGTTGCGGAAGTTGTCACCTTTTGTATATTATTTACTTTTTCGCACTAGGATAGACCCAAGGAGGGGAGCATAAGTAACCGGGTTCTGGAGTCCAGTAGGAGACTAACTCGAAGAGTCGAGTCCGGGTCTCCTAACTCTAGAATTGGTAGGGTTGCTAGCCGCTCTCGTAGGGGTCTCGGGGTGTGGGTTTGGCTATTCATCACGACCGTGGAATCCGTGTTTTATACTGGCTCGTATTGAAAACACGGACGTCCTAGTATATCCAATGTTTCATATGTTTCTACTGCTGCGATATCTGTGATGTGATCATTTGATATTCTGTGATAAATACTGTATATAGTATATATGATATATTATATAGGCGTTACTTATGTTTTACACCCGCGCTAGTCCTGCCCCGCTCTATCGTTAGTTACCTAACCTAACGGTGCACGAGGGGACATCGAGGTGAATGCGGATGGCATAAGTGTACGTCGTATTTATCTGTGATGTTTAGGTAAACTTAAATGATGGGACTTCATTAATGTGATTAATGAAAGAAAAGAAACCTAAGACGTTGTGGAATCGAATTTCTTAAAAACAGGTAGCTACAGTTCTTGCTTTGCATCGCGGTGTTCCTTGTAGAACATCCTGCACCTTATTCGATAAGGAAAGGACCGAGATCCCTTCACCGGGAGTGACTCCTTTAGCAATAACTGGCAGATGCTACAACCCTCGGTTTGTCTTTTGATTGCTCCTATAGTTCTTGCTATGCACAGCGGTATATATGATATATCCTGCACCTTGTTCGATGAGGAAAGGGCCGACGATCCCTTCACCGGGAGTGACCCTTTTAGCAAAACTAGAAAAGCCTCAAAAACACTCCATTTTAAAATCATTTGATTCTGCAACGATATCAAGTTCATTACGCAATAGGTTTTCTGAAAAACCTGTCGTAGCCCTCCGTCATTTCAGATAAGTCCTACTTAGTATTCGTGCTATGTTTGTTGACCTCCGTCAAGGCGTAGTGTGCGGTAGCTAACTAGTATTTATCTGCTTATGCATATGATGCAGATTGAATTAGGGTAGTCGTGCGACCTTGTTGACCTACGTCAAGGGTCGTGCGGGTGGGTTTGATTCAATCAAGAAATGACGGGTTGAACTTGACTAGTAGCCTATGGTTTGTTGACCTCCGTCAAGGTCATAGGGTGCTAGGGGCAAAATTATCGGGAATTTCAAGTGTTGAAATTTGCAATGAGATTGCATACCTTCTATGAGATAGTTGGATCCCGATACCCACTGCGAGTAATTGTTACTCCTGGGAGAGTTTTACACATTACAATTAGCCGATCAAGTAGGTGTCTAGAAAGGTGTCAACGGGGTTACACCTCTGGGAAAACGAGGTTTAATTTAATTAGGTCCGTGCGAAAGCACGGGGAACCTCCCTCAAAGTACCAACACTGGCCTGGCTGAAAGATTGGCGAACTTGTAGCGTGTAATTAATCCCGGCTAGTCTTTCCTTTTAGGGTTTGAAGGAAGATTTGATAAAAACAGTGGGAGCCATCCTGATTAGATAAAATAATAACCAATCTGATCTTGCAAGAGCGCACGCAGAGTGTTTTCTTCTCTCTCTCTCCAGGTAGCGACCATGTCACGCCTTAATCAAGATAATAAAACGGATAATTGACCGAACCCGCTTGTTATACTGAGCTGGGGAACGTTGGTCCCGCTCCAACTTATAATTGTTATAAGACAGAGCAGGAAATTGGGGAATACCAGAATTCCTATGCCACCCAAACAAAGAGAGTGCATGCTGATGCATCATCTTCGGGTGCGTTCATTATACAGAACTGTCTCTCAGTATTCTTTACGTCCTGGATATGAGATACCGGATCAGCATCCCACATGTGTAATTTGTTACATGGGCTACAGATAGGTAAAGAACTGAGAACTGGTGATAAGTTTCATGAGACAGAAAACGGGGCAAGTGTTGCAGCCAAGTCTGTTGGTTACTATCACCCTGTATTATCAGTACATTGATTCTGAACAAATGCTATTAGATACCGAACCTGATATACAAAATCATATCAGTCTCTTTATTAGTAAAGAAACGATAAAATTTTGTATTGTTGGATAATGTTTTGAACGTTTCCTATTTCAAAAGTTGATCGGTTCAGGCACGTTATCTAAAAGCATTAACGTTCTAAATCAAACTACAGTTCTTAGTATACAAAACACACACAAGAAGAAGAGTTCAGAAATGAACGGATCCTTCTTGAGGTATTATAGACTAGGTCATATCAATGCGACCCGACTAGCTAAGTTGCACAAAGATGCATATTTAAATCTGTTTGAATTTACATCTTGTGAAAACTTGCCGGTCACGTAACAAAGATAAGATGACCACAGCTCTGTTTATTGGAAGAAGAGAAAGAGTTAGTGAACTCTTGGGATGATACATGTTTGTCACGACCCGAAAGAGCACGTGACTGGCCCTTGAACCATATGAAGTCTATCGGACTCCATCTGATCCAAGTAAGCCAAAAGCCCAGAAATCTAAAACCATTTTAAGAATAAATAAAGAAAACTGGTTTAAAGAAGTGAAGAAAAACATGTTTGAAGTTAAGATTTTTAAATAACTAAGCCGAATATGCATTTTTAAAATGTAAAATCTTTTCTAAAATTTCGGTAGAGTTTCTTTTGTAAAATACTGGCCCCGAATGGGGTACAACATAAATAATATATATGCAGTGAATAAAAGGCATCCCCAAGCGGGAGCTAGCTTTTCGTCAATCGACGGTCACAGCCACGCAAGCAATATAATATACAACGCCGAATGGCGAGGATCAAAACTCAAAAGAAACTCATAATAACATGGAAACCGTCTTATTACTAAGCGCGACTCTAAGGTCGAATAATACATCACAAATGTCTAAGTCTGAAACAATATACAAGTTTTGGTTGATGGAATTCTAGATATAATGAATAATACATATACAAGGGTAGTTCTGATGCAAGAACCCACCTACCAAGCAAATCACCCGCAAAGGAAAGCAATGTGCCAGAAATGCCGCAATGGAACCTGTGCGGCAAAACCTGCAAGAACTGTGGCACAACAGGGGTGAGTTGCCAACTCGTGAATAGAGAATATCTACAAGCAGAAACCGAATGCATGACATAATCCTAGGTCAATACAATCAGATACATGTAAACCTCAAAGAATAAGCCTGAAGCATGATAAGGTGGCAATGTAACATCTAATCGTGTATGTAGTGCCAAGTACCCGTGCCAGTGCCTCAGGTAATAACATGTCATACATATAAGGTATGTCTGCATGAAGTAAATATGATGAAGTATCAAAATGAATATCAATACACATATATTAGCATCCCATTCCACTAATATTGGTGTAAGGGTATATATAACAGCGCCCTCATACCCTGTTATATATACAAATGAAGTATGATCAATGTAATAAAAGTCTGTATATATGTGGATCCGTCCACCTGTCACCCAATGACAATATGCATCATGCATGTAAATGTGAGGATATAATCAAAATCATGGAAACATCATGAAACTTGTGCCTAGCATCGGCACGTAAATCCCCGTCCATATGGGGCTCCGTCTGCGGTATCGGCCCTCGGCCCCGGCACCACGGGTCAACCCATGTCCATCTCTCAACTCCGGTCGGTATCCCCCGGATATCCGCCGAGCTCAAACACAATCACCGGTAGGTACTCGCCCACCTCCAGGCTCAATCGACATAATCCTTCGATCTTCTTGCCGAGGGGAACCATACCGGGCCCCACCATGTACCCTCATACGGCACACACTCCTCGTATGGGGCATATAATCAGAACCGATAAATCTCATGGTGGCTGCGCAAATATCATATCAAGGAAACCGGGTTTTTCAAATAAGTACATACTCTCCTTTGAAAAACCCACACGGTTCCCAAATCCAGAAATATCATGAAAACGAATATCTCAATGCGTATAATCAGAAAGCATGGTGTATGTGACATATAAATGAGATGCAAGTATAACAGTATATCATGCAACATAGAATACTGGTATGCACATACAAAGTCATATCCTGATACAATAATACTATGTGTAGTGACATGGCAATTATCGATGATGAAGTGTGTGAGCCGGCAAGCAAGTGTACGTAGAACGTATGCATCATCGATAATGGTGCTGGTGTCCTAACATCATGATTGCAATATAGAAATAAACACATGCAATGCGATGCGGAATAGAATAATCAATACAACAGTGAAGAATCTACACCAATATGTACATGTCATGCAGTGGTGCCATTTGAATTAAGACGAATCGGGGTTTTGGTAAAATAAGGGTTACGGTGTTTTTAAGAATAGATGCGTCTTTTGAAAATACCCGTAGAATCCTTTTTATTTGTCCTTAAGATAATCCCCGATTCGTTAGTTTTGAAATAGGTATGACTCGGGTCTGGTCTAACATCTACCAAGCCAAGTCCATCAGGAGGGGTATGGAAACCACCTAAATCTGAGTCGATATATATAAATATAAAATTCAGTGATCCAGCCTCAATAGTATCACGTACGATACAGTATATCATCTGACATCCTCGAGTCATGAGTGCGGATCTATCATCAATATAAAGCTCGTACGGTAAATCGTCGTACGGCATTCCAATAGCTGGGTACGGGTCAATATCACAATCAGCTCATCAATTATTTGGTATCCTCATCATCATATCACATAATCTGGGGTACTGATCTAAGTCTAGTACAACTGATACCATCAACATGACTGCGTGTGTAAACACACGTTCAAAGGACCGCTAGAGATCACATGTCGTATCCCAAATACGAATCATATCAAATCACCGATCTCGCGGCACAAAACCCAATATCATCGACTCATCTCCAATGCCATCCAATATCCATCAAACACAGTGCAAGTATGATGAATATGCAAGGGTGTACGTGTAGGTGTAAATCTAATCTAGGGTTCGCGACTATAAACTACACTAGTTGCTTCTAACCCTAAACTATCCATAATACACCTAACACAAAAACCACGACTCACTATAAACTATCATATAGGTATATATCAACTACGGACTGCGGGGGTGCTATACGCCATCCACCCGACTTCCCCCGTAGATATAATCTGCTCACCTTGCGTCTTCATTTGTCGACGTCGCCACGCGTTTGCTTGTCGTCCCGAAGTCTTCATGGGGTACCTACACATCAACGTATCGTAATATGCGTATTAAAACCCAAATCAAAACTTAACACGGCACACGATAAAATTAAAACAATACGCTATGGGTCCTATAGGTTAGAACCTATGGGTACGCCTCCAAAACCAACAATCAATCCTCGATATCGTCGTATAAACGCTAAATAGTCGAGGTAAAACACGATACGTAAATTCAGAATTAAAATACGGAATACGGAAATACGAATCCAAAACAGCAACTAAGGAAATAGGCTCCAGATTTCACCCTAGGTCAAATTAGACAAATCTAAACATGCCAGGAGTCTAAACTACAGATAAGGGAAGACCAAAACCAAAACGAGCAAGTTTGGTGGGGTCCAGGCCGCAAATTGCTGCCAAACAGAATAAATCTGCGGCCGGGTCATGGAGTTAGGGGTTGGGGTCTTGGTGGTAGCTTCCTGGGTGCCTGCACATGTTACTGTCCAATCAATATAATTTTCAGAGTCTCGGGTTGATAGCAGATCCCAAATAACCTTCACAGATTCCAGATATTTTCCCGATATTGGTTTCTAAATCCGTATTTCGGGTTTCAACTCTCAGATTTGGGTCTCAATTCATGCACTAGGGTGTTGGTGTAGCCTCTACTGAGCTCAATTTCACAACACAACTCTCAATTTCCTCAAACCCTAACTAGGTTTTCTTTAAGTCCACAAACACACACAATATCGGTTCTATCACAACATGAGGGTGAAAGTAATGCTAAACCTAAGCTAAGGGTTCAGTAAATACCTCATTTGGCAACTCAAGAATTTTCTTGAGTTTCCCCCTAGTGGCCAAAATCCTCGCTTTCTTGGTCCAATGTGTAGATCTTGAGCTTGTGCACACTTTTTATGAAATGGGGGTAGGGTTTTGGTATTGTTTTTGAGATGAAATGAAGGCTTGAAGGTGGGAGGAGGAAGAGGGAGCAGCATCAGCTGCTGGAGCTGAAGAGGGAGAGGGAGAGATGAGGGAGAAATGAGAAGAAGAGAGAAAGAGGTCCAAGGTCAAACTCCCCCCCATACCTACTACATGCCCATACCTCATTATCTTTTTCCTTTCTCTTTCCTTTCTCTTTTCTTTTCTCCAAAAACCCTTCTCACTCAAATAGTGACCCCAAAATAACATGGTGGAAAAAAATGCACAAGTGTAAGAAAATGATATGTGCATATTTGCACAAAAATGCTAAAATCCGATTAGCGATTTTTAATCGCGATTAGTACTAAATTAGCATATAAGTAATTATAAAAACTTAAAAATGACATAATTCTTTAAAATAACCTATTTTTGAATTTTCCAAAATTTTTCCAAATTTTTCTGTATTTAATTATACCTAAATATTTAAAATATTTATTAAAATAATATTAAATTATAAAAATTCCCAAAAATAATATTTTATTATTTTGGAAACGTTACAATCTACCCCCCTTAAAGAAATTCGGTCCCCGAATTTAAATTTAAACCCCCAAGTACTAAAACATTTCAGTAAAAATTCCAAATTGTCGGGGCTCCGAGAACATCAATACATATAACATATCCTAGCGCAATACATGCGCACAAGTAATGAGCGGATAACTCAAAATCTAAACTCCGTCAAGCATCCTGCAATCATTGTAGTCATGGTAAAGACACAAATGTCAAATCCAAAACAGAACCAGTATGGTGTACATCAAAATTATACATGTATCTATGAAAGCTATATATGTAAATAACTAAGTAAATACATGTAAAAGTATGCGGGTACTATCCTCTGACTAGTCCCGCTCAGTATGAAAACACATGGAAAAATAAATAAATAAAGTACTGCTCCATAAAAATCAATCCTAAGACGTACATAAGAATACCCCGTGCGTCTGGTGCGCACGGAGAACAAAATCCATTTATGTGCCATACATGTGCACAAAACAACATCTAGGTGCAACTGGTGTGCACGAAACATCTGTCACCGGCAACGTATGTGCCTGACAGCCAAGTCAGGTGCATCTGACAAGCACAAAGAATCCCGATTTAGTGGATCTGGTGTGCACCAAAATCGTATCTCAAAACATGCGCCCAACATGCGCGAAAATCCAAAATCGACGGTATACAGTACGCTTCACTCAAAAATCAGGTATACCGCGGTGTATAAGCTCACAACCATGTGCATCAGCGTACACAAATCAAATCAAAACACTAAAGGTGCACGAAAACTATGCTGGAAGCGTAAATCAAATCACTGGCATAAAATAGGCATGAAATCACAATCAATACCTCAACGTAATAACTCTGCACAAAATATGAATATCCAGTAAGTGCAGCCATGGTGCACAAAATCAAATATCATGAAACTCATCCATCAAGACTAAATCATGAAAACGGAATGCCCAAATACCGAAATCCAAGATGATGGATACATGATAATCGAATCACAAAATCACAAATCATAAATACCGCCGTCGGTAGTCCCTCCTTCAAAGTCGTGAAGGTGTCGGTGCATCCAAAGTTAGCAGCGCAAGATATCTACTTGCCTCTTGCTCACGGTCTGGCGTCCTCTGCCTCCGGGTCCTTATCTTCTCTGTGGATTACCAATCTCACAATCAATCGGCTCATCGGCCCTGTCAGGTATGCTAACGGGAACGATTCCGTTCTGGCACTTCTCTGGTCATCCCTCGGTCAATCCTCACAACCACTCGTAAAGCAGCATGTCACTGGCATCGGCCTCTGTCTCTTTGAATGCACATTACACATCTGATCTTGGGTGCAGATATCATTGCAGCAGTGTCTTGGAAGGAATCCCACTCAAGGTCTCTTCCGATCTTGCCTATGCCGGTCTGTACGGAGGCTGGTACTCTTGCATAATCTTTTCTCACTCAATGGACATCTGCGTCCTCAGCACAGTATTCCCTCGGAAATTGGTCGCATGCCAACGCCTCTGTAAGCACATCAGGTCTCCGGTCCCGACGGAAAGTAATGACAGCTCGTCAGCGTCTCGCACGAACCTCTTGTCCCGCTTGTCTATATTATCGTCAACATCGACGTCACGTCTCTATAAGCGCACTGCAATGTTCTCGGCTACGGTCCATCCGAAGTCTCTCGCATATCTCCCTTCTACCGAATTGCCCGGAAGTCATCGTCCATTGCTGAAGCTAATTCTTGTTCCGGAACGGCTGCATACTCATCGCGCCTTTTTCTGGAAGATATATCCATAACAATGCCTCTGCGTGCGTATCGCATCTCTGATGTCAGCGGAGTGGAACATCATCTCGTCGAAATCTCTTGCAAACTCTTTACTTTACTCTGCCTCAATGTCGACTGATTCGGACTCGTCTTATCGTGGCTGCATGGACTGTGCTCCAACGGCTATACTCGTATCTGGAGTCTCCCAAGCAAAGCATCCCATCACATGATATCCGAATAATGTCGAATCATTCGATTGACTCGTCAGAACCTCATAATCCCCCAAGAGATCAACATCTTGGGTACAGTTTAATAGTATCGAGTACATGCCACAGCGTCGGTGGTCCAGCCGTAGAAGGGCAAACCCAAGCCTCATTAATGGCACCGCGGAACTGCCGCAAACCCTAAGGTTCAAAGGCTTTCACACGGTCATTAAGTCGAGTTAGGGTTTCATTCTTCTAGAGGGTCCATGGAATCGCCTGCATGTCCTTCCGTATACTTTAAACTTGGAAAATGGGCTGCTGACATTCGATCATCTCTGTCGACTCTCAACGTCTCCGCGTGAAGTCGTCTCTAACTGGAAGCAATCTATCTGATGACCTCGCATCGGGGTAAGCGAACGAACCACATGACCTAGTCAGTCATCCTCGGGTGACTAGCGACTCACTATCATCACTCTAAGTAACTCATGCTGTGGTAGCTCCAATCATCTGGGTGATATCTCGTCGTTTGCAGCAACAACTGGCTCATTCGTCTGTATGCTGAACAGCGTCTCAATCATCCTGAATAAGCGATATATCAATGGTCATCACATCTGGCTGGCCTCTAACAGTAGCCTGATCTTCTGGTACCAATCGGCACGTCCGAGAAATCTCGTGAAAGCGATCTGTCAAACGCTCATGGCGCGAAAACACAATAAGACGACGCCTCTCAATGCAATCGTAAGTCCCTGGAATCACGCCCCGGTCAGTCCTCATCCACGACGAGCTCATGTTGACACAACTCGAGCCGTAGCTCACTCTGCCCGTACAATCATGGCAGCAAAACACAACCAGTATCGATGAAGATAGATCAAAGGAATGAATATAATACTGTGCAAGAAAATGTACATCCTAAGGCTCCTTAAGCGGAGTAGCGTATCGTTAGTATGCCGCGGAACATACCCACGGTACGTCACTCTATTTTAGTCACATATTCCATCAACCAAGGGTCATCCTACGCGACGAAAGTTCGGGTCTAATACACCCTCGACTAAGTCTAAGTTCCGTAAGGTCAAGCATACGTTCCGTATATATATAGACGCCCTAGGCTCTACATAGTCAAACTTAGACTCGAACCAAGGTCAACCTAGCGCTCTGATACCAACTTTTTCACGACCCGAAAGAGCACGTGACTAGCCCTTGAACCATATGAAGTCTATAGGACTCCATCTGATCCAAGTAAGCCAAAAGCCCAGAAATCTAAAACCATTTTAAGAGTAAATAAAGAAAACTGGTTTAAAGAAGTGAAGAAAAACATGTTTGAAGTTAAGATTTTTAAATAACTAAGCCGAATATGCATTTTAAAAATGTAAAGTCTTTTCTAAAATTTCGGCAGAGTTTCTTTTGTAAAATGCTGGCCCCGAATGGGGTACAACAAAAATAATATATATGCAGTGAGTAAAAGGCATCCCCAAGAGGGAGCTAGCTTTTCGTCAATTGACGGTCACAGCCACGCAAGCAATATAATATACAACGCCGAATGGTGAGGATCAAAACTCAAAAGAAACTCATAATAACATGGAAACCGTCATATTACTAAGCGCGACTATAAGGTCGAATAATACATCACAAATGTCTAAGTCTGAAACAATATACAAGTTTTGGTTGATGGAATTCTAGATATAATGAATAATACATATACAAGGGTGGTTCTGATGCAAGAACCCACCTACCAAGCAAATCACCCGCAAAGGAAAGCAATGTGCCAGAAATGCCGCAATGGAACCTGTGCTGCAAGAACTGTGGCACAACGGGGGTGAGTTGCCAACTCGTGAATAGAGAATATCTACAAGCAGAAACCGAATGCATGACATAATCCTAGGTCAATACAATCAGATACATGTAAACCTCAAAGAATAAGCCTGAAGCATGATAAGGTGGCAATGTAACATCTAATCGTGTATGTAGTGCCAAGTACCCGTGCCAGTGCCTCAGGTAATAACATGTCATACATATAAGGTATGTCTGCATGAAGTAAATATGATGAAGTATCAAAATGAATATCAATATACATATATTAGCGTCTAATTCCACTAATATTGGTGTAAGGGTATATATAACAGCGCCCTCATACCCTGTTATATATACAAATGAAGTATGATCAATGTAATAAAAGTCTGTATATATGTGGATCCGTCCACCTGTCACCCAATGAAGATATGCATCATGCATGTAAATGTGAGGATATAATCAAAATCATGGAAACATCATGAAACCTGTACCTAGTATCGGCACGTAAATCCTCGTCCATATGGGGCTCCATCTGCGGTATCGGCCCTCGGCTCCGGCACCATGGGTCAACCCATGTCCATCTCTCAACTCCGGTCGGTTTTCCCCGGATATCCGCCGAGCTCAAACACAATCACCGGTAGGTACTCGCCCACCTCCAGGCTCAATCGGCATAATCCTTCGATCTTCTTGCCGAGGGGAACCATACCGGGCCCCACCATGTACCCTCATACGGCACACACTCCTCGTATGGGGTATATAATTAGAACCGATAAATCTCATGGTGGCTGCACAAATATCATATCAAGGAAACCGGGTTTTTCAAATAAGTACATACTCTCCTTTGAAAAACCCACACGGTTCCCAAATCCAGAAATATCATGAAAACGAATATCTCAATGCGTATAATCAGAAAGCATGATGTATGTGACATATAAATGAGATGCAAGTAGAACAGTATATCATGCAACATAGAATACTGGTATGCACATACAAAGTCATATCCCGATGCAATAATACTATGTGTAGTGACATGGAAATTATCGATGATGAAGTGTGTGAGCCGGCAAGCAAGTGTACGTAGAACGTATGCATCATCGATAATGGTGCTGGTGTCCTAACAGTATGATTGCAATATAGAAATAAACACATGCAATGCGATGCGGAATAGAATAATCAATGCAACAGTGAAGAATCTACACCAATATGTACATGTCATGCAGTGGTGCCATTTGAATTAAGACGAATCGGGGTTTTGGTAAAATAAGGGTTACGGTGTTTTTAAGAATAGATGCGTCTTTTGAAAATACCCGTAGAATCCTTTTTATTTGTCCTTAAGATAATCCCCGATTCGTTAGTTTTGAAATAGGTATGACTCGGGTCTGGTCTAACATCTACCAAGCCAAGTCCATCAGGAGGGGTATGGAAACCACCTAAATCTGAGTCGATATATATAAATATAAAAGTCAGTGATCCCGCCTCAATAGTATCACGTACGATACAGTATATCATCTGATATCCTCGAGTCATGAGTGCAGATCTATCATCAATATAAAGCTCGTACGGTAAATCGTCGTACGGCATTCCAATAGCTGGGTACGGGTCAATATCACAATCAGCTCATTAATTATTTGGTATCCTCTTCATCATATCACATAATCTGGGGTACTGATCTAAGTCTAGTACAACTGATACCATCAACATGACTGCGTGTGTAAACACACGTTCAAAGGCCCGCTAGAGATCACATGTCGTATCCCAAATACGAATCATATCAAATCACCGATCTCGCGGCACAAAACCCAATATCATCGACTCATCTCCAATGTCATCCAATATCCATCAAACACAGTGTAAGTATGATGTATATGCAAGGGTGTACGTGTAGGTGTAAATCTATTCTAGGGTTCGCGTCTATAAACTACACTAGTTGCTTCTAACCCTAAACTATCCATAATACAACTAACACAAAAACCACGACACACTATAAACTATCATATAGGTATATATCAACTACGAACTGCGGGGGTGCTATACGCCATCCACCCGACTTCCCCCGTAGAAATAATCTACTCACCTTGCGTCTTCATTTGTCGACGTCGCCACGCGCTTGGTTGTCGTGCCGAAGTCTTCATGGGGTACCTACACATCAACGTATCGTAATATGTGTATTAAAACCCAAATCAAAACTTAACACGGCACACGATAAAACTAAAACGATACGCTATGGGGCCCATAGGTTAGGTTAGAACCTATGGGTTCGCCTCCAAAACCAACAATCAATCCTCGATATCGTCGTATAAATGCCAAATAGTCGAGGTAAAACACGATACGTAAATTCAGAATTATAATACGAAATACGGAAACACGAATCCAAAACAACAACTAAGGAAATAGGCTCCAGATTTCACTCTAGGTCAAATTAGACAAATCTAAACATGCCTGGAGTCTAAACTACAGATAAGGAAACACCATAACCAAAACGAGCAAGTTTGGTGGGGTCCAGGCCGCAAATTGCTGCCAAACAGAATAAATCTGCGGCCGGGTCATGGAGTTAGGGGTTGGGGTCTTGGTGGTAGCTTCCTGGGTGCCTGCACATGTTACTGTCTAATCAATATAATTTTCAGAGTCTCGAGTTGATAGCAGATCCCAAATAACCTTCACAGATTCCAGATATTTTCCCGATATTGGTTTCTAAATCCGTATTTCAGGTTTCAACTCTCATATTTGGGTCTCAATTCATGCACTAGGGTGTTGGTGTAGCCTCTAGTGAGCTCAATTTCACAACACAACTCTCAATTTCCTCAAACCCTAACTAGGTTTTCTTTAAGTCCACAAACACACACAATATCGGTTCTATCACAACATGGGGGTGAAAGTAATGCTAAAACTAAGCTAAGGGTTCAGTAAATAGCTCATTTGGCAACTCAAGAATTTTCTTGAGTTTCCTCCTAGTGGCCAAAATCCTCGCTTTCTTGGTCCAATGTGTAGATCTTGAGCTTGTGCACACTTTTTATGAAATAGGGGTAGGGTTTTGCTATTGTTTTTGAGATGAAATGAAGGCTTGAAGGTGGGAGGAGGAAGAGGGAGCAGCATCAGCTGCTGGAGCTGAAGAGGGAGAGGGAGAGATGAGGGAGAAATGAGAGGAAGAGAGAAAGAGGTCCAAGGTCAAACTCCCCCCATACCTACTACATGCCCATACCTCATTATCTTTTTCCTTTCTCTTTTCTTTTTCTTTTCTTTTCTCCAAAAACCCTTCTCACTCAAATAGTGACCCCAAAATAACATGGTGGAAAAAAATTCACGAGTGTAAGAAAATGATATGTGCATATTTGCACAAAAATGCTAAAATCCGATTAACGATTTTTAATCGCGATTAGCACATATTTAGCATATAACTAATTATAAAAACTTAAAAATGACATAATTCTATAAAATAACCTATTTTAGAATTTTCCATAATTTTTCCAAATTTTTCTGTATTTAATTATACCTAAATATTTGAAATATTTATTAAAATAATATTAAATTATAAAAATTCCCAAAAATAATATTTTATTACTTTGGAAATGTTACAATGTTGATGTATGTAGGTCCCCTGTCTACACATGCCAAGACCGGTTCTTTGCAGTTCATTAAATTCTCTGATGATCTTTCGAGATTCAGACTTATGTTCCTGTTGAAACACAAGTCCGAACCTTTTAAGATATTCACAGAATATAAGTTAGAAGTAGAGAACCAAAATACGGGTATAAGTATTATGTCCTATGATGAGATCAGGGAGGAGAATACTTATGCATGGAATTCCTGGACTATTCTAAAGGAGAATGAGATTCTCTCTCAGCATTACTCCTCCGAATACACCACAACACAACGTTGTATCGGGGTTGAGAAATTACACCCTATATGATATGGTGCGCTCTATAATGAGTACTACTGAGTTTCCTATTTCCTTTTGGGAGTTATGCACTTATGAAGTTGCATACCTATTGAATAGGGTTCCGATCAAATCAGTTGCCTACCACTTCATATGTGATAAGAAAAGGGAAGAGCCCATATCTTAAGTTAGTTAAGATTTGGGGTTGTCCGGCCTATGTCTAAAAGCAAAATCCGGACAAACTCGAGGCAAGGTCTGTAGAAATGGAAATGTTCCAGCTATACAAACTGCAGCTGATGATTTGGTAGAACCGAAGGATTCAATAGTAACCAACGAACCTCAGCCTCTTCGCCGATCTAGTAGGGTTCCTCACCCACCTGAGAGTTACTTCGGTTTCTCTATGACAGTGGGAGCGAGGATTGCATCATGAGATGATGACCCAACTTGTTTCGAGCTGGCCATCAGGAGTGGGACTCTGTAAGAATGGCTGGATGCTTAGTGATCTGAGATGGAATCCTTATACACCAACAAAGTATGGACTTTGGCTGCTATATCTGAAGGGTTAAATCCCCATCAGGAGCAAGTATATCTTGAGAAGATTACTTGGTGTAGATGGAAAAGTTGAGACTTTCAAAGCTAGACTTGTTAAAGGTTTGCATCATTGACCAGGTATGGATTATGTTGAAACCTTTTCTAAGGTTCTATGCTTAAGTCCATCCAGATCCTACTTGCCACGGCTACATACCATGACTACGATATCTGGCGGTTGGGTGCCATGGCTGCTTTTCTAAGTGAAGATTTAGAAGAGTGTGTCTATAAGTACACAGCCAGAGGGCCTCGTAGACAGTAGGAGAAGCGGAAACGCGAGCAAGATGTTTTATGTGATAAAGCAGGCATCGCGGAGTTGGAACGTCTGTTTTGATGTGTTAGTCAAAGAGTTTGACATCATCAAAATGGTAGATGAACCTTGTATATACAAAAAGGTAGTAGGGAGTATGGTAGTGATCCTCGTAGAGTATGTGGATGACATACTCTTGATAAGAAAGGAGTTTCCTATGCTACGCTCGGTCAATCTCCGCTTATCACAAGGATTATCCATATAGGATCAAAGTGATACCTCCTAAATCCTGAGTTTTCATCTATGAGATAGATGTTATTGGGTGTTAGAATACTCACTAGATGTAGTGAGATGGTATCAATCGATCCTGGGGAGAATCACTGGAAGGGTTCCAGAGTGATAAAGACGACTGAATATCAGTCATAAGCATTGTCTTTACCCTCAGTAAAGGGACGATATGTTGGAAGAGTTCCAAGCTAGATACCGTGGCAAACTAGAAGATAAAGGCTGGATACATCGCTACTTAAGATGCTACCAAAGAGGCCGTTTGGGTGTATATTAGTTCATAAGATGAACCAGGTTCCTACCATTGTGTGACAATGGAAGTGTGGCTTTGGCCTGGGAACCCCGGTCCCATCAGTGACCCAGACGTATTCTAAGGTAGCATCACCTGATCATGGAGATGGTTGATCTCCAGGGTGATCGAGGATAGGAGAGTAGACTCAGAGGACAATACGGCGGATTCACTCACAAAGGCCTTTTCCCAGAGAGAGACTTTTATGGGAAGGTTGAGTATGAGATACTACAACCACTGCTACAGATGGCCTTAGTGCAAGTGGGAGATTGTTAGTTATATGTATGCCCTAGAGGCCATTACTGTACATAGGATGTATATTGTAGTGGATGCTGGGATATATATAGGGAGGACTTTCTTGCTCGACATGATAATATGCTATCTGGTTGCTCTTTACCTTAACGTGTACACTGATTGTCTCTCTGTTACATGTTGGTAAAGACCTTAGGATGTGTACTTGACTACCTGGACTATGATGCAGATCATACTAGTGGGGACATGGTAGTCCATAAGTACATCCTTCAAGGTCCCTAGTCGTGGGTGTATCGAGACGAGGCATCGATATACCAGAGTAGACTAGCGTATACCTTCTCGACCCATACAGATGGGCGATGGAAAATCCAATATCCATTGGTGTTTGACATCAGAGATGATATACGGGTGCTCAGTGGAGACTGGGTACACTGGACGGACTCGCCGAGAACTCCCAGATGGTATTATACCTTACGTCAGATGGCAGTTATCTGGTGACACTGGTACAGGTTAGTCTGTAGACCCGAGATCGTTATAGAGTCTTGTGTGATTCCTACTGTGCTTTGATTTCCACCTTACCACGTCCAAGAGGGCGTGCAAAACGGTGGTTTTTGGGTACAGTCCCGAATCACATGGAGGCAATGAGCGATAGGAGGGGATTCGTCTCTCCCGGTATAGGGAGTTGATGTTGCGCTGTGTTCGATTGGCTATGACCGGAAATCCCTGGCCAGGGTTGCTGAGATTTACTGGTAAGTGTTACCAGCAGTATCTCGAACTGTTATAGACCTCATATCGACACGACTTATCAAACTACTGGGGTCTGACGTTTACCACCCCTAGGCGAGATATGCGACATATCAGACGATCAGACCGGACTGTATGGTAAGTGTTACTGGTTGGATTCACAGGAGTGTGAGCGGGCTTGCTCGTCGATCTTCTGATTGCTCAATACCCGGGTGGCCGTTATGTTTAGCAGACCGCTTGCGGCTTGTGGGTGTTTGATATGATCATCACCTGCTGCCGGCGTATTGATGAGTCTTTAGAGTCCTACACAGAGGTTTCCTGGCTCAAGCGAAACGAAATAAGAGCGCATATGAGATATGTGCAGGACCGAGAATAATGCGTGTATGTGATACCGTATTATATTCTCACGATGAATGTATCGATTGGTTGTATGCGATATAACCTAGTTATCGAATCAAGGATTGATTCGATAAGCCGATACATTGGATATTAGTCGGTCATATGCGATATGACTGGATCGTTAAATCAAGTGTTGATTTAATGATTTAATGTATAATTATATATTTGATATATTACTTTGCATTAATTAGTATTGGTTCACTTAAAATAGATTTTCTCACTTGATGTGCACATTGTATATGTGATATATTTTTGTGCACTTGATTGTATCATGTTTGATGATACATGCAAGCTTGGGTGTTGGTTTATTTTAAACCATGTTTAAGTGAATGGTTAGGGTTTTGTTATCTTTTCTTAACTATTTATTTTACTTATTTAGTTTAGGGTAAGAAAAGAAATGGTTGCTTCTTTTGTTTGTTTCTTTGAAGCTTCAAGAAGCTTTGACCATTCTTGTTTCTTTCCTAAACCTAACCATTCACCTAACCTTGGTTTATTCTGTCACGCCCCGCTTCCTAAAAGAAGGAGAAGGAAGACGTGGCAAGGTCCGC
Organism: Agapanthus africanus; assembly: GCA_030015575.1. Lineage (NCBI taxonomy): Eukaryota > Viridiplantae > Streptophyta > Magnoliopsida > Asparagales > Amaryllidaceae > Agapanthus > Agapanthus africanus. Next base: position 232,376,406 of record CM057344.1, read on the forward strand.
AACCTAACTGTATTGAAGGTGGTCTATTCAATACAGTTACGTTAAGCGTATAAATATTTAATATGCAGGATGTGTACCAAAACAAAAATAATAAAAGCGAAAGGCATTTTATTTCCATTAACCAATCTTTATTACATCCCAAAGGAAATAGTAAAATAAACTAAGTAGTTTAATTACATCAAAGGAGAAACAAAAGCCCTAAACATGTGGGCAACAAAAGAAATTAAAACTATCTAATCTTCCATCGTCCAGTCTGCAAGATCTTCATAAGCTGACTTCACCTTGATCTTCGCTGTAATGCTCATTCTTATCTGACGGACATTCCAAGGATAGAGAAAGAAAAGGAAGGTCCGTCAGCGAGTTATGCTCGGGTAGGATTGCCTCATAAGATAGTAAAGGTATAGAAACGAACAGGTGTGTATAATAAATATGATGTACATGTGTATAAAGGTATGAGGTTATGTACAAATTGGATATGTGAATATGAATAGGTTATATATGTTGTAAGTTATGTGTAAATGAAGGTAATAGTTTGTATTAGTTTGTTAAACAAGGGTCCGGATACTCGAGATTATTCTGTTGTGGCCACGGAACAACAACTGGGGAAATGAAATGTACCGTTTCACTTCCCGGGATCATGATCGAGTAGTAGGGGAATCCGAGTTCGGAATTATCCTTGCCTAATCAAACTACCCATCCCCGTGGTTCAGTATAAAGATTTAGACGAATTAGAGTTAGTGCGTATACTTCTAGGCATGGAATTTCCACATTGTATAGTCGTCCACATTTTGGACCGTTCACCTGAAATATCGGGATCTTCATATTTGTATAGCCGTCCACACTTTGGACTGTTCACCCAAAATATCGGGATCTTCATATTTGTATAGTCATCCACACTTTGGACTGTTCACCCAGAATATCGGGATCTTCATATTTGTATAGTCGTCCACACTTTGGACTGTTCACCCGAAATATCGGGATCTTCATATTTGTATAGTCGTCCACACTTTGGACTGTTCACCCAGAATATCGGGATCTTCATATTTGTATAGTCGTCCACACTTTGGACTGTTCACCCAGAATATCGGGATCTTCATATTTGTATTCCATACCTAGGTCCGCGCATTCTAACCCTAACCGTATCATGTTTTGTATATATCATGTTGTCATAAACTAGAATTTTAGAAAGAGTATTTGATCTCATTTAATATGTCCTTCCACAACCACTCGTTTTATTTTCTAGAATTTGTAAAGTACTTCGTGTTCTTCGGAAGAAGCTTAGTTAAAATAAGGTTTAAATATCGTTTATTACTTCTAAGAAAAATCATGATATTTGGGATATTTATTATTTTGGAAAAGAATAAGGTTTTACAGAAAATATCCTTTTGATAAAAGGTTGTGGTGTTTATTTGAAAATCTTTTGTAAAAGGTTTTTATTTAAAAATCTAAACTGCTCCTAATATTCCAAAAGGATAAGTTATGAGATCCTCAAATCGCCTCTTCACCGCCAATTGTGGCTAGGTAAGTGCCAGGTAAGTGGGAAGGTACTCCACTACGTAAGTAGTGGGCCTAATTATTAACCACTATCCTTAGACACACTTGCCTAGACAGCATAAAGTCTGGTTTAGATAAACGATCGATGCCTACAACCTTTCCTTTATTTTAGATTAGTTTTAAAAAAAAATTACCTTTTAAAAGATACTAAATATTCCCTTTTGAAAAGATATCGTTATTTAAATTTAATATTTTCTTTCTTAAAAAGTTGAGGGGGTTTTAAAAATATTTGTAAGTAAAATATACGTATACTGTATCTAAAATATTTATTTTACATATCTTTATAATATTTAAACGAGGGTATCTTGTGGAAGTAACATATTTCGAGATCATTTTTATAGTATGGGTATGTCAGAGGTGAAATGACAATTCATGTGTTACATCAAATTCCAGGTATTATGGATGTGTAATATAATTGTGTACAGATGAAATTTAAACACCGTTTTAAAAATATGGGTTAACATTATTATGATTAAGGGTACAAGGAAAAATGATATGCACAATTATAATAACAACATTTTAAATGTGGGTTGATGATTAGAAGTTGGAATTTTGATAGAAGAAGGTGACAGGAAAAGGAGAGAGAGGCGGATCCTACCTTTTGTTTGAGTCGGAAAGCCGAAGTGCTAGAAACGTAGTCTCGTACTAAATTCTCAATAACTTCGCGTCCCGATTTTTCCTCTGCGATTGGATGGAGCCGTAGCATCGGCGTCGTCGATACGAAGGCACCGGTATTTTTTTCAGAATTTTTTGAGTTCGGCGGTGTGAGAAATTTAGGTTTGAAGGTGTCTATTTATAGGGTTAAAAGGTAACAATAAAATCCAAAAAGTTGTTAAAGCGCACGGAAAATCACGCCGGCCCATGATTGCTGATGATTGCTTCATCAACGCCTCGTGATTGCGCCCGCCGCCTATAATTCGTGGCCGTTGGATCTGCATCCAACGGCCCAGATCGCTCAGCCCATCACGCCGCCGCCACGTGTCGCGCGTGGGGAGACCACACGTTTTCGCGTGGTCCCCACCACGTGGCGCTGGCGGTGTGTTCTGGGCCGTTGGATCTTGGATCCAACGGTCCAGATCAAAAGGGATTAATAATTTATATATATATATATATATAAAATATATTCTGTTTATTATTTTAAATTTTGGATTTGGCTTTGAAAATTTGTTAAAAATAGTTTAAAACACGGGAAAATTATGGAAAAATTCCGGAAAATATATTTTATTATTATATTTAGTATAAAAATAGTTTTGGGATAAAACTAAGTAATATAACCTTCCTATGGTTTTAGGTAGTTACTAAAATTATAGGATACCTAGTTTATCCTTTAAAATAATTTTAATTACGAATTAATTACTTCAATTGATGATAAAAATATGTAGATTATTTTAGGGCACTAGAAAATTTTATTAAAACATTTTAAGCCTATAAAAACAATAAGTAGACTTTAGAAAATTCCCTTAATCATATTCAAGGCATTGAAAATTATTAATTTTGCTTTAAAAAAATTTCTTCTATAAAAGAAACAAGTAAATAATTATTTGATAGTAGAAATATATATAAAATATATTTTATTAGGTATTAGAAAACATGGTCGTTACAATCTACCCTCCTTAAAATAATTTCGTCCTCGAAATTTCATAAGGTAGGTCAAGGAAAGGAAGAAATCACTAAGAAGTGATTATCGTGGTTAAATATTTTGGTCTCGCACTCTCATCCCGTTTTCTCGCTTCCGTGTATGTCTGCCTAGTAGTTTTTCCTTCATGCAGTTCTAGCCAGCTGGATTGTCTTGTCGCTCAAGGTTTCATCATTCTAGTATTTGCTCGTAGGTTATGCCAACCTTTTCATGATCTCAAAACGTTCAAAAGTATGGCTAGGGTTTCCAGCATACCCTCCAACGAAAGTAGCAAAAGTATGCTATACATAAACCCACCGTCTCCTTCCAAGATGTAAAACGGAAAATGAGTCATGGGTTGAGCTTTCCGTGCTCCCCAAAACGTATCACTCTCCAGTTAGGAGAAATCTTCAGAAACACGTGTTCTCCTGGTTGGAACTCTAGTGGCCTTCTCTTCGTATCTGCCCAAAGCTTCTGTCGATCTTATGCTATGCGTAATTGTTCTCTAATGGTTCTTATCACCTCCACTGTCTCGACAATCATCTCGGGGCCTAGAAGTTCTCGATCCCCAACATTGTCCCAACTTAACGGTGACCTACACTTTCGTCCATACAAAGCTGCGAAAGGCGCCATGCCGATACTAGACTGGTAGCTATTATTGTAAGCAAACTCTACCAAGTGCAGGTGATCTTCCCAAGATTCTTTAAAATCCAACATACCGGCCCGGAGCATGTCTTTGAGAATTTGAATAACCCTTTCTGATTGGCTATCGGTCTGAGAATGGTAGGCGGTACTGAAACTCAGATTCATGCCCAGACTCTCTTGTAGGCTAAAATTGAGATCTGAAACATGTATCTCGGTCGGACATGATGCAAATCGGTACGCCGTGCAATCTGACAATCTCCTCCATCTACCTTTTTGCAAGGCTTTCGGTTGATTGAACCACTCGAAAAGGAATGAAATGCGCCGACTTGGTGAGTCGATCCACAATCACCCATACAGCATCGTTTCCCTTATGCGAGGGAGTGCGGTCACAAAATCCATAGTAATGCTTTGCCATCTCCATTCGGGTATTAGTAACGGCTGTAATAGACCTGTCGTCCTGTGGTGTTCGGCTTTTACTTGTTGGCAAACAAGACATTTGCATACACTCTTGGCTATCTCCCGCTTCATTCCATGCTACCAATAGTTTTGTCTGAGATCCTTGTACATCTTTGTTCCTCCCGGATAAACAGAGTATGGAGAACTATGTGCCTTTTTCTTTTTCTTTTTTTTTTAATAATCCCTCTCTAAACTCCCCCTTAGGTATACAGACTCTGCATCCATATCTCAAAGAACCATCTTCGTGGATGATGAAGTCCGTCCGCAGATTTGCGTCCACTTGTTCTCTGATTCTTCGCAACCTCGGGTCCTCCATTTAAGCGGTCTTGATCCGTTCGACTAATGTTGAGTGAATTTGCAAATTCATGAAGGATGTAAGCATTCCGGGCATTATCAACTCGGTCTCTAGTTCATTAAGATCTTGGCGATTCCTCCAATGAGTAGTCAGACTCGAAATCATTGGTTGGCGACTCAAAGCGTCTGGGACTACATTCACCTTTCCCGGATGGTATTGTAAGTTTACGTCGAAATCTGCTATTAATTCCAGTCATCTCCTCTGCCTTATATTGAGTTCCTTCTGGATGAAGATATACTTCAAACTCTTGTGATCGGTGTAAATATATACCCTCTCACCCGATAAATATTGCCTCCAAATCTTGAGTGCGAAAACAGCTGCGGCAAGTTCTAAATCGTGCGTTGGGTAGTTTCGCTCATGCACCTTTAATTGTCTTGACGCATATGCGACTATATTGCCGCGCTGATACATCACATCACCGAGTCACTCCTCCGAAAATCGTTGTGTATGTTTAAAACTTCTGGGTCTGCTAAGAATTTCACGAATAGTTGTGATGGTTACGATCTACCCTCCTTAGAATAATTTCATACTTGAAATTTTCAAAGGAGTAGCCACTACTAGGCACGGAAATCAGTAACGCTACCAGGAATCCTCCTTGCTTCATGTGTCGCTCCCGCAAGTTGGTGTATCACTTGATGCATGGAAAGTCTTGAAGGGTTAGGTATAAGGAATTGGATAATGTGAACCCACTTCCTATTTCTAAAGTGAACCCACTTCCTATTTCTTCATCCTCTACCACTTGCCAAGTAGTATAGGGTGTTTTCTTCACAAGTTTCATGACTTGGTGAAGTTGGAGTTTGATCTTGAGTTGCCTCGACGTAGATCATCTTCGGCATCGAAGTCGACGACCTAGCCCGATCTTTTCTCCGATGAAACCACCGCGAGAGTCTAGGATTCCGATGGGTACAGCGGAGGGACGTCATCATGGAGCCGAGGAAGTGGAGGACCGGATCTACAAAGGTTGTATTTTCGGTTCACTTTAGAGTAAAGTTGTTTACTTGCTTAGTTATCGCCTTTAACTCTAGTCAACGATCGCATTAGGGTTTCTCGGCACCGGAAATTTTTGAATTTGGCATGGTTGATGCCTTGTGAGACCTCTTGAGTGTGCCTAGGAACCTTACAGATGTATGTAAGGTCCCCAGTCTACACATACCAGGACCAGTTCTTTGTATTTCATTACATTCACTGATTATCTTTCAAGATTCGAACATATGTTCATGTTGAAACACAAGTCTGAACCTTTTGAGAAATTCAATGAATATAAGTTAGAAGTAGAGAACCAAAACGGGTATAAGTATTATGTCCTTTGCTGTAATCAGGGAGGAGAATACTTGAGCACAGGATTCTTGGACTATTCTAAAGAAGAATGAGATTCTCTCTCAGCGTTACTTCTCCGTATACACCACAGCACGTCGGTGTATCGGGGCGGAGCAATCACACCCTATGTGATAAGGTGTGCTCTATGATGAGTACTACTGAGTTACCTATTTCCTTTTGGGGGTTATGCACTTGTGAAGCTGCATACCTATTGAATAGGGTTCTAATCAAATCTGTTGCCTACCACTTCATATATGATATGGAATAGGAAGAGCCCATATCTTAAAGTATGTTAAGATTTGGGGTTGTCCAGCCTATGTCTAAAAGCATAATCCGGACAAGCTCGAGGCAAAGTCAGTTCTGTGGAAGTTTGTTGGATATCCCAAGCATTCGCAAGGGAATATCTTCTACCACATCGAGGAACAAAAATGTTTTTTTTCTCAGCAAGCCACCTTTGTGAAAGGGAATTTCTTGTGAAGAAATTAGTGGTAATGAGATAGAACTGAAAAGAGTTCCAGCTATATAAACTGCAGCTGATGATTTGGTAGAACCAAAGGATTCAATAGTATCCAACAAATCTCAGCCTCTCCGCCGATCTAGTAAGGTTCCTCACCCACCTGAGAGATACTTAGGTTTTCTCTATGACAGCGGGAGCAAGGATTGCATCATGAGATGTTGACCCAACTTGTTTCGAGCAGGCCATCAGGAGTGGGACTCTGTAAGAATGGCTGGATGCTTAGCAATCTGAGATGGAATCCTTATACACCAAAAAAGTATGGACTTTGGTTGCTTTATCTGAAGGGTTAAATCCCCATCAGGAGCAAGTATATCTTGAGAAGATTACTAGGTGTACATGAAAAAGTTGAGACTTTCAAAGCTAAGGCTTATTACAACAGGTTTTTATCATCGACCAGGTGTGGATAATGATGAAACCTTTTCTAGTGTCTATGCTTAAGTCCATCCAGTTCCTACTTGCCATTGCTACATACCATAACTACGATATCTGGTGGTTGGGTGTCATGACTGCTGTTCTAAATGATGATTTAGAAGAAGGCGTCTGTAAGTACACAGCCAGAGGGCTTCATAGACATTGGGAGCAGCGGAAACATGTGCAAGTTTCTTTATGAGATAAAACAGGCATCGCAGAGTTGGAATGTCTGTTTTGATGTGGTAGTCAAAGAGTTTGACTTCATCAAAATGGTAGATGAACCTTGTATATACAAAAAGGTAGTAGAGAGTATGGTGATGATCCTCGTATTGTACGTGGATGGCATACTCTTGATAGGGAAGGAGTTTCCTATGCTACGCTCGGTCAACCTCCTCTTATCATATGGATTCTCCATAAGGATCAAAGTGATACCTCCTAAATCCTAGGTTTTATATCTATGAGATAGATGTAATTGGATATTAGGATTCTCACTAGTTGTAGTGAGTTGGTATCAATCGATCCTGGGGAGAATCGCTGGAATGGTTCCACGGTGGTAAGGTCGACTGAATGTCAGTCACAGGCATTGTCTTTACCCTCAGTGGAGGGAAGGTATATTGGAAGAGTTCCAAGCTAGATACCGTGACTTACTAGACGATTAAAGGCAAGATACATCACTACCAAGGATGCTACCAAAGAAATAGTCTGGGTGTACACCAGTTCATGAGATGAACTTCGTTCCTACCATTGTGTGACAATGGAGTAGTGGCTTATGCCTAGGAACCCCAGTCCCATCAGAGATCCAGACATATTCTTAGGCAGTATCGCCTGATCATGGAGATGGTTGATCTCCAGGGAGATCGAGATTAGGAGAGTAGACACAGAGAACAACAATGCGGATCCACTCACAAAGGCCTATTTCCCAGTAGAGACTTTTATGGGATGGTTGGGTATGAGATACTTCAAACCACAGCTGATTGTTGGGTATGCGATACCACAACAGATGGCCCTAGTGCAAGTGGGAGATTGTTAGTTATAAGTATGCCCTAGAGGCTATTACTGTACACGCGTTGTATATTGTAGTGGATGCTTAGACATATATAGGGAGGACTTTCTTGCTCGACATAATAGTACGCTATCTTGTTATTCTTTATCTTAACATGTACTCTGATTGTCTTTATGTCACATTTTGATAAAGCCCTTAGGATGAGTACTTGACTACCAGGACTATGATGCGGATCATACTAGTGGGGACAGTGTAGTCGCTAAGTACATCCTTCAAATGTTCCTAGTCGTGGGAGTATCGAGACAGGGCATCGATACTCCAGAGTAGACTAGCGTATGCGTTTCTTGACCCATATGATGGGCGATGGATGATCCCATATCTATTGGTGTTTGACATCAGAGAAGGTATACGGGTACTTAGTGGAGACTGGGTACACTGGACGGACTCGTCGAGATCTCCCAGATGGTATTATACCTCACGTCAGATGGCAGTTCTCTGGTGACACTGGTACAGAGTAGTCTGTAGACCCGAGATCGTCATAGAGTCTTGTGTGATTCCCACTATGCTTTGATTTCCATCATACCACATCCAAGAGGGCGTGCAAAAAGGTGGCTTTTGGGTACAATCCCAAATCACATGAAGGCAATGAGCGATAGGAGGGGATTCGTCTCTCCCGGTATAGGGAGTTGATGTTGCGCTGTGTTCGATTGGCTATAACTGGAAATCCCTGGCCAGAGTTGCTGAGATTTACTGGTAAGTGTTACCAGTAGTTTCTCAAACTGTTATGGACCATATATCTGTTGGAGATAGTGCCCTCAAAGTCAATTATTGGATCGCATGTATGTGATTGCAATGATTGAGGCAGGACCTATACCGATATGACAGTCTTGCTCGAGATGATAGTATGCTATCTAGTTTGTCTTTATCATCGTATACATGCTTTAGTTCGCTATTGCATATTGATAGAGCCCATAGGATTCTTGCTTGACTACCAGCAGTATGATGGCGATCATATACGTGGGAGCTGAGGTCTGTAAGAACATCCTTAAAGTGTCCCTAGTCATAGGAGTTTCGAGACAGGGCATCGATACTCCAGAGTAGACTAGTGTATACAGTCGAGACCCCGACGAGGGGCGATGGCCAGTCTCACAAGCCATTGGTGTCAGTAGGATCACCTAAGATGTATACAGGTGCTCATTGAGTTATGAGTACACCGGACAGGACTCGCCGGAAACCTGCTAGTTGGTATTATACATATCGTTAGATAGCAGTTCCCTTGTGACATGTGTGCAGGTTAGTTCATCGACCTGAGATCGTCATTTGTCTCGTGTGAGTTCCCACTGTGCTTAGATTACTACCCTACCACGCTCAAAGGAGTTGTGCAAACAGGTTTTAGTTGGGTACAGTCCTGAGCCACATTAGAGGAAAGTGAGCGGATCGTCGGGGATTCGTCTCTCCCGGTATTGGGGGTTGATATCACGCAGTGCACGGGTGGCCATCACTAGGAATCCTCGGCCGAGGTAGTGGAGAATTACTGATTTGGATCATTAGTTTCTCAAGAGGTGATGGGCTTCATGCCGACACGATTTATCGCGTTATTAGGGGTCTGACTTTATCCACCCCCTAGACTCGATATGCGATACTCTTTAGACGAATGGACCGGACTGTATATACATTGTCACTGTCAGGCTCAGTAGGGTTTATAGATGAGTTCGCTCGTCAGCTTCCCTTCCAATCAATACATAGGCAAAACGTTACTTGCAGCTTGTACCTCTGACGTGCTAGTGGTTATACCCAGTGCCTGTGTGTTGATGAGTCATTAGAGTCCTCCACAGACACTTTCCCAAGTTCGGGCGAAACGTTGTAGAGGCCGTATGGTGATATGGCAAGGTTCGGAAAAAGCACGTGCGTTTTCACACGTGTCGTTTTTCGGGCAGATAATACTGGTAGGCTTTGGTTTAAGCCGGAACCCAGTATTATACTGTATAGATATAATATCTTTGTCTCAGTTGCATTTGTATTCGGTCGTAATACAAATGCGGGTATGTTTATACTGATACGGGGTTATCCTGAAATTTGTTTCAGGATCACTTTTGGAAGTTGCCAGTTTCCAGTTTTCTATCAGCCGTATTTAACATTCGGTTAAATATGGATTTATCTTTTCTTGGGATTTGTATGGAAGCTTCTAGAAGAGGTGACTAGGATGGTGACTAAGATGGTGAGGTGGCTTTGTTCATTAATGGTGCATTAATATGTTGATGACTATGTATTATGAATCATCACTTTCTTTAATGCATTCATACTAGGTGTATTATGACTCATTCATTTGTATTAGTGCTTATTCTCACCATCCCTCTTCCTACACTCACCCTCCCTCTCCTTTATATGGCCGGCCACCTCCTTGAGAGGATGATATGGTTGTTGCTTGCAAAAAAATTAGGATTTTGGTTCATGGAAATTTATATACTTCATTTTCTCATTTCGTATCGATCCAAAAGGAAACTTCATTAACCGTTCGTCCATAACCTTGGACGTAACAAGACAAAGTGTTCTACTTATTCTCTACTTCATCTTGGTCGTCTCTTTTAGCAAACTTGACGATCGAGTTACGTCGATTCAGAGGCGGGAGCCCGTTTAAAGATCCGTCGACGTGGTGCCACCTGGACGACAAGATTGAAGATTCAGGAGATCGGAGCAGCCGCAACAAAGCGTGGGATGATGGTTAAAGACCGAAGGACTCGGATCATTCGGTATAACGTTTCTACCCCTTTGTAGTTTGTTAGTTTAGCTTTAATGGCAGATCCGGGTTACGGTACACGATAGCGCCAGTTTCATTAAAAGTTTTTGTTCCGCATTTGGCGTCTGTTATACGGCCGGGGCGCTACCGTGGACTTACAGTGGTATCAGAGCCTCACCATTAAGCTATACTAACTTGTGCTAACACGTTTAAAATATCGATCGAACGAATTTCGCAAAACTACATTTTTCAAGCACCTGGGTTTCTGTCGATTTTTAAAAGGGCCTAAAAATAATTTTACATATCACAGAAAAGCGTGCAGGGTTTTTTAAGCACACTGGAAAAATTTGGACACGTGTTCCCACATGATCACCGCGGAACCGCGGCGCTTTTGAAGGAACAGTGCATCAATTTTTCCCAGTAGGCTTTATTTGGAAATTGTGGGTTTTTGGTATATTCTTTTGGGCCTAGATTTTATTACTGTACACCAGTTGTTCGTGGGGCCCACTTCTTAATATTTAGTCGATCGAAATTTTAAACATGTTAGTATGCAGTATTTACATTATATCTCTGACCGCGAATGTCATTTGATCGGTAAACCGCGTCTGATTGCTATAGTTCTTTTAGACGGGTTTACGAACGTGACATTCGCGTTGATGTTCTGTGTTGTGCTGTGATGTTGCGGATATGTCGTGGTGGATAGCAGGGTGCAATGATAGTGCAGTTTGGATTTATTTGTACATTTGATATTGCGGGGCGAGCGTCCAACATGTGGACTGCCGTCACTGCCTGTTTGTATAATATTCTTTTGGGGCACGACCGGGTCGAGGTCGATGTACCCATTGTATATATTTTTTATTTTCTGTACTAGGTTTATCCCGCGAAGGAGTGCACGGATAGCCGGGTTCTGGAGGGCAATGGGTCCGTATCTCATGGCTTTGAGAGGCAAAGGGACCTCACTCTAGAATTGGCAGACTATTCGCCGCACTCGTAGGGGGTACAGGTTGACCCAAGGAGGGGTGCTCAATTTACCGGATTCTGTGAAGTGCCGGGTGTTCCATTCACTATGTTGTGGGGACCACCTCACTTCAGGTTTTGGCGGGTAACTTTCCGCACCCGTAGGGGTCTAGGTTTCATTGCACAGGCTATCCACACGACCAGGGGAATGTCAGGTTTCAGCAGCGGCTCTGTGAAACCCGGGGATCCCAGATTATCTGTATTGTTCTGTGATGCTTATTACTTTTCTGTAATGTTGCATATTATCACGCCTGGAGCGATTATTGTATATTGGTAAATATACTATTAGATGTTGTATATGTTTTACACCGGCGCTAGTCCAGCCCCCGCTCTGTCGTTAGTTAAGTAACCTAACGGGTGATGACGGGACCCAGTGGCGAATGCGGATGGCATATACGTACATTATATTTTCGTTCTTTTTTGGTGTGATTAATTGATGGGAATGCATTGATTCTTATCAATGCAAAGATAAAAACAAACTTTATTTGATGTTGTTGGAACCAATTTTAAAAGGTGTTATTACAAAGATGTTTCCTTTTGCTTTGCATAGTGATATTCAGTTAGAATATCCCGCACCTCATTCGACGAGGCAAGGGCCGTGATCCCTTCACCGGGAGTGACCCCTTGGGCAGAAGTTTGCGTCAGGGTAATAACTTTAATATAGTCGATTACAAGTTCCTTTGCATCGCGGTATTCATATAGAATATCCTGCACCTCATTCCATGAGGAAAGAGCCGAGATCCCTTCACCGGGAGTGACCACTTTAGACAAAACGTTTTCGTCACTATATTTTTATAAAAAGCTATCAGTTTTCTTCAACGAGATCAAGTTCATTACGTTAAAGGTTAAAAACCAGTCGTAGCCCTCCGTCATGTCTTATGGATGGTCAGCAGTATTCAAGCTATGTTTGTTTGGCCAAAGTCAAGGCATAGTGTTTGGTAGTTGCTGGTTATTCATATGTTGCGTAGATAGATGCGTTGGTTTGGGACAGTCGTATTACCTTGTTGGCCAAATTCAAGGGTATGTACGGGTGGGTTCAAATTAACCTGGATTATGACGGGTAGAACTTGGCATATGACTTATAATGGGTTGGCCAAAGTCACGATTATAAGAGCATGGGGCAAAAATCACATCGGGAGTTTCAAACATACAGCAAACTTTCCAGGCATGCGCATACCTTCTGGAGTGTGATAACTTGAGTGGCTTCCATTAAGTTATCATACGATGATAGTTGGATCGCGATTCACACTGATGAGTTGGTTTACTCTTCGGGTGATCCCGACTAATTCTTCTTTTAGGTTTGGAGGAGAATTTGAGATTACAGTGGGAAGTTTCCTGATTAGATAAAGTGATAACCATTCTTATCTAGGTTAGAGTGCACGCAGAGTGTTTCTTTTCTCTCTCTCTTTGGCAGCGACCTTTGACCGACCCAAGACTATAACTCAGTGACTAAGTAGACCGAAACTTCTTAAAATACTGGCTTTTGGATTGTCTAAAGTTGCATAAGTCATTGTCGCTCCTTCTTTTTACCCTTTGTATTTCTCAGAACACCCCGTATTACTACGGACATCCACTTCCATTGGATAGATCCATCGTATGGTTATATACGAACTCGAAGGGACTTCTTCGAGGATGGATCCAGGTTCAGGAGAAATAGAATTGATTATTCAGTTGTCTTTTATTATCACCTTCTCTCAGGTTGCGAGGGCTCCTTAGTTTAGGAGAGTACACCTATTACGCTTATTGGATAGTCTTATTCCAAACCATAGGCTGGTGCCGAAAAGTAGGGAATGAAGAAAACCAATTAGCCTAAGTAGGGTGTGCAGAAGGTAATAACTAAAGACAAAATAAAGGGATTAGAAAGAGGGCAAAGTAAATTGCGACTGTTATCATTCACGACCAAACCGCGTATTTTATCACCACTCCTATTTCACCTTTAATGGAATAAGGTATTATTCAGTTGTCTTTTATCATCACCTTCTCTCAAGTTACGAGTATTCCTTGGTTTAGGAGGGTACACCTGTTATGTTTACTGGATAGTCTTCTTCCAAACCATAGGCTGGTGCCGAACGGTAGGGAAGGAAGAAAACCATTTAGCCTAACGATGGTGTACAGAAGGTAACGACTAAAGACAAATAAAGGGATTTGGAGAGATTGCAATGAAATATAAGGTTAAAGTCATGAATTGGATTATGGAAGAGGCATTACTAGGAATACCAGAATACCCCTATGAAACATTTTGATATTTCTGTGCATTGTTAAAAGAAAACTGCTTTCCCGATTAGATACTTACTCCAGGGTATGTATTTACCAGGTTTGATTCTCACATCTGTATGGTTTTACAGATGATGAGTGGGAATAAGTTATTGGGAATTAGGTGATCATCCTCATTATATCGGAATTCGTTGCAATTGGTGATATTTGAGGAAATCGCTTGGGTACAGTTTTCAACCTACGATACACAAGTTTAGAGTTATTCAACTCAGCGGACTTATACAGAGTATTGTAGGTTGTCCAGTGTCCGTCAGGACAAAGGGGTAGGTCCTCGTACTATGTTCTGTTTACTTGTGACTTCTCTAGTTTTTTAGACAAGTGTTTCGTAGAAATACAATGTCTAAGTTTTGAGAAGTTGTGGGTATAAGAATAAAGTAGAGAACCAGGTATCACAAGTATCGGGATTCTTCAAAGAGATCGAAGATGTAGATTCTTGTGATTAGTATTCAGTTGATAGTAATGGTTTTGAGAAACTCGTTTCTCATTCAGGTTACTCATAATTGGATAGATTCCTAAGTTGAGTAATGCTGAGTAGCCACTCTCCATTAAGTTGATATGCACTGGAGACAGTTGCATGATTTGAATCTGGTTCCAATTAAATTAGTGCCTCTGTTTCTATATTGGATATAGAATGGTTCATATCTTAACGATGTTAAGGTAAGGGGAGTTGTCCAGCTTATGCTTAAAATCAGACACTGGATAACTCAAGGCACGTTTCTGTAATGGCAGTTTGTGGGTTGACCCTGGTTTTGACGAGAGTTGACATTTCTACCGTATGGAAGATCAATAGTGATATTGTTCTTGACTCGCCACAGTTTTATTAAAATGGACTTTTTCAGAAAACATTAGTGGGAGTATGGTAGAACTTGAAGTGATTCCAGAACCGCAAACGATTACGGAAAATTTAATAGGACCTATATATTCAATCAGGTTTGACATTCCAATAGCCACTCCGCAGATATGGTGGGTAACCTCAGACACCCGAGAGGTACTCCGGTAGCCTCAAGGACGGTGACATGAAGGTTCTTGTTTACCTAGACTTGACACTACGGTTGATCCAGGCTATAAGACCCGGCAGGAGGATAAGTATAGCGTCGTTCTAAATTAGCTTTAGAAGTGAACGTATATATTATTCTTCCAGAGGGTTATCGTAGTCAGTGGGAGCAGCGGAAGTTTAGTGGATAAGTAGCTTATGTCTATTTATAGACTTCAGCAGTTATAGCGGAGATTAGATCATCTAATTTTGATGTAATAGTCATGGCTTTGACTTCATCAGAATAGGGGATGGATCTGTTAAGAAGATAGTAGGGTGTAATGTCCTGGTATTTGGATGACATACACAGAGTAGGAAGTAAAATTCCTGTACTACAATCGGTTGTACTTTGGTCGTCATACAGTTGTTTCTCCATAAAGGAATTGGATATAATATCTGACATTCTGGTTACTAGATCTATGGTTTTAGATCTAGATTTGGGTAGTTTCCCAATGTAGGTACTTTGACAGTATTCTAATAGTATTTTAGAATAGAAGACACCTGGCATGGTGGTGTACCTGCAGGTGATGGAGTCACCCTCTCTAAAAGTGTCTTAGAGACTAAAGGAGAGAGGGATGTGCATGATTGGCAGATCACATGCTTAGGCAATTGAGTCAATCATGAAAAGTCAAGTACGACACCAGATATTGTCTTTGCACAAGATGCGATAAGTTTATATTAATCCAATCCTGGAGAAACATAAGGAAGCAGTTTTAGAACATAAGTGCATGTTCTACGGATTTGATGACGGCAGCCTCCTTCGGGAGACGGTTATCATTCCAAGCTTCCAAGGTGACATGGATGACAGAGTGATTGTCAGAGTTATAGTTTTCCCTCTGACAAGGGACAGTATTATGGACAGGTGGTCCAAGAGGATACTGTGGGAGGCATGGTGCTGGATACTGATTAGGTTCAGTTATCGATACAGTCTAAGAAGTTTGGATTTGAAGTTCATTTATGAACTAGGTCCCATCAGATATCCAGACATATTCTAAGACAGGTATTACTCGATTCAGGAGATGGTTTTCTCCGCGAATTTGAGATTTAGAGAGATATAGAAAAAATCATCAGGGCGGATCCACTCACTGAGGCTATTTCTCTAACATAAGAGTTTTACAAACAAGCTTTGTGAAACTGATTAGTAGAGGAGTTGGATGTTCGGTATCACCCGGGCTGTGAGTATGCGACATCGCAATAATTATCCTTGAGTGCAAGTGGGAGATTGTTGGAGATAGTGCCCTCAAAGTCAATTATTAGATTGCAGGTACGTGATTGCAATGATTGAGACATGACCTATACCGATATGACAGTCTTGCTCGAGATGATAGTATGCTATCTGGTTTGTCTTTATCATCGTATACATGCTTTAGTTCGCTATTGCATATTGATAGAGCCCATAGGATTCTTGCTTGACTACCAGCAGTATGATGGCGATCATATACGTTGGAGCTGGGGTCTGTATGAACATCCTTAAAGTGTCCCTAGTCGTGGGGGTTTCGAGACAGGGCATCGATACTCCAGAGTAGACTTGTGTATACAGTCGAGACCCCGACGAGGGATGATGGCCGGTCTCACAAGCCATTGGTGTCAGTAGGATCACCTAAGATGTATACAGGTGCCCATTGAGTTATGAGTACACCGGACAGGACTCGCCAGGAACCTGCTAGTTGGTATTATACATATCGTCAGATAGCAGTTCCCTGGTGACATGTGTACAGGTTAGTTCATCGACCTGAGATCGTCATTTGTCTCATGTGAGTTCCCACTGTGCTTAGATTACTACCCTACCACGCTCAAAGGAGTTGTGCAAACAGGTTTTAGTTGGGTACAGTCCCGAGCCACATTGGAGGCAAGTGAGCGGATCGTCGGGGGTTCGTCTCTCCCGGTATTGGGGGTTGATATCGCGCAGTGCACAGGTGGCCATCACTAGGAATTCTCGGCCGAGGTAGTGGAGAATTACTGATTTGGATCAGTAGTTTCTCAAGAAGTGATGGGCTTCATGCCGACACGATTTATCGCATTATTAGGGGTCTGACTTTATCCACCCCCTAGACTCGATATGCGATACTCTTTAGATGAATGGACCGGACTGTATATACATTGTCACTGTCAGGCTCAGTAGGGTTTATAGATGAGTTCGCTCGTCAGCTTCCCTTCCAATCAATACATAGGCAAAACGTTACGTGCAGCTTGTACCTCTGACGTGCTAGTGGTTATACCCAGTGCCAGTGTGTTGATGAGTCATTAGAGTCCCCCACAGACACTTTCCCAAGTTCGGGCGAAACGTTGTAGAGGCCGTATGGTGATATGGCAAGGTTCGGAAAAAGCACGTGCGTTTTCGCACGTGTCGTTTTTCGGGTAGATAATACTGGTAGGCTTTGGTTTAAGCCGGAACCCAGTATTATACTGTGTAGATATAATATCTTTGTCTCAGTTGCATTTGTATTCGATCGTAATACAAATGCGGGTATGTTTATACTGATACGGGGTTATCCTTAAATTCATTTCAGGATCACTTTTGGAAGTTGCCAGTTTCCATTTTTCTATCGGCCGTATTTAACATTCGGTTAAATACGGATTTATCTTTTCTTGGGATTTGTGTGGAAGCTTCTAGAAGATGGTGACTAGGATGGTGAGGTGGCTTTGTTCATTAATGGTGCATTAATATGTTGATGACTATGTATTATGAATCATCACTTTCTTTAATGCATTCATACTAGGTGTATTATGACTCATTCATTTGTATTAGTGCTTATTATCACCATCCCTCCTTCTACACTCACCCCCCCTCTCCTTTATATGGCCGGCCACCTCCTTGAGAGGATGATATGGTTGTTGCTTGCAAAAAGATTAGGATTTTGGTTCATGGAAATTGATATACTTCATTTCCTCATTTCGTATCGATCCAAAAGGCAATTTCATTAACCGTTCGTCCATAGCCTTGGACGTAACGATATAAAGTGTTCTACTCATTCTCTACTTCATCTTGGTCGTCTCTTTTAGCAAACTTGACGATCGAGTTGCGTCGGTTCAGAGGCGGGAGCCCGTTTGAAGATCCGTCGACGTGGTGCCACCTGGACGACAAGATTGGACATTCAGGAGATCAGAGCAGCCACAACAAAGCGTGGGATGATGGTTAAAGACCGAAGGACTCGGATCATTCGGTATAACGTTTCTACCCCTTTGTAGTTTGTTAGTTTAGCTTTAATGGCAGATCCGGGTTACGGTACACGATAGCGCCAGTTTCATTAAAAGTTTTTGTTCCGCATTTGGCGTCTGTTATACGGCCGGGGCGCTACCGTGGACTTACAATATCGACACGACTTATCAAGCTACTGGGGTCTGACGTTTACCTCCCCTAGACGAGATATGCGAACTATCAGACGAAGAGACCGGACTGTACGGGAGTGTTACTGATTGGATTCGCAGGAGAATGTACAGGCTTGCTTGTTGATCTTCTGATCGCTCAATACCTGGGTGGTTGTTACGTTTAGCTGACCGCTTGCAGCTTGTGGGTGTTTGATATGATCATCACCTACTGCCGGCGTATTGACGATTCTTTAGAGTCCTATAGAGGTTTCCTGGCTCAGGCAAATCAGAGTAGGAGCACATATGTGATATGTGCGGGACCGGTAATAATATGTGTATGCGATACCGTATTAGATTCTCGTGATATGAGATATCGGCCGGGTATATGAGATATAGCCGGGTCATCGGATCAAGTGTTGATTCGATGAACTGATACAGATAATATTAGTCGGTTATTTGTGAAATAGCCGGTTTATCGGTTCAAGTGTTGATTCGATAATTTAATGTATAATTATATATTTGATATATTATATTACATTAACTAATATTAGCTCACTAAAAGATTCTTTTTCTCACTCGGGTAATACATTGATATATGTGTGATATATGTTAATTGTATTATTTTATTTTGTTACAATAAATATTGTATATGTGATATATAATATTGTAACATGTTATGGTTATAAATGCAATATGATTTGTGGAGTTTAAATATGGTTAGGGTTTGGATTAGGGTTAAGCTTTCATGAAGCTTTCAAGAAACTTCTTGAAGCTTTGACTTTGACTTGGATATTTTGCATACATATTTCCTTAACCCAACCCAACCCTTTAACCATAGTTGATTCTCTACATGGGTTATGTCTTCATACTTAACCCATGGTTGCATTTCTAACCACACACAATTCATTATTCATCACAAATGGTTTTGGACTTCTTTTTCTTCCTTTTATGAAAAGCTTTCTAGCTTTTTCATTAGTGATGAAAATGAGTGAGATAAAGAAAACAAATGAGAGCTAAATTCCTACTTCATCATCCTCATCTATTCTAGCCACTTAGATTAGGGTGTTTGCTTTTCTAATACTTGATTAGTTAAGCAAAAGCTTGGGCTTGAGTTTCTTCAAAGTAGATCATCTTTGTTATCGAAGATCAGAAGCAAGCTTGCATCTTTCTCTTCATGGAGCCTCTCTAGAGTCCGGGTACTCGATGATTGCAGCGAATGGACCTCAACATGAAGGTTTAGATGTGAAGGAACGGACTACAAAGGTTGTAATCCCTAACTCTTAGAAGTAAAGTTGTTTACTTGCTATTGTTTTCACCTAATCTCTAGTCTAAGATCATGGTTAGGGTTGTTCGGCACGTCTAAAATTTAAATCGGGCATGGTTGATGCCTTGTAGAACCTTGTGAGAGTGCCTAGTAACCCTACAGCATCATCTTCGGGTGTGTTCATTACAGAGAACCGTTTCTCAGTATCCTTTACGTCCTGGGTATGAGATACCGGATCAGGATCCCGCATATGTAATCTGTTACATGGGCTACAGATAGGTAGAGAACTGAGAAAAGGTGATAAGTTTTAAGAGGTAGAAACGGCGCAATTGTTGCAGCCAAGTCTATTGGCAGTTATCACCCTGTATTACCAAATACATTGATTCTGAACGAATGTTATTAGATACCGAACTTGATATACAACATCATATCAGTCTCTTTATCAGTAAAGAAGGATATAATTTTGTATTGTTGGATAATGTTTTGAACATTTCCTATATCAAGTGTTGATCGGTTCAGGCACGTTATATAAAAGCATATACGTTCTAAATCAAACTACAGCTCCTAACATATAGAACACACACAAGAGGAAAAGTTCAAAAATGAACGAATCCTTCTTAAGGCATTATAGACTAGGTCATATCAATGCGACCCGGCTAACTAAGTTACATTTAGATGCATATTTAAATCTATTTGAATTTACATCTTATGAAACTTGTCAGTCAAGTCGTAAAGATAAGATGGCCATAGCTCTGTTTATTGGAAACAGAGAAAGAGTTAGTGAACTCTTGGGATTGATACATGCTGATGTATGAAAGTCCCCTGTCTACACATGCCAGGACCGGTTCTTTATACTTCATTACATTCACTGTTCATCTCTCAAGATTCAGACATATGTTCCTGTTGAAACACATGTCTGAAGCTTTTGAGAAATTCATAGAATAT
This sequence comes from Agapanthus africanus, assembly GCA_030015575.1. NCBI lineage: Eukaryota > Viridiplantae > Streptophyta > Magnoliopsida > Asparagales > Amaryllidaceae > Agapanthus > Agapanthus africanus. The sequence goes on from CM057344.1 coordinate 232,396,858, forward strand.
AAGTCAGAAGTAGAGAACAAAAACGGGTATAAGTATTATGTCCTTTGATGAGATCAAGGAGGAGAATACTTAAGCACGGAATTCCTGGACTATTCTAAGGGAGAATGAGATTCTCTCTCAGCTTTACTCCTCCGTATACACCACAGCACGTCGGTGTATCGGGGCGGAGCAATCGCACCCTATGTGATATGGTGTGCTCTATGATGAGTACCACAAAGTTACCTATTTCCTTTTGGGAGTTATTCACTTGAGAAGCTGCATACCTATTGAATAGGGTTCCATTCAAATCAGATGCCTACCACTCCATATGTGATATGGTATGGGAAGAGCCCATCTCTTAAGGATGTTAAGATTTGGGATTGTCCGGCCTATGTCTAAAAGCAAAATCTGGACAAACACGAGGTAAGGTCAGTTCTGTGGAAGTTTGTTGGATATCCCAAGCATTCGCAAGGGAATATCTTCTACCCCACTGAGGAATAAAAGGTGTTTTGTTTCTCAGCATGCCACCTTTGGGAAAGGGAATTTCTTGTGAAGAAATTAGTGGTCATGAGGTAGAACTGGAAGGAGTTCCAGCTATACAAACTGCAACTGATGATTTGGTAGAACCGGAGGATTCAATAGCTTTCCAACGAACCTCAGCCTCTCCACCGATCTAGTAAGATTCCTCATCCGCTTGAGAGATACTTCGGTTTCTCTATGACAGTGGGAGCAAGGATTGCATCATGGGATGATGACCCAACTAGTTTCGAGCAGGCTATCAGGAGTGGGGACTCTGCGAGAATGGATGGATGCTATGCGATCTGAGATGGAATCCATATACACCAACAAAGTATGGACTTTGGTTGCTTTATCTAAAGGGTTAAATCCCTATCAGGAGCAAGTATATCTTGAGAAGATTACTTGGTGTACATAGAAAAGTTGAGACTTTCAAAGCTAAGACTAGTTGTAATAGGTTCTCGTCATCGACCAAGTGTGGATAATGATGAAACCTTTTCTAGTGCCTGTGCTTAAGTCCATCCGGATCCTACTTGCCATTGCTATATACAATGACTACGATATCTGGCGGTTGGATGTCATGACTGCTTTTCTAAATGATGATTTAGAAGAGAGCGTCTATAAGCACACAGCCAGAAGGCTTCGTAGACAGTGGGAGCAGCGGATACATGTGCAAGTTGCTTTATGAGTTAAAGTAGGCATCGCGGAGTTGGAATGTCTGTTTTGATGTGGTAGTCAAAGAGTTTGACTTCATCAAAATGGTAGATAAACCTTATATATACAAAAAGGTAGTAGGGAGTATGGTAGTGATCCTCATATTGTACGTAGATGACATACTCTTGATAGGAAAGGTGTTTCCTATGCTACGCTCGGTCAATCTCCTCTTATCACAAGGATTCTCTATATAGGATCAAGGTGATACCTCCTAAATCCTGGGTTTTGGATCTATGAGATAGATCTAATTGGATGTCAGGATTCTCACTAGGTGTAGTGAGATGGTATCAATCGATCCTGGGGAGAATCACTGGATAGGATCCAGGGTGGTAAGGACGACTGAATTTCAGTCACAGGCATTGACTTTACCCTCAGTAGAGGGACGGTATGTTGAAAGAGTTCCAAGCTAGATACCGTGACAAATCTAAACGATTAAAGGCTAATACATTGCTACCTTAGGATGCTTCCAAAGAGTCAGTCTGGATATATATAAGTTCATGAGATGAACTTCGTTCCTACCATTGTGTGACAATGGAGTTGTGGCTTTGGCTTAGGAACCCTCGTCCCATCAGAGATCCAGACATATTCTTAGGCAGTATCACCTGATAATGGAGATGGTTGATCTCCAGGGAGATCGAGGTAAGGAGAGTAGACACAGAGGACAATAGCACGGATCCACTCATAAAGGCCTATTTCCCAGTAGAGACATTTATGGGATGGTTGAGTATGAGATACGTCAACCACTGCTGATTGTTGGGTATGAGATGCTACAACAGATAGCCCTAGTGCAAGTAGGAGATTGTTAGCGATATGTATGCCCTAGAGGCCATTACTGTACATACGATGTATATTGTAGTGGATTCTTAGACATATATATGGAGGAATTTCTTCCTCGACATGATAGTATGCTATCTGGTTGCTCTTTATCTTAACGTGTACACTGATTGTCTCTATGTTACATGTTGATAAAGCCCTTAGGATGAGTACTTGACTACCAGGACTATGATGCAGATCATACTAGTGGGGACAGTGTAGTCGCTAAGTACATCCTTCAAATGTTCCTAGTCGTAGGTGTATCGAGGCAGGGCATCGATATACAAGAGTAGATTAGCGTATAGCTTCTCGACCCATATAGATGGGCGATGGATGATCCCATATCCATTGGTGTTTGACATCAGAGACAGTTTACGGGTGCTCAGTAGAGACTGGGTACACTGGACGGACTCGCCGAGAACTCCCAGATGGTATTATACCTCACGTCAGATGGCAGTTCTCTGGTGACACTGGTATAGGTTAGTCTGTAGACCCGAGATCGTCATAGAGTCTTGTGTGATTCCCACTGTGCTTTGATTTCCATCATACCACGTCCAAGCGGGCGTGCAAAATGGTGGCTTTTGGGTACAGTCCCGAATCACATGGAGGCAATGAGCGATAGGAGGGGTTTCGTCTCTCCCAGTATAGGGAGTTGATGTTGCGCTATGTTCGATTGGCTATAACAGGAAGTCCTTAGCCAAGGCAGCTTCAAAAATATACTGGTAAGTGTTATCAGTAGTTTCTCGACCCGTTATGAGCCTCACATCGACACGACTTATCGAGTTACTGGGGTCTGATGTTTACCACCCCTAGACGAGATATGCGACATATCAGACGAAGAGACCGGACTGTACGGTAGTGTTACTGATTGGATTCACAGGAGTGTCAGTAGGCTTCCTTGTTGATCTTCTGATCGCTCAATACCCGGGTGGCCGTTACGTTTAGCAGACAGCTTGCGGCTTGTGGGTGTTTGATATGATCATCACCTACTGCCGGCGTATTGACGAGTCTTTAGAGTCCTACACAGGGGTTTCTTGGCTCAAGCGAAAAGGAGTAGGAGCACATATGTGATATGTGCGGTACCAAGATTGATACGATATGAGATACCGTATTCTATTCTCGCGATTCATGACATTGATCGGTTGTATGCGATATAGCCGGGTTATCGGATCAAGTGTTGATTCGATAAGTTGTTACTTTTGATATTAGTCGGTTATAGCCGGATTATTAAATCAAGAGTTGATTTAATAATTTAATGTATAATTATATATTTGATATATTACATTACATTAACTAGTATTAGCTCACTTATGATTTGTTTTCTCACTTTGTGTGCACATTGTACATATGTGATATGTATGTTTGTGTACATACATTGTGTCATGGTTGATGATACATGTTAGATGGGTGTATGAGACTTATACCATGATTAGAGTTAAGATTATGGTTTTTATTTTATCTTAAGATTTAACAAAAGAGTAAGACTTAGTCAAAGTTCTCAAGCTTGGAAGAAGCTTTGAGAAACATTGACAAAGTCCACTCTTTTGTCATTTCCTTAGATATTGCTTAACCCAACCCTTAACCTTAGACCTTGGTTAATTATCTACATGAGTTAAGCATGAGGGATTAACTCAACCATGGGTGAATAATTCATATGGAAATGTTTTCATTTGGATGAATTATTCACAAGAGTTCTTCTTCTTCTTCCTCCTAAAAAAAGCTTGCTAGCTTCAATGGTGGTTTGAGAAAAAGTGTGAGAAAATCAATTCTAAAGTGAGCCCACTTCCTACTTCATCATCCTATACTACTTGCCATGTAGTATAGGGTGTTCTCTTCACAAAGTTCATGACCTGGTGAAGGAATAGCTTGAGTTAGTGTCTCCCCGACATATATCATCTTCGGCCTCGAAGTCTTCGAAGCAAGCACGTTCATTTCTTCTACGGAGCCTCTCTAGAGTCCGGAGCTTGAGATCGCAGCGAAGGGGACTACTTCACGGAGCTATTGAAGAGAAGGACCGGTCTACAAAGGTTGTATTCCTTGCTCTCTTTTCATATTGCAAAGTGTTTGCATATATCTTTCCGTATATTTCTAGTAGACGATCTAGTTTAGGGTTAGCTAAAACGGTAAAATTTTAATTTGGCATGGACGATGCCTCCCGAAAACTTGCTGCCGTCGTAGGTAACCCTTCAGTATCTACGGGGAAAGTCGGGTGGATGGCGTATAGCACCTCCGCAAACATTGATATGGAATATCGTTTGATTATTTTATCCTGATAAATGATATGTGACGGAAATGATTGTAGGATTTACAAACGATAATATGATAGAAGTTGATGCTAATGGACAAATTAACACATGAGAATATAATGATAAGTGAATCATGATAGGTATGAATTTGAAAGAGACCAAGTGTGACGTTTTTTTGATGCGAGATTTTAATGTGATGAACGAGTATACGATGTGATATGATGACTTAGTGTGATATGTCGTTATATGGATTCGAGTCGATATAAGATTGTTGATACCTTTGTAGGTCCCCTGATACGAGTTTGAGATGGATGTGACCTGAGAGATAGGTATATATATATATATATGGATAATGTTTTTTGCATATTGAGTGATATGTCGTACGAGACTTAGATCCGTACCCCCGATGTTGTATAGGTTGATAGAATCCCTAGATTTGTTTTAATGCCGCCGTATGATGGATTTACCGTACGCGATGAGTTTTATCTGTTGATTTATCCATACCCTTGTTTAGAGAAGGCCGTACGATGGATTGTACCGTACGTGATGTTGTGAGGCTGGATGCCGATTGATGGATTCACCAACTCGGATATATTGTAGACACGTATACCTTATACCTTTAGCTGATGATGTACTTTATGCTATGATCATGTTATTCTCATTGCATTAGATGTACCTGTGCTATTACACCTACACCATTATTGATGCCGTATGTTACACTTACATAGATTTGCCGGTTCACACACTTTCATCATCGATAATTGCCATGACACTATTCAGTAGAATTGCTACATCATGCCATGATATATTTGCTATGTTCATATCACTGTTCCACATTGCATGAGATATACGAACATGCTTGCATCCTGTTAAATGTTGCATACATACTGACATGTACACCCACATACTTGGTTACAGCTACATGTACTTCATGCATACATACTGACATGTACACCCACATATCTTGCTATAGCTGCATATACCCCTAAGTGGTATTGTATTGACATGTGATTTTGGGACGTTGATTATTGTGCTATTGCGCTTATGTAATGCATCATACATACTTGCTTACATGTAGATACTTATACCTTGCTACAGTTACATGTATACCACATATGATACTGCACTTGATTTCGGAGGATTTGGGAACCACATGACATATTTTAAAGCTCTATTCATTTAAAAGAGCGGTTTTCCCTTAATATGCTCATATTGCTGTTTTATGTTGCATATATCATATTTACATGGATTTACGCATTGAGATATGGTTTTCATATGAATTCTGGATTTGAGAAACGCGGGATGTTTCAAAAATTTATGTATTGTTTGAAAACCCGGTTTCTCTTGATATGATATTTCAGTGCGTCCACCATGTGATTTCTCGGTTCTGAGATTAGCATGTGATACCTGATTCGAGGAGTGGGAGGCACCGTCTGTGGGTACATGGTGGACCCAGTATAGTACCCCGGGGCGAGAGGTGATTTCGTGGTGTAGACGATGAGCTTGACAGAGGGACCACTACCTACCGGTGATATTAATTGGACTCGGCATATATCTGGGCGATACCAACCGGAGTCATATTCAGACATGCTACGTGGATTTCGGGTGTCGATGTGGACACTCAGGTTCCATGAGATGTACTGGCATCAGGGCCGGTCATGGTGACGGCGCCTGACAGATGAGGATTTACGTGTCGATGCTAGACACGGGTTTCATGATGTTTCGAGTGTCGATATGGACACTCCGGTTCCATGATTTTGTTGTGTCGCGAAGGACACATGTTGATTTATATCCTCATTTTTACCTGCATATGCTTTTATGATGTTTACATGCAGGAGTTGTTGTGTCAGTGGTTGACACGTGGACGAGATCCACTGCATACATGCATTGATTATATTATTGACGAGATCCACTGCATGCATGCATTGATTATATTGTTGGATGTGATCCACTGCATACATGCATTGATTATATTGTTGGATGATATCCACTTGTTGATAGGCATTTATTTGTCGGGGATTCTTAGGCACTCTAGTGAGGGTTTATAAGGCATCAACCATGCCCGAATAAAATTTTAGATGTGCCGAACAACGCAAAGCCGGGATCTGTGCTAGATTATTAGGGTTTAACATGCAAGTAAACATCTTTAGTACTAAGTGTGAGGGATTACAACCTTTGTAGTCCGCTTGTTGAACCCTGTGAATCACGTGAAAGTAGGGACATCCACCCAAAGGAGTATCGTCAGCCCCCCAAAGGGTTCATAAGCTCCGAGTAGAAGTCTCTTCCACGCGATCCACAATCTCCGGGACTCAAGAGAGGCTCCACGACTCGAACGATCCATGCTAGCTTGTAATGTTCCATTTCTCCGATGATCTACGTCGAAGTTGCAATAACTCAAGCTCTCTCACTCAAATGAGGTGAACACCTTAATCTAATGGGCTAGATTAGATGAGGATGATGGAGTAGTATTTATGCTATCTTTTTATATCAAATTCTTACAAGAAATCATCACAAAATGAATAACTAGTAAGCTTTCTCAAAGCTTAAGAGAGAAGAAGATGATGAAAAAGAGTTAATCCTTTTGTGATGAATAATAGAAATGAATATATGAATAATGATGGAACCATGGTCAAAGGATGACAAGGATAACCCTTGTAAAGAATTAACTAGGGCTAGGGTTTGGTTAGGTTAAAGAATGAGTCATGGATAAATATCAACCATAATATCTTCTTCATGACAAAAGGAATTCCTTCTAGAATGTGCAAGAAAGAACTAACCCTAATCAAACCATAACCTTGTTTAATCTCCATTAAACATGTTCCATTATTAATCATATCATGTTGCAATAATATATATCACATATATATTGTATATTTGCAACAAAAGAAAATAAGACAATAAACATATATCGCATATATATCAATGTATAACCCGGTGAGAAAATGAAATAATAAAGTGAGCCAATATTAGATAATGTAATACAATATATCATATATATTATTATACATTAAATTATCGAATCAACACTTGATCCGACAATCCGGCTACATCGAATATAACCGACTAATATATCATGTACCGATTCATCGAATCAACACTTGATCCGATGACCCGGCTCATATATAAATATCACGAGAATATAATACGGTATCTCAAATTGCATTATCCTCGGTCCTGCACATATCACATATGTGCCCCTACTCTGCTTTGCCTGAGTCAAGAAACCTCTGTGTAAGACTCTAAAGAATCGTCAATACGCCGGTAGCAGGTGATGATCATATCAAACACCCACAACCTGCAAGCGGTCAGCTAAACGTAATAGCCACCCAGGTATTAAGCGATCAGAAGATCAACAAGCTAGCCTGTACGTTCTCCTGTGAATCCAATAAGTAACACTCTCGTACAGTCCGGTCTCTTCGTCTGATATTATTGGAGATAGTACCCTCAGAGTCAGTTATTGGATCACAGGCACGTGATTGCAATGATTGAGAGAGGACCTATCCCGGTAGGACAGTCTTACTCAAGATGATAGTATGCTATCTGGTTTATCTTTATCATCATGTACTACTTTAGGTGACCTTACAGGTCACTATTGCACGTTGATAGAGCCACTAGGATTCTTGCTTGACTACCAGCAGTATGAGGGCGATCATATACGTGGGAGCTGGGGTCTATAAGCACATCCTTAAAAGGTCCCTAGTCGTGGGAGTTTCGAGACAGGGTATCGATACTCCAGAGTAGACTAGTGTATACAGTCGAGACCCCGATGAGGGGCGGTGACCGGTCTCACAAGCCACTGGTGTCAGTTGGTTCACCTAAGATGTATACAGGTGCTCATTGGGTTATGAGTACACCGGACAGGACTCGCTGGGAACCTGCTAGTTGGTATTATACCTGAAGTCAGATAGCAGTTCCCTGGTGACATGTGTGCAGGTTAGTTCATCGACCTGAGATCATCATTTGTCTCGTGTGTGTTCCCACTGTGCTTTGATTACTACCCTACCACGGCTCAAAGGAATCATGCAAACAGGTTTTAGTTGGGTACAGTCCCGAGCCATATGGAGGCAGTGAGCGGATCTGCAGGGGTTCGTCTCTCCCGGTATTGAGGGTGAGTTCGCGCTGTGTCTAGGAGAGCCAGTACATGAAAAGTCTTTGGCCAAGGCAGGAGATTTACTGGTAGGTATTCCAGTAGTATCTCAAGGTGTTCTGGGATGATCTCCGACACGACTTATACCGCTTTTGGGGGTCTGACTTTTACCAACCCCCTAGGCCCGCCATGCGATGCTCATAGACGAACGGACCGGACAATATGGATATTGTCACTGACAGGCTCAGTAGGGTGTCAGGATGAGTTCGCTCATCGACGTCCCTTTTGGTCAATAGCTGGTAGCCCGTCACGTATGGCTAATACCTCTGACGTGCTAGTGGTTAAATCCACAGCCATAGTATTGACGAGTCTTTAGAGTCCCCTACATACAGTTGCTCAAGTTTCGGGTGAAACGCTGTAGAGCCCGTATAGAGATATGGCAGGGTTCGATCAGATACGTGCGGTATTGCACGGATCATGATCGGACGGTTAATACTAGCAGGCTTTGGTTTAAGCCGGATTCTAGTATAGTACAGTGTAGATTTTGTCTCATTGCATTTGTATTTCGGTCGGAATACAAATACGGGTATGTATATACAGTAGCGGGTTTTCCTGTAATTTATTACGGGATCAGTTTTTTCGGAGTTGCCAGATTGTTTTCCGTTTCGGCCATATTTCTTTGTATCTTCCATTGGCTGAAGATTGGTGGAGGAGGGCATATTTGCATTTGGGCAAATAAGCATTTTGGAGGGTTGTCTTTGCATATTGTTGCATCATGATGGTGCACTATCATGGACTCCATGACTTCATGATTGCTTGACTTTGGGTATGATGATTAGTTGATGGAGTATTGGTTTTGGTTGATGATCATTGCTTATCATCATCACCTTTTCTCTCTCTTGCATTATTATGTAGGCTCACTTCTTTTTCCATTCCATTTTTTTGACTCCATTTCTCATTTTCCTCATAAGAAGAGGCCGGCCACACATGAAGGGGCTGCCCAATTTTGTGTGCGGATTTTTGGTTCTCTTGTTCTTGCAAAATTCCCCAACTTCATCTCCAAAAATTCCACATCTCATTCCTCCACAAAAGGGCAACTTCTAGTGACCCCAAATGAGACATAACACTACACTACATTCTACAGCAAATCTTGGGCACGTCGGCTCGCCAACTTCGTGCCCGAGTTGCCTCGGTCCAGAGCTGGGAGCCCGTAAAAGAAGCCGGCGACGTGGTGCCCTTCCGGCGAGGAGGTGAAGACCGAACATTCCGCGGGAGATCGGGACGACGACGAGAAGACCGAAAGACACGGATTGCTTAGTATATCTCTCTACCCGTTATTTAGTTAGCTAGCATTAGTTTAATGGCCCGATCCGGGACTTTTGTGTGCGGTGGTGCCGGTTTAAAAGTTTAAAGTAAATCATCGCTTCCGCATTTTGGCCTCGGAAAGACGGCCAGGGCGCCGCCGTGCACTTACACTGGTTTCAGAGCCAGGCCATTAACCTAGTCTAGCTTGGTCTAATGTGTTTACATCTTCGATCGAACAAAATTCCAAAACTCGCGATTTCAATGCATCAGTTCTCTGTCGAAATTTTTTTGGCTCCAAAAATTTTTCAGGTTGTTGCAGAATACTGTTCAGGAAATTATAAGACATCTGTGAAAAAATGGTAGCGTGATGCTGTAGAACCACTGCGGAATCGGGGCCAAAACCCCCTTGGCATCGCGGTTCCGCCGCAGTACAGTGTCTTCGCTGCACCATTTTTCCACAGTGATCTTTGTACAGGGAAATTGGGATTTTGGAATATTCTTTTTGGGCCCAGAATTTCTTTAAGTGCTACAGTAGTTCATGGGGGCCCAGTTAGGAAAATTTGATCGATCGAAAATTTTAAACACATTAGTTCACAGTATTTACATTATATCTGCGACCGTGAATGTCACTCGATCGGTAAATCCTGTCTAACTGCTATAGCCGGGTTAGACGGATTTGCGAACGTGACATTCACGTTGATGTTCTGTGTTGTGCTGTGATGTTGCGGATTGGTTGTGGGGGATAGCCTGGATGCAATGGTAGTACAGTTTTTGTTGTATTATGTACATTTGATATTGCGGGGCGAGCTTCCAACATGTGGACTGCCGTCACTGTCTGTTTGTATATTATTCTTTTGGGGCACGACCGGGGTGAGGTCGATGTACCCGTTGTATGTATATTTTACTTTCTGTACTAGGATTACCCCAAGGTGGGGTGCACGGATAGCCGGATTCTAGAAGGCAACGAGCCCGCATCTCATGGAATTGAGACGGAGGAGGCTTTACTCTAGAATTGGCGGGCTATTCGCCGCACTCGTAGTGGGTACAGGTTGACCCAGGAGGGGTGCCCAACTTACCGGATTCCGTGAAGTGTTGGGTGGTCCATTCACGTTGCTGAAGGGGGCTGCCTCGCTTCAGGTTTTGGCGGGTAACTTGCTACGCCCGTAGGGGTCTAGGATTTCATTGCACAGGCTATCCACACGACCAGGGGAACGTCGGGTTTCAGTAGCGGCTCTGTGAAACCCGGGGATCCCAAATATCTGTATTGTTCTGTGATGCTTATTACATTTCTGTGATGTTGCATTTTATCACGCCTTGAGCGAAATATTATATATTGATATATATACTAGTAGATGTTGTATATGTTTTGCATCCGCGCTAGTCCAGTCCCCGCTCTGTCGTTAGTTAACTAACCTAACGGGTAATGACGGGACCCAGTGGCGAATGCGGATGGCATATACGTACGTCATTATTTTCATTCTTTATGTAGTGTAATCAATTGATGGGACTGCATAGGTTCGGATCAATGCAAGCTAAAAAAACCTATTCTGATGTTGTTGGAACACTTTTTCAAAAAAAGCTGTTATTGCAAGGGCATTCTCTTTTGTTTTGCACAGTGGTATTCGGTTATGAATATCCAGCACCTCAGTCGATGAGGCAAGGGCCGAGATCCCTTCACCGGGAGTGACCCCTTGGACAGAAGTTTGCGTCAGGGCAATAACTTCACTATAGCTGATTACTTTTACTTTGTATCGTGGTATTCAGTTGGAATATCCTGCACCTCATTCTATGGGGAAAGAGCCGAGATCCCTTCACCGGGAGTGACCTCTTTAGCAAAGGTTTTCGTCACTATATTTTTATAAAGCTATCCAGTTCCTTCAACGATATCAAGTTCATTACGTTAAAGGTTTTCGCCAGAAACCATTCGTAGCCCTCCGTCATTTCAGTTAAATATTCGGTAGTATTCAAGCTATGTATTTTGACCTCACGCCAAGGTATAGTGATTGGTAGCTGCCGGGTATTTATCTGTTGCATAGATAGATGCGTTGGTTTGGGACAGTCGTACTGCTAATTTGGCCTACGTCAAGGGTATGTACGGGTGGGTTCAAATTAACCTGGACAATGACGGATAGAACTTGACATGTGACTTATGATATTTTGACCTCACGCCAAGGTCATAAGAGCATGGGGCAAAAATCACATCGGGAGTTTCCAAAGAAACTGAAACTTTCCAGATATGCGCATACCTTCTGGAGTGTGATAACATGAGCGGATTCCGTCACGTTATCATGCGATGATAGTTGGATCCCGATTCCCACTGATGAGTTGGTTTACTCCTCGGGTGATCCCGACTAATTCTTCTTTCAGGTTTGGAGGAGAATTTGACGGTACAGTGGGAGGTTTCCAGATTAGATAAATTGGTAACCATTCTAATCTAGGTTAGAGTGCATGCTGAGTGTTTCTTTTCTCTCTCTTTTTGGCAGCGACCATGACCCGACCCTAGACTATGACTCAGTGACCAAGTTGATCGAACCTTCTTAAACACTGGCTTTTGGATTGTCAGAGTTGCATACCTCATTGCCACTCCTACTTTTACCGTTTTCTCCAGGACACCCCGTATTACTACGAACGTCCACTTCCATTGGACAAAACCATCGTATGATTATATATGAACTCGAAGGAATTTATTCGAGGTTGGTTTCCGGTTCTGGAGAAAACGAATAGGACTATTCAGTTGTCTTTTCCTTTTACCTTCTCTCAGATTGCGAGTACTCCTTGGTTTAGGAGATAGTACACCTATTACGCAAATTGGATAGTCTTCTTCCAAACCATAAGCAAGTGCCGACCGGTAGGGAATGAAGAAAACCAATTAGCCTAAACGGTGTACAGAAGGTATTAAGTTAAGACAAAGAGAGGGATTAGTAAGAGGGCAAAGTAAACTGCGACTGCTATTCACGACCAAACCAAGTATTTCTTCGCCAATCCTAAATCACCTTTGTATTTCTCCAGGACACTCCGTATCACTACGAAGATCCACAGTTTATTGGATACTCCATCGTATGGTTATATACGAACTCGAAAGGAACCTTTTCCAGTTCGGGGATGGATTCTGGTTCAGGAGAAATAGGAATAAGGTTTATTCGGTTGTCTTTTATCTTCACCTTCTCTCGCATTGCGAGTGCTCCTAGGATTAGGAGAGTACACCCATTATGCTTATTGGATAGTCTTATTCCAAACCATAGGCTGGTGCCGAACGGTAGGGAAGGAAGTGTTGCGCCATGGCAGCGCCCCGGCCGTCTTACTCGAGGCCAAATTGCGGAATCAAAATTTTTCCTTACTCGGAAACCGGCGCTACCGCGGACAAAGAAAACCCGGATCGTTAACCATTAACCTACGCTAGCATTCAAGAGATGGAGTGAGAAGTATACCAAGAGATCCGAGTCCTCCGGTCTTCTCATCATCGCCCCGATCTCCCGCGGAAAGTGTAGTCTCCATATCGTCGCCTCCTCGCCGGAAAGGGCACCACATCGCCTTCGTCTTTTACGGGCTCCCGCCTCAATACCGAGGCAACTCGAGCATGAAGCCGGCAACTCGACATGCTCAAGATGTGCTGTAGGAAGTGTAGTAGATAATGCTAATCTCATTTGGGGTTTGTAGTTGCCATGATGGAGGATTGGGGTTAAGAAAAATGGTGCTTTCATTTTTCTAAAACAAGAAGAAAAAGGAGATGAAGAATTCCTCACATAATCAAGATGAACTCTCTCATTCTTTTTCTTTCTCTCTTTCTTTTTCTTCCTCTCTCTTTTCTCATAACCATGAAAGACTTTCTTTAAGTGAGAATGAGAATGGTGGAGGAATGAATATCATAACACAAAGGGAGGTGAGTGTAGGAGCTAAAGAAAGGTGACCACATCCTAGACAAGAAAACATTCAACCATGCTTCTTCTCCTATTCACTCCATAACCCTTCAAATCACAATAAAGCAAGCATGGTTGAAAGATAAGAAAGCTATCATAATCAATCATTATGCAAGAAAACCCTCCACTAAGAGTTATTTGCAAAACTGCAAATAACCCCCTCCATCGGAAAAGTCCGGCCGGGAAAGAACAAAGGAAAACCGGCCGGAACGGAATGCAAACTGGCAACTCCAGAAAACTGGTCCCGTAATAAATTACAGGAAAACCCCGACACTGTGCATACACACCCGCATCTGTATTCCGACCGGATACAAATGCAATGAGACAAAATCTACACTGTACTAGACTAGGACCGGCTTAAGCCAAAGCCGGCTAGTAAAATCCGTTCGATCCTGATCCGTGCAATACCGCACGTATCAGATCAAACCCTGCCATATAACTATACGGCCACTAGTACAAAACTGTCCGATCCTGATCCGTGCAATACCGCACGTATCTGATCGGACCCTGCCATATCTCCATACGGCCTCTACAGCGTTTCGCCCGAAAGCTGAGTAACTGAAAGTGTGGTGGACTCTAAAGACTCGTCAATACTATGGCTGTGGATTTAACCACTAGCACGTCAGAGGTATAAGCCAATACGTGACGAGCCACCAGCTATTGACCAAAAGGGACGTCGATGAGGAAGCTCACCCCGACACCCAACTGAGCCTGTCAGTGACAATATCCGTACAGTCCGGTCCGTTCGTCTATGAGTATCGCATGGCGGGCCTAGGGGGTTGGTAAAAGTCAGACCCCCAAAAGCGGTACAAGTCGTGTCGGAGCGTAGCCCAGAACGCCCTGAGATACTACTGGAATACCTACCAGTAAATCTCCTGCCTCGGCCGAGGGCTTTGCGTAACGGCTCTCCTAGACACAGCGCGACCTCACCCCCAATACCGGGAGAGACGAACCCCTGAAGATCCGCTCACTGCCTCCATGTGGCTCGGGACTGTACCCAACTAAAACCTGTTTGCACGACTCCTTTGAGCCGTGGTAGGGTAGTAATCAAAGCACAGTGGGAACTCACACGAGACAAATGACGATCCTCAGGTCGATGAACTAACCTGTACACATGTCACCTGGGAACTGCTATCTGACGTCAGGTATAAGCCCAACTAGCAGGTTCCCGGCGAGTCCTGTCCGGTGTACTCATAACCCAATGAGCACCTGTATACATCTTAGGTGAACCAACTGACACCAGTGGCTTGTGAGACCGGCCACCGCCCCTCGTCGGGGTCTCGACTGTATACACTAGTCTACTAATGGAGTATCGATACCCTGTCTCGAAACTCCTACGACTAGGGACCTTTTAAGGATGTACTTATAGACCCCAGCTCCCACGTATATGATCGCCATCATACTGCTGGTCGTCAAGCAAGAATCCCAGGGGCTCTATCAACGTGCAATAGCGACATGTCAGGTCACCTAAAGCAGTACACGATGATAAAGGTAAACCAGATAGCATACTATCATCTCGAGTAAGACTGTCCTCCTGGGATAGGTCCTCCCTCAATCATTGCAATCACGTGCCTGTGATCCAATAATTGACTCTGAGGACACTATCTCCAACAATCTCCCACTTGCACTCAAGGCTAATTATTGCGATGTCGCATAGTCACAGCCCGTGTGATACCGAACACCCAACTCCTCTACTAGTCAGTCTCACAAAGCTCGTTTGCGAAACTATTGCGTTCGAGGAATAGCCTCAGTGAGTGGATCCGCTGTGATGTTTCTTTCTATGTCTCTCTATATCTCAAGTTCGCGGAGAAAGCCATCTCCCGAAATGAGCAATACCTGTCTTAGAATGTCTGGATGTCTGATGGGACCTAGCTCATAAATGAACTCCAAATCCAAACTTCTTAGACTGTATCATCAACTGAACTTAATCAGTATCCTGCGCCATGCCGCCCTCAGTATTGCCTTGGACCACCTGTCCAAAATACTGCCCCTCGTCAGAGGGAGAACTATAACTCTGACAACCTCCTTGTCGTCCATGTCACCTTGGAAGCCTGGAGTGATAACCGTCTCCTAAAAGAGGCAGCCGTTATCATATCCCTAGAACATTCACTTATGTTCTAAAACTGCTTCCGACTGTTTTTCCAGGATTGGATCAATATCAACTTATTGCATCTAGTGCAAGAACAACATCTGGTGTGGTACTTGACATCTCATGATTGACTCAATTGCCTAAGCAAGTGATCTGTCAATCATGCGTATCCCTCTCCCCTTTTGTCTGTAAGACACCTTTAGAGAGGGTGACTCCATTACCTGCAGGTGTACTACCGTGCCAGGAGTCGTCCATTCTAAATACTCTTAGAATGCTGTCAAAGTACCCTGATTGGGAAACCACCCAAATCTAGATCTAAAACCATAGATCTAGTAACCAGTATGTCTGATATAATATCCAAGTCTCATGTGGAGAAAACACTGTGTGACGACCAAAGTATAACCGATCGTAGTATAGGAATATCACTTCCTACTACCTTCTCAACAGATCCACCCCCTATTCTGATGACGTCAAACCTATGACTGTCACATCAGAAATAGATGATCTATCTCCGCTACATCTGCTTTAGTCTATAAATAGACATAAGCCTGATGTCCACCAATGCTTCCGCTGCTCCCACTGACTACGACAACCCTCTGCCAGAGTCATATAGACGTGCACTTCTAAAGCTAGTTTAGAACGACGCTATACTCATCCTCCTGCCCGGTCTCGCAGCCTGGAACAACAACAATGGCAAGTGTGGGTAAACAAGAACTTCCCTGTCACCGTCCTTGAGGCTACCGGAGTACCTCTCGGGTGCCTGAAGTTACCCACCTTATCTGCGGAGTGGCCAATGGAATGTCAAATCAGATTGAATCTTTAGGTTCCTTATTAAATCTTCAGTAATCGTTTGCGGTTCTGGAATCACTTCCAGTTCTACCATACTCCCACTGCTGTTTTTGAAAAAATCCATTTTTAATAAAACTGTGGCGAGTCTAGAACAATATTTCTATTGATCTGCCAGATGGTAGAAAGTCAACCCTCGTCATAGCCTGGGTCAACCCACAAACAGCCATTACAGAAACGTGCCTTGAGTTATCCGGAGTCTGGTTTTAAGCATAACCCGGACAACTCCCCGTACCTTAACATCGTTAAGATATGAACTGTTCTATATCCAATATAGAACCAGAGGCACTGATTTATTTGAACCAGATTCAAATCATGCAGCTGTCTCCAGTGCATGTCAACTAAATGGAGAGAGGCCGATCAGCGTTACTCAACTTAGGAATGCTTCCAATTATGAGTAACCTGAAAGAGAAGCAAGTTCTCATTACTATCAACTGAATACCATACACAAGTATCTACATCTTCGATCTCTTTGAAGAATCCCGATACTTGCTACACCTGGTACTCTACTCTATTCAAATACCTATAACTCCTCAAAACTTAGACCCTGTGTTTCCACGAAACAGCTGTCTAAAATCTAGAGAAGCCATAAGTAAACCGAATATAGTACGAGCACCAACCCCTCTGTCCTAATGGACACTGGACAACATACAATACTCTGTATAAGTCCGCTGAGTCTAACAACTCTTTCACTGTGCGTCGTAGGTTGAAAACTGTACTTATGGTTAAGAAGAATTACACCGCTGTTTAATGCTCCTTACCTAACTATCCACTGATATAGGTAAATGTCATAGACATAATATCAAAAGGTATATCTCACTCTATGAAAATAGACGTACAGATATATCAATTTGAAATTGGTGCACAACAGCGGATATTCATAACCAAATATTTGCCGACCGGCAAACAACCCAGGTGACTTCCTCAAATATCACCGATTACAACGAATCCCGATATAATGAGGATGATCACCCAATTCCCAATAACTTACTCCCACTCAGCATCTGTAAAACCATACAGATGTGAGAATCATACCTGGTAAATACATACCCTGGAGCAAGTGTCCAATCGGGAAATCAGTTTTTCTTTTAACAGTACACAGTTGAACTGAAACATTGAAATGTTTCGATGGGGTATTCTGGTATTCCTAGTAATGCCTCTACCATTATCCAGATTCACAACTATAACCGTATAATTCTTTGCCACCTGTCCAAATCCCTTTATATGTCTTTAGTCATTACCGTCTGCACACCCCTTTATGCCAATTGGTTTTCTTCCTTCCCTACCGTTCGGCACCAGCCTATGGTTTGGAAGAAGACTATCCAATAAGCATAAAGGGTGTACTGTCCTAATCCTAGGAGCACTCGCAATGCGAGAGAAGGTGAAGATAAAAGACACCTGAATGTACTTTATTCCTATTTCTCCTGAACCAGAATCCATCCCCGAACTGGAACAAGTTCCTTTCGAGTTCGTATATAACCATACGATGGAATATCCAATAAACTGTAGATCTTCGTAGTGATACGGAGTGTCCTGGAGAAATACAAAGGTGATTTAGGATTGGCGAAGAAATACTTGGTTTGGTCGTGAATATCAGTCGCAATTTACTTTGCCCTCCTACTAATCCCTTTCTTTGTCTGAACTTAATACCTTCTGTACACCGTTTAGGTTAACTGGTTTTCTTCATTCCCTACCGGTCGGCACCAGCCTATGGTTTGGAAGAAGACTATCCAATTTGCGTAATAGGTGTACTACTCCTAAACCAAGGAGTACTCGCAATGAGAGAAGGTGAAAAGAAAAAACAACTGAATAATCCTATCCGTTTTCTCCAGAACCAGAAACCATCCTCGAAGTCCTTCGAGTTCGTATCTAACCATACGATGGTTTTGTCCAATGGAAGTGGACGTTCGTAGTAATACGGGGTGTCCTGGAGAAAAGGGTAAAAGCAGGAGTGGCAATGAGGTCTGCAACTCTGACAATCCAAAAGCCAGTGTTAAGAAGGTTCGGTCAACTTGGTCACTGAGTCATAGTCCAGGGTCGGGTCAATGGTCGCTGCCAGAGAGAGAGAAAAGAAACACTCAGCGTGCACTCTAACCTAGATCAGAATGGTTATCACTTTGTCTAATCAGGAAACCTCCCACTGTACCTCAAATTCTCCTCCAAACCTGAAAGAAGAATTAGTCGGGATCACCCGAGGAGTAAACCAACTCATCAGTGGGAATCGGGATCCAACTATCATCGCATGATAACGTGACGGAATCCACTCACGTCACCACACTCCAGAAGGTATGCGCATGCTTGGCAAGTTTCAGTTCTTTTGAAACTCCCGATGTGATTTTTACCCCAAGCGGTTTATGACCTTGACTAGGTCAACAAACCATAAACCGCCAGTCAAGTTCAACCCGTCATTATTCTGGATTGCATTAAACCCACCCGTACGTGCCCTTGACTAGGTCAACAAGGCCGCACGACTGTCCTAACCAATCCCACTTATGCAACAAACAAGTACCACTTAGCTACCGAACACTACGTCTTGACTAGGTCAACAAACGCAGCACGAATACCAAATAATACCTGTAGGAAATGACGGAGGGCTACGGCTGGTTTTTGGCGAAAAACCTTTAACGTAATGAACTTGATATCGTTGAATGAACTGCATAATTTTTATAAAATATAGTGACGAAAACCTTTACTAAAGAGGTCACTCCCGGTGAAGGGATCTCGGCTCTTTCCCCGTAGAATGAGGTGCAGGATATTCCAACTGAATACCACGATGCAAAGCAAAAGTAATCGGCTATAGTGAAGTTAATGCCCTGACGCAAACTTCTGTCCAAGGGGTCACTCCCGGTGAAGGGATCTCGGCCCTTGCCTCGTCGACTGAGGAGCAGGATATTCCAAATGAATACCACGATGCAAAACAAAAGCGAACGTCCTTGCAATAACAGCTTTTTGAAAAGTGTTCCAACAACATCATAATTAGGTTTGTTTAAACTTGCATTGATCCGAATCAATGCAGTCCCATCAATTGATCACACCACAAAGAACGAAAATATACTGACGTACGTATATGCCATCCGCATTCGCCACTGGGTCCCGTCATCACCCGTTAGGTTAGCTAACTAACGGCAGAGCGGGGACTGGACTAGCGCGGGTGTAAAACATATACAACATCTACTAATATATATACCAATATATAGTATTTCGCTCAAGGCGTGAATAAAATGCAACATCACAGAAATGTACAGCATCACAGAACAATACAGATATCTGGAAGCCCCGGGTTTCACAGAGCCGCTGCTGAAACCCGACGTTCCCTTGGTCGTGTGGATAGCCTGTGCAATGAAATCCTAGACCCCTACGGGCGCGGCAAGTCACCCGCCAAAACCTGAAGCGAGGCAGCCCCCTCCAGCACCGTGAATGGACCACCCAGCACTTCACGGAATCCGGTAACTTGGGCACCCCTCCTGGGTCAACCTGTACCCCCTACGAGTGCGGCGAATAGCCCGCCAATCCTGGACTGAAGCCCCTCCGTCTCAATGCCCTGAGATGCGGGCCCGTTGCCCTCCAGAACCCGGCTATCCGTGCACCCCACCGCGGGGCAACCCTAGTACAGAAAGTAAAATATACATACACCGGGTACATCGACCGCAACCAGGTCGTGCCCCAAAAGAATAATACAAACAGGCAGTGACGGCAGTCCACATGTCGGACGCTCGCCCCGCAATATCAAATGTACATAATACAACAAAACTGTACTAGCATTGCATCCAGGCTATCCCCACCGACCGATCCGCAACAACACAGCATAAACATAGAACATCAACGTGAAAGTCACGTTCGCAAATCCGTCTAACCGGGCTATAGCAGTTAGACCGGATTTACCGATCGAGTGACATTCACGGTCGCAGATATAATGTAAATACTGTGAAATAATGTGTTTAAAATATTCCGATTGATCAAACCTTAACAAGTGGGCCCCCAATCAAAACTGTAGCACTCACAGAAAACCTGGGCCCAATTTTAATATTCCAAAAGCCCTAAATAAAGCCCACAATCCCACAGAAAGAAAATGGTGAAGTGACACCTCATTATTGCGGCGGAAGCGCGGCCAATGAGGGGCTAAGGCCGCGCTTCCGCGGTCAAAAAGTATCAACACTTTACCAAATTTTTTCTGTAGTCTTACGACTCTCTGCACATCATTCTGAGACCACCTGAAAAATTTTTAGACTCCAAAAAATTTCGACAGAAACTGATGTGCATTAAAAATACGGTTTTTGGAAATTTCGGTCAATCGGAAACGCAAACACATCAAACGAAGCTAGGTAAGGTTAATGGCGTGGCTCTGATACCATGTTGCGCCACGGCAGCGCCCCGGCCGTCTTACTCGAGGCCAAATTGCGGAATCAAAATTTTTCCTTACTCGGAAACCGGCGCTACCGCGGACAAAGAAAACCCGGATCGTTAACCATTAACCTACGCTAGCATTCAAGAGATGGAGTGAGAAGTATACCAAGAGATCCGAGTCCTCCGGTCTTCTCATCATCGCCCCGATCTCCCGCGGAAAGTGTAGTCTCCATATCGTCGCCTCCTCGCCGGAAAGGGCACCACATCGCCTTCGTCTTTTACGGGCTCCCGCCTCAATACCGAGGCAACTCGAGCATGAAGCCGGCAACTCGACATGCTCAAGATGTGTTGTAGGAAGTGTAGTAGATAATGCTAATCTCATTTGGGGTTTGTAGTTGCCATGATGGAGGATTGGGGTTAAGAAAATTGGTGCTTTCATTTTTCTAAAACAAGAAGAAAAAGGAGATGAAGAATTCCTCACATAATCAAGATGAACTCTCTCATTCTTTTTCTTTCTCTCTTTCTTTTTCTTCCTCTCTCTTTTCTCATAACCATGAAAGACTTTCTTTAAGTGAGAATGAGAATGGTGGAGGAATGAATATCATAACACAAAGGGAGGTGAGTGTAGGAGCTAAAGAAAGGTGACCACATCCTAGACAAGAAAACATTCAACCATGCTTCTTCTCCTATTCACTCCATAACCCTTCAAATCACAATAAAGCAAGCATGGTTGAAAGATAAGAAAGCTATCATAATCAATCATTATGCAAGAAAACCCTCCACTAAGAGTTATTTGCAAAACTGCAAATAACCCCCTCCATCGGAAAAGTCCGGCCGGGAAAGAACAAAGGAAAACCGGCCGGAACGGAATGCAAACTGGCAACTCCAGAAAACTGGTCCCGTAATAAATTATAGGAAAACCCCGACACTGTGCATACACACCCGCATCTGTATTCCGACCGGATACAAATGCAATGAGACAAAATCTACACTGTACTAGACTAGGACCGGCTTAAGCCAAAGCCGGCTAGTAAAATCCGTTCGATCCTGATCCGTGCAATACCGCACGTATCAGATCAAACCCTGCCATATAACTATACGGCCACTAGTACAAAACTGTCCGATCCTGATCCGTGCAATACCGCACGTATCTGATCGGACCCTGCCATATCTCCATACGGCCTCTACAGCGTTTCGCCCGAAAGCTGAGTAACTGAAAGTGTGGTGGACTCTAAAGACTCGTCAATACTATGGCTGTGGATTTAACCACTAGCACGTCAGAGGTATAAGCCAATACGTGACGAGCCACCAGCTATTGACCAAAAGGGACGTCGATGAGGAAGCTCACCCCGACACCCAACTGAGCCTGTCAGTGACAATATCCGTACAGTCCGGTCCGTTCGTCTATGAGTATCGCATGGCGGGCCTAGGGGGTTGGTAAAAGTCAGACCCCCAAAAGCGGTACAAGTCGTGTCGGAGCGTAGCCCAGAACGCCCTGAGATACTACTAGAATACCTACCAGTAAATCTCCTGCCTCGGCCGAGGGCTTTGCGTAACGGCTCTCCTAGACACAGCGCGACCTCACCCCCAATACCGGGAGAGACGAACCCCTGAAGATCCGCTCACTGCCTCCATGTGGCTCGGGACTGTACCCAACTAAAACCTGTTTGCACGACTCCTTTGAGCCGTGGTAGGGTAGTAATCAAAGCACAGTGGGAACTCACACGAGACAAATGACGATCCTCAGGTCGATGAACTAACCTGTACACATGTCACCTGGGAACTGCTATCTGACGTCAGGTATAAGCCCAACTAGCAGGTTCCCGGCGAGTCCTGTCCGGTGTACTCATAACCCAATGAGCACCTGTATACATCTTAGGTGAACCAACTGACACCAGTGGCTTGTGAGACCGGCCACCGCCCCTCGTCGGGGTCTCGACTGTATACACTAGTCTACTAATGGAGTATCGATACCCTGTCTCGAAACTCCTACGACTAGGGACCTTTTAAGGATGTACTTATAGACCCCAGCTCCCACGTATATGATCGCCATCATACTGCTGGTCGTCAAGCAAGAATCCCAGGGGCTCTATCAACGTGCAATAGCGACATGTCAGGTCACCTAAAGCAGTACACGATGATAAAGGTAAACCAGATAGCATACTATCATCTCGAGTAAGACTGTCCTCCTGGGATAGGTCCTCCCTCAATCATTGCAATCACGTGCCTGTGATCCAATAATTGACTCTGAGGGCACTATCTCCAACAGGAAGAAAACCATTTGGCCTAAAGGGGTGTGCAGAAGGTAATGACTAAAGACATATAAAGGGATTTGGAGAGGGGGCAAAGAATTGTACGGTTACAGTTGTGAATCTGATAATGGAAGAGGCATTACTTGGAATACCCGGATACCCCATCGAAACATTTCAATGTTTCAGTTTCACTGTGTACTGTTAAAGGAAAACTGATTTCCCGATTAGATACTTACTCCAGGGTATGTATTTACCAGGTATGATTCTCACATGTGTATGGTTTTACAGATGATGAGTGGGAGTAAGTTATTGGGAATTGGGTGATCATCTTCATTATATCGGGATTCGTTGCAATCAGTGATATTTGAGGAAGTCACCTGGGTTGTTTGCAGGACGACAAATATTTGGTTTTGAATATCCGCTGTTATGCATCAATTTCAAATTGATATATCTGTACGTCTATTTTTATAGAGTGAGATATACCTTTTTGAAATTATGTCCATGACATTTACCTATATCAGTGGATGGTTAGGTAAGGAGCATTAAACAGCGGTGTAATTCTTCTTAACCATAAGTACAGTTTTCAACATACGACACACAGAGAATGAGTTATTAGACTCAAAGGACTTATACAGAGTATTGTATGTTTTCCAGCGTCCATTAGGACAGAGGGGTTGGTCCTCGTACTATATTCGGTTTACTTATGACTTCTCTAGTACTTAGACAGGTGTTTCGTAGAAACACAGGGTCCAAGTTTTGAGAAGTTATAGGTATGTGGATAAAGTAGAGAACCAGGTGTTGCAAGTATCGGGATTCTTCAAAAGTGATCGAAGATGTAGATACTTGTATATGGTATTCAGTTGATAGTAATGATTAAGAGAACTTGCTTCTCTTTCAGGTTAACCATAATTGGAAGCATTCCTAAGTTGAGTAACGCTGATCGGCCTCTTTCCATTTAGTTTACATACACTGGAGACAGCTGCATGATTTGAATCTGGTTCAATTAAATCAGTGCCTCTGTTCTGTATTGGATATAGAACAGTTCATATCTTAACGATCTTAAGGTACGGGGAGTTGTCCGGCTTATGCTTAAAACCATACTCTGGATAACTCAAGGCACATTTCTGTAATGGCTGTTTGTGGGTTGACCCAGGCTATGACGAGGGTTGACTTTCTACCATCTGGAAGATCAATAGTGATATTGTTCTTGACTCGCCACAGTTTTAACAAAAATGGATTTTTTCAGAAAACAGTAGTGGGAGTATGGTAGAACTGGAAGTGATTCCATAACCGCAAACGATTACTGAAAATTTGATAAGAACCTAAAGATTCAATCTGGTTTGACATTCCTTTGGCCACTCTGCAGATACGGTGGGTAACCTCAGGCACCCGAGGGGTACTCCGGTAGCCTCAAGGATGGTGACAGGGTGGTTCTTGTTTACTCAGACTTACCAATGTTGTTGTTCCAGACTATGAGACCCGGCAGGAGGATGAGTATAGCGTCGTTCTAAACTAGCTTTAGAAGTGTACGTTTATATGACTCTGCCAGAGGGTTGTCATAGTCAGTGGGAGCAGTGGAAGCATTGGTGGAAAAGTAGCTTGTGTCTATTTATGGACTAAAGCGGATATAGCGGAGATAGATCATCTATTTCTGATGTGACAGTCATAGGTTTGACTTCATCAGAATAGGGGATGGATCTGTTAAGAAGGTAGTAGGGTGTGATGTCCTGGTATTTTGGATGACATACACAGAATAGGAAGTGATATTCCTATACTACGATCGGTTATACTTTGGTCGTCACACAGTGGTTTCTCCATATAGGAATTGGGTATTATATCAGACATTCTGGTTACTAGATCTATGGTTTTAGATCTAGATTTGAGAAGTGTCCCTATCAGGGTACTTAGACAGCATTCTAAGAGTATTTAGAATGGACTACTCCTGGCACGGCAGTGTACCTGCAGGTGATGGAGTCACCCACTCTAAAGCTGTCTTACTGACTAAAGGGGAGAGAGATGTGCATGATTGGCAGATCACTTGCTTTGGTAATTGAGTCAATCATGAGATGTCAAGTACCACACCAGATGTTATCTTTGCATGAGATGCAGTAAGTTGATATTGATCCAATTCTAGAGAAACAATCGGAAGCAGTTTTAGAAAATAAGTGAATGTTCTAGGGATTTGATAACGGCAGCCTCCTTCGGGAAACGGTTATCATTCCAGGCTTCCAAGGTGACCTGGATAACAGAGAGGCTGTCAGAGTTATAGTTTTCCCTCTGACGACGGACGGTATTATGGACAGGTGGTCCAAGGGGATACTGAGGGAGACATGGCGCAGGATACTGATTAAGTTCAGTTGACGATACAGTCTGAGAAGTTTGGATTTGGAATTCATTTATGAACTAGGTCCCATCAGATATCCAGACATACTCTAAGACAGGTATTGCTCATTTAGGGAGATGGTTTTTTCCGCGAACTTGAGGTATAGAGAGACATAGAAAGAAACATCAGAGCGGATCCACTCACTGAGGCTATTCCTCGAACGCAATAGTTTCGCAAACGAGCTTTGTGAGACTCACTAGTAGAGGAGTTGGGTGTTCGGTATCACACGGGCTGTGAGTATGCGACATCGCAATAATTAGCCTTGAGTGCAAGTGGGAGATTGTTGGAGATAGTGCCCTCAGAGTCAATTATTGGATCACAGGCACGTGATTGCAATGATTGAGAGAGGACCTATCCCGGTAGGACAGTCTTAATCAAGATGATAGTATGCTATCTGGTTTATCTTTATTATCGTGTACTGCTTTAGGTGACCCTACAGATCACTATTGCACGTTCATAGAGCCCCTAGGATTCTTGCTTGACTACAAGCAGTATGAGGGCGATCATATACATGGGAGATGGGGTCTATAAGCACATCCTTAAAAGGTCCCTAGTCGTGGGAGTTTCGACACAGGGCATCGATACTCCAGAGTAGACTAGTGTATACAGTCGAGACCCCGATGAGGGGCGGTGGCCGGTCTCACAAGCCACTGGTGTCAGTTGGTTCACCTAAGATGTATACAGGTGCTCATTGGGTTATGAGTACACCGGACAGGACTCGCCGGGAACCTGCTAGTTGGTATTATACCTGACGTCAGATAGCAGTTCCCTGATGACATGTGTGCAGGTTAGTTCATCGACCTGAGATCGTCATTTGTCTCGTATGAGTTCCCACTGTGCTTTGATTACTACCCTACCACGGCTCAAAGGAGTCGTGCAAACAAGTCTTAGTTGAGTACAGTCCCGAGCCATATGGAGGCAGTGAGCGGATATGCAGGGGTTCGTCTCTCCCGTTATTGGGGGTGAGGTCGCGCTGTGTCTAGGAGAGCCAGTACATGAAAAGACCTTGGCCAAGGCAGGAGATTTACTGGTAGGTATTCCAGTAGTATCTCAGGGTGTTCTGGGCTGATCTCCGACACGACTTATACCGCTTTTGGGGGTCTGACTTTTACCAACCCCCTATGCCCGCCATGCGATGCTCATAGACGAACAGACCGGACTGTACGGATATTGTCACCGACAGGCTCAGTAGGGTGTCAGGATGAGTTCGCTCATCGACGTCCCTTTTGGTCAATAGCTGGTTGCCCTTCACGTATGGCTAATACCTCTGACGTGCTAGTGGTTAAATCCACAACCATAGTATTGACGAGTCTTTAGAGTCCCCCACATACAGTTGCTCAAGTTTTGGGCGAAACGCTGTAGAGGACGTATGGAGATATGGCAGGGTTCGATCAGATACGTGCGGTATTGCACGGATCATGATCGGACGGTTAATACTAGCGGGCTTTGGTTTAAGCAGGATCCTAGTATAGTACAGTGTAGATTTTGTCTCATTGCATTTGTATTTCGGTCAGAATACAAATACGGGTATGTATATACAGTAGCGGGGTTTTCCTATAATTTATTACGGGATCAGTTTTTTCGGAGTTGCCAGATTGTTTTCCGTTTCGGTCATATTTCTTTGTATCTTTCATTGGCTGAAGATTGGTGGAGGAGGGCTTATTTGCATTTGTGCAAATAAGCATTTTGGAGGGTTGTCTTTGCATATTGTTGCATCATGATGGTGCACCTTCATTGACTCCATGACTTCATGATTGCTTGACTTTGGGTATGATGATTAGTTGATGGAGTATTGGTTTTGGTTGATGATCATTGCTTATCATCATCACCTTTTCTCTCTCTTGCATTATGTTGTAGGCTCACTTCTTTTTCCATTCCATTTTTTTGACTCCATTTCTCATTTTCCTCATGAGAAGAGGCCGGCCACACATGAAGGGGCTGCCCAATTTTGTGTGGGGATTTTTGGTTCTCTTGTGCTTGCAAAAATCCCCAACTTCATCTCCAAAAATTCCACATCTCATTTCTCCACAAAAGGGCAATTTCTAGTGACCCCAAATGAGACATAACACTACACTACATTCTACAGCAAATCTTGGGCACGTCGGCTCGCCAACTTCGTGCCCGACTTGCCTCGGTCCAGAGCTGGGAGCCCGTAAAAGAAGCCGGCGACGTGGTGCCCATCCGGCGAGGAGGTGGAGACCGGACATTCCGCGGGAGATCGGGACGACGACGAGAAGACCGAAGGACACAAATCGCTTGGTATATCTCTCTACCCATTCTTTAGTAGCTAACATTAGTTTAATGGCCCGATCTGAGACTTTTGTGCTCGGTGGTGCTGTTAGGTTTACCTAGCACCCTATGAGAGGTTTGGAAGCATCACATGTCACAAAGATCATGTTTTTATGGTGCTATGTAAACATACAATCGATCTATCCTAGAAAAATTAGGGTTTCATAACAATACATTTAATAAAGGCTAGGGTTTTGAGAGTACAACCTTTGTAGCTCCCTATTCTTGACTCCTTGGCCACTTGAGGGTTGGAGAACGGTTAGCTTGAAGTCTTCTAGTGCCCACGACGATCCACCCGAAGCTCCTTTGTCCAAGCTAGCAACTTCACTTTAACAAGAGAAAGGAATGAAGCTAACACTCTAAACAAGTGGGCAAGACTTGTGTAGAATAGTGTTGTGGTTCTTTTTCTCACTTCAAAATCCTATCTTTTTGAGTATTTTGCTCACTTGAAAATTCTAGAGAGCAAAAGATCAATGTTGAAGAAGATGATGGCCTTTTTTGAGAAGAAGAGAAGATAAACTCTTATGAGAAAATGGAAAATATAAGTATATATATTTTCCACTTCTCATCTCAAACCATGGTTAATTATAAAGTTATTATTGTATTTGAGTTTAAAACACCAAAGAAAAATTAACCAAGGGTTAATAAGTAGGTGAGCATGGTAAGATGAAGAAGAGTGTTGAAACAATCCATGAATTAACCCTTTTTCTTTTCCTTTTTGTTTTAACACAAATGTAATAATAATCCATATAAAAACCCATGGTGTGAGTCTTATATTGCCACCATTTTCAATGTATATGCAACCATGATAGAATGATGTATGTATGCATGTGTGCATGCACATCCATATGTGCATGAACAAGAATCAATGCATACATGCATGCATACATCCAAAAGAAACAAGATAGGATTTCTAGTGAGAAGCTAATGGTTAAATGATAAATCAACACTTGATTTATCAATCCGGTCATATCACATACGACCCGACCAAAAGCAAGCTGCCCAATTAATATACGGTATCATTTTCAATGTATATGCAACCATGATAGAATGATGTATGTATGCATGTGTGCATGCACATCCATATGTGCATGAACAAGAATCAATGCATACATGCATGCATACATCCAAAAGAAACAAGATAGGATTTCTAGTGAGAAGCTAATGGTTAAATGATAAATCAACACTTGATTTATCAATCCGGTCATATCACATACGACCCGACCAAAAGCAAGCCGCCCAATTAATATACGGTATCCCATATGCGCATTTTAACCGGGTCCATGCGCATATCACATACACGCACCACAACGTTTCGCCTGAACTAGGTAACTCCTTTGTGGGACTCTAAGACTCATCAATACGCCGGCAGTGGGTGATGATCATATCAAGCACCCCCAAGCCGCAAGCGGTCAGCTAAACGTAACGGCCACCCGGGTATTGAGCGATCAGAAGAAAACAAGCGAACCTGCTACAGCTCCCGTCGAGCCAACCGGCAACACTACCGTACAGTCCGGTCTTTTCGTCAGATATACTGCATATCGAGTCTAGGGATGGTAACGTCGACCCCAATAACTCAATAAGTCGTGCCGGTGAATGGTCTATAACAGATCGAGAAACTACTGATAACATTTATCAGTAAATCTCAGCAGCCCTGGCCAGGGACTTACTGATATAACCAGTCGAGCACAGCACAGCATCAACTCCCAATACCGGGAGAGACGAAACCCCTCCTATCGCTCATCGCCTTCGTGTGTCTCGGGACTGTACCCAACGGCCACCTGTTTGCACGACTCAGTAGAGCCGTGGTAGGGTGGTAATCAAAGTACAGTGGGAGAGCACACAAGACTCTATGACGATCTCGGGTCTACAGACTAACCTGTACCAGCGTCACCTGAGAACTGCTATCCGACGATAGATATAATTCCATATAGGAGTTCTTAGTGAGTCCGTCCAGTGTACCCAGTCACCACTGAGCACCCGTATATGATCTTGATGTCAAACATCGATGAATGTGGGAACATCCATCGCCCATCACATGGGTCTAGTATCATATACGCTAGTCTACTCTGGTATATCGATGCCCCGTCTCGATACACCTACGACTAGGGACATTTCAGGATATGCTTATAAACTACAGATGTCCTACTAGTATGATCTCTATCATAATCACTGTAGTCAAGTCGATATCCTTAGGGCTTTATCAGCATGTATGAATGAATAAAAGCATGATCAAATCAACATGTCAGATAAAGTAGAACCAGATAGCATACTATCATGTCGAGCAAGAATGTACACTGAATATATATATACATGTACAGATACATCCACTATCATATAATGGCCTCTAGGGCATACATATATCCAACAATCTCCCATTTGCACTAAGGCCAGTTATTGGCGTATCTCATACCCAACATCTCAAAAAGTCGCTCATGCTGCGGCTGAGGGAGGGCCTTGGTGAGTGGATCCGCGGCGTTATTCTTTGTATCTACTCTCTTAATCTCGATCTCGCGGCGATCTACAATCTCCCAGATCAAATGAAAGCGCCTCAGGATGTGTCTGGACCGCTGATGGGACCTGGGCTCCTTGGCTAACGCCATGGCCCCATTATTATCACAATACAATGGTGTTGGATCAATAATGGTTGGAACTACTCCAAGCTCCGAGACAAACTTCTTCATCCAGACGGCTTCCTTGGCGGCATCATTTGCAGCAATGTACTCAGCCTCCATCGTAGAGTCTGCAACGGTATCCTGTTTGGAACTCTTCCAACTTACCGCCCCTCCATTGAGGGTAAATACAAACCCTGAGATAGATTTGTTGTCGTCATTATCGCTCTAGAAGCTCGAATCGGTAAAGGCCTCCATTTGGAGATCTTCATTACCATACACCAAGAACAATTCTTTAGTCCTTCGTAAGTACTTAGAATGTTCTTCACAGCTGTCCAGTGATTCTCCCCTGGGTTGGATTGATACCTGCTTACAACACTAAGTGCATAAGCTACATCTGGGCGTGTACATAACATCGCATACATTATAGATCCTACTGCCGAAGCATAGGGTATAATGCTCATGCGAGCTCTCTCTTCATCGGTCTTTGGACAAGAATCCTTGGACAGAGTGACCTCATGGCAAGCGGGTAAAGTACCCTGCTTGGAGTCTTCCATACTAAACCTTTTTAGGATGGTGTTGATGTACCTGGTTTGGGACAATCCCAATAACTTTTTGGATCTATCCCTATAGATCCTTATGCCCAGGATGTATGTGGCATCACCCAGGTCCTTCATGGAGAACCTTAGTGATAAGAAAGATTTGACCGACTGTAGCATAGGAATATCATTTCCTATCAGAAGAATGCCATCTACGTACAATACGAGGAATGTGACAGCTCTTCCTACAACCTTCTTATAAACACAAGGTTCATCTGGATTTTTGATGAAATCAAACTCTTTGATAACATCATCGAAACAGATGTTCCAACTCCGAGATGCCTGCTTTAACCTATATATGGATTTAAGCAATCTACATGCTTTCCCGCTGCTCCCACTGTCAATGAAGCCCTCTGGCTGATCCATATAAACGCATTTTTCTAAATCTCCATTTAGAAATGCTGTTTTAACGTCCATCTGCCAGATTTCATAGTCGTAGTGAGCAGCAATAGCAAGTAGGATCCGAATGGATTTAAGCATGGCTACGGGCGAAAAAGTTTCGTCATAGTCCAAACCCGGTCTTTGACGAAAACCCTTCGCCACAAGTCTTGCCTTATAGGTCTCTACCTGCCTATCTACACCAATCTTTCTTTTAAAGATCCATTTGCATCCCACAGGTTTTACCCCAGGGGGTACAGCGTCCAAAGTCCATACTTTGTTGGTGTACATAGACTCCATTTCGGATCTCATGGCATCCAGCCACTTCACAGAGTCTCCACTCGTGATAGCTTGCTGAAAACTGGTAGGATCATCATCATCCATGATGCAGTCTTCTCCATCACCATCAATGAGGAAACCGTAGTATCTCTCCGGTGGGCGAGAAGTCCTACCAGACCTACGGAGTGGCCGAGGTTCCTCAGTTTCTACTGCAACAGCCGGTTCAACCAAATCGTCATTTGTAGTTTGTGTCTCTAGAACCTCTTCTAGATCCACCACCTTGCCATCATCTTTATCTGTGAAAAACTCTTTTTCCAAGAATGTGGCATACTGAGAAACAAACACCTTTTGTTCCTCTTTGTGGTAGAATAGATATCCATAAGAATTCTTTGGATACCCCACAAAATTACACATGACTGAACGTGTCTTGAGTTTGTCCGGATTCTGCTTTTTAACATAGGCCGGGCAACCCCAAATCTTAATTCTCTTAAGAGATGGTCACTTCCCATGCCATATCTCATATGGCGTGGTAGACACGGTTTTGGTTGGAACCTTGTTCAGTAGAAACGCTGCAGTCTCCAACGCATACCCCCAAAATGAGACAGGTAACTCAGCATCACTCATCATGGAACGGACCATATCTAATAGGGTCCGATTCCGTCGTTCTGACACACCGTTGTGCTGTGGTGTGTAAGGAGGAGTGAGCTGAGAGAGAATCCCATTCTCTTTTAGGAAGTTTGCAAATTCTGTACTAAGATACTCTCCACCTCGATCTGATCGAAGCATCTTGATACTCAAGCCGGTTTGTTTTTCTACTTCTTATTTATATTCAATGAACTTCTCGAAAGCTTCGGACTTGTGCTTTAATAAAAATACATGACCGAATCTTGAGAAATCGTCAGTGAACGTAATGAAGTATGAAAAACCGCCTCTAGCCTGTGTAGACATTGGCCCTCATGCATCACTATGTATGAGGCCTAGGAGTTCAGTAGCTCTTTCTCCGTGTCCGGTAAACAGAGTTTTGGTCATTTTACCCTTGATACAAGACTGGCAAGTCGCATAAGATTTTTATTCAAAAGAGTTTAAATATCCATCTTTGTGTAACTTGTTTAGTCTTTTTTCGTTAATATGACCAAGTCTACAGTACCAAAGAAAAGCTTCATTTAATTCTGAAAGTTTTCTTTTATTAGTGTGTTGTATACTGAAAACTGTGTGTTGATTTAGGACGTATATCCCGTTATTAAGTGTACCATACCCAACCAACATTTGATTCAGGTGAATGTTCATAACATTGTTCTGCAATACAAAATTATATCCTTCATTGTCTAACAAGGAAATAGATATTATATTACATAGCATACTTGGTACAAAATAACATGGGTTCAAAACCAATATACACCTAGATGGCAACCCCAAGTGATACTCTCCCACTGCGACTGTATGTACATTGGAACCATTTCCAACGCGGAGAGTATGGTCACCTGTCTTCAAAACTTTGCTATTTCTCAGTCCCTGCATAGAATTGCAAATGTGAGAACCTAAACCGGTATCTAATACCCAGGAAGCAGAGTTTATTGAAAAACAGTTTTCTGTCACAAACACACCTGAAGCGGAAGCATCCCCATGCTTCTTCTTGAGGTTCAAGTACTCCGTACAGTTGTGCTTCCAATGTCCTGTCTTGTGGCAATGAAAACATTCACCTTTCCCCGAGTCTCCAGCTTTGGACTTTTCCTTTCCCTTCACCTTTTTAACTCCACCCTTACGATTGGTGGGCTTCTTCTTTTTCTTTCCATTAGCCTTAGCTTTTGGGCGAGAAGAAGAAGATTGCCCAATAGTCATAACGGGAGTTTTC
Source organism: Agapanthus africanus (assembly GCA_030015575.1). NCBI lineage: Eukaryota > Viridiplantae > Streptophyta > Magnoliopsida > Asparagales > Amaryllidaceae > Agapanthus > Agapanthus africanus. Next base: position 232,430,358 of record CM057344.1, read on the forward strand.
ATTGATTTCATAGTGCTCTCTGCACTCCTTAACATATTAAGGAGTTCAGGTAGCTCCTTCTCCATGCCGTGCATGTTGAAGTTAACTATGAACTGAGCAAAGGTGGAGGGGAGGGACTGCAGAATAATATCCGTATATTGTTCATTATCCATTGTCCATCCTAGGTCCTCAAGCTCTTCTATAAGAGCTATCATCTTCAGAACATGGTCTCCTATCGGTGTGCCAGGGGCCATTCGCATCTGAAACAATTTCTTTGATGCTTCATATAGTAATACGCGGGATTGCTCTCCATACAACTCCTTTGTATGGAGGAATATGGTTTGAATGTCCATATTCTCGTGCTGCTTTTGATGTGTATTGTCCATCGATGCAAGCGCGAGGCATTTGGCTGTGGCACAGTCAGCGTCCCATGTCTTGCGGACTTCAATGTCCGCAACTGAGGATTTTGGACCTGGGGTGGGCGGGGCTGAAGCCGTGAGGACATATGATACTTTATCATAAGTCAAGGCTATTTTCAGATTCTTCAGCCAGTCTTTATAATTGGTCCCATTCAGTTTATTTTTATCTAGTAGAAGCTTGAGTCCAGTCATTGGTATCTGCCAATAAGAGAGAGAAAAGAAAATACTCAGCGAAAGCTCTTGCATAGATCAGATTGGTTATTATCTTGTCTAATCGATATCTCCCACAGCTTTAATCTAGTTTTTCTTTCAAACCTTAAAAAGAAAACTAGCCAGGATTAATTACAGTCTACAACTTCGCTAACCGTTCAGCCAGGCTAGTGCCGGTACTTGAGGGAGGTTCCCCGTGGTTTCGCACGGACCTAATTAAAGTAAACCTCGTTTTCCCAGAGGCGTAGCCCCGTTAACACCTTTCTAGATACCTAACGAGTTAGCTAATTGTAAACTTCAAAACTCTCCTAGGAGCAACTATTGCCCACAGTGGGATCGGGATCCAACCATCATATGGAAGGTATGCAATCTCATTGCAAATCTCAACACTTGAAATTCCCGATGCGATTTTTACCCCTAGTACTTATGACCTTGACTATGGTCAACAAATCATAAGTACCAGTCAAGTTCTACCCGTCATTTCTTGATCAATTAGACCCACCCATATGACCCTTAACTATGGTCAACAAAGTCGCATGAATGTCCTAATTAATCTGCATCATATGCAGTGTAGGAAGACATCACTTAGCTACCGTACACTACGCCTTAACTAAAGTCAACAAACGTAGCACGAATACTAAGTACTCTACTTCCTAAAATGACGGAGGGTTGCGGATGATTTTTAAGAAAATCTTTAACGCTTTGAACTTGATATCGTAGAATCAAATGGTTTTGAAAAGGAGTGGCTTGTGCTCCGCAGTTTTTGAAATATAGCTTTTTCATAAAGAGCCGAGTGGTTTTCAAATCTGATTCTACAATATCTATTTTAGGTTTATTTTCTTTACATTAATCATATTAATGTAATCCCATCATTTAAGTCCTTAAGCCAATCACAGAAAAGAAACGAAAATAACACGTACGCTTATGCCATCCGCATTCGCCACAATGTTCCGTTATGCACCGTTAGGTTACTTAACTAACGGCATACCGGGACGGGACTAGCGCGGGTGTAAAACATAAGCAACGTCTACTATATATCTCATATATAATATATCATTCGTCTCAGATATCACAGAACACAGGCAGCAGAAACATATATATAATGTGGGATATACTAGGACGTCCGTATTTAGTATTTTAGCCAACAATAGAAAATATGGATTCCACAGTCACGATGAATAGCCAAACCCACACCCCTAGACCCCTACGAGAGCGGCAAGCGACCCTACCAATCCTGGAGTTTAGGAGACCCGGTCTCGACTCCTCGAGATGGCCTCCTACTGAACCCCAGAACCCGGTCACCTGTGCTCCCCTCCTTGGGTCCATCCTAATGCGGAAAAGTAAATAATATACAACACTGGTGGTATCAACCTCAACCCGGAAGTGCCCCAAATAAAAGAATATTACATTACATTTGAATTTACATGAATGAAAATATAAAACTCTCATCTCACATAAAAAAAAATTCGGCTATTCGATCTCGACAATCCTGCATATCATATATCATCAACGTAAGTAAGTATGCGTACCCCAATTGTCGTTGATGTATAGCAACGAAACTGGCGATATCGAACATACTACACTTACGGTCACAGAAAAGAAAGTGTAAAACTACAATATTTGAAATCCACATTCTCTTTGGACATCATAAATGCGAAATATCACATATTTCGTATTTCATGCCTAAACTATATGAATTCCACATATTGTATCACATTCCAGATAAATAGACAGTATTAAAGTTTTCGACCGAATGATCAAATACCCAAAATTCCCTAAAGCTCAACACTTGAGCGGAGTTCAAAAAAATCCGGAGTGTGACACAGTAGTAGCAGCCCAGCCGTAGAAGGGTCAAGCCAACGCCTCACATGTGGCACGCCGTACTGCCCCAAACCCTAAGGTTCAAAGGGCAGCTCAAGACGGTCACATAATCGAGTTAAGGTTTGTTGTCTTCTAGAGGGTCCACCACAAAACTTGCACATATATACGAAAGATTTAAACCCCGTGAAAAGTGAGCAAACGACACGCGTTCGAACAATTCAATACTTTCTAGTTATCCAGAAAGACAAGAAGTTAAAATTCCGATCGAATCAATGAACTCAAAACAATCTCCAGAACTAACAGTACTAAATTCAGATTAAAAATACCCTAAAAAATAATACAAGCTGACATAAGCATTACTGTATAAAAATCATGCACTGATTCATTTGTACGGCCGCGGAACCGCGGCCCAAGCAAGCTTTGGCCGCGTTTCCGCGGCAAGAAGGACTGTTCACTGCATCGTTTTTAACAGTTTTTCTTATTTTTACCTGCGGAATTTTTTGCATATTTTTAATTTTGAAAAATATCAGTTTTCAAAAAATGTCCAGAGAGTGTCCCGTAATTCCATATTTCGGTTCGATGGAGTTTATACTTCGCTAAAGTATCGCCTAATGTTCTAGGTCGGCTCTGATACCAATGTTAGGTTTACCTAGCACCCTATGAGAGGTTTGGAAGCATCACATGTCACAAAGATCAAGTTTTTATGGTGCTAAGTAAACATACAAAGGATCTATCGTAGAAAAATTAGGGTTTCATAACAATACATGTAACAAAGGTTAGGGTTTTGAGAGTACAACCTTTGTAGCTCCTTATTCTTGACTCCTTGGCCACTTGAGGGTTGGAGAACGGTTAGCTTGAAGTCTTCTAGTGTCCACGACGATCCACTCGAAGCTCCTTTGTCCAAGCTAGCAACTTCACTTTAACAAGAGAAAGGAATGAAGCTAACACTCTAAACAAGTGGCCAAGACTTGTGTAGAATAGTGTTGTGGTTCTCTTTCTCACTTCAAAATCCTATCTTTTTGAGTATTTTGCTCACTTGAAAATTAGAGAGCAAAAGATCAAGGTTGAAGAAGATGATGGCCTTTTTTGAGAAGAAGAGAAGATAAACTCTCATGAGAAAATGGAAAATATAAGTATATATATTTTCCACTTCTCATCTCAAATCATGGTTAATTATAAAGTTATTATTGTATTTGAGTTTAAAACACCAAAGAAAAATTAACCAAGGGTTAATAAGTAGGTGAGCATGGAAAGATGAAGAAGAGTGTAGAAACAATCCATGAATTAACCCTTTTTCTTTTCCTTTTTGTTTTAACACAAATGTAATAATAATCCATATAAAAACCCATGGTGTGAGTCTTATATTGCCACCATTTTCAATGTATATGCAACCATGATAGAATGATGTATGTATGCATGTGTGCATGCACATCCATATGTGCATGAACAAGAATGAATGCATACATGCATGCATACATCCAAAGGAAACAAGATAGGATTTCTAGTGAGAAGCTAATGGTTAAATGATAAATCAACACTTGATTTATCAACCCGGTCATATCACATACGACCCGACCAAAAGCAAGCCGCCCAATTAATATACGGTATCGCATACGCGCATTTTAACCGGGTCCATGCGCATATCACATACGCGCACCACAACGTTTCGCCTGGACTAGGTAACTCCTTTGTGGGACTCTAAGACTCGTCAATACGCCGGCAGTGGGTGATGATCATATCAAGCACCCCCAAGCCGCAAGCGGTCAGCAAAACGTAACGGCTACCCGGGTATTGAGCGATCAGAAGAAAACAAGCGAACCTGCTACAACTCCCATCGAGCCAACCGGCAACACTACCATACAGTCCGGTCTCTTCATCAGATATGCTACATATCGAGTCTAGGGATGGTAACGTCGACCCCAATAACTCAATAAGTCATGCCGGTGAATGGTCTATAACAGATCGAGAAACTACTGATAACACTTATCAGTAAATCTCAGCAGCCCTGCCCAGGGACTTACTGATATAACCAGTCGAGCACAGCACGGCATTAACTCCCAATACCGGGAGAGACGAAACCCCTCCTATTGCTCATCGCCTTCGTGTGTCTCGGGACTGCACCCAACGGCCACCTGTTTGCACGACTCAGTGGAGCCGTAGTAGGGTGGTAATCAAAGTACAGTGGGAGAGCACATAAGACTCTATGACGATCTCGGTTCTATAGACTAACCTGTACCAGTATCACCTGAGAACTGCTATCCGACGATAGATATAATTCCATATAGGAGTTCTCGGTGAGTCCGTCCAGTGTACCCAGTCACCACTGAGCACCCTTATATGATCTTGATGTCAAACATCGATGAATATGGGAACATCCATCTCCCATCACATGGGTCTAGTATCATATACTCTAGTCTACTCTGGTATATCGATGCCCCGTCTCGATACACCTACGACTATGGACATTTCAGGATATTCTTATAAACTACAGATGTCCCACTAGTATGATCTCTATCATAATCACTGTAGTCAAGCCGATATCCTTAGGGCTTTATCAGCATGTATGAATGAATAAAAGCATGATCAAATCAACATGTCAGATAAAGTAGAACCAGATAGCATACTATCATGTCGAGCAAGAATATACACTGAATATATATATATATACATGTACAGATACATCCACTATCATATAATGGCCTCTAGGGCATACATATAACCAACATGTGCCGGTTTAAATGTTTAAAGTAAATCATCGCTTCCGCATTTTGGCCTCGAAAAGACGGCCGGGGCGCCGCCGTGCACTTACAGATATGTCGCATATCTAGTCTAAGGGTGGTATACGTCAGACCCCAGTAACTGATAAGTCGTGTCGATGTGTGGCTCATAACGGGTCGAGAAACTACTAGTAACACTTACCAGTAAACCTCCTTATCAGCCCTGGCCAGGGACTTCCAGTTATAGCCAATCGAACACAGCACAACATCAACTCCCTATACTGGGAGAGACGAATCCCCTCCTATCGCTCGTTGCCACCATGTGCTTCGGGACTGTACCCAAAAGCCACCGTTTTGCACGCCCTCATGGACGTGGTAAGGTGGAAATCAAAGCACAGAGGGAATCACACAAGACTCTATGACGATCTCGGGTCTACAGACTACCCTGTACCAGTGTCACCGGAGAACCGCCATCTGACGTGTGGTATATCACCATCTGGGAGTTCTCGGCGAGTCCGTCCAGTGTACCCAGTCTCCACTGAGCACCCGTACACCATCTTTGATATCAAACACCGATGGATATGGGATCATCCATCACCCATCATATGGGTCAAGATGCGTATACGCTAGTCTACTTTGGTGTATCGATGCCCTGTCTCGATATACCCTCGACTAGGAAATGTTATAGGATGTACTCATCGACTACCGTGGCCCCACTAGTATGATCTCATCATAGTCCCAGTAGTCGAGTACAGATCCTGAGGGCTTTATCAACATGTGAGAGAAAGACAGTAAACCAATACAAGTCAACATGTTAAGATAAAGTGAAACCAAATAGCTTACTATCATGTCGAGCAAGAAAGTCCTCTCTATATATATCCAAGCATCCATTATAATATACATCACATGTACAACAATGGCCTCTAGGGCATATACATAACTAACAATCTCCCACTTGCACTAAGGCCAGCTGCTGTAGTATCTCATACCTAGCGTCCCGAATAATCTCTCAAACTGTATCTGGGGAATGGCCTTCGTGGGTGGATCCGCAGTATTGTCCTTCGTATCTACTCTCCTGACCTCGATCTCCCGGCGATCAACTATATCCCTGATCAGGTGATACCGCCTCAGAATATGTCTGGACTTTTGATGGGATCTGGGTTCCTTGGCAATAGCCACAGCTCTATTATTATCGCAATACAGAGGTATTGGATGCTCAATGGATGGAACTACACCAAGTTCACTAATGAACTTCTTTATCCAGACAGCCTCCTTGGCAGCATCGTTAGCAGCGATGTATTCAGCCTCCATCGTCGAGTCTGCAACGGTATCCTGTTTGGAACTCTTCCAACATACCGCCCCTCCATTGAGGGTAAAGACAAATCCTGAGTGCGACTTAGAGTCGTCCTTATCACTTTGGAAGCTGGAATCGGTAAAGGACTCCACCCGGAGTTCTCCGTTACCATACACTAAGAACATCTCTTTAGTCCTTCGCAAGTACTTGAGAATGTTCTTCACAGCTGTCCAGTGACTCTCTCCAGGATCTGCATGATACCGACTCACTACATTTAGTGAGTATGCTACATCGGGTCTGGTACATAACATCGCATACATGATAGAGCCTACTGCCGAAGCATAGGGTATCCCTTGCATGCGAGCTCTCTCCAAATCAGTCTTGGGAGACATCTCTTTAGAGAGAGTGAGTCCAGAGATCGTGGGTTGGTTCCCACGCTTCGATTCTTCCATACTAAACCTCTTTAGTATGGTGTCAATGTACCTGGATTGGGACAATCCCAGTATCCGTTTAGATCTATCTCTATAGATCATGATTTCCAATATGCAGAAGGCATCACCTAGATCTTTCATTGAGAATCTTTGTGATAAGAAGAGCTTGACTGATTGCAGCATAGGAATATCATTTCCTTTCAAGAGTATGTCATCCACGTACAATACGAGGAAGACAACCTTACTCTCTGCTACCTTTTTATAGATACAAGGTTCATCTATATTTTTGATGAAGTCAAACTCTTTGACTACAACATCAAAACAGATGTTCCAACTCCGCGATGCTTGCTTTAACCCATAAATGGATTTAAGTAGCTTGCACACCTTTCCGCTGCTCCCACCATCTACGAAGCCCTCTGGCTAAGTCATGTACACGCACTCTTATAAATCACCGTTTAGAAAGGCGGTCTTAACATCCATTTGCCATATTTCGTAGTCATGGTATGCAGCAATGGCATGTAAGATCCGGATGGACTTAAGCATAGCCACTGGTGAAAAGGTTTCGTCATAATCCACACCTGGTCGTTGACGAAAACCCTTTGCAACAAGTCTAGCTTTGAAAGTCTCAACTTTTCCATCTACACCAAGTTTCTTTTTAAAGATCCACTTGCTCCCAATGGGTTTTACCCCTTCAGTAGCATTTTCCAAAGTCCATACTTTGTTGGTGTACATGGATTCAATCTCAGATCGCATTGCATCCAGCCGTTTCACAGAGTCACCACTCGTGATGGCCTGCTCGAAACTAGTCGGGTCATCATCTTCTATGATGCAATCCTCGCTCCCACCATCAATGAGAAAACCGTTGTATCTCTCAAGTGGGTGAGAAACCCTACTAGATCAGCGGAGAGGCTGGGGTTCATCGGGTACTACTGAATTCTCTGGTTCCACTAAATCTTCAGTTGCTGTTTGTGTTGCTGGAATCTCTTCCAGCTCTACCTTATCGCCACTAATTTTTTTCGCAAGAAATTTCTTTTCTAAAAAGGTGGCTTGTTGAGCAACAAACACCTTTTGTTGATCACTTTGGTAGAATAGATATCCATATGAATTGCTTGGATATCCTACAAACTTACAAAGAACTGATCGTGCCTCGAGCTTGTCCGGATTTTGCTTTTTAACATAGGCCGGACAACCCCATATCTTAACTCTTTTAAGAGATGGTCTCTTCCCATTCCATATCTCATATAGAGTGGTAGGCACATATTTAGTTGGAACTCTATTCAATAAGTATATGGCTGTCTCCAGCGCATACCCCAAGAAGGAAATAGGTAATTCAGCTGTACTCATCATAGAGCGCACCATATCTAATAAGGTGCGATTCCTCCGCTCCGATAAACCGTTGTGCTGTGGTGTATAAGGAGGAGTAAGCTGAGAGAGAATCCCATTCTCTTTTAGATAATCTAGGAACTCATTGCTTAAGTATTCACCTCCTCGATCAGATCGAAGAATCTTAATACTTCTGCCCGTTTGGTTCTCTACTTCGTGCTTATATTCTCTGAATTTCTCAAAAGCTTCAGACTTGTGTCTCATCAGGAACACATATCCGAATCTTGAGAGATCGTCAGTAAATGTAATAAAGTAGGAAGAACTGTTCCTGGCATGCGTAGACATAGGACCGCATACATCACTATGTACCAGTCCTAAGAGTTCCGTAACTCTCTCTCCGTGTCCACTAAATGGAGCTTTGGTCATTTTTCCTTTGAGACATGAATGGCAAGTATCATAAGATGATAATTCGAACGGATTCAAATATCCATCCTTATGTAACATAGTCAGTCGTGTCGCATTGATATGACCAAGTCTACAATGCCACAAGTAGGATTCGTTCATTTCTGAATTTTTCCTCTTGTGTGTGTTTTGTATATTAAGAACTGTATTTTGATTGAGAATGAATATGCCATTATGTAACGAGCCTGATCCAATAAACTTTTGATCTAGGAATATGTTCATAACATTATTCTTTACTACAAAATTATATCCTTCTTACTTAATATAGAAACTGATTTAATGTTGCACATCATGTTCGGTATATAATAGCACTCATTTAGAATAAGTGTATTACCACTTGGTAACACTAGGTGATATTCGCCAACTGCTTTGGCTGCAATATTTGCACCATTCCCTACTTGAACGGAATGATCACCTTTTCCCAGTTCTCTACCTTTCCGTAGCCCATGTAACAATTTACATATGTGGGATCCTGATCCGGTATCTAATACCCAGGACGTAGGGTGAACTGAGAAACAGTTCTCAATAACTAACACACCTAAAGAAGATGCATCAACATGCAAGTTCTCCATTTGGGCAGCGTGAGAATCCAGATATTCTACTATTCCCTGTTCAGTCTTATAACTCTTATAAGAAAGAACGGGACCAACGTTCCCCTGCTCAGTATAATAAGCCGGTTCAGTCAATATATCCATATTATTATCTTGATTATGGCCTGACATGGTCGCTACCTGGAGAGAGAGAGAAGAAAACACTTTAGCGTATGCTTTTGCAAGATTAGATTGGTTATTATCTTATCTAATCAGGATGTCTCCCACTATTTTTATCAAATCTTCCTTCAAACCTTAAAAGGTAAGATTAGCCGGGATTAATTACACCCTACAATTTCATCAATCTTTCAGCCAGATCAGTGTCGGTACTTGAGGGAGGTTCCCCGTGCTTTCGCACTGACCTAATTAAAGTAAACCTCGTTTTCCCAGAGGCGTAACCCCGTTAACACTTTTCTAGACACCTACTTGATCGGCTAATTGTCCTGTGTAAAACTCTCCCAGGAGTAACACTTACTCGCAGTGGGTATCGGGATCCAACTATCTCATAGGAGGTATGCAATCTCATTGCAAATTTCAACTCTTGAAATTCCCGATAATGCTTTTGCCCCTAGCAACTTATGACCTTGACTAAGGTCAACAAATCATAAGTGCTAGCCAAGTTCAACCCGTCGTTTCCCGATTGAAATAAACCCACCCGTACGACCCTTGGCTAAGGTCAACAAAGTCGTACGACTACCCTAACTCAATCACATCTCATGTTAGCAGATAGATACTAATTAGCTACCGTACACCACGCCTTGTCTAAGGTCAACAAACGCAGCACGAATACTAACTAGTCTTTATCTGAAGTGATGGAGGGCTACGCAGGTTTTTCAGAAAACCATGAGCGTAATGAACTTGATATCATTGTAGAATCAAGTGGTATTTGAAAAAGGGGTGTTTTTTTAGGTTTTTCTAGTTTCGCTAAAGAGGTCACTCCCGGTGAAGGAATCTCGGCTCTTTCCTCATCGAATAAGGTGCAGGGTATATCATATATACCGCTATGCAACGAAAGACTATAGAAGCTGTCAAAAACTAAACCGTGAGTTTGTAGCATCTGCCAGTTTCGCTAAAGAGTTCACTCCCGGTGAAGGGATCCCGGCTCTTTCCTCTTCGAATAAGGTGCAGGGTATATCATATATACCGCTATGCAAAGCAAAACTGTAGCTACCCCATTTATAAAGTTTTGATTCTACAACATCTTTTAAGTTTTTTTTCTTTTTATTAATCTCATTAATAAATCCCATCAGCTTAAGCTTCGTAAGCATCACAGAAGAAACGAAAGCAGTAATATTTATATATCAGCATATAAATATAGTATAAGCATTCGTCTCAGGCAGTAATATGATCTCATCACAGAACATTGCAGCCTAAGAACGTATATGAAATATTGGATATATTAGAATGTCCGTGTTTTTAATACGAGCCGGTATAAAACACGGATTCCACGGTCGTGATGAATAGCCAAACCCACATCCCTAGACCCCTACGAGAGCGGCAAGTAACACTACCAGTTCTAGGGTTAGGAGACCCGGTCTCGACTCCTCGAGATGCCCTCCCACTGGACCCTAGAACCCGGTTACTTGTGCTCCCCTCCTTGGGTCTATCTAATGCGGAAAAGTAAATAATATACACTAGTGACATCAACCTCATCCCGGAAGTGCCCCAATAAAAGAATATTACATACAAATGAATTTTACATGAATGAAAATAAAAACCCTCATCTCACATAAAACCCCCGGCTATTCAGAACACGACGATCCAATATAACATATCACAGCAACACATAATATCACATATCATCAACGTAAGTTAGTATGCATATACCGATCGTCGTTGATGTATAGCAACGAAGACCGGCAATACAACTACATACTACACTTACGGTCACAGAAAAGAAATTGTAAAACTATAACATTTAGAATCCACAATCACTTTAGAAATCGTAAATGCGAAATATCACATACTTCGCATTTCATGCCTAACCATATGAATTCCACATATTGTATCACATTCCAGATAAATAGACAGTATTAAACTTTCCGAACAGATAATCAAATACCCTAAATTTCCTAAATAGCTCAACACTTGAGCGGAGTTCAAATAATCCCAGAATAGGTCACGGTACCGATGATCCATCCGTAGAAGGGTCAAGCCAACGCTTCACATGTGGCACGCCGTACTGCCCCAAACCCTAAGGTTTAGAGGCGGTTCAGACGGTCACATAATCGAGTTAAGGTTTGTGTTCTTCTAGAGGGACTGCCGCGTTACTTGTACGTTTTTCCGAAAGATTTAAACCCGATAAAAATTCAACACTATAAAATTTTTCGTGCCGGGAAAAAGTGAGTTAATGATATCCGCTCGAACATTTTAACAGTTTCTAAATATCCGGAAAACAATAACGAATTTAAATTTTCCGATCGATTCAACGATTACAAAATAAACCCCAGAACACTCAACACTTGAGTCAGATTAAAAGTACCCAGAAAAATACATAATCACCTACGGATATAACCCTGGAAAAATGAGTCAACAACACTTCTGTACGGCCGTGGATCCGCGGCAGGAGCAGGGTATTGCCGCTGTTCCGCGGCGGATTGTACGGATCATTGACACGTGTTTCACAGTGGTGCTTATATTTTCCTGCTGGTATTTTTAACCATTTTTAATTCTGAAAAAATCACAGTTTTTAAAAAATATCCAGAGAGAGGTTTAAAATGTCGTTTCGGGGTTCGTTCGGAGTTTTAACTTCGTATACACGTCGCCTAATGCTCTAGCTAGGCTCTGATACCACTGTCGGGGGTTCCTAGGCACTCTAGTGAGGGTTCATAAGGCATTAACCATGCCCAAATAAAATTTTAGACGTGCCGAACAACCCAAAGCCGGGATCTTTGCTAGATTAATAGGGTTTAACATGCAAGTAAACATCTTTACTACTAAGTGTGAGGGATTACAACCTTTGTAGTCCGCTCCTTCGCTTCATAAGCTCCGAGTAGAAGTCCCTTCGCCACGATCCACGATCTCCCGGACTCAAGAGAGGCTCCACGAATCGAACGATCCATGCTAGCTTGTAGTGTTCCGTTTCTCCGATGATCTACGTCGAAGTTGCAATAACTCAAGCTCTCTCACTCTAATGAGGTGAACACCTTAATCTAATGGGCTAGATTTGATGAGGATGATGGAGTAGTATTTATGCTATCTTTTTATATCAAATTCTCACAAAAAATCATCACAAAATGAATAACTAGTAAGCTTTCTCAAAGCTTAAGAGAGAAGAAGATGATGAAAAAGAGTTAATCCTTTTGTGATGAATAATAGAAATGAATATATGAATAATGATGGAAACATGGTCAAGGGATGACAAGGATAACCCTTGTAGAGAATTAACTAGGGCTAAGGTTTGGTTAGGTTAAAGAATGAGTCATGGATAAATATCAACCATAATATCTTCTTCATGACAAAAGGAATTCCTTCTAGAATGTGCAAGAAAGAACTAACCCAAATCAAACCCTAACCTTGTTTAATCTCCACTAAACATGTTCCATTATTAATCATATCATGTTGCAATAATATATATCACATATATATTGTATATTTGCAACAAAAGAAAATAATACACTTAACATATATCGCATATATATCAATGTATTACCCGGTGAGAAAATGAAATAATAAAGTGAGCCAATATTAGATAATGTAATACAATATATCATGTATATTATTATACATTAAATTATCGAATCAACACTTGATCCGACAATCCGGCTATATCGAATATAACCGACAAATATATCATGTACCGATTCATCGAAACAACACTTGATCCGATGACCCGGCTCGTATATAAATATCGCAAGAATATAATACGGTATCTCATATAGCATTATCCTCGGTACTGCATATATCACATATGTTCCCCTACTCCATTTTGCCTGAGTCAAGAAACCTCTGTGTAGGACTCTAAAGAATCGTCAATACGCCGGTAGCAGGTGATGATCATATCAAACACCCACAAGTTGCAAGCGGTCAGCTAAACGTAACAGCCACCCAGGTATTGAGCGATCAGAAGATCGACAAGCTAGCATGTACATTCTCCTGTGAATCCAATCAGTAACACTCCCGTACAGTCCGGTCTCTTCGTCTGATATGTTGCATATCTAGTCTAGGGGTGGTATACGTCAGACCCCAGTAACCGATAAGTCGTGTCGATGTGTGGCTCATAACGGGTCGAGAAACTACTGGTAACACTTTCTAGTAAACCTCTATATCACCCCTGGCCTGGGACTTCCAGTTATAGCCAATCGAACACAGCACAACATCAACTCCCTATACCGGGAGAGACGAATCCCCTCCAATCGCTCGTTGAATCCATGTGATTCGGGACTGTACCCAAAAGCCATCGTTTTGCACGCCCTCTTGGACGTGGTAAGGTGGAAATCAAAGCACAGTAGGAATCACACAAGACTCTATGACGATCTCGGGTCTACAGACTACCCTGTACCAGTGTCACCGGAGAACCGCCATCTGACGTGTGGTATATCACCATCTGGGAGTTCTCGGCGAGTCCGTCCAGTGTACCCAGTCTCCACTGAGCACCCGTACACCATCCTTGATGTCAAACACCGATGGATATAGGATCATCCATCGCCCATCATATGGGTCAAGATGCGTATATGCTAGTCTACTCTGGTGTATCAATGCCATGTCTTGATATACCCTCGACTAGGAACTGTTATAGGATGTACTCATCGACTACCGTGGCCCCACTAGTATGATCTCATCATAGTCCCAGTAGTCGAGTACAGATCCTAAGGGCTTTATCAACATGTGAGAGAAAGACAGTAAACCAATACAAGTCAACATGTTAAGATAAAGTGAAACCAAATAGCATAATATCATGTCGAGCAAGAAAGTCCTCTCTCTATATATATCCAAGCATCCATTATAATATACATCACATGTACAACAATGGCCTCTAGGGCATATACATAACTAACAATCTCCCACTTGCACTAAGGCCAGCTGCTGTAGTATCTCATACTTAGCATCCCGAATAATCTCTCAAACTGTATCTGGGGAATGGCCTTCGTGAGTGGATCCGCAGTGTTGTCCTTCGTATCTACTCTCCTGACCTCGATCTCCCGGCAATCAACTATATCCCTGATCAGGTGATACCGTCTCATAATATGTCTGGACTTTTGATGGGACCTGGGTTCCTTGGCCAAAGCCACAGCTCCATTGTTATCGCAATACAGAGGTATTGGATGCTCAATGGATGGAACCACACCAAGTTCACTAATGAACTTCTTTATCCAGACAGCCTCCTTGGCAGCATCGTTGGCAGCGATGTATTCAGCCTCCATCATCGAGTCTGCAACGGTATCCTGTTTGGAACACTTCCAACATACCGCCCCTCCATTGAGGGAAAAGACAAATCCCGAGTGCGACTTAGAGTCGTCCTTATCACTTTGGAAGCTGGAATCGGTAAAGGACTCCACCCGGAGTTCTCCGTTATCATACACCAAGAACATCTCTTTAGTCCTTCGCAAGTACTTGAGAATGTTCTTCACAGCTGTCCAGTGACTCTCTCCAGGATCTGCTTGATACCGACTCACTACACTTGGTGAGTATGCTACATCAGGTCTGGTACATAACATCGCATACATGATAGAGCCTACTGCCGAAGCATAGGGTATCCCTTGCATGCGAGCTCTCTCCAAATCAGTCTTGGGAGACATCTCTTTGGAGAGAGTGAGTCCAGAGATTGTGGGTTGGTTCCCACGCTTGGATTCTTCCATACTAAACCTCTTTAATATGGTGTCAATGTACATGGATTGGGACAATTCCAATATCCGTTTAGATCTATCTCTATAGATCATGATTCCCAATATGCAGAAGGCATCACCTAGATCTTTCATTGAGAATCTTTATGATAAGAAGAGCTTGACTGATTGCAGCATAGGAATATCATTTCCTATCAAGAGTATGTCATCCACGTACAATACGAGGAAGACAACCTTACTCTCTGCTACCTTTTTATAGATACAAGGTTCATCTATATTTTTGATGAAGTCAAACTCTTTGACTACAACATCAAAACAGATGTTCCAACTCCGCGATGCTTGCTTTAACCCATAAATGGATTTAAGCAGCTTGCACACCGTTCTGCTGCTCCCACTATCTACGAAGCCCTCTGGCTGAGTCATGTATACGCACTCTTCTAAATCACCGTTTAGAAAGGCTGTCTTAACATCCATTTGCCAGATTTCGTAGTCATGGTATGCAGCAATGGCATGTAAGATCCGGATGGACTTAAGCATAGCCACTGGTGAAAAGGTTTCGTCATAATCCACACCTGGTCGTTGACGAAAACCCTTTGTAATAAGTCTAGCTTTGAAAGTCTCAACTTTTCCATCTACACCAAATTTCTTTTTAAAGATCCACTTGCTCCCAATGGATTTTACCCCTTCAGTAGCATTTTCCAAAGTCCATACTTTGTTGGTGTACATGGATTCCATCTCAGATCGCATTGCATCCAGCCATTTCACAGAGTCACCACTCGTGATGACCTGCTCGAAACTAGTCGGTCATCATCTTCTATGATGCAATCCTCGCTCCCACCATCAATGAGAAAACCGTAGTATCTCTCAGGTGGGTGAGAAACCCTGCTAGATCGGCGGAGAGGCTGGGGTTCGTCGGGTACTACTAAATCCTCTGGTTCCACTAAATCTTCAGTTGCTGTTTGTGTTGCTGGAACCTCTTCCAGCTCTACCTCATCGCCACTAATTTCTTTTGCAAGAAATTCATTCTCTAAAAAGATGGCATGTTGAGCAACAAACACCTTTTGTTGTTCACTGTGGTAGAATAGATATCCATATGAATTGCTTCGATATCCTACAAACTTACAAAGAACTGATCGTGCCTCGAGCTTGTCCGGATTTTGCTTTTTAATATAGGCCGGACAACCCCATATCTTAACTCTTTTAAGAGATGGTCTTTTCCCATTCCATATCTCATATGGAGTGGTAGGCACATATTTAGTTGGAACTCTATTCAATAGGTATATGGCTGTCTCCAGCGCATACCCCCAGAAGGAAATAGGTAACTCAGCTGTACTCATCATAGAGCGCACCATATCTAATAGGGTGCGATTCCTCCGCTCCGATACACCATTGTGCTGTGGTGTATAAGGAGGAGTAAGCTAAGAGAGAATCCCATTCTCTTTTAGATAATCTAGGAACTCATTGCTTAAGTATTCACCTCCTCGATCAGATCGAAGAATCTTAATACTTTTGCCCGTTTGGTTCTCTACTTCGTGCTTATATTCTCTGAATTTCTTAAAAGCTTCAGACTTGTGTCTCATCAGGAACACATATCCGAATCTTGAGAGATCGTTGGTAAATGTAATAAAGTAGGAAGAACCGTTCCTGGCATGCGTAGACATAGGACCGCATACATCACTATGTACCAGTCCTAAGAGTTCCGTAACTCTCTCTCCGTGTCCACTAAACGGAGCTTTGGTCATTTTTCCTTTGAGACATGAATGGCAAGTATCATAAGATGATAATTCGAACGGATTCAAATATCGATCCTTAAGTAACTTAGTCAGTCGTGTCCCATTGATATGACCAAGTCTACAATGCCACAAATAGGATTCGTTCATTTCTAAACTTTTCCTCTTGTGTGTGTTTTGTATAATAAGAACTGTATTTTGATTGAGAATGAATATGCCATTATGTAACGAACCTGATCCAATCAACTTTATATCTAAGAATATGTTCATAACATTATCCTTTACTACAAAATTATATCCTTCTTTACTTAATAAAGAAACTGATATAATGTTGCACATCATGTTCGGTATATAATAGCACTCATTTAGAATCAGTGTATTACCACTTGGTAATACTAGGTGATATTCTCCAACTACTTTGGCTGCAATATTTGCACCATTCCCTACTTGAACGGAATGATCACCTTTTCCCAGTTCTCTACCTTTCCGTAGCCCATGTAACAATTTACATATGTGGGATCCTGATCCGGTATCTAATACCCAGGACGTAGGGTGAACTGAGAAACAGTTCTCAATAACTAACACACCTGAAGAAGATGCATCAACATGCATGTTCCCCATTTGGGCGACGTGAGAATCCAGATATTCTACTATTCGATGTTCAGTCTTATAACTCTTATAAGAAAGAACGGGACCAACGTTCCTCTGCTCAGTATAATATGCCGGTATAGTCAATACATCCATATTATTATCTTGATTATGGCCTGACATGCTCGCTACCAGGAGAGAAAGAGAAGAAAACATTTTAGCGTATGCTTTTGCAAGATTAGATTGGTTATTATCTTATCTAATCAGGATGTCTCCTACTGTTTTTATCAAATCTTCCTTCAAACCCTCAAAGGTAAAATTAGCCGGGATTAATTACACCCTACAATTTCGTCAATCTTTCAGCCAGATTAGTGTCGGTACTTGAGGGAGGTTCCCCGTGTTTTCGCACGGACCTAATTAAAGTAAACCTCATTTTCCCAGAGGCGTAACCCCGTTAACACTTTTCTAGACACCTACTTGATCGGCTAATTGTCCTGTGTAAAACTCTCCCAGGAGTAACACTTACTCGCTGTGGGTATCGGGATCCATCTATCTTATAGGAGATATGCAATCTCATTGAAAATTTCAACTCTTGAAATTCCCGATAATGCTTTTGCCCCTAGCAACTTATGACCTTCGCTAAGGTCAACAAATCATAAGTGCTAGCCAATTTCAACCCGTCGTTTCCCGATTGAATTAAACCCACCCGTACGACCCTTGGCTAAGGTCAACAAAGTTGTATGACTACCCTAACTCAATCACATCTCATGTTAGCAGATAGATACTAATTAGCTACCGTACGCCACGCCTTGTCTAAGGTCAACAAACGCAGCACGAATACTAACTAGTCTCTATCTGAAATGACGGAGGGCTACGTAGGTTTTTCAGAAAACCATGAGCGTAATGAACTTGATATCGTTATAGAATCAAGTGGTTTTTGAAAATGGGGTGTTTTTTAGGCTTTTCTAGTTTCGCTAAAGAGGTCACTCCCGGTGAAGGGATCTCGGCTCTTTCCTCATCGAATAAGGTGCAGGGTATATCATATATACCGCTATGCAATGCAAGACTATAGAAGCTGTCAAAAACTAAACCGTGAGTTTGTAGCATCTGCCAGTTTCGCTAAAGAGTTCACTCCCGATGAAGGGATCTCGGCTCTTTCCTCAACGAATAAGGTGCAGGGTATATCATATATACCGCTATGCAAAGCAAAACTGTAGCTACCCCTTTTATAAAGTTTTGATTCTACAACATCTTTTAGGTTTCTTTTCTTTTTATTAATCTCATTAATAAATCCCATCAGCTTATGCTTCCTAAGCATCACAGAAGAAACGAAAGTAGTAATATTTATATATCAGCATATATATATATATATATATATAGTATAAGCATTCGTCTCAGGCAGTAATATGATCTCATCACAGAACAATGCAGCAGAAGAACATATATGAAATATTGGATATATTAGGATGTCCGTGTTTTTAAAACGAGCCGGTATAAAACACGGATTCCACGGACATGATGAATTGCCAAACCGACATCCCTAGACCCCTACGAGAGCGGTAAGTAACACCGCCAGTTCTAGGGTTAGGAGACCCGGTCTCGACTCCTCGAGATGGCCTCCCACTGGACCCTAAAACCCGGTTACTTGTGCTCCCCTCCTTGGGTCTACCTAATGCGGAAAAGTAAGTAATATACACTGGTGACATCAACCTCATCCCGGAAGTGCCCCAATAAAAGAATATTACATACAAATGAATTTTACATGAATGAAAATAAAAAACCCTCATCTCACATAAAACCCCCGGCTATTCAGAACACGACGATCCAATATAACATATCACTGTTAGTGTATATGCCCTAGAGGCCATTACTGTATCATACTAGTTTGTATATTACTTAATGGAAGCTTGGGATATTCACCTTGTATATACAATCTTGCTCAAAATAGTAGTATGCTACTTGGTTTGTTTCTACTTCAATGTGTACTTGTGTTTATTTTAGTATATCACCTATACACATTAGTGGAGCCCTTAGGATCTTTGCTTGATTACCAACGTTGTGATGGCAGTCACACTAGTGGGGCTGGGTAATCTATAAGCACATCCTTATGCAGGTCCCTAGTCGCAGGACTATCGAGACAGGGCATCGATACTCCGGAGTAGACAAGCGCATGCGCTTCTCGTCCCAGTGTGGGAGACGGTCTGTCCCACAGCCGTTAGTACGTCGTACTGGAGATAGTATGCGGGTGCTCGCTAGGTTATGAGTACACTGGACATGACTCGTCGGGAACTGACCGGTTGGTATTATACCTATCGTCAGTTATCAGTTTCCAGGTGACATGAGTACAGCTTAGTCCGCTGACTTGACACTGTCACTTCGCCTCGAGTGTGTTCCCACTGTACTTTGATTACTACCCTACCACGGCTCAAAGGAGTCGTGCAAACAGGTAGTAGTTGGGTGCAGTCCCGAAGCACTTGGAGGCAGTGACGGTTAGACAGGATTCGTCTCTCCCGGTATTGGGGGTTGACATCGCGCTGTGTCTAGGAGAGCCATTACACGAGTAGTCCCTGGCCAGGGCAAGCGAGATATACTGGTAGGCTTCCAGTGCTATCTCAGGGTGTTTTGGGCTTCACTCCGACACGACTTGTATCGCTATTAGGGGACTGACGTTTGCCGCCCCCTTAGGCCCGCCATGTGATGTATCAGACGAACAGACCGGACTGTACGGAGATTGTCACATTCAGGCTCAGTAGGAGTTCAGATGGGTTTCACCTCGTCAGTCTTCTTATCGGCATCTACCTGGGGACCGTTACGCACAGCTAGTGCCGCTTGCGGTCTGTGGTAAACCCACTGCCAGCGTAGTGTCGAGTCTTTAGAGTCCCACACAGAAAGCTATTCGCCTTTAGGCAAAAGAGTAGAGGTCGCATGGTTTTGCGACAGGGTTCAGTCACATCCGTGCACTTGTGCACGTTTAGTGTCCGGACAGTTTACACTAGCGGGCTTTGGTTTAAGCCAGATCCTAGTGTACGTATTGGGATTGGTTTTATCCAGTTTGTATTCGTGTTCCTCGGAACGCGAATGCGGGTGTGTATGCACAGTTGACGGAGAGACAGAGGCAGAGGATTCTCATTAGGGTTGTTGACCATTGACCGTTGACTGTTGACTTTTTGCTCAACCCTAATGAGAATATGATATGTAATTAACAATTATATTAATTAAGTATTATGGTGACATGGTTGTTGAGGGATTGACTTTGTTGACTTGTTGACTTTGTTGACTTGTTGACTTTCTTGACCGGTTGACTAGGCTTGACTAGTTGACCGTCATGATAACAATAGCTATCATTTCATGGCAAAGACTTTTGCTTGCTTGCTCTCTTATGCAAAATGAGTGCATGAAATGATATGGCTATTGTTGCTTAAACCATCACATAATACTTGATTGCTTTGATGTGTTATGATGGTTTTGGATTATGAGAGCCAAATGAGAAAAGTCTTCTCTCATTCTTCTATGCTCATTCTCTCTCTTGTTCTTGAGCTCTCATCTTCCTCCTCTTGCTCTCCCTCTCTTGAGTCTATGGTTCACTTGTCTCATGAGTTGAGAACCAAGAACCATAGATAAAATCCCAAACAAACTCTTCTCTACTCACTCTAGTTCACAAGGTTTAGCAAACCGAGTGAACTAGTTTCTTCAAAGTTCGGAGAAGGAGCCAAAGGTAAAAGCTTTCAGGTGGATCTATCTTCGGCGCAAGGAGACGACGGGGAGAAGCCGATTCGGACAACCATCGAGGCTTGAAGACGAAGGAGTTCGAGATAAGAAAGGTATAAACCCCCTAACCGAGTAGTTAACAACTCCTAGTTAGGTTGTTAGTTAGATATTTAACAAAGATCCGGGTTTTAAGTCCATGTTACCACCTCTAGAAAATTGTTTTTCACCAAATTCCGCATGCCCGAAAGTACCGGGAGAGGTAGCATGGACTTACAGTGGTATCAGAGCCTAGTTAAACTCTATCTAACATGTTAGCAAAGTTGCTAGAAGATCGATCAAAGAAAAAGTCCCGAAATGAACCCCGTTTTCAAACTTTCTGTCGATTTTCAAAGTGCTGCAAAAATTATTTGAGATACACCAAAAATCGACTCAGGGTTTTTAGAGTATACTGTAGAAAAATGGTCCCTTGATCTCATCAAAGCGCCGCGGAAACGCGGCAATAGCTTGCTATTGCCGCGGTTCCGCGGCCGTCTTGGCTCCTCTCTGGGTCTTCTTTGCTACAGTATGTTTATAAGGGTATTTTGGGATTTTTGGTATGTGTTTTTTCAGCCCAGATTTTCCAGAACGAAAATTTTGTGTTTGGGGCCTGAAAATCCGTATTTTTGATCGAACTTCTAAAAGACTTAAGCTGACGGGTTTTTCTGTGATGTGATATTTGTATTGAACGTCTTCTAATCGCTATATGTCGATTAGTGGGGGTTATACAAATCTGTGATCTGTAATGTTATTGGAATGTGTATATGAATTCATTGGATTGTCGCGGGTGAATAGCCGGGGGTTGTGAGACGAGAGTTTTCTTTTCTTTCAATTCATGTAAATTTGTAAATTGATGTAATAATTATTTGTATGGCCGCACAACCGGGCCGGGGTTGTAGCCGTCATTGTATAATTTCTTTTTACTGTTTTTGCTCCTAGGATAGACCCATGGAGGGGGTGCACAAACTACCGGGTATGCCGAAGTGCCGAGTGGCCTACTCACGGAGTTGAGGGAGGTTGCTTCGCTTCGGGTACTTGGCGGGTAGTTTGCCGCACCCGTAGGGGTCTTGGGTGGGGTATTGGCTATTCACCGCGACCGTGTAATCTGCTTTTCGTTACAGGCTCGTACGAATTGCGGATTCCTAGTATATCCAATGTGTTCATCTGTGATCTGAAATGGCTATCATTGCAGTATATCTATATATGATATTATTTAGGCGTTGCTTATGTTTTACAGCCGCGCTAGCCTAGCCCCCGCTCTGTCGTTAGTTAAGTAACCTAACGGGTAATGACGGGGCCCCGTGGCGAATGCGAATGGCATAAGCGTACGTCATATTTTGGTTGTTTTCTGCAATGGTAGGATTAAATGATGGGACGCATTAAAAGAACTAATGCAAGAATATCACGCATTAAAAGAACTAATGCAAGAAAAATAATCCAAGTAAAAGTCGTTGGAACACTTTCGAAAAACCACTCGGTTCTTTTCAAAACTAACTTTTAAATGCGGAGCTTGAGCCACTCCTTTTAAAAGCTATCTCGTTCCATCGATTATATCAAGTTCACTACGTTCACGATTTTGCCAAAACCATTCGTAGCCCTCCGTCGTTTCACATGAATAGTCAATAGTATTCAAGCTATGTTTGTTGGCCAAAGTCAAGGCATAGTGATTGGTAGCTATTGGGTATTCATGTGCAGCATAGATAGATGCGTTGGTTTGGAACAGTCGTACTGCCTTGTTGGCCAAAGTCAAGGGTAGGTGCGGGTGGATTCAAATTAACCTGGAGAACGACGGGTAGAACTTGACATGTGACTTATGATTTGTTGGCCAAAGTCAAGGTCATAAGAGCATGGGGCAAAAATCCACATCGGGAGTTTCAAAAGAACTGAAACTTGCTAGTGTTGCATAGCATTTGGAGTGTGAAGATTCTGGTAGGATTCCTTCAGTTTCGTCACACGATGATATTTGGATCCCGATCCTACTGTGAGTATATGCTACTCCTCGGGAAATTTCTCACTTAACGATCAATTCTATAAACCAAGTAGGTGTCTAGAAAGGTATTAGCGGGGTTACGCCCCCAGGGAAAAGAGGTTATTTAATTAAGGAACTTCGCGAAAGCGTTGGAAAACCTCCCTCGAAGTACCGACACTGGCCTGGCTGAACGGTTAAGCAAGTATTGTACGGTGAGATTGATCCTGACTAATTCTTCCTTTTTGGTTTGAGGAGGGATTCGAGAAACAGTGGGAGCCATCCTGTTTAGACAAATTAAAAACCATTCTAAACTTGCAAGAGCATCATGCTGAGTGTTTCTTCTCTCTCCTAATTGCAGCGACCAATCGACATGACTGGACTTAAGTTACTCCTAGATAAAAACATACTGACAGGGCCAAACTACAAAGATTGGCTCAGGAATGTCAAGATGGCAATCACTTACGGCAAGCTGGGGTATCTTCTTACCACCAAAGCTCCTCCTATCCCAGGTCCCAAAACCAGCGTCGCGGATAAAGAAATCCGTAAGACCTGGGAACTAGACTGCGCGAAGGCCAAGTGCCTCGTGCTTGCCTCTATGGACAATGAACATCAGAGGAGGCACGAGAATATGGACCTGGAATCCATATTTCTTCATACAAAAGAACTGTATGGAGAGCAATCTCGTATCGCAAGATACGAAGTGTCGAAGAAGTTATTTTCGGCAAGATTGGCCGTCGGATCATCGGTAGCGGAACACGTGCTTAAGATGATTGGATACATTGAGGAGCTCGCGGACCTTGGGACCACGTTGGAGAATGAGCTCTATACGGACTTGATTCGATGGTATCTCATATCGCGTTATTCAACACTTGATCCGATGACCCGGCTCATATATAAATATCGCGAGAATATAATACGGTATCTCATATCGCATTATCCTCGGTCCTGCACATATCACATATGTGCCCCTACTCTGTTTTTCCTGAGTCAAGAAACCTCTGTGTAGGACTCTAAAGAATCGTCAATACGCCGGTAGCAGGTGATGATCATATCAAACACCCACAAGCTGCAAGCGGTCAGCTAAACGTAACAGTCACCCAGGTATTGAGTGATCAGAAGATCAACAAGCTAGCCTGTACGTTCTCCTGTGAATCCAATCAGTAACACTCCCGTACAGCCCGGTCTCTTCATCTGATATGTCGCATATCTAGTCTAGGGGTGGTATACGTCAAACCCTAATAACCGATAAGTCATGTCGATGTGTGGCTCATAACGGGTCGAGAAACTACTGGTAACACTTACCAGTAAATCTCTATATCAGCCCTGGCCAGGGACTTCCAGTTATAGCCAATCGAACACAGCACAACATCAACTCCCTATACCGGGAGAGACGAATCCCCTCCTATCGCTCATTGCCTCCATATGATTTGGGACTGTACCCAAAAGCCACCGTTTTGCACGCCCTCTTGGACGTGGTAAGGTGGAAATCAAAGCATAGTGGGGATCACACAAGACTCTATGACGATCTCGGGTCTACAGACTACCCTATAGCAGTGTCACCGGAGAACCGCCATCTGACGTGTAGTATATCACCATCTGGGAGTTCTCGGCGAGTCCATCCAGTGTATCCAGTCTCCACTGAGCACCCGTACACCATCCTTGATGTCAAACACCGATGGATATGGGATCATCCATCGCCCATCATATGGGTCAAGATGCGTATACGCTAGTCTACTCTGGTGTATCGATGCCCTGTCTCGATATACCCTTGACTAGGAACTGTTATAGGATGTACTCATCGACTACCGTGGCCCCACTAGTATAATCTCATCATAGTCCCAGTAGTCGAGTACAGATCCTAAGGGCTTTATCAACATGTGAGAGAAAGGCAGTAAACCAATGTAAGTCAACATGTTAAGATAAAGTGAAACCAAATAGCATACTATCATGTCGAGCAAGAAAGTCCTCTCTATATATATCCAAGCATCCATTATAATATACATCACATGTACAATAATAGCCTCTAGGGCATATACATAACTAACATTATTATGTGTTGTCACATATGCAGATACGGTCACCTAGATATCATAGTATTACCTTTATGATATAGTTGACCTAGGAATCGTTGTTTATTTCGATTTCTACCTGATGATGTTTTCTACTCATGTGTTGGCAACTCACCCCCATTGTGCTACAGTACTTGCAGGTTGTCCGCATGGATCAGTAACGGCATCACTGGCATGTTCATACCAGAATATTGCATTTTATACCGCCCATTCTTACGCTCATTTATTTATAGGCAGGTGCTTTTGATCAGTGTTTGCTACATATTTGCAGAATACTGGTTCTCAACTCTAAATAGTGAAATCCATGGAAAAGTACGACAAATTCCGGATTACTGCCAACAACAGATAAAGCACGGGTCTCTGCTCTCTATCCGTGTGTTGCCACATACCAGTTTAAGGGACAAAATGGCAAATCGATTGTCATGTCATGCACAAAGCTCAATGTCAACACAAGATCCAAGAAATCTACGCGGAGCTCGAGGAAATCATGGCAAAAGATCCACATCACATCACCTCTTGTTCTACTGAAATTCTGGAAGAATTGTGAAGAGATTCTGAGAAAAGTACTATACCACACTGAAGAGGACCACAAACTAGGGGATAAGACAAAAGATGAAGGCACGATCCTTCTAAAAGGCCGCGGAACCGCGGCATAAGCGCGCTTAGGCCGCGGAACCGCGGCCATATAGGCTCCTCACTGTGTCGTTTTCTAGGGTTATATTGGTACATTCATGTGGAGCCCGATTCTTGCCCTAGGTTTCCAGTTCCCTGCCTATAAATACCCCAGAACTTGCCAAGCCAAGGGAGTTAATTTCTTTAGCCTCTTTTTGTTAGGATTTAGTCTTTTTCTTCTTCTTCTTCATTCTTCCTCCATGAAAATGTAGTGAGAGCATTGAGTGGATGTTAATGAAGATGAGGGTTTTTGTATCTTTCTTGTTAGTTTAACTTCCCCTTGAGATTCTTGCTTTCTCTTGATCTTTCAACCTCTTCATTGAGCTTGAAAGTTTAAGGGTTTGTTATTGATCTCAAGGGTTGTATCTTCTTATGAAATTAGTTCTTCATTTCACATGAGTTCTTTACCCTTCTCTTGATCTTGCAACCTCGTGATTGAGCTTGCAAGTTTAAGGGTTGGCTATTGATCCCATGCTTGTCTTGAGTTCTAGTTTCTAGTTTTCTTTCTTGCTCTTTATTACTTGCTTTTTATTACCTTGCTTTACTTACTTGCAATTTAAATTCATGCACTTACTTACTTGTAATCTTTTCTTTGTTCTTTTTGTTCTCTCTTTTTTGTTCATTTTGTGAATGGTTGTAATTATTGTTGTTGTTAAGAATCAATATGATATTGTAAGTTAACATTTCTTTGCTCATTTCCTTTTCCCGTTATTTTCCATTGAACTCCGCCCAAACGATACGCAAGCGCTCCGTTAGGCACCCTACCCTAACAAGGTAACGGTGATTCCTAACCGCGACCGGTTGCGTTCGGTTTGGCCGGAGGCGAAAGCAAGAGACAAGAACGGAAGGACAAGGGTAAATAAGCCGGATTCCACGAATACCGCGCTTAAATCCCCTAATCCACGTTGTTGCCGATTGCTCTAGCTTCAATTGGTCAAGACTCGGCTCAAAGGTTTTGAGTACGGATTTCTTTAGCTTACATTTTCGTATCTTTTCTTAACAACTTTATACTTGCAAATAATACACATAGCTTAGAATCGAACAAACACATACAAATTCTTTATTGACTCGTCTAAAACAAGAAAGGACATACAACCATCTCCCTGTGGATCGACCCGTGCTCAACCGGCTAGCTGCAAAGTGACACCGTCTTGATCGCGGTTATAACTTTATAACTTTGAACATCCGACACGCCATCGGCGTGCGATCAAATGGCGCCGTTGCCGGGGAGACGGTAGCGTATTTTCTTTCTTATTATTCGGGTTAATATTCTTTTTGTATATATTTATAAAAAAAATCGTTTTGTTATTTTTGATCATTTTTGTGTGCAAGAGTGCAGATTTTTGCAGATTTGCAAATTGCGATTGTGGGGAGCAAAATGTACATTCAAGGCTGAGGTGATTGCAAAGTACAGTGCCAAAGATCCGGGTAGTTTGACCCGCGCAAGCGAACTTTTCAAGCTTACCGGATTTGATTCAACGGGGGTTTCCTAACCCAAAAACTTAACGGTACGTACTTTACTAACACCTTCTTCTCAAATCCGACGCATCCAATATACTATTCTTTGCAGGATTCTTTGCAAGTTCGCTAGCAAACGCTAAAAATTGACTAACCCGTATGTGTTGCAGTGCCGTGCTTAAACTAAAAAAACAATTGTTTGATTCTTTATAGAATTTTTATTGAATTGCGCATTGCATACATTAATACGGATTTAAGGGCAAGCGAACCCCACAACATACGGTAAAGGATTTCATCACCTTTTCCGTGGCCCACAAATCACGAACTTGAGCATAACGTTTACCCGCACAAAATTTAAAAGAAACTAGACTGTAAGCCTTAAGGACTTCGCGCTCACTAGGAGAAGTCAACTGTGTTTAGAACCCCGCTTAACGGTATATTGTTTACGGGGTGCCTAGGAAAGTGTTAACGGCGAAACCTCCAAAAGAGAAAGGGTTATTTAATTAAGGAACTTCGTGAAAGCGTTGGAAAACCTCCCCTTATCTCTGCACTTACCTGGCCTCGTGATCAGTGTATCTTGAGCCTGTTTCTCGACACAGTTTTACTTCGACAATCAAGTTCTGGAGCAGGTCTAGTTGACCTAGGTGAACCCTAGAACGATTAGGTGTGTGGTATTTTTGTGTCGTGATTGTTTTTGTCCATATTCTTTTTTGTGTGTATATTTCATTCTTTTGTTAATATCAAAAAAAAAATCATCACATCCTTTTTCTCCTCCTTTTCTCTGCCTTTCTTTCTCCCTCTCTTCATATCATGGGTACCCCTCCTCGCAAAACTCTTGCCGAACTTTGGTACCCACAACCAGACATTACTTCTTACGGTTTTTGTTTTGGCCGAACGTCGAACGATCCCTCCATGCCCAAAGTTTCACTGAAAGATCGCATAGCAGCGTCTAGGACAAACACTTGCACTCCTCATACCACTTTGTATCAACCTTTTCAACCTCCCGCACCCGCTTATGTTGATACCCCTTTTGCAAGTCGTCCTTTGTCCATCGCTAAACGTATTGAACAATCCTGTAGCCGATCTTTCACTCCTTTCACCACTACAGATTCTTGGGATCAACAATTCCATTCACCTTCTTATCCAAATGTTGATCCTGTTCCTGTCCAGCCATTCAATTCCTACCAGTCCTACCCGACTTTTGCACCTTCCCTAGACATTGCTTCTGAACCGCCATTTGGGAGTTTTCAGTATCCAAACAACTTTGAATCTTTTACTGAAACCCCTTCCCAATCCATGTCTAGTCTGGACCAGTCTTTGGAAGACTTTAGGGTAGCGTCGTACCAACAGATGATGGATTTGAATGCGTCCATGGCCGCCCTCATACAACCTAGTCACCCGGTAGCTAGTTTTCAACTAGCTCCAATTTTTCCAATGTATGAAGAGGCGGTAGGACAGGCTGTGAATTTGAGTGGTGAGAGTGAGCTGTACCCCCTTCCGAATCAAGCCTACCCATTTCAACTTGAATCCCACAACTCCAGTTTTGAATGTCTATCTAGTGTTCCCAACGATTCACCGATTGAAGATAGAATGATTAATGAGTTGTGCGACTTTGTAGTGTTTGATTTACCTGATTGTGAAGGGACCTTGCCAAGTGAAACCACACCCAATCCTTTTGACCTCTACACCTCCACTCTAGAACCTGAATTGATTGATATCCATGCTTTTGATGAGGTGTCTGAGAATTTTGATTTTCACTTGATTGAGGATATTGACGCTGGGAATATTTTGTTGGATATATGTATGCCCTAGAGGCCATTATGTGATAGTTGATGTATCTATACATGTATATATATTCAGTTTGCATTCTTGCTCGACATGATAGTATGCTATCTGGTTTCACTTTATCTGACATGTTGATTTGATCATGCTTTTATTCATTCATACATGCTGATAAAGCCCTAAGGATATTGGCTTGACTACTCTGATTATGATGGAGATCATACTAGTGGGACATCTGTAGTCTATAAGCATATCCTGAAATGTCCCTAGTCGGAGGTGTATCGAGACGGGGCATCGATATACCAGAGTAGACTAGCGTATATGATACTAGACCCATGTGATGGGCGATGGATGTTTCCACATTCGTCGATGTTTGACATCAAGATCATATACGGGTGCTCAGTGGTGACTGGGTACACTGGACGGACTCGCCGAGAACTCCTATATGGAATTATATCTATCGTCGGATAGCAGTTCTCAGGCAACACTGGTACAGGTTAGTCTGTAGACCCAAGATCGTCATGGAGTCTTGTGTGTTCTCCCACTGTACTTTGATTGCCACCCTACCACGGCTCTACTGAGTCGTGCAAACAGGTGGCCGTTGGGTA
This sequence comes from Agapanthus africanus, assembly GCA_030015575.1. NCBI lineage: Eukaryota > Viridiplantae > Streptophyta > Magnoliopsida > Asparagales > Amaryllidaceae > Agapanthus > Agapanthus africanus. Next base: position 232,460,007 of record CM057344.1, read on the forward strand.
CAGTCCCGAGACACACGAAGACGATGAGCGATAGGAGGGGTTTCGTCTCTCCCGGTATTGGGAGTTGATGCTGTGCTGTGCTCGACTGGTTATAACAGCAAGTCCCTGGCCAGGGCTGCTGAGATTTGCTGATAAGTGTTATCAGTAGTTTCTCGATCTGTTATAGACCATTCACCGACACGACTTATTGAGTTATTGGGGTCGACGTGACCATCCCTAGGCTCGATATGCAGCATATCTGACGAAGAGACCGGACTGTACGGTAGTGTTGCCGGATGGCTCGACGGGAGTTGTAGCAGGTTCGCTTGTTGTCTTCTGATCGTTCAATACCCGGGTGGCCGTTACGTTTAGCTGACCGCTTGCGGCTTGAGGGCACTTGATATGATCATTACCCTCTGCCGGCGTATTGACGAGTCTTAGAGTCCCACAGAGGAGTTACCCAGTCCAGGCGAAACGTTGTGGTGCGCATATGCGATATGCGCATACACCCGATTGAAATGTGCGTATATGATACCGAACATTGATCGGGTGAATTGCTTTTGGTGGGGTCATATGAGATATGACCGGATTGATAAATCAAGTGTTGATTTATCATTTAACCATAAGTTATCTCACTTGAAACCTTTCTAGGGTTTGATGGATGTATGCATGCATGCATGTGTTTCTATTTTTCTTTTCTAGTTTCATGCACATGAAGATGTGCATACATGTACACATACATACATCAAACCATCATGGTTGTTTATATATGGAAATGGTGGCAATATAAGCTTCACACCATAGATTAAACTATGGATAATTATTTAATTTTGGTTTTAAAAGAAAATGAAAAGGAAAGGATAATTATGCTAGTTTCTACATGCTTCTTTTAACCTAACCATTCTCACCCACCACTAAACCATGGTTATCCTCTCCTTTATCATTCTAAACCCAAGTTAAATTAATCATCTATTATTTAATCATGGTTTGAGTCAAGAAGGAATAAATATATATAGTGATATTTATTTTCTTTGATAGTTTAACCTAATGGTTATCTTTTTATCTCTTGAAGAAAATAAGCCACCATTTTCATCCTTCTTCATCTTCTCCTCTCTAGTTTTTTTCTAGTGAGAAAAACACAATCAAAGAAAGGTTTTTGAAGTGAGATCCAAAGCCACAACAACATTCTACACAAGCTTAGCCGTTTCGTTTAGAGTGTTATCTTCGGTTTGACGAAGTAGCGAGCTTGGACGGATATCTCCGCGGTGGATCATCGTGGACACAAGGGGAGTTCAAGAGGACCTCGTTTCAACACTAAAGAGCCTAAGGAGCGAAGCAAAAACGGGAGCTACAAAGGTTGTAGCCTTCAAACCCTAACTTTTGTTAGCTTTAAGTTTAGTAAACCCTAATTTTCTAGGATCTATCCTTTGCATGTTAGTTTAGCACCTTAAAAATTAAAACTTTGGGTCATGTGATGCTTCAAAACTCTTCATAGGGTGCTATACTAACCTTACATTGGTATCAGAGCCGACCTAGAACGTTAGGCGCCCTTTTTGCGAAGTGAAAAGTCCGATCGAACCAAAAATACGGATTTATGGGATGCTCTCTGGAAATTTTTTAAAAACTGATCTTTTTCAGAATTAAAAATTCTCAAAAAATAGAGCAGGTAAAAATTAGACGATCTGGAAAATCCGTACCCATGAACAGTACGTTTGACCGCGGAAGCGCGGCATAAGCAAGCTTATGCCGCCCTTCCGCGGCCAAATGAGGGGCTCTCTGACATTTTTTTGCACAGTAATTTTCTTTACCTGCTACAGTACATTTTGAGAGTATTTAATCTGAATCTGCTGTTGAAAATTCTGGAGATGGTTTTGAACTAGTTGTTTCGATCGGAATTTTCATTTCGTATTTCTTTTCCGGGTAAACTAGAAAGTATTGAAGTGTTTGAACGAATATCATTTACTCAATATTCACGGGGTTTAAATGGTTTGGAGATGTGTGCAAGTCTTTTTGCGGTGGTCCCTCTAGAAGACAACAAACCTTAACTCGATTATGTGACCGTCTCGAACTACCCTTTGAACCCTCGGGTTTGGGGCAGTACGGCGTGCCACATGTGAGGCGTTGGCTTGACCCTTCTACGGCTGGACCGCCGCTACTGTGTCACACTCCAAAATTTTTGAACCCTGCTCAAGTGTTGAGCTTTAGTGAATCTTGGGTGCTTGATTGTTCGTTCGAAAACTTTAATACTGTCTGTTTGTCTGGAATGTGATACAATATGTGGAATTCATATGGTTTAGGTATGAAATACGGAATATGTGATATTTCGCATTTATGATGTCTAAAGAGAATCTGGATTCCAAATATTGTAGTTTTACACTTTCTTTTCTGTGACCGTAAGTGTAGTATGTTAGATATCGCCGATTTCGTTGCTATACATCAACGACAATCGGGGTACGCATACTTACTTACGTTGATGATATGTGATATTATGTGTTGCTGAGATATGATGTGCAGGATTGTCGCGATCGAATAGCCGGGGGTTTTTGTGAGATGAGAGTTTTATATTTTCATTCATGTAAATTCATATGTAATGTAATATTCTTTTATTTGGGGCACTTCCAGGTTGCGGTTGTGTCACCAGTGTTGTATATTATTTACTTTTCCGCATTAGGATGGACCCAAGGAGGGGAGCACAGGTGACCGGGTTCTGGGGTTCAGTGGGAGGCCATCTCGAGGAGTCGAGACCGGGTCTCCTAAACTCCAGGATTGGTAGGGTCACTTGCCGCTCTCGTAGGGGTCCAGGGTGTGGGCTTGGCTATTCATCATGACTGTGGAATCCGTATTTTCTATTCTGGCTAAATACTAAATACGGACGTCCTAGTATATCCCACGTTATATCTATATTTCTGCTGCCTATGTTCTGTGATATCTGAGACGAATGACTTATTATATATATATGATATATAGTAGACGTTGCTTATGTTTTACACCCGCGCTAGTCCCGTCCCGGTATGCCGTTAGTTAAGTAACCTAACGGTGCATAACGGAACATTGCGGCGAATGCGGATGGCATAAGCGTACGTGTTATTTTCGTTTCTTTTCTGTGATTGGCTTTAGGACTTAAATGATGGGATTACATTAATGTGATTAATGTAAAGAAAATAAACCTAAAAGATGTTGTAGAATCGGATTTAAAAACTACTCGGCTATTTATGAAAAAGCTATATTTCAAAACTGCGGAGCTTAAGCCACTCCTTTTGAAAAACTGTTTGATTCTACAACGATATCAAGTTCAAAGCGTTAAAGATTTTCTTAAAAATCATTCGCAACCCTCCGTCATTTTAGGAAGTAGAGTACTTAGTATTCGTGCTACGTTTGTTGACTTTAGTTAAGGCGTAGTGTACGGTAGCTAAGTGATGTCTTCCTACACTGCATATGATGCAGATTAATTAGGACATTCATACGACTTTGTTGACCATAGTTAAGGGTCATATGGGTGGGTCTAATTGATCAAGAAATGACGGGTAGAACTTGACTGGTACTTATGATTTGTTGACCATAGTTAAGGTCATAAGTGCTAGGGGTAAAAATTACATCGGGAATTTCAAGTGTTGAAATTTGCAATGAGATTGCATACCTTCCATGTGATGGTTGGATCCCGATCCCACTGTGGGCAATAGTTGCTCCTAGGAGAGTTTTACAGTTTACAATTAGCTAACTCATTAGGTGTCTAGAAAGGTGTTAACGGGGCTCCGCCTCTGGGAAAACGAGGTTTACTCTAATTAGGTCCGTGCGAAAGCACGGGGAACCTCCCTCAAAGTACCGACACTGGCCTGGCTGAACGGTTAGCGAAGTTGTAGACTGTAATTAATCCTGGCTAGTTTTTCTTTTTAAGGTTTGAAAGAAAAACTTGATAAAAAGCAGTGGGAAACATTGATTAGAAAAGATAATAAACCAATCTAATCTATGCAAGAGCTTTCGCTGAGTGTATTCTTTTCTCTCTCTTAATGGCAGATACCAATGACTGGACTTAAGCTTCTACTAGATAAAAACAAACTGAACGGGACCAACTATAAAGACTGGCTAAGGAATCTGAAGATCGCCTTGACTTATGATAAAGTATCATATGTCCTCACGGCTTCAGCCCCGCCCGTCCCAGGCCCAAAATCCTCAGTTGCGGACATAGAAGTCCGCAAGACATGGGACGCTGACTATGCCACGGCCACATGCCTCGCGCTTGCATCGATGGATAACACACATCAAAAGCAGCACGAGGACATGGACATTCACGGGATACTGCTCCATACAAAGGAGTTGTATGGGGAGCAGTCCCGCGTATTACGATACGAGGCATCAAAGAAACTGTTTCACATGCGGATGGCTCCTGGCACACCAGTAGCAGACCATGTTTTGAAGATGATAGCTCTTATAGAAGAGCTTGAGGACCTTGGATGGACAATGGAAAATGAACAATATATAGATATTATTCTGCAGTCCCTCCCCTCCACCTTTGCTCAGTTCATAGTGAACTTCAACATGCATGCCATGGAGAAGGACCTCCCTGAACTCCTTAATATGTTAAGGAGTGCAGAGAGCACTATGAAGTCAGCAAAGACTCCCGTTATGACCATTGGACAGTCTTCTTCTTCTCGCCCAAAAGCTAAGGCCAAGGGAAAGAAAAAGAAGAAACCCACTAATCCTAAGGGCGGAGTCAAAAAGGTAAAGGGAAAGGGAAAGTCCACGGCTGGAGACCCAGGGAAAGGCGAGTGTTTTCATTGCCACAAGACAGGACATTGGAAGCGCAACTGCACGGAGTACCTAAGTCTCAAGAAGAAGCATGGTGATGCTTCTGCTTCAGGTGCGTTTGTGACTGAAAACTGTTTTTCTATAAACTCTGCTTCCTGGGTATTGGATACCGGTTCAGGTTCTCACATTTGCAATTCTATGCAGGGGCTAAGAAATAGCAAGGTTTTGAGGACAGGTGACCATACTCTCCGCGTTGGAAATGGTTCCAATGTACATACAGTCGCAGTGGGAGAGTATCACTTGGGGTTGCCATCTGGATGTATTTTGATTTTGAATCCATGTTATTTTGTACCAACTATGCTATGTAATATAATATCTGTTTCTTTGTTGGACAATGAAGGATATAATTTTGTGTTGCAGAACAATGTTATGAACATTCACCTAAATCAAATGTTGGTTGGGTATGGTACGCTTAATAACGGAATATATGTCCTAAATCAACACACAGTTTTCAGTATACAACACACTAATAAAAGAAAAATTTCAGAATTAAATGAAGCTTTTCTTTGGCACTGTAGACTTGGTCATATTAACGAAACAAGACTAAACAAGTTACACAAAGATGGATATTTAAACCCTTTTGAATATAAATCTTATGCGACTTGCCAGTCTTGTATCAAGGGTAAAATGACCAAAACTCCGTTTACCGGACACGGAGAAAGAGCTACTCAGCTCCTTGACCTCATACATAGTGATGTATGTGGGCCGATGTCTACACAGGCTAGAGGCGGTTTTTCATACTTCATTACATTCACCGACGATTTCTCAAGATTCAGTCATGTATTTTTATTAAAACACAAGTCCGAAGCTTTCGAGAAATTCATTGAATATAAACAAGAAGTAGAAAAACAAACCGGCTTGAGTATTAAGATGCTTCGATCAGATCGAGGTGGTGAGTATCTCAGTACAGAATTTGCAAACTTCCTAAAAGAGAATGGGATTCTCTCTCAGCTCACTCCGCCTTACACACCACAGCACAACGGTGTGTCAGAACGACGGAATAGGACCCTATTAGATATGGTCCGGTCCATGATGAGTGACGCTGAGTTACCAGTCTCGTTTTGGGGGCATGCATTGGAGACTGCAGCGTTTCTGCTAAACAGGGTTCCAACCAAAGCCGTATCTACCACGCCATATGAGATATGGAATGGGAAGAGACCATCTCTTAAAAGAATTAAGATTTGGGGTTGCCCGGCCTATGTTAAAAAGCAGAATCCGGACAAACTCGAGACACGGTCAGTCATGTGTAACTTTGTGGGATATCCAAAGAATTCTTATGGATATCTGTTCTACCACAAAGAGGAACAAAAAGTGTTTGTTTCTCAGTATGCCACATTCTTGGAAAAAGAGTTTTTCACGGATAGAGATGATGGCAAGGTGGTAGATCTAGAAGAGGTTCTGGAGACACAAACTACAAATGACGATTTGGTTGAACCGGCTGTTGCAACAGAAACTGAAGAACCTCAGCCACTCCGTAGGTCTGGTAGGACTTCTCGCCCACCGGAGAGGTACTACGGTTTCCTCATTGATGGTGACAGAGAAGACTGTATCATGGAAGATGATGATCCTACCAGTTTTCAGCAAGCTATCACGAGTGGTGACTCTGTGAAGTGGCTGGATGCCATGAGATCCGAAATGGAGTCTATGTACACCAACAAAGTTTGGACTTTGGACGTTGTACCCCCTGGGATAAAACCTGTGGGGTGCAAATGGATCTTTAAAAGAAAGATTGGTGTGGATGGGCAGGTAGAGACCTATAAGGCAAGACTTGTGGCGAAAGGTTTTCGTCAAAGACCAGGTTTGGACTATGACGAAACTTTTTCGCCCGTAGCCATGCTTAAATCTATTCGGATCCTACTTGCTATTGCTGCTCACTACGACTATGAAATCTGGCAGATGGACGTTAAAACAGCATTTCTAAATGGAGATTTAGAAGAATGTGTTTATATGGATCAGCCAGAGGGCTTCATTGACAGTGGGAGCAGCGAGAAAGCATGTAGATTGCTTAAATCCATATATGGGTTAAAGCAGGCATCTCGAAGTTGGAACATCTGTTTCGATGATGTTATCAAAGAGTTTGATTTCATCAAAAATCCAGATGAACCTTGTGTTTATAGGAAGGCTGTAGGAAGAGCTGTCACATTCCTCGTATTGTACGTGGATGACATTCTTCTGATAGGAAATGATATTCCTATGCTACAGTCGGTCAAATCATTCTTATCACTGAGGTTCTCCATGAAGGACCTGGGTGATGCCACATACATCCTGGGCATAAGGATCTATAGAGATAGATCCAAAAAGTTATTGGGATTGTCCCAAACCAGGTACATCAACACCATCCTAAAAAGGTTTAGTATGGAAGACTCCAAGCGGGGTGCCTTACCCGCTTGCCATGGAGTCACTCTCTCTAAGGATTCTTGTCCAAAGACCGATGAAGAGAGAGCTCGCATGAGCATTATACCTTATGCTTCGGCAGTAGGGTCTATAATGTATGCGATGTTATGTACACGCCCAGATGTAGCTTATGCACTTAGTGTTGTAAGCAGGTATCAATCCAACCCAGGGGAGAACCACTGGACAGCTGTGAAGAACATTCTTAAGTACTTACGAAGGACTAAAGAATTGTTCTTGGTGTATGGTAATAAAGATCTCCAAATGGAGGCCTTTACCGATTCGAGCTTCCAGAGCGATAAGGATGACAGCAAATCTATCTCAGGGTTTGTATTTACCCTCAATGGAGGGGCGGTAAGTTGGAAGAGTTCCAAACAAGATACCGTTGCAGACTCTACGATGGAAGCTGAGTACATTGCTGCAAATTATGCCGCCAAGGAAGCCGTCTGGATGAAGAAGTTCGTCTCGGAGCTAGGAGTAGTTCCAACCATTATTGATCCAATACCTTTGTATTGTGACAATAATGGGGCGATGGCGTTAGCCAAGGAGCCCAGATCCCATCAGCGGTCCAGACACATCCTGAGCCGCTTTCATTTGATCCGGGAGATTGTAGATCGCCGCGAGATCGAGATTAAAAGAGTAGACACAAAGAACAACACCGCGGATCCATTCACCAACGCTCTCCCTCAGCCGCAGCATGAGCGACTTTTTGAGATGTTGGGTATGAGATACGCCAATAACTGGCCTTAGTGCAAGTGGGAGATTGTTGGATATATGTATGCCCTAGAGGCCATTATGTGATAGTTGATGTATCTATACATGTATATATATTCAGTTTGCATTCTTGCTCGACATGATAGTATGCTATCTGGTTTCACTTTATCTGACATGTTGATTTGATCATGCTTTTATTCATTCATACATGCTGATAAAGCCCTAAGGATATTGGCTTGACTACTCTGATTATGATGGAGATCATACTAGTGGGACATCTGTAGTCTATAAGCATATCCTGAAATGTCCCTAGTCGGAGGTGTATCGAGACGGGGCATCGATATACCAGAGTAGACTAGCGTATATGATACTAGACCCATGTGATGGGCGATGGATGTTTCCACATTCGTCGATGTTTGACATCAAGATCATATACGGGTGCTCAGTGGTGACTGGGTACACTGGACGGACTCGCCGAGAACTCCTATATGGAATTATATCTATCGTCGGATAGCAGTTCTCAGGCAACACTGGTACAGGTTAGTCTGTAGACCCAAGATCGTCATGGAGTCTTGTGTGTTCTCCCACTGTACTTTGATTGCCACCCTACCACGGCTCTACTGAGTCGTGCAAACAGGTGGCCGTTGGGTACAGTCCCGAGACACACGAAGACGATGAGCGATAGGAGGGGTTTCGTCTCTCCCGGTATTGGGAGTTGATGCTGTGCTGTGCTCGACTGGTTATAACAGCAAGTCCCTGGCCAGGGCTGCTGAGATTTGCTGATAAGTGTTATCAGTAGTTTCTCGATCTGTTATAGACCATTCACCGACACGACTTATTGAGTTATTGGGGTCGACGTGACCATCCCTAGGCTCGATATGCAGCATATCTGACGAAGAGACCGGACTGTACGGTAGTGTTGCCGGATGGCTCGACGGGAGTTGTAGCAGGTTCGCTTGTTGTCTTCTGATCGTTCAATACCCGGGTGGCCGTTACGTTTAGCTGACCGCTTGCGGCTTGAGGGCACTTGATATGATCATTACCCTCTGCCGGCGTATTGACGAGTCTTAGAGTCCCACAGAGGAGTTACCCAGTCCAGGCGAAACGTTGTGGTGCGCATATGCGATATGCGCATACACCCGATTGAAATGTGCGTATATGATACCGAACATTGATCGGGTGAATTGCTTTTGGTGGGGTCATATGAGATATGACCGGATTGATAAATCAAGTGTTGATTTATCATTTAACCATAAGTTATCTCACTTGAAACCTTTCTAGGGTTTGATGGATGTATGCATGCATGCATGTGTTTCTATTTTTCTTTTCTAGTTTCATGCACATGAAGATGTGCATACATGTACACATACATACATCAAACCATCATGGTTGTTTATATATGGAAATGGTGGCAATATAAGCTTCACACCATAGATTAAACTATGGATAATTATTTAATTTTGGTTTTAAAAGAAAATGAAAAGGAAAGGATAATTATGCTAGTTTCTACATGCTTCTTTTAACCTAACCATTCTCACCCACCACTAAACCATGGTTATCCTCTCCTTTATCATTCTAAACCCAAGTTAAATTAATCATCTATTATTTAATCATGGTTTGAGTCAAGAAGGAATAAATATATATAGTGATATTTATTTTCTTTGATAGTTTAACCTAATGGTTATCTTTTTATCTCTTGAAGAAAATAAGCCACCATTTTCATCCTTCTTCATCTTCTCCTCTCTAGTTTTTTTCTAGTGAGAAAAACACAATCAAAGAAAGGTTTTTGAAGTGAGATCCAAAGCCACAACAACATTCTACACAAGCTTAGCCGTTTCGTTTAGAGTGTTATCTTCGGTTTGACGAAGTAGCGAGCTTGGACGGATATCTCCGCGGTGGATCATCGTGGACACAAGGGGAGTTCAAGAGGACCTCGTTTCAACACTAAAGAGCCTAAGGAGCGAAGCAAAAACGGGAGCTACAAAGGTTGTAGCCTTCAAACCCTAACTTTTGTTAGCTTTAAGTTTAGTAAACCCTAATTTTCTAGGATCTATCCTTTGCATGTTAGTTTAGCACCTTAAAAATTAAAACTTTGGGTCATGTGATGCTTCAAAACTCTTCATAGGGTGCTATACTAACCTTACATATTTTGGATGATGAACCCGCAGATTTGGCTGAATTTTCCTCTCCAATTCATCATCCCGAGTCATTAACTGTTTTTCCCGAACCCCATATGCGTCTGGATATTGATGAAATATGCATGTATGAGCTTAACTTTGATGAGAATTTTGAGGATATTTTTGAGGATGAAACAGTTCTAGATGATGAGTCGCATTTTCCAATTCATCATGTCCCTTTCATTGACTGTGTACACCCTCCCGAACCCTTAACAGATACCCTTCCTCGATCACTTCCTTCCATCCTTTCCATCGTTCCGACCTTGCAAGAACCCGTCTCACTTTCATTTCATATGTCCGGTTTACCAAGTTCGGCGTACCCATGGTTTCTTACGAATCTTGAGGGATTTGACCCCATTACTCGACGGGTTAATAGATTAGCACAATCGCTTTTTACACATCAGTCATCACAACTTGTGCTAATTTATTCACTCCATTTTCACCCTCAAGTTCGTACTCCATTTCTTGTTCCCTGCCGCCATTTTTCTTCTCATATACCGAGACCGTATACCACTTCTATCTCCATACGGTCTCGCGTATTCTCCTTCTCTTTTCTCTACGCCTTCTTCCACCAACCTGTACATTATAGCGATAAAATCTTTGAATGGTTGGTGCTCACTTTTGGCCTGTGTAAGGCCTTATATAGATTGATACTATTCTTTTCCCCCCCTAATCCTGAACTTCGACGCTTAATAGTGGAAACACTGTTTTACTTAAGTTTGGGGGGGAACCTTTTTTGTATATATTTTTGGTTTTTTGTTTTGTATATAATTTGTTTCTAGGGAGCACCGACAATTTTGACCCTCTTGGTGTAGCCTGACAGTGAGGGCACTGTCAAGTTTAAGTTTGGGGGTGTGCTCGGTAAGCTTTCTTCCTTCGCATTCATTTGTATATTTTGCATTTGCATACTTTATTAAAAACCCACAGAAATTGAAAATTTTCCAAAAAATATAAAAACTTTGTCTTCAAGTTAGCTAATAGGGTAACTTAGATTTTTATTCTGAAAGTTTAGTTGATATGATAGAAATAACTAAATTCTAGGCCTAGGAATTGAAAATCCTAAAGATAACCCTCATTCTGTCTAACTTTGGTAAGTATACGTCCTTACAGTTTTTTTGAGAAATAGGTAATCTTGAGTTCCGTTCTTGAGTTAAGTCAAAATGAGGGGAAAGTATTGAAGCTTTACTGGAGGATAAGTCTGAAAAATAGTTTCTTTTCTCGAGTTCAAATTTAGAAAGTATATACGCTACAAACTGCACTTACACGCACCTTGAAACTTGGGATAGTAGAGGATACCTTGAAATACTCTTGCCTGAAAGCCTAGTATGAAAGAAAAAACGGTATTTAAAGCTAAACACCAAAAGAGCATGTTGAAAAATATATCCGGCCTTGAAAAAGAAAAAGAAAAAGAAAAATAGAATAAAGTCGAGACCTGGAAACTGCTATTTACGCTTTAAGCTCACACATTCAGTAATCGGCCGTTAGTGCTTCAAGAAGCATTAATAGTCGCATGAAAGGTGTGTGAGCAACACCGTCCATCATTAAATGAAAAGAAGTAGTATTAGGTATTAAGGCAAGGGTATTATAGCTTGAATTGAATTCTTGAGTGTAGGGGTGCAAATATACACACACGTAGGGGTATACAATTGATGTTTGGATAAGAGATAGAAATAAAGAATAAGACTTGTGTTTTCTGTAAAGTTGATAAAAATCCCTAATTTGAGGCTACACTTTAGAAGGAAAACTCAGGAGAACCAACATCTTTCTAAACTTTTTTGGAACGTATAGGATCTAAAGTTAAAACAGATAGGAGGTGTGAAACATAAGGGTTGGATATTTCTAACTTAGGATGATAGAATTTCTAACGTAAATACTAAATTGTAGGAGTAGAATCGATGTTAACTTATAACACTAGCTTGACGGGATTTTGTGGGTGTAATCCGCTGAAAACCCTCAGGAGACAACACTCCTCCTACTAGGGACACCTAGAGGTTTAACGGCTTGTTGCACGTGCTTAGTGCAATCGCGTTCCCTGCGAAAGTGCGGTTAGGACTTTTTTGTGAATAATTGGTTTTGCTCGGGACGAGCAAAAGTTAAGTTTGGGGGTATTTGTTCATACCAGAATATTGCATTTTATACCGCCCATTCTTACGCTCATTTATTTATAGGCAGGTACTTTTGATCAATGTTTGCTACATATTTGCAGAATACTGGTTCTCAACTCTAAATAGTGAAATCCATGGAAAAGTACGACAAATTCCGGATTACTGCCAACAACAGATAAAGCACGGGTCTCCGCTCTCTATCCGTGTGTTGCCACATACCAGTTTAAGGGACAAAATGGCAAAGTGATTGTCATGTCATGCACAAAGCTCAATGTCAACACAAGATCCAAGAAATCTACGCGGAGCTCAAGGAAATCATGGCAAAAGATCCACATCACATCACCTCTTGTTCTACTGAAATTCTGGAAGAATTGTGAAGAGATTCTGAGAAAAGTACTATACCACACTGAAGAGGACCACAAACTAGGGGATAAGACAAAAGATGAAGGCACGATCCTTTTAAAAGGCCGCGGAACCGCGGCATAAGCGCGCTTAGGCCGCGGAACCGCGGCCATATAGGCTCCTCACTATGTCGTTTTCTGGGGTTATATTGGTACATTCATGTGGAGCCCGATTCTTGCCCTAGGTTTCCAGTTCCCTGCCTATAAATACCCCAGAACTTGCCAAGCCAAGGGAGTTAATTTCTTTAGCCTCTTTTTGTTAGGATTTAGTCTTTTTCTTCTTCTTCATTCTTCCTCCATGAAAATGTAGTGAGAGTATTGAGTGGATGTTAATGAAGATGAGGGTTTTTGTATCTTTCTTGTTAGTTTAACTTCCCTTGAGATTCTTGCTTTCTCTTGATCTTTCAACCTCTTCATTGAGCTTGAAAGTTTAAGGGTTTTTTTATTGATCTCAAGGGTTGTATCTTCTTATGAAATTAGTTCTTCATTTCACATGAGTTCTTTACCCTTCTCTTGATCTTGCAACCTCTTGATTGAGCTTGCAAGTTTAAGGGTTGGCTATTAATCCCATACTTGTCTTGAGTTCTAGTTTCTAGTTTTCTTTCTTGCTCTTTATTACTTGCTTTTTATTACCTTGCTTTACTTACTTGCAATTTAAATTCATGCACTTACTTACTTGTAATCTTTTCTTTTCTTTGTTCTTTTTGTTCTCTCTTTTTTGTTCATTTTGTGAATGGTTGTAATTATTGTTGTTGTTAAGAATCAATATGATATTGTAAGTTAACATTTCTTTGCTCATTTCCTTTTCCCGTTATTTTCCATTGAACTCCGCCCAAATGATACGCAAGCGCTCCGTTAGGCACCCTACCCTAACAAGGTAACGGTGATTCCTAACCGCAACCGGTTGCGTTCGGTTTGGCCGGAGGCGAAAGCAAGAGACAAGAACGGAAGGACAAGGGTAAATAAGCCGGATTCCACGAATACCGCGCTTAAATCCCCTAATCCACGTTGTTGCCGATTGCTCTAGCTTCAATTGGTCAAGACTCGGCTCAAAGGTTTTGAGTACGGATTTCTTTAGCTTACATTTTCGTATCTTTTCTTAACAACTTTATACTTGCAAATAATACACATAGGTTAGAATCGAACAAACACATACAAATTCTTTATTGACTCGTCTAAAACAAGAAAGGACATACAACCATCTCCCTGTGGATCGACCCGTGCTCAACCGGCTAGCTACAAAGTGACACCGTCTTGATCGCGGTTATAACTTTAGAACTTTGAACATCCGACACGCCATCGGCGTGCGATCATAGCACACTGCTTGCTTTCGGGTGTTTTGCTTTGGTTGGTGGAACACGTTGGATCGTGCCCCTCTTGTATTTATATTTCATTTTGTATCTAGTCAACTCCATCAATCAAACTAGTAATTGTATACGTTGAAGTCTTAGAAGACTTGTAGTTGCGAGACTTGAGCGATGGGTTTTATGTTCGCTTTTGGGGTTGATGTCTTGCTTTACTTTATTTCCTTGTGTGGATCTTTGCCGTTGGGCGTCGTATACTTGTTATTTATGCTTGTGGTGGTTGTTTCCGCCGTTGGGTATGATTTGCTCCCGTTTGGGGATGTTTTATTATATTCTGTGTTGTACCCATTTTCAGGGTTAGTTTTTACAAGGGAGGTGCTGCCCAAATTTTCAAAAGACAGAACATGATTTACTATACCTTTATTTTAAAGCTTCACCTCTTTATTTCTTAAAAAGGTTTAGATTTCTGGGTTTCAGCTTACTTGAATTACGTTACTCCTGTAGACGTCGAGTGATTTAAGTGCTGGTCGCGAGCTAATATTTTGGGTCGTGACATAGCACAAGTATCTACATCTTCGACCACCTCGAAGAATCTTGATACTTCCTACAAATGGTTCTCTATTTTATTCTTATACCAATAACTTCTCAAAACTTGGACCCTGTATTTCAACGAAATACTTGTCTAAAACTAGAGAAGTCAAAAGTAATAAGAATATAGTACGAGTACCAACCCTTTGTCTTGCAACATATGGTTCTCTACTTTATTCTTATACTTATATCTTCTTAATATCTGGACCTTGTATTTAAACGAAATACTTGTGTAGAACTAGAGAAGTTATGAGTAAACAGAATATAGTACGAGTACCAACCCCTTTGTCCTAACAGACACCGGACAACATACAATACTTTGTACAAGTCCCCTGAGTTCAATAACTCAAACCCTGTGCATCGTAGGTTGAAAAATTGTACTATGGTTAAGAAGAATCACACCATTGTTGAATGCATCTTACCTAATCACCAACTGATATATGTAAATGCCATAGACATAATTTCAGAAGGTTCTATCTTACTTTATAAAATAAACGTACGGATCAGTTTGAAATTGGTGCATAACAATGGATATTCAAAACCAAATATTTGCCGTCAGGGAAAACCCATGCGATTTCCTCAAATATCACCAACTATAAAGAATTCTGATATGTATTGAGGATCTAATCACCTAATTACCAATATCTTACTCCCACTCACGATCTGTAACGCCATACAGATGTGAGAATCAAATCTGGTAAATACATACCCTGGAGTTAGAATCTAATTGGGAAAACGGTTTTCACTTAAAATCTCACTAAAATATGAAAATGTTTCGAAAGGGTAACCGGGTATTTCTAGTAATGCCTCTTCCACTATCCATATTCATGATTGTAACCGTATATTTCCTTACCCTCACTCCAATCCCTTTATATGTCTTTACTTATTACCTTCTGTACACCACACTTAGGCTAATTGGTTTTCTTCCTTCCCTACCCTTCGGCACCAGCCTAAGGTTTGGAAGAAGACTATCCAATAAGCGCAATAGGTGTACTCTCCTAATACTATGAGCCCTCACAACCTGAGAGAAGGTGAAGAGAAAAGACAATTGAATAATCCTATTCTATTTCTCCTGAACTAGAATCCATCCTCGAACTGGAACAAGTTCCTTCGAGTTCGTATGTAACTATACGATGGAATATCCAAGCATTATGGATTTTCGTAGTGATACGAAGTGTTCTGGAGAAATCCAAAGGTGAAGCAGGAGTGGCAGGGGTATACGCGGTTTCGTCGTGAATGATAGTAGTCGCAATTTCCTTTGCCCATACTCTAATCCCTTTATATGTCTCTACTTATTACCTTCTGTACACCACACTTAGGCTAATTGGTTTTCTTCCTTCCCTACCTTTCGGTACCAGCCTAAGGTTTGGAAGAAGACTATCCAATAAGCGCAATAGGTGTACCCTCTCCTAATCCTAGGAGCCCTCGCAATCTGAGAGAAGGTAAAGGGAAAAGACAACCGAATAATCCTATTCAATTTCTTCAGAACCATAATCCATCCTCGAACTGGAAAAAGTTCCTTCGAGTTCGTATATAACTATACGATGGAATATCCAAGCTATATGCATTTTCGTAGTGATACAAAGTGTTCTGGAGAAATGCAAAGGTGATGTAGAAATGGCAATGATATATGCGATTCCGTGACAATCCAAAAGCCAAAGTGTTTTAAGAAGGTTCGGTTAACTTGGTTCATGAGTTTTAGTTTAGGGTCGGGCCATGGTCGCTGCCAAAGAGAGAGAGAAAAGAAACACTCAGCGTGTACTTTAACCTAGATCAGAATGGTTAATCACTTTATCTAATCAGGATGGCTCCCACTGTTTCCTCGAATTCTACTTCAAACCCTAAAAGGAGAATTAGTCGGGATCATCTAAAATCACCCAAGGAGTATTCTTACTCATCAGTAGGAATCAGGATCCAACTATCATTGCATGATAACTTGATGGAAGCCACTCAAGTCACCACACTCCAGAAGGTATGCGCATGCCTGGCAAGTTTCCTGTATGTTTGAAACTCCCGATGTGATTTTTACCCCTAGGACCCAAGTGACCGTGACTAAAGATCAAAATGTCAAAAGGTCATAGTCAAGTTCTACCCGTCATTATCTATAAGTCGATGCCACGCACCCCACGTGTTCGCGGGGAGGCGGAGTTTGCAAAAAATGATTTTTATAAGCATCGTAACATCGACTAAACTCTAGGATCGATACTAAACCCTAACTAACAATTTAGCTAAGAGGTTTAACTACTATGTTAGAATGTTATACCTCAAGTTCTCGCTGTCCTTCACCTCCTCGTTGTCCTTCTCCACGTCATGAGCTCTTCGAAGTGAATACGGATCGTGGTTCCTCGTCGGCTTCTCCAAATCGTAGAAGGTCCACCCGAGAGTTCCGACTTTGAGCTTAACCTCTAACATGAGGTAACTAGGTCACTTGGTGTGCTAAACTAAGTAGCCTAGGATGTGTAGAGAGTGATGAGGGATCAAGTTGTCTTACTAAACCCTAGTATTCTCAACTCATGATATGGTTAGGGTTTGAGAGGAGTTGAAGAAAAACTTGAGGAGAATGAGAGAGGAAAGTATCTGTAGTTTTTTCCAAGTGAAAAAGATTAAAAGAAAATGGCTTGAGTTTTGGCTTTTAAACCATATGAAAATATCTCACACAAATATCTAAGTCAAAAAAACTCTAATGAGTCCAAGAAAGTCAACATGAAACCCTAATCCCATATTTCACTAAATACCATAAAGTTTCCTCTCTCATTTCCTCCACCTCATTAAAGATTTCACTAATAAAGAAAAACCCTAATTTGAGGTGTCATTCTCCAAAAACAATCTTGATCAAATCAAGAGAATGCCCCTCTCATCCGTATATACATACCCGTATCCATATTCCGAGAAACACGAATACAATGAGACGAAACAAATCCAATAATCATATACTAGGATCCGGTTTAAACCAAAGCCCACTAGTATTGTCTGCCCGAACATCATATGCACACAAGTACACGTATATGATCGAACCCTGTCGTAAAACCATATGACCTCTACACGTTTCGCCCGAAGCTGGGAAACCCTCCGTGTGGGACTCTAAAGACTCGACAATACGCTGGCAGTGGGTTTAACCCCTCCTATTACTCGACAAAGCGCGTCAACGGTACTAGCTGCATGTAACGGCTACCCAGGTATCTGTCGATAAGAAAGTCGACGAGCAAACTCATCCGTACCCCTACTGAGCTTGTCTGTGGCAATCTCCGTACTGTCTGGTCTGTTAGTCTAAGAGTTTCGCATATCGATCCTAGGGCGGCGGCAAGCGTCAGACCCCTAATAGTGCAATAAGTCGTATCGGAGTGCGGCCAAAAACACCCTGAGAAACTACTGGAATCCCTACTAGCAAATCTCTCTTGCCCTGGCCAGGGACTTTGTGTAATGGCTTTCCGAACACAGCGCGACATCAACCCCCAATACCGGGAGAGACGAATCCTATCTAACCGCTACTGCCTCTAAGTGCTTCGGGACTGCACCCAACTAATACCTGTTTGCACGACTCAACAGAGCCATGGTAGGATAGTAATCTAAGAACAATAGGAACACACTTGAGGTGAAGTAGCAGTGTCAAGTCGACGGACTAAGCTGTACTCATGTCACCTGGAAACTGCTACCTGACCATAGGTATATTACCAACCAGCAGTTCCCTACGAGTCCGTCCAGTGTAACTCATAACCCAATGAGCACCTGCATACTATCTCCAGTACGACGTACTGATGGCTGTGGGACAGACCATCTCCCCTCATGGGATGAGAAGCATATACACTAGTCTACTCTGGAGTATCGATGCTCTGTCTCAATAATCCTGCGACTAGGGACCTGCGTAAGGATATGCTTGTAGACTACCCAGCCCCCACTAGTGTGACTGCCATCACAACGCTGGTAGTCAAGCAAAGATCCTAAGGGCTCTATCTAAAGGGTTACCCAAGACGGCAGCAAGGTTTCGGGAGGCATCGTCCATGCCAAATTAAAATCCATTTTAGATAACCCTAACTAGAATCGTTAAATAGAAATAATACGGAATACATATGTAAACACTTTGCAACAAGTAGCGAGCAAGGAATACAACCTTTGTAGACCGGTCCTTCACTTCAAATAGCTCCATGTAGTAGTCCCCTTCACTGCGATCGCGAACTCCGGACTCTAGAGAGGCTCCACGAAGAAAAGAACGTGCTTGCTTCGAAGACTTCGAGGCCGAAGATGATCTACGTCGGGGAGACACTAACTCAAGCTATTCCTTCACTAGTTCATGAACTTTGTGAAGAGAACACCCTATACTACATGGCAAGTAGTAAAGGATGATGAAGTAGGAAGTGGGCTCACTTTAGAATTGATTTTCTTACACTTTTTCCCATAACTCCATTAGAGCTAGAAAGATTTTTGAGGAGGAAGAAGTAGAAGAAGAACTCCAAGTGAATAATTCATCCAAATGAATTATATCACCCATGGTTGAGTTAAGCCCTCATGCTTAACTCATGTAGAGAATAAACTCATGGCTATAGTTAAGGGTTGGGTCAAGGATAAATATCCTAAGGAATGACAAAAGAGTTGACCTTGACAAAGTTCTACAAGCTTCTCCAAGCTTGAAAACTTTGACCAAGTCATTTGCTCTTTTGTAATAACTCAAGAAATAATGAAAACCCTAATTTAACCCTAGCATGGTATAAGTCTCATACACCCATCTTGTATGTATCATCAAGCATGACACAAACATGTGTACACAAATATATATCACATATACACTTATGCACAAACTAGTGAGAAAAATATCATGAGTGAGCTAATACTAGTTAATGTAATGTAATATATCAAATATATAATTATACCTTAAATTATTAAATCAACTCTTGATTTAATAATCCGGCTATAACCGACTAATATCAAAAGTAACAACTTATCGAATCAACACTTGATCCGATAACACAGCTATATCTCATATAACCGACCGATGTCATAAATCGCAAAAATAGAATACGGTATCTCATATCGTATCAATCTCGGTCCCGCACATACCACATATGTGCACCTACTCCGTTTTGCTTGAGCCAGGAAACCCCTGTGTAGGACTCTAAAGACTCGTCAATACGCCGGCAGTAGGTGATGATCATATCAAACACCCACAAGCCGCAAGCGGTCTGCTAAACGTAACGACCACCCGGGTATTGAGTGATCAGAAGATCAACAAGAAAGCCTTCTCACACTCCTGCTAATCCAATCAGTAACACTACCGTACAGTCCGGTCTCTTCGTCTGATATGTCGCATATCTCGTCTAGGGGTGGTAAACGTCAGACCCCAGTAATTCGATAAGTCATGTCGATATGAGGCTTATAACGGGTCGAGAAACTCCTGATAACACTTACCAGTATATCTCTAAAGCTGCCTTAGCCAAGGACTTCTTGTTATAGCCAATCGAGCATAGCGCAACATCAACCCCCAATACCGGGAGAGACGAAACCCCTCCTATCGCTCATTGCCTCCATATAACTCGGGACTGTACCCAAAAGCCACCATTTTGTACGTTCTCTTGAACGTGGTAAGGTGGAAATCAAAGCACAGTGGGAATCACACAAGACTCTATATCGGGTCTACAGACTAACCTTTACCGGTGTCACCAGAGAACTGCCATCTGACGTGAGGTATAATACCATCTGGGAGTTCTCGGCGAGTCCGTCCAGTGTACCCTGTCTCTACTGAGCACACGTATACTGTCTCTGATGTCAAACACCAATGTATATGGGATCATCCATCGCCCATCTGTATGGGTCGAGAAGATATACGCTAGTATACTCTGGTATATCGATGCCCTGTCTCGATCCACCTCCGACTAGGAACATTTGAAGGATGTACTTAGCGACTACTCTGTCCCCACTAGTATGATCTACATCATAGTTCTGGTAGTCAAGTACTCATCCTAAGGGCTTTATCAACATGTAACATAGAGACAATCAATGTACATGTTAAGATAAAGAGCAACCAGATAGCATACTATCATGTCGAGCAAGAAAGTCCTCCCTATATATGTCCAAGCATCCACTACAATATACATCGTATGTACAGTAATGGCCTCTAAGGCATACATATAACTAACACTATCAATATGTATTAGCGATACGTTAAAAGAAACATATACACATATTAAGATAGATACAAACCAAGTAGCATACTACTATATCGAGCAAGATTGTCATAAATCCATGTATATATCCCAAGTTTCCAAAATGTATTATACAAACTAGTACTATACAATAATGTCCTCTAGGGCATATTACACTAAAAATCTCCCACTTGCACTAAGGCCATGTGCCGGCATATCGCAGACCTATCATCTCGAATAGCCTCTTGAACTGCGTCTGAGAGATGGCCTTTGTGAATGGATCTGCAGTATTGTTCTCGGTAGCAACTCTCCGTACCTCGATCTCCCGGCGATCCACGATCTCCCTGATCAGGTAATACCGCCTCAAGATGTGTCTGGACTTCTGATGGGGCCTGGGTTCCTTTGCTAAAGCTATAGCTCCATTGTTGTCACAATACAGAGGTCTTGGATCAACAATGGACGGAACAACCTGAAATTCTGTTAAGAACTTCCTCATCTAGACTGCTTCTTTTGCGGCATCAGAAGCTGCGATATACTCCGCTTCCATCGTCGAGTCAGCAACGATGTCTTGCTTGGAACTCTTCCAACAGACCTCCCCTCCATTAAGGGTAAATACATAACCCGACATGGACTTGGAGTCATCCTTGTCACTCTGGAAGCTGGAGTCAGCAAAGGCCTCGATCTGGAGGTCTTTTCCGCTGTAAACCATGAACATTTCCTTATCCTTCTCAGGTACTTGAGAATGTTCTTTACTGCTATCCAGTGCTTCTCCCCAGGGTTTTACTGATACCGGCTTACCACGCTTAGTGCATAAGCTACATCTGGTCTGGTACACAACATCGCATACATTATAGAGCCTACCGCGGAAGTGTAAGGTATAATAGACATGCGATCCCTTTCCAAATCAGTCTTGGGAGACATATCTTTGGAGAGGGTGATTCCGTGACAAGCCGGTAAATTACCGCGCTTTGAATCTTTCATACTGAATCTTTTCAGTATGGTGTCGATGTACCTGGATTGTGAAAGTCCCAACATCCTCTTAGATCTATCAAGATAGATCTAGATCCACGGAATGTAAGAGGCATCACCCAGGTCTTTCATGGAGAACCTTTGTGACAAGAACCCCTTGACAGACTGTAGCATAGAAATGTCATTTCCTATCAAGAGAATGTCATCCACGTACAAGACGAGGAATACAACAGTTCGTGCTACAATCTTACTATAAATGCATGGCTCATCTGGATTTTTGATAAAGTCAAATTCTTTGACCGTCTCATCAAAACAGTTGTTCCAACTCCGCGATTCCTGCTTTAGTCCATCGATGGACTTAAGCAACTTGAACACTTTCCCGTTGCTTCCACTCTGAATAAAACCCTCTGGCTAGTCCATATACACTTCAAAATACCCATTTAGAAAAGCGGTCTTTACGTCCATCTACCAAATCTCATAATCGTGGAAGGCAACAATGGCAAGAAGGATCCGAATGGATTTGAGCATAGCCACTGGAGAAAAGGTTTCATCATAGTCCAAACCAGGTCTTTGAAGAAATACTTTTGCAACAAGTTTAGCCTTATAGGTTTCAACCTATCCATCTACACCAATCTTTTTTCTGAAGATCCATTTGCAGCCTACGGGTTTTACCCCTTCTGGAGCAATGTCCAAAGTCCATACTGTTAGTTATATGTATGCCCTAGAGGCCATTACTGTACATACGATATATATTGTAGTGGATGCTTGGACATATATAGGGAGGATTTTCTTGCTCGACATGATAGTATGCTATCTGGTTGCTCTTTATCTTAACATGTACGCTGATTGTCTCTATGTTACATGTTGATAAAGCCCTTAGGATGAGTACTTGACTACCAGGATATGATGCAAATCATACTAGTGGGGACAGAGTAGTCGCTGAGTACATTCTTCAAATGTTCCTGGTTGAGGGTGTATCGAGACAGGGCATCGATATACCAGAGTAGACTAGCGTATAGATTCTCGACCCATGTAGATGGGCAATTGTAACGCTTTAGATTTTGGTTAGTGTTCGTTTAGACGTTAATGCGGGTTTACTGTAAAAAGTTTACCAATTCGGGTTCCTCACATTTTATAACATTTAATTAATAATTTATTATTATTTGTTATAAGCATGCATGGACGTGTGCATGTAAATGTGTGGATTTTTTTATGCTAATTTTGATCCTAGCAACCATGACACTTAACCTAATCTATCCCTTTGCTTTAATCCTTGTTTAATCCAACCCTTAACCTTTTCCTTTGATCTTTTGTGAGAAGCTTCTAGGTTTATTGAGAGAGAGATATTTGTGTTAGAGTGGTGAGGTGTGTGTGAAAACATTAATAATGCATTAATTCTAGTGATACACTCCCTCTCATTCTCACCCTACACTCACCTCCCTCTTTTTCTCTAACTCCTTTATTCTTTCATCCCTCAACAAATTCTGAGCTCTCTTTCTCACTCCATCTCAAATCCATCACATAATTCACCAAAACTTCATCAAAATCACATCTTTCTTCACCTTTTCCCTCTTGGATGCCTAGGAACATGCAAAGCTTGGATCTTTGAGTTCTTTTGTGTAGGTAATGTTCTTTTGCTGTTGTTTAAGTGTTTTTAGTGTAGCTTAGCTAGTTAGTTTCAGTTTAGATTGGTTAAAATTTAGTTTTGTCCGAAATATCGTATTTTAGTGTCGTTTTGTGATATATGTTATCTGCTGTGACCCGGAAAGTTTACTAGAAAACTAAACAATGTGGTTGTGTTGCCAGTGACCATAGGACCCCACCTGAGAGGCGAGACCCACCCCACCGGCCAGGGCCGGCGACGTACGAAGGGGATTCCGGCATCCTCGTCTCGGGGAAGGAGTTGGGGTGTGGGATTTTGAGGGTAGGTCTATGCTGTGGTTTGGGTAAGTTTGGTCTTGCTTGATTGTTGAGTTTTCTCTGTATACGAAATCTGGGATCACTTAGGTAGTTTCTAGTATTTTGTGTCCGCGCGATACGTTATACGACACGGATCGTGCACTTTGCGTGGTTTTGCTCTTGGGTTAGTTTCGTCGTGTCGCTAAGCACGTTAGCCACAATACGAACACTTGAGAGTATGTTTTGTGTTGTTGCGTTGGTCTAATATAGTTTGTACGTGTTTTGGGTCTATTATTAATATATACTTGTTTTATTGTTTTAATGTTGCAGGTTCGCAGGCGGGGACTTCGGACACTGCTACCAGGGGAAAACAGGTGGTGGACTTCACCTAGCTTGGAGCGTTGGTGAGTAGATTTAACATCTACATGGGAATCGCCTGCATGGCGTTATACGTCTGGGCTAGAGATGTTATTTCTGGCGCATATTCTATATCATATTTAGAATTGCGCATTCACCCTACTGTTTAGTTAGTGTTGTGCTTGAACTAGTATCCTTAGGACACTGCACTATTATTGACGATTCATGTTGCATGAGCACTAATTGTATGTCACACACACCGTCAATAGTTGCCATGTCACGCACAACCCACTTATAGATATGATATTGCTTGGTTAGGGACATTGGGACATTGATTCATATTTCTTATCACATATGAAATATAGCATACCTGTATATCCACATGCTTACACATATGCCTTCACATACTTACATGCTAGATACCTGTATACCTATAGGGTATTGTACCATTAGTGATAGGTACATACACACTTTATGACATAGCTACAGGTATACCTTGCACACCTATTTCACTTATACCCAGGGGGTATATTACATTATTTACTTATAGGTAGATACATATACCTTGCTATATTTTTATGTTTACACATATATCTAGTTATAGCTACATGTTTACCTTTACTTGAAGTTATTTAGAATTGGAGAAATTAGGAACCGTATGATATTTATATTAACTTGTTGCAGTTAATTAGCGGCTTTTCCTTTATATTCTTTCATTACAGTTTTATATTGTATATATTATATTCATGGATTTTCGCATTGTTATATGGATTTTTCATGATGTTTTCTGGATTTGGGGACCGTAGGAGTTCATGAAATTATGCATTATTTGAAAAACCCGGTTTCCCTTGATATGATATTTCTGCAGCCACCATGAGATTTATCGGTTCGGATATATATATACCCCACGCGAGGAACGGAGGGGTCCGTGTGTGGGTACATGGTGGGGCCCGGAGGTATCCCGAGGCAAGAATGAGGTCGTGGTGTCAGACGATGAGTTGCAGGGGAACCATACCATCCGGTGACATGACCAATGACTCGGCGGTTATCATGGGGATACCGAAGGGAGTAATGTACGTATAGATACGTGGAAAGACGTGGGTCAGAGCTAGGCACTCGTGCTTTTCGGGATAGCGTATGATACGTACCTATCAGAGGGCCAGTCATGGTGACAGCACCTGATAGATCAGCATTTCTGTGTCGATGCTTGACACATTGGTTTCATGATATTTCTTTTTATTCCTTTGTATAAATAACAGGGGATTAGGCCGCTGTTATATATGCCCTTACACCAATATTAGTAGAATGGGACGCTAATATATGTGTATTGACTTTCTTACTTCTTTGTATATATAACAATGGGTTAGGACGCTGTTATATATGCCCTTACACCAATATTAGTGGAATGAGACGCTAATATATGTGTATTGACTTTAACTTATATACATCATCATAATTATTCATGCAAATATATTTAGGATGTTAGATCTTTACTTGATAATTTGATTTGCGATATAGGTGATTCATTTGATATTGGATACATGATATTTATGAGATTGCTGATTCGTACATTCAGGATATATGAGATTTATTCGATATTGTACATTCAGGATTTGTGTGACTTATATGATATGAGAGCCAATTTGGGGGCTGATTTGAGGAATTGGGATTTGGATTTGTCTTGATGGATTGTGATCCTACCACGATGTCAAGATTCCGTGGAAATGACATATTTCATTCCATACTCCACATTTATTGTTTATGCACTGCTTCATGTATTAGTTGTACCTGCTAGTGTACTTTCATGATTCTTGCATTCATATGACCTTTATTTGCTAGTAATTGCTTATGTTAGATTCACGCTGTACGTGCATACTTGCGATTACCTGCATATGTTATTTACTATTCATGAGTTGGCAACTCACCCCCGTTGTGCCACAGTTGTTTTGCAGGGTGTTCCCCAGAGTAGTCGAGGCAGGCTATTCATCCATCTATCATCTTTTACTACGGATACCGCATCGGCTCACAGTGTGATGTTTTGCTTAGGTGGGTTTATGGATATTCATGTTGTATTGTATATTCGTTGTATCCTTGCACTCTCCATCTACTATTTTCATGTTTGACTTAGAGACTTGGTGAGGACGATATTGTATATTATTTGTGACTTATTGTCTTTTATACAGTTTCCTTTCTATCGTCTTTTATTTGTTCGCTACGGCGTCGTATATTTGTTGTAGTGGCTGTTTTCCGCCTTTGGGCGTGTATTTGCTCCCGTTTGGGGATGCTTTACTTTTATTTATCTTGTACCCATTTTTGGGGCTAGTTTTTACAAAGGAGGTGCTGTCAAAATTTTAAAGGAAATAAATTGGGCTTTTAAAGAATTTGGGTTGTGATTTCAAATGTTTCAAAACTCCTATTATCGTTTCTTTTCTTTTAATGGTTTAGATTTCTGGGTTTTGGCTTTCTTTTACTGCGTTACGTCTGTAGGCGTTGCGTTGTATTAGGGCCGTCACGTGCCAATTTCGGGTCGTGACAAAGTTGGTATCAGAGCGCTAGGTTTTTACCTTTCGGAGTGTAGGATGACCTTGGTATGATGGAGTAGGTAGCTTAAGCAGAGTAACGTAGTGTGTGTATGTCTGCAGCATACTCACGATGCGGTACTTCGCCTAAAGTGACCTAAGTACATTGCTTGAAATTCCTTCTTTGATGATTCATATCCTTGTGATTCGATTTCCGTATTCTTATCGTATCTTATTTCCATTTATAGCCTTGCCGCCAATGACTATGGGGACTCAGAGTGATGCAGCGAGGGCCGAGGTCAGGATTGACTCGGGTGAGACGAGGACTGACCAGGATGGCACGCTCGTTGCACAGGAGCTGACGGATACGCCTTCGACAGATAGTATCGCTAGGCTTGTGGCAGAGATGCAGGACTTGTGCCAGAAGATCAGCTCATTGGTTGAGGTTGTTCGAGCGCAGCGACAGGAGGTTGTCACTCCTGTTAACCAGTTGTTCCTTGCAATCAGCATGCAGCAGTCCGTCACCTATATAGCACTAGTGGATGCAGCCCCAGTTTACGAGACACGTATTCCAGAGACTTTGGGAGTTCCTGAATAGTGGAGGACTCGTACCGGTGTACCATCTCAGAGACAGAGGCCTAGTCGTCGAGACTGATTTCTTGACGTCGCGGGAGTAGCAGAGGCTTAGGACGTGGACAGTCGTTCAGCTCTCATCCCCAGGAGGGTCAGCAGCCATCGTATGGATGTTTTCGATGCGGGAGCCTTCATCACTACATCAGGGATTGTTCCTTAGCACCGCGACAGGGTCGTTTTCAGAGAGGTCGTGGACGTGGAAGGTTCGCTCAGAGGGGACAGGTTGGCAGAGGAAGATTTCAGCTAGTTGCGGGTAAGGGGCAGACATGAGGGTTTGCTTCTACTCATCGGGACGCACGGGCGTCCAATGCAGGGTTTTCAAGTATCCTTAATTCATATGTTCTTTGATGTACTGGTTTGTTTTACACACTTTGTGCCGTGTTAGGGACGAGGATCGTATTGGCTAGATCTGCCGCTTGTTGTGTTAACTTCTGATAGAGATTCTTTTGTTGCGCTACACGTATTTCAGTCGTGTGACAATCGGTTAGGAGATTCTTTCATCACTTGATCCCTCTAGAGATGTTGGATTTGACGTTCTCCTGGGCACGGATTGGTTAGCTACGTGCTAGGCGTCTGTGGACTACCGTGGGAAAACAGTCAGGTATGTTTTCCCGGCAAGTCAGTTCTTGTGGTGCAGGGGGGACAGTTGTGCCGCCTCTCACAGCTTGAATTCAGCCTTTTTCGCTAATCGGCTTTTGAGGAGAAGATTTCGAGGATTCTTGGCGTTCATTCTTGATGTCGTAGCCACAGTGGGTTTGTTGGATCAGTTTTCTATCGTGCAAGAGTTTTCCGACATTGTTCCAGATGAGCCGGCGAAGCTTAAGGAGCTTAAGGATCAGTTGCAGAGTTGTTTGTTGGGGGGTTTGTGTGTCTGAGTGTTTCGCATTAGGGAGCTCCAGTTTCTATTCGTCAAGGAGGAAGACGGCAGTTTAGGTTTTGTATTGATGGATCACCAATTGAACCGGCATACGGTGCGGATAGGTATCCTTTACCTCGCATTGACGATTTCTTCGATCTGCTCCAGAGTGCGAGACATTTTCTAAGTTTGTTCGGGATCAGGTCATCATTGTTGCGGGTTCGGAGTGATGACATTCCGAAGACTGCATTGTGCGTGCTACGGGCTTTGTGTGTTTTGGTGGTGTCATTGGACTCACCAATACCCTAGCATCATTCATAGATATGATGAACCAGATTTCTTCAGGCCGTTCCTCGACCAGTTATTGTTGTGTTATTGACGACATTCTGGTCTATTTCAATGTGTCGTGAAGGACAGGAGTAGCACTTGAGGATTTGTTTTGCAGACATTGGGAGAACCCAGCGGTTTGCTTGGTTCTCATAGTGTTTCTTCAGGCATAGTTTGTGTTGACTCCTAGGTCTTATAGTTACGGGAGACGGTTTTTGTATGGTTCCGAGGAAGATCGAGACCATACAGCTTAGGCCCAGATGTGTGTACGGACTGAGATCCGCAGATTTTGGGCTTAGCAGGGTTTTTACCGCCGTTTTGTGCAGGATTGCTATTGTCGTGCTGCACCGTTGACTGAACTGACTGGAAATGAGGTTTCTTTTCTTTGGACTGAGGCGTGTGTGCGGAGTTTTTCAGCAGTTGAAGACTCGGTTAACAACTGCATCAGTTCTTTCTTTGCTTCTGGTTCGGGCGACTTTGTTGTTTAACTGTAATGTTTCACGAGTGGGGCTCGATTGTGTACTGAGGTAACACTATAGAGTTATCGCTTTTGATTCCCTACATCTGAAGGAAGTACGAGCAGGATATTCCACTCATGATCTGGAGATGGCTGCGGTGGTCGTGTGTTGGAGATTTGGAGACAATACTTGTTCGAGAGTCGTGTCAGATTTTCACGGACCACCAGAGCTTAATGTATATCTTCCTGCAGCGGGTTTTGATTGTTGAGATAGTCTTCTGTAGATTTACAGTTCTTATGCGATCGTTGAGTACAGCTTAAGTTCGCCTCTACTGAGGGGACAGCTTGCTCATGTCCGCACCCGACCATTTTTCCTTAATCGCTTTCGCGAGGCACAGCCCGCCGATGCTCATTCGTCAGAGATTCTGAGCATACTCGGCTGGGTAATGATTCGGAGTCCTTGATTGTGATAAGGTGGTGCTAAGTTTAGGGACGCATTTGTGTACCTGATACTTTTGGGTAGAAACGTGAAATCCTAGAGCAGGCACATCAGTCAACTCTCTGTACTCATTCAAGTTCCACCAACATTTACGTGACTTGTGAGATAGTTACGGGTGGGCAGGGATGTAAAGAGAAGTTTCGGATTTCGTTTCAAGATGTCTGTCTTGTTGTGTGTTTAGGTTGAGCATCTGAGACCGGCTGGAGAGTTGCAACCTTTAACTGTTCCGGAGTGGGAATGGGAGCAGATCTCTGTAAGTCCATGCTACCTCTCCCGGTACTTACGGGCATGCGGAATTTGATAAAAAACGATTTTTATAGAGGTGGTAACATGGACTTATAACCCGGATCTTGGTTAAACATCTAACTAACAACCTAACTACGAGTTGCTAACTACTCGGTTAGGGGGTTATACCTTGCTTGTCTTGAACTCCTTCGTCTTCAAACTCCAATGGAGGTCCGGATCGGCTTCTTCCCGTCGTCTCCTTACGCCGAAGATAGATCCACCTGAAAACTCCAACCTTTGGCTCCTTCTTCGTTCTTTGAAGAAACTAGTTCACTTGGTTTGCTAAACCTTGTGAACTAGAATGAGTAGAGAAGAGTTTGTATGGGATTTTATCTATGGTTCTTGATTCTCAACTCATGAGATATATGAACCATAGAGTCAAGAGAGGTGTAGGGTTCCTAGGCACCCTAATGAGGTCTCACAAGGCATCAACCATGCCATTTTCAAATTTTATGATGCCGAGAAACCCTAGACTACGGATCGTTAGCTAGATGTCTAGGCGAAAATGAAACTAGTTAACAACTTAACTAAAGTTTAACGGAAATACAACCTTTGTAGATCCGGTGCTCCACCTCCATAGCTCCGCAACGAAGTCCCCTCGCTGTCCTAGTGAATTCCCGGGCTCTAGCGTCGGCTTCATCGGAGAATGGATGGGCTAGGTCGTCGACGACGTGCCGAAGATGATCTACGTCGAAGCATCACTAGATCGAGCTCCACCTTCACCAAGCCATGAATACTTGTGAAGGAAACACACTCTACTACTTGGCAAGAGGTAGAGGATGAAGAAATAGGAAGTGGGTAGACTTTAGAATTGGATTTCTCACTCATTTCATCAATCCACCATTGATGAAGTCAAGGTTTTCTTCTTGAGTTCAAGGAAGAAGAAGAAGAAATGATATGATAAGTTAATTCTAAAAATGAAAAGAATAATGAATTCTTATCATAATAGAACCATGGTTAGGTGTAGAGAATTAATTAGGGTTAAGTGGAATGGTTAGGTTTAAGCATGAGACAAAATGGTTACAAAATCAAAGTGTTCATGAAACTTCATGAATAAAACAAAACATGCCACCATTTTCTCATTTGCTTTCCTTTTTCCAAAAGAATAAATAAATGAATAAAATGAATAAGGAAAAAGTAAACCCTAACCATTTCATTAACCAAGGTTTAATTCTTTACACTTAACCAAAAAGGATGTATCATCAAACATGATACAAGCAAGTGCACAAAATCATATCGCATATGCAATGCGCACAAATCGAGCGAGAAAATCCATTTAAAGTGAACACTTGATTTAACGATCCGGTCATATCGCATATAACCGACTAGTATCTAATGTATCGGCTTATCGAATCAATCCTTGATTCGATAACTAGGTTATATCCAATACAACCATTCGATACATTCATCGCGAGAATAGAATACGGTATCACATACACGTATTATTCTCGGTCCCGCACATATCTCATATGCGCTCCTATTTCGTTTCGCTTGAGCCAGGAAACCTCTGTGTAGGACTCTAAAGACTCGTCAATACGCCGGCAGCAGATGATGATCATATAAAGCACCCACAAGCCGCAAGCGGTCTGCTAAACGTAACGGCCACCCGGGTATTGAGCGATCTGAAGATCGATGAGCAAGCCCGCTCACACTCCAGTGAATCCAACCAGTAACACTACCGTACAGTCCGGTCTGATCGTCTGATATGTCGCATATCTCGCCTAGGGGTGGTAAACGTCAGACCCCAATAGCTCGATAAGTCGTGTCGATATGAGGTCTATAACAATTCGAGAAACTACTGGTAACACTTACCAGTAAATCTCAGCAACCCTGGCCAGGGATTTCCTGTTATAGCCAATCGAACACAGCGCAACATCAACTCCCTATACCGGGAGAGACGAATCCCCTCCTATCGCTCATTGTCTCCATGTGACTCGGGACTGTACCCAAAAACCACCGTTTTGCACGCCCTCTTGGACGTGGTAAGATGGAAATCAAAGCACAGTGGGAACCACACAAGACTCTATGACGATCTCGGGTCAACAGACTACTCTGTACCAGTGTCACCAGAGAACTGCCATCTGACGTAAGGTATATTACCATCTGGGAGTTCTCGGCGAGTCCGTCCAGTGTACCCAGTCTCCACTGAGCACCCGTATATCATCTCTGATGTCAAACACCAATGGATATGGGATCATCCATCGCCCATCTGTATGGGTCAAGAAGGTACACACTAGTCTACTCTGGTATATCGATGCCCCGTCTCGATACACCCACGACTAGGGACTTTGAAGGATGTACTTATGGACTACCATGTCCCCACTAGTATGATCCGCATCATAGTCCAGGTAGTCAAGTACAGATCCTAAGGGCTTTACCAACATGTAACAGGGAGACAATCAGTGTACACGTTAAGGTAAAGATCAACCAGATAGCATACTATCATGTCGAGCAAGAAAGTCCTCCCTATATATGTCCCAGCATCCACTACAATATACATCCTATGCATAGTAATGGCCTCTAGGGCATACATATAACTAACAATCTCCCACTTGCACTAGTGCCATCTGATAGCAGTGGTTGTAGTATCTCATACTCAACCATCCCATAAAAGTCTCTCTCTGGGAACAGGCCTTTGTGAGTGGATCCGCTGTGTTGTCCTCAGAGTCTACTCTCCTAACCTCGATCTCCTTGGAGATCAACCATCTCCATGATCAAGTGATACTGCCTTAGAATATGTCTGGATCACTGATGGGACCTGCGTTCCTTGGTATAAGCCACAACTCCATTGTCACACAATGGGAGGAACATAGTTCATCTCATGAACCAATATACACCTAAACAGCCTCTTTGGTAGCATCTTAAGTAGCGATGTATCCTGCCTTTATCGTCTAGTATGTCACGGTATCTAGCTTGGAACTCTTCCAACATACCGTCCCTTTACTGAGGGTAAAGACAATGCCTGCGACTGACATTCAGTCGTCTTTATCACCCTGGAACCCTTCCAGTGATTCTCCCCAGGATCGATTGATATCATCTCACTACAACTAGTGAGAATCCTAACATCCAATTAAATCTATCTCATAGATCCAAAACTCAGGATTTAGGAGGTATCATTTTGATCCTACACGGAGAATCTTTGTCATAAACGGAGATCGATCGAGCGTAGCATAAGAAACTCCTTTCTTATCAAGAGTATGTCATCCACATACTCTACGAGGATCACCACCATACTCCCTACTATCTTTTTATTTATACAAGGTTCATCTACCATTTTGTTGATGTCAAACTCTTTGACTAATCCATCAAAACAGATGTTCCAACTCCGCGATGCCTGCTTTATCCTATAAAGCATCTTGCACACGTTTCCGCTGCTCCCACTGTCTACGAGGCCCTCTGGCTGTGTACTTATAGACGCACTCTTCTAAAACATCATTTAGAAAAGCAGTCATGACACCCAACCACCAGATATCGTAGTCATGGTATGTAGCCGTGACAAGTAGGATCTGGATGGACTTAAGCATAGCTCCTTAGAAAAGGTTTCATCATTATCCACGCCTGGTTGATGACGAAAACCTTTAACAAGTCTAGCTTTGAAAGTCTCAACTTTTCCATCTACACCAAGTAATCTTCTCAAGATATACTTGCTCCTGATGGGGATTTAACCCTTCAGATATAGCAACCAAAGTCCATACTTTGTTGGTGTATAAGGATTCCATCTCAGATCGATAAACATCCAGCAATTCTTACAGAGTCTTACTCTCGATGGCCAGCTCGAAGCTAGTTGGGTCATCATCTCATGATGCAATCCTCGCTCCCACTGTCATAGAGAAACCGAAGCAACTCTCAGGTGGGTGAGGAACCCTACTAGATCGGCGGAGAGGCCAAGGTTCGTTGGAATTTACTGAATCCTTTGGTTCTACCAAATCATCAGCTGCAGTTTGTATGGCTGGAACATTTCCAGTTCTACATTATAGACCTTGCCTCGAGCTTGTCCGGATTTTGCTTTTAGACATAGGCCGGACAACCCCAAATCTTAACTAGCTTAAGACATGGGCTCTTCCCTTACCATATTATATACGAAGTGGTAGGCAACTGATTTGATTGGAACCCTATTCAATAGGTATGCAACTTCTCAAGTGCATATACCCCTAAGGAAAAAAGGTAACTCAGTAGTACTCATCATAGAGCACACCATATCAAATAGGGTGATCTGCTCCGCCCCGACATACCATCGTGCAATGGTATATACGGAGGAGTAATGCTGAGAGAGAATCTCATTCTCCTTTAGAATAGTCCAGTATTTCCGTGCTCAAGTATTCTCCTCCTTGATCTCATCACAGGACATAATACTTATACTCGTATTTTGGTTCTCTACTTCTA
The DNA here is from genome assembly GCA_030015575.1 of Agapanthus africanus. Classification (NCBI taxonomy): domain Eukaryota; kingdom Viridiplantae; phylum Streptophyta; class Magnoliopsida; order Asparagales; family Amaryllidaceae; genus Agapanthus; species Agapanthus africanus. The sequence goes on from CM057344.1 coordinate 232,493,790, forward strand.
ACTTATATTCTGTGAATATCTCAAAAGGTTCGGACTTATGTTTCAACAGGAACATAGGTCTGAATCTTGAAAGATTATCAGAGAATGTAATGAAGTATAAAGAACCAGTCTTGGCATGTGTAGACAGGGGACCTACATACATCAACATGTATCATCCCAAGAGTTCAACTAACTCTTTCTCTGTTTCCAGTAAACGGAGCTATGGTCATCTTATCTTTGAGACATGACTGGCAAGTTTCAGAAGATGTAAATTCAAACTGATTTAAATATACATCTAAATGTAACTTCAGCCAGTCGGGTCGCAATGATCTGACCTAGTCTACAATACCTCAAGAAGGATTCGTTCATTTCTGAACTCTTCCTCTTGTGTGTGTTCTGTATACTAAGAACTGTAATTTGATTTAGAACATCAATGCTTTTAGATAACGTGCCTGAACCGATCAACTTTTGATATAGGAAATGTTCAAAACATTATCCAACAATACAAAATTATATCATTTCTTTACTAACAAAGAGAGTGATATGATTTGGTATATCAGGTTCGGTATCTAATAACATTCGTTCAGAATCAATGTATTGGTAATACAGGGTGACAGTGACCGACAGACTTGGCTGCAACTCTTGCCCCGTTTTCTGCCTCATGAAACTTATCACCCGTTCTCAGTTTTTCTACCCTTTTGTAGCCCTATGTAACAGATTACATATCTGGGATCCTGATCCGGTATCATATACCAAGGATGCGGAGGATACTGAGAAACAGTTCTGTATAATGAACACACCCGAAGATGATGCATCAGCATGCACTCTCTTCGTTTGGGCGGCACGGGAATTCTGGTAATCCCTAATTTCCTGCTCTGTCTTATAACAATTATAAGTTGGAGCGGGACCAACGTTCCCCGGCTCAGTATAACAAGCGGGTTCGGTCAATAATCCGTATTATTATCTTGATTAAGGCGTGATATGGTCGCTACCAGGAGAGAGAGAGAAGAAAACACTCAGCGTGCGCTCTTGCAAAATCAGATTGGTTATTATTTTATCTAATCAGGATGGCTCCCACTGCTTTTTATCAAATCTTCCTTCAAACCCTAAAAGGAAAGACTAGCCGGGATTAATTACACACTACAAGTTCGCCAATCTTTCAGCCAGGCCAGTGTCGGTACTTTAAGGGAGGTCCCCCGTGCTTTCGCACGAACCTAATTAATGTAAACCTCGTTTTCCCAGAGGCGTAACCTCGTTAACACCTTTCTAGACACCTACTTGATCGGCTAATTGTAATGTATAAAACTCTCCCAGGAGTAACTCTTACTCGCAGCGGGTATCGGGATCCAACTATCTCATAGAAGGTATGCAATCTCATTGCAAATTTCAACACTTGAAATTCCCGATAATATTTTTCCCCTAGCGTCCTATGACCTTGACGGAGGCCAAACAACTCATAGTCCGCTAGTCAAGTTCAACCCGTCATTTCCTGATTGAATTAAACCCACCCGCACGACCCTTGACGGAGGCCAAACAACGCCGTACGAATACCCTAATCCAATCGCATCATATGCTGGCAGATAAGCACTAGTTAGCTACCGTACACTACGCCTTGACGGAGGCCAAACAACCGCAGCACGAATACTAACTAGTACGTATCTGAAATGACGGAGGGCTACGACAGGTTTTTCTGAAAACCTATTGCGTAATGAACTTGATATCGTTGTAGGATCGAATGAATTTTGAAATGGAGTGTTTTTTAGGCTTTTCTAGTTTTGCTAAAGGAGTCACTCCCGGTGAAGGGATCGTCGGTCCTTTCCTCGTCGAATGAGGTGCGGGATATATCATATATATCACTGTACAAAGCAAAAACACTTAAAAGCAATCAAAAGACAAACCGAGTGTGTAGCATCTTCCAGTTATTGCTAAAGGAGTCACTCCCGGTGATGGGATCTCGGTCCTTTCCTTATCGAATAAGGTGCAGGATATATCACATATACCGCTGTGCAAAGCAAGAACTGTAGCTACCTGTTTTATTTTGAAATTCGATTCTACAACATCTTAGGTTTCTTTTATTTCATTAATCTCATTAATGAAGTCCCATCATTTAAGTACCTAAACATCACAGATAAATACGACGTACACTTATGCCATCCGCATTCGCCTCGATGTCCCCTCGTGCACCGTTAGGTTAGGTAACTAACGACAGAGCGGGGCAGGGCTAGCGTGGGTGTAAAACATAAGTAACGCCTATATAATATATCATATATACTATATACTGTATCTATCACAGAACATCACATGATCACATCACAGATAAAACACAGCAGAAGAAACATATGAAATATTGGATATACTAGGACGTCCGTGTTTTCAATACGAGCCAGTATAAAACACGGATTCCACGGTCGTGATGAATAGCCAATCCCACACCCCTAGACCCCTACGAGAGCGGCAAGCAACCCTACCAATTCTAGGGTTAGAAGACCCGGACTCGACTCCTCGAGTTGGTCTCCCACTGGACCCCAGAACCCTGTTACTTGTGCTCCCCTCCTTGGGTCTATCCTAATGCAGAAAAGTAAATAATATACATCAACGGTGACAACTTCCGCAACCTGGAAGTGCCCCAATAAAAGAATATTACATACAAGTTTTTACATGAATGAAAATGAAAAACACTCATCTCACATAAAACCCCCGACTATTCAAACACGACGATCCAATATAACATATCCAGCAACACATAACAACACATGTCATCAACGTAAGTAAATATGCGCATCCCAATTTTCGTTGACATATAGCAACGAAACCGGCGATATCACATATTACACTTACGGTTACAGAAAAGAAAGTGTAAAACTACAACAGTTGGAATCCGCAACCATCTCAGACATCGCATGCCTGACCAAATGAATTACTTAGACATCACATGCCTAACAATTATAAACCCCGCATTTCAGTCTCATTATCGAAAACACTTTTCAATATCGAGTCGGGCAATTCAACAAGATTCCCGACAGTCTGATCGAATACTCGTCGCAAACTTTAGTAGGAGGCCGCACCCCCGATACCGTCGACGAAGTGCACCAAGGCGGAACACCGCTGCCGCGAGCACCCGAACGGATGCTTTCGGCGACGGGGTTCTCCTACAGTCACTTGGTCGGGGCTATGGAGTGAGGCTGTCTATTAAGTTTACCCGGCGAGTATCTGCGTACGCTACGTGATTGCGACGGACTTTTGATCACATCAAAATTCCGTGGCAACCGATCAAGTGAGACTAAACTGCTATGTTTATAACATTCATTCAGTTATCTCATAACTACTTGTGAATTCCAATTATTGTATCCCATTCCAGATAAACAGAAAATGTTAAACTTTTCGATCGAACAGTCAAACACCCAAGTTTTCCCGATACCGCTCAACACATGAAATAAGTTTAACAACATTCCGTTCGTGCCTCAGTACCAACGGTCCAGCCGTAGAAGGGTCAAGCCAACGCCTCACATGTGGCACGCCGTACTGCCCCAAACCCGAAGGTTCAAAGGGCAGTTCAAGACGGTCACATAATCGAGTTAAGGTTTGTTGTCTTCTAGAGGGTCCATCGCGTTACTTGCACTACTTAGAACGTCGTTAAACTACGGAAAAATCCAACACTTGGAAATTTCCCGACAGGGGAAAAATTGGGTATTTATATCCGGTCGAACTTTTTAACATATTCTAAAATTTATCCGGAAAGCCACACAGACAAAATTTGATAATCCGATCGAACATTCGAATCCCAATAGTACCCCAGAATACTCTTCTGTAGAGTCACAACAAAAATATCCCAGAAAATATAGCATTAAATTATATGAGTTACTGTGCAGAAATCATCATACAAGGGAACAGTAAGGCCGCGGGACCGCCGCAGCATGCATAGCACGTGCCGCGGTTCCGCGGTGGAAAAGTCGACTTAGGCCCTCGTATTTCACAGTAATTCAAATAACACCCTGCTTGATTTTCTGCATATTTTTAATTGACAAAAATCCCATTTTTTAGAAAAAGTCCAGAGAGCTATTTTGGGGTTAGGTTTTCGGTTCGTCCGGCTTTCAAACTCCGTCTAGACTTCGCCTAAGGCTCTAGCTAGGCTCTGATACCACTGTAGGGTTCCTAGGCACCCTAATGAGGTCTCACAAGGCATCAACCATGCTATTTTCAAATTTTATGATGCCGAGAAACCCTAGACTACGGATCGTTAGCTAGATGTCTAGGAGAAAATGAAACTAGTTAACAACTTAACTAAAGTTTAACGGAAATACAACCTTTGTAGATCCGGTGCTCCACCTCCATAGCTCCACAACGAAGTCCCCTCGCTGTCCTAGTGAATTCCCGGGCTCTAGCGTCGGCTTCATCGGAGAATGGATGGGCTAGGTCGTCGACGACGTGCCGAAGATGATCTACGTCGAAGCATCACTAGATCGAGCTCCACCTTCACCAAGCCATGAATACTTGTGAAGGAAACACACTCTACTACTTGGCAAGAGGTAGAGGATGAAGAAATAGGAAGTGGGTAGACTTTAGAATTGGATTTCTCACTCATTTCATCAATCCACCATTGATGAAGTCAAGGTTTTCTTCTTGAGTTCAAGGAAGAAGAAGAAGAAATGATATGATAAGTTAATTCTAAAAATGAAAAGAATAATGAATTCTTATCATAATAGAACCATGGTTAGGTGTAGAGAATTAATTAGGGTTAAGTGGAATGGTTAAGTTTAAGCATGAGACAAAATGGTTACAAAATCAAAGTGTTCATGAAACTTCATGAATAAAACAAAACATGCCACCATTTTCTCATTTGCTTTCCTTTTTCCAAAAGAATAAATAAATGAATAAAATGAATAAGGAAAAAGTAAACCCTAACCATTTCATTAACAAAGGTTTAATTCTTTACACTTAACCAAAAGGGATGTATCATCAAACATGATACAAGCAAGTGCACAAAATCATTTCGCATATGCAATGCGCACAAATCGAGCGAGAAAATCCATTTAAAGTGAACCGATACTAGTTAATGCAAAGTAATATATCAAATATATAATTATACATTAAATCATTAAATCAACACTTGATTTAACGATCCGGTCATATCGCATATAACCGACTAGTATCCAATGTATCGGCTTATCGAATCAATCCTTGATTCGATAACTAGGTTATATCGCATACAACCATTCGATACATTCATCGCGAGAATAGAATACGGTATCACATACACGTATTATTCTCGGTCCCGCACATATCTCATATGCGCTCCTATTTCGTTTCGCTTGAGCCAGGAAACCTCTGTGTAGGACTCTAAAGACTCGTCAATACGCCGGCAGCAGATGATGATCATATCAAGCACCCACAAGCCGCAAGCGGTCTGCTAAACGTAACGGCCACCCGGGTATTGAGCGATCTAAAGATCGACGAGCAAGCCCGTTCACACTCCAGTGAATCCAACCAGTAACACTACCGTACAGTCCGGTCTGATCGTCTGATATGTCGCATATCTCGCCTAGGGGTGGTAAACGTCAGACCCCAATAGCTCGATAAGTCGTGTCGATATGAGGTCTATAACAATTCGAGAAACTACTGGTAACACTTACCAGTAAATCTCAGCAACCCTGGCCAGGGATTTCCTGTTATAGCCAATCGAACACAGCGCAACATCAACTCCCTATACCGGGAGAGACGAATCCCCTCCTATCGCTCATTGTCTCCATGTGACTCGGGACTGTACCCAAAAACCACCGTTTTGCACGCCCTCTTGGACGTGGTAAGATGGAAATCAAAGCACAGTGGGAACCACACAAGACTCTATGACGATCTCGGGTCAACAGACTACTCTGTACCAGTGTCACCAGAGAACTGCCATCTGACGTAAGGTATATTACCATCTGGGAGTTCTCGGCGAGTCCGTCCAGTGTACCCAGTCTCCACTGAGCACCCGTATATCATCTCTGATGTCAAACACCTATGGATATGGGATCATCCATCGCCCATCTGTATTGGTCGAGAAGGTACACGCTAGTCTACTCTGGTATATCGATGCCCCGTCTCGATACACCCACGACTAGGGACTTTGAAGGATGTACTTATGGACTACCATGTCCCCACTAGTATGATCCGCATCATAGTCCAGGTAGTCAAGTACAGATCCTAAGGGCTTTACCAACATGTAACAGGGAGACAATCAGTGTACACGTTAAGGTAAAGATCAACTAGATAGCATACTATCATGTCGAGCAAGAAAGTCCCCCCTATATATGTCCCAGCATCCACTACAATATACATCCTATGCATAGTAATGGCCTCTAGGGCATACATATAACTAACAAGAGGGAGCAAGAGGAAGAGGGTGAAAGCAAGAGCAAGAGAGCTCAAGAACAAGAGAGAGAATGAGCAAGTGAGAATGAGCCTTTCTTTTGTCTTTCACCCTCTCATAATCCAAAACCATCATAACTCATTATACCAAATCAAGTGTTATGTGATGGTTGAAGCAACCATAACCATATCATTTCATGCACTCATTTTGCACAAATGAGCAAGCAAGCAAAAGTCTTTGCCATGAAATGATGGCTATGGTTATCATGATGGTCAACTAGTCAAGCCTAGTCAACCGGTCAACAAAGTCAACAAAAGTCAACAAGTCAACAAAGTCAACAAAAGTCAACAACCATGTCACCATAATACTTAATTAATATAATTGTTAATCACATATCATATTCTCATTAGGGTTGAGCAAAAAGTCAATAGTCAACGGTCAACTGTCAACAACCCTAATGAGAATCCGCTGCCTCTGTCTCCCCGTCAACTGTGCATACACACCCGCATCCGTGTTCCGAGGAACTCGAATGCAAACTGGATAAATCCAATCCCAAAAGGTACACTAGGATCTGGCTTAAACCAAAGCCCGCTAGTGTAAACTGTCCGGACACTGTACGTGCACAAGTGCACGGATGTGACCGAACCCTGTCGCAAAACCATGCGACCTGTCGCAAAACCATGCGACCTCTACTCTTTTGCCTGAAGGCGAAAAGATTTCTGTGTGGGACTCTAAAGACTCGACACTACGCTGGCAGTGGGTTTAACCACAGACCGCAAGCGGCACTAGCTGTGCATAACGGTCCCCAGGTAATGCCGACAAGAAGACTGACGAGGCGAAACCCATCTGAACTCCTACTGAGCCTGAATGTGACATTCTCCGTACAGTCCGGTCTGTTCGTCTGATACATCGCATGGCGGGCCTAGGGGCGGTAAACGTCAGTCCCCCAATAGCGGTACAAGTCGTGCCGGAGTGAAGCCCAAAACACCCTGAGATAACACTGGAAGCCTACCAGTATATCTCGATTGCCCTGGCCAGGGACTACTCGTGTAATGGCTCTCCTAGACACAGCGCGATGTCAACCCCCAATACCGGGAGAGACGAATCCTGTCTAACCATCACTGCCTCCAAGTGCTTCGGGACTGCACCTAACCACTACCTGTTTGCACGACTCCTTTGAGCCGTGGTAGGGTAGTGATCAAAGTACAGTGGGAACACACTCGAGGCGAAGTGACAGTGTCAAGTCTGCGGACTAAGCTGTACTCATGTCACCTGGGAACTGATAACTGACGATAGGCATAATACCAACTAGTCAGTTCCCGACGAGTCCTGTCCAGTGTACCCGTAACCTAACGAGCACCCGCATACTATCTCAAGTACGACGTACTGACGGCTGTGGGACAGACCGTCTCCTACACTGGGATGAGAAGCGCATGCGCTGGTCTACTCCGGAGTATCGATGCCCTGTCTCGATAGTCCTGCGACCAGGGACCTGCATAAGGATGTGCTTATAGATTACCCAGCCCCACTAGTGTGACGGCCATCACATCGCTGGTAATCAAGCAAAGATCCTAAGGGCTCCACTAATGTGTATAGGCGATATACTAAAATAAACACATGTACACATTGAAGTAGAAACAAACCAAGTAGCATACTACTATTTTGAGCAAGATTGTATATACAAGGTGAATATCCCAAGCTTCCATTAAGTAATATACAAACTAGTATGATACAGTAATGGCCTCTAGGGCATATACACTAACAATCTCCCACTTGCACTAAGGCCATGTACTGGCGTATCGAAGACCTATCATCTCGATCAGCCGCTCGAACTGAGTCTGGGGCAGGGCCTTGGTGAATGGATCTGCAGTGTTATCTTCTGAAGCGACTCTCCGAACCTCGATCTCCTGGCGATCCACGATCTCCCTGATCAGGTGATACCGCCTCAAGATGTGCCTGGATCTCTGATGGGACCTGGGTTCCTTTGCTAAAGCTATAGCCCCGTTGTTGTCGCAATACAGAGGTATTGGATCAACAATGGACGGAACCTCCTGAAGTTCTTTCAAGAACTTCCTCATCCAGACAGCTTCTTTTGCGGCATCAGATGCAGCGATGTATTCCGCTTCCATCGTCGAGTCCGCAACGGTTTCTTGTTTGGAACTCTTCCAACACACCGCCCCTCCATTGAGTAACCCCGACATGGACTTGGAATCATCCTTGTCACTCTGGAAGCTGGAGTCAGCAAAGGCCTCGATCTGGAGGTCTTTTCCTCCGTACACCAAGAACATCTCCTTAGTCCTTCTCAGGTACTTGAGAATGTTCTTTACCGCTATCCAGTGTTTCTCCCCAGGGTTTGACTGATACCGGCTTACCACACTCAGTGCATAAGCTACATCCGGTCTGGTACACAACATCGCATACATTATAGAGCCTACCACAGAAGCGTAGGGTATAATAGACATGCGATCCCTCTCCAAATCAGTCTTGGGAGACATCTCTTTAGAGAGGGTGATCCCGTGACAAGCCGGTAGGTTACCGCGCTTGGAATCTTCCATACTGAATCTTTTCAGTATGGTGTCGATGTACCTAGACTGTGAAAGTCCTAATATCCTCTTGGATCTATCACGATGGATCCGGATCCCCAGGATGTATGAGGCATCACCCAGGTCTTTCATGGAGAACCTGTGTGACAAGAACCCCTTGACAGATTGTAGCATAGGAATGTCATTTCCTATTAAGAGAATGTCATCCACGTATAAAACGAGGAATACTACAGTTCTCGCTACAAATCTACTATAGATGCATGGTTCATCTGGATTTTTGATAAAGCCAAATTCCTTGACCGTCTCATCAAAACAGATGTTCCAACTCCGCGATGCCTGCTTTAGTCCATAGATGGACTTAAGCAACTTGCACACCTTTCCGCTGCTCCCACTCTGAATGAAACCCTCTGGCTGGTCCATATAGACACACTCCTCTAAACTTTCATTTAGAAAAGCGGTCTTTACGTCCATTTGCCAGATCTCATAATCGTGGAAGGCAGCAATGGCAAGAAGGATCCGAATGGATTTCAGCATAGCCACTGGAGAAAAGGTTTCGTCATAGTCCAAGCCAGGTCTTTGACGGAAACCCTTTGCTACAAGTCTAGCTTTATAGGTCTCAACCTGTCCATCTACACCAATCTTCCTTTTGAAGATCCACTTGCATCCTACGGGTTTTACCCCGTCTGGAGCAATGTCTAACGTCCATACTTTTTTGCTGTACATGGACTCCATTTCGGTCCGCATTGCATCCAGCCATTTCACTGAGTCAACGCTCTGAACGGCCTGCTGGAAGCTAGTAGGCTCATCATAATCTATGATGCAATCCTCTCTATCCCCGTCTATGAGAAAACCGTAGTATCTCTCGGGCGGATGAGACTGCCTACTACTCCTGCGGAGCGGCGTAGGAATGTTCTGTTCTTTTGAACCTTCTGGTTCCACTAAGCTTTCAGTAATAGTCTGTGGTTCTGGAACTTCTTCCAGTTCTATTGTGCTCCCACTTATCTGGGTTTCCAAAAACTCAGTTTCCAAGAAGCGGGCATGCTGAGAAACAAAAACCTTTTGTTCTTCAGCAGAATAGAAAAGATACCCCCTGGAATTCCTTGGGTATCCCACAAACTTACACTGTACTGAACGCGCCTCAAGCTTGTCCGCATGCTGCTTTTTTACAAAAGCTGGACATCCCCATACCTTAAGATACTTAAGACAGGGTTTCTTCCCAGTCCACATCTGATATGGGGTGGTAGGCACAGTCTTGGTGGGAGCCTTGTTCAAGAGATACGCAGCTGCTTCTAGTGCATATCCCCAGAATGATCGCGGTAACTCAGCGTTACTCATCATGGACCGAACCATATCCAATAGGGTTCGGTTCCGTCTCTCCGATACACCGTTATGTTGCGGAGTGTATGGAGGAGTAAGCTGAGAGAGAATACCATTCTCTTTTAAATAGTCCAGGAACTCGGCACTTAAGTATTCTCCACCTCGATCTGATCTTAGAATCTTAATACTTTTGCCGGTTTCTTTCTCTACTTCATTCTTATACTCCTGGAATTTTCCAAAGGCTTCGAACTTATGTTTCATTAAGAAGACATAACCGTACCTTGAGAAGTCATCCGTAAAAGTAATGAAGTAAGAATAACCGCTTCGCGCATGTGTAGACATTGGACCGCACACGTCACTGTGTACGAGTCCCAAGAGCTCGCTCGCTCTTACTCCATGTCCAGTAAACGGAGTCTTTGTCATCTTTCCTTTGAGACAGGATTGACAAGTGGCATACGATTGATATTCGAACGGATTCAAATATCCTTCTGTATGTAACTTAGTCAACCTTCTCTCATTGATGTGACCCAGTCTACAATGCCACAAGAAAGTCTGATTTATTTCCGGAGACTTTCTTTTGTGTGTATTCTGGACATTGAAAATCTGTGGTTGGTTCAATACGTATATACCATTACTCAATGTACCTGACCCAATCAGAACTTGATTAAGGTGAATGTTTACAACATTACTTACAAACGCAAATTCATAACCTTCTTTAGAAACTAAAGATACAGAAATGATATTACAAGTTGCGTTGGGTACAAAAAAGCAATTACGCAAAACCAAAACATGTCCATCTGACATTCCCAGGTGATAGTCCCCCACGGCTTTAGCATCCATGCTAGCTCCGTTCGCAACTCTGAGGGTCATGTCACCTGCCTTCAAAACCCTACGGTTTCTCAACGCCTGCAAAGAATTACATATATGAGATCCTGATCCGGTATCCAATACCCAGGAAGTAGAGTTTATTGAAAGACAGTTTTCAATAACATACACACCTGAAGCTGAAGCTGCAACCTGCTTCAATTCCTGTGTTCTGGCTTTCCAAGCCCTGCAATCATTCTTCCAGTGACCTTTCTTATGACAATAGAAGCATTCTTCCTTATCCACTAGCTTCCCCGCTTTCTTTGTTGCTTTAGCTTTTCCCTTCGTATCCACTTTACTAACACCGCCCCTTGGTTTGGCGGGGGCTTTCTTCTTCTTCTTTCCCTTGGCTTTCGCCTTGGACCTAGAAGAAGATGATCCTCCTACAAACAAAGTGGATGTTTCCCTACTTTTCTGTAGGGTGCCCTCTGCGCTCCTCAGCATGTTGAGGAGCTCTGAAAGTTCAACCTCTTTTTCTTGTAAGTTGAAGTTCAGTATAAACTGGGCGTAAGTGGAAGGAAGGGACTGGAGAACTATGTCCGTATAGAGCTCACTCTCCAATGTGGTCCCTAGGTCCGCGAGCTCCTCAATGTAGCCGATCATTTTTAGCACGTGCTCGGCTACTGATGATCCGACGGCCATCTTTGCCGAAAATAACTTTTTCGACGCTTCGTATCTTGCGATACGAGATTGCTCTCCATACAGTTCTTTTGTATGGAGAAATATGGATTCAAGGTCCATATTCTCGTGCCTCCTCTGATGTTCGTTGTCCATCGAGGCAAGTACGAGGCACTTGGCCTTCGCGCTATCAATCTCCCAAGTCTTGCGGATTTCCTTATCCGCGATGCTGGAAGTGGGACCAGGGACAGGGAGAGCTTTGGTGGTAAGAAGATACCCCAGCTTGTCGTAAGTGATTGCCATCTTGACATTCCTGAGCCAATCTTTGTAGTTTGGCCCTGTCAGTATATTTTTATCTAGAAGTAACTTAAGTCCAGTCATGTCAATTGGTCGCTGCAATTAGGAGAGAGAAGAAGAAACACTCAGCATGATGCTCTTGCAAGTTTAGAGTGGTTTTTAGTTTGTCTAAACAGGATGGCTCCGACTGTTTCTCGAATCCCTCCTCAAACCATAAAGGAAGAATTAGTCGGGATCAATCCCACCGCACAATACTTGCTTAACCGTTCAGCCAGGCCGGTGTCGGTACTTCGAGGGAGGTTTTCCAACGCTTTCGCGAAGTTCCTTAATTAAAGAACCTCTTTTCCCTGGGGGCGTAGCCCCGCTAACACCTTTCTAGGCACCTACTAGGTTTATAGCATTGATCGTTTAGTGAGAAATTTCCCGAGGAGTAGCATATACTCACAGTAGGATTGGGATCCAAATATCATCGCGTGACGAAACTGAAGGAATCCTACCAGAATCATCACACTCCAAATGGTATGCAAATCTAGCAAGTTTCAGTACTTATGAAACTCCCGATGTGGATTTTTGCCCCATGCTCTTATGACCTTGACGAAGGTCAACAAATCATAAGTCACATGTCAAGTTCTTCCCGTCATTATCCAGGTTAATTTGAATCCACCCGTATATACCCTTGACGAAGGTCAACAAGGTAATGCGAATGTCCCAAACCAACGCATCTATCTATGCTACATATGAATACCCAACAGCTACCAATCACTATGCCTTGACGAAGGTCAACAAACACAGCTTGAATACTATTGAATATTCATACGAAACGACGGAGGGCTACGAATGGTTTTGGAGAAACCGTGAACGTAGTGAACTTGATATAGTCGATGGAACGAGATAGCTTTTAAAAGGAGTGGCTCAAGCTCCGCATTTAAAAGTTGTTTTTGAAAAGGACCGAGTGGTTTTTCGAAAGTGTTCCAATGACTTTAACTTGGTTTATTATCTTGCATTAGTTCTTTTAATGCGTGATATTCTTGCATTAGTTCTTTTAATGCGTCCCATCATTTAATCCTACCATTGCAGAAAACAACCAAAATATGACGTACGCTTATGCCATTCGCATTCGCCACTGGGCCCCGTCATTACCCGTTAGGTTACTTAACTAACGACAGAGCGGGGGCTGGGCTAGCGCGGCTGTAAAACATAAGCAACGCCTAAATAATATCATATATAGATATACTGCAATGATAAACATTTCAGATCACAGATGAATACATTGGATATACTAGGAACCTGCAATTCGTACGAGCCTGTAACGAAAAGCAGATTACACGGTCGCGGTGAATAGCCAAAACCCTACCCTAGACCCCTACGGGTGCGGCAAACTACCCGCCAAGTACCCGAAGCGAAGCAACCTCCCTCATCTCCATGAGTAGGCCACTCGGCACTTCGGCATACCCGGTAGTTTGTGCACCCCCTCCATGGGTCTATCCTAGGAGCAAAAACAGTAAAAAGAAATTATACAATGACGGCTACAACCCCGACCCGGTTGTGCGGCCATACAAATAATTATTACATCAATTTACAAATTTACATGAATTGAAAGAAAAGAAAACTCTCGTCTCACAACCCCCGGCTATTCACCCGCGACAATCCAACATATTCATATACACATTCCAGCAACATTACAGATCACAGATTTGTATAACCCCCACTAATCGACATATAGCGATTAGCAGACGTTTAATACAAATAACACATTACAGAAAAACCCGTTAGCTTAAGTCTTTTAGAAGTTCGATCAAAAATACGGATTTTCAGGACCCCAAAAATAAAATTTTCGTTCTGGAAAATCTGGGCTGAAAATACATATACCAAAAATCCTAAAATACCCCTATGAGAATACTGTAGCAAAGAAAGAACAGAGAGGAGCCATGTCGGCCGCGGAACTGCGGCAATAGCAATCTATTGCCGCGTTTCCGCGGCTCTTTGATGGGATCAATGGACCAAATTTCTACAGTATTCACAGAAAACCCTGAGTCGATTTTTGGTGTATCCCAAAAAAATTTTCCAGTACTTTTGAAATCGACAGAAAGTTTTAAAAACCCGGGGTTCGTTTCGGGACTTTTCTTTGATCGATCTTCTAGCTACTTTGCTAACATGTTAGATAGAGTTTAACCTGGCTCTGATACCACTGTAAGTCCATGCTACCTCTCCCGGTACTTACGGGCATGCGGAATTTGATAAAAAACGATTTTTATAGAGGTGGTAACATGGACTTATAACCCGGATCTTGGTTAAACATCTAACTAACAACCTAACTACGAGTTGCTAACTACTCGGTTAGGGGGTTATACCTTGCTTGTCTTGAACTCCTTCATCTTCAAACTCCAATGGAGGTCCGGATCGGCTTCTTCCCGTCGTCTCCTTACGCCGAAGATAGATCCACCTGAAAGCTCCAACCTTTGGCTCCTTCTTCATTCTTTGAAGAAACTAGTTCACTTGGTTTGCTAAACCTTGTGAACTAGAATGAGTAGAGAAGAGTTTGTATGGGATTTTATCTATGGTTCTTGATTCTCAACTCATGAGATATATGAACCATAGAGTCAAGAGAGGGAGCAAGAGGAAGAGGGTGAAAGCAAGAGCAAGAGAGCTCAAGAACAAGAGATAGAATGAGCAAGTGAGAATGAGCCTTTCTTTTGTCTTTCACCCTCTCATAATCCAAAACCATCATAACTCATTATACCAAATCAAGTGTTATGTGATGGTTGAAGCAACCATAACCATATCATTTCATGCACTCATTTTGCACAAATGAGCAAGCAAGCAAAAGTCTTTGCCATGAAATGATGGCTATGGTTATCATGATGGTCAACTAGTCAAGCCTAGTCAACCGGTCAACAAAGTCAACAAGTCAACAAAAGTCAACAAGTCAACAAAGTCAACAAAAGTCAACAACCATGTCACCATAATACTTAATTAATATAATTGTTAATCACATATCATATTCTCATTAGGGTTGAGCAAAAAGTCAATAGTCAACGGTCAACTGTCAACAACCCTAATGAGAATCCGCTGCCTCTGTCTCCCCGTCAACTGTGCATACACACCCGCATCCGTGTTCCGAGGAACACGAACGCAAACTGGATAAATCCAATCCCAAAAGGTACACTAGGATCTGGCTTAAACCAAAGCCCGCTAGTGTAAACTGTCCGGACACTGTACGTGCACAAGTCCACGGATGTGACCGAACCCTGTCGCAAAACCATGCCACCTGTCGCAAAACCATGCGACCTCTACTCTTTTGCCTGAAGGCGAAAAGCTTTCTGTGTGGGACTCTAAAGACTCGACACTACGCTGGCAGTGGGTTTAACCACAGACCGCAAGCGGCACTAGCTGTGCATAACGGTCCCCAGGTAATGCCGATAAGAAGACTAACGAGGCGAAACCCATCTGAACTCCTACTGAGCCTGAATGTGACATTCTCCGTACAGTCCGGTCTGTTCGTCTGATACATCGCATGGCGGGCCTAGGGGTCGGTAAACGTCAGTCCCCCAATAGAGGTACAAGTCGTGCCGGAGTGAAGCCCAAAACACCCTGAGATAACACTGGAAGCCTACCAGTATATCTCGATTGCCCTGGCCAGGGACTACTCGTGTAATGGCTCTCCTAGACACAGCACGATGTCAACCCCCAATACTGGGAGAGACGAATCCTGTCTAACCGTCACTGCCTCCAAGTGCTTCGGGACTGCACCCAACCACTATCTGTTTGCACGACTCCTTTGAGCCGTGGTAGGGTAGTGATCAAAGTACAGTGGGAACACACTCGAGGCGAAGTGACAGTGTCAAGTCTGCGGACTAAGCTGTACTCATGTCACCTGGAAACTGATAACTGACGATAGGCATAATACCAACTAGTTAGTTCCCGACGAGTCCTGTCCAGTGTACCCGTAACCTAACGAGCACCCGCATACTATCTCAAGTACGACGTACTGACGGCTGTGGGACAGACCGTCTCCCATACTGGGATGAGAAGCGCATGCGCTGGTATACTCCGGAGTATCGATGCCCTGTCTTGATAGTCCTGCGACCACGGACCTGCATAAGGATGTGCTTATAGATTACCCAGCCCCACTAGTGTGACGGCCATCACATCGCTGGTAATCAAGCAAAGATCCTAAGGGCTCCACTAATGTGTATAGGCGATATACTAAAATAAACACATGTACACATTGAAGTAGAAACAAACCAAGTAGCATACTACTATTTTGAGCAAGATTGTATATACAAGGTGAATATCCCAAGCTTCCATTAAGTAATATACAAACTAGTATGATACAGTAATGGCCTCTAGGGCATATACACTAACAATCTCCACGAATTTCGTTGTGGTGTCTACCCAGGTTTAGTCAGGGTGTGACTCCATTCAGATGCTTGTTGTCCGGTTTTGCTCAGTTTGCTTAATTGTTCTTTGTTAAGTTTGTGTGTTGCACGGAGTTCCTTCATGGGTCGTATCCAATAAAGGCACCCTGTTTGCTTGTCGCATTTGGCAGGAGTTTCAGGAAGCCTTGGGTACTGGTTGAGCTTTAGCTCCATCTTTCCATCCGCAGGATGATGGTTTTGTGAGAGCGGGCTATACCGACTCTGGAGGATATGCTTATGCGTGCGTTTTAGTTGTTGTCGGCAGTTTGGGATTGTTACTCACCATTGTTAGAGTTCTCCTTCGATAGTTGTTATTAGGAGTCACTCCAATTGGCAACCTTTAAGTTTAGGGGTTAGGTCGTGTCGATCACCAATCTGTTTTTCTCACTCTGCGTAGGATTTTTTGACCCCAGCTAGTCTAGAGACTTCGGAGATGATCCAGTTGATTTAGGTCAGGATGAGAGTAGCCCAGTGCAGACAGAGGTCTTATGCTAACCGTGATGGTCGTAGACCTGAGTTCGCAGTGGGAGATCATGTATTTCTACGGACTTTTCCGATGAATGACGTGTTGAGTTTTGGGAAGCTTATTCCAGAATTTTAGGTCCTTTGGAGATCATTAAAGCGAGTTAGTTTCGTTGCCTATTAGTTGGCACTTCCGCCCAGATTATTGAGTATTCACCCCGTATTCCTTGTGTTGATACTTTGCAAATACCTTCATGACTTTCTCACATGATTCTGCACCAGACCATTTAGCTTGGACGCGATCTTTCGTTCACCAGCAGCCAATTGTGTTAATGGCTCGGCAGGTGGAGAAACATCAGTCAAGGGTCGTGCCATCTGTGAAGGGTTTTTCTTGGACGTAGCCGTATAGTGAGGTAATCACTTAGGAAGCTGCGAGCAAGATTTGAGAGTTTGTAATCTTCTCTTTGAAGGTACGCTTAATAAGAATTTTAAATTCGGGGATGAATTTTTATAAGGGGGGAGATTGTAACGCTTTAGATTTTGGTTAGTGTTCGTTTAGACGTTAATGCGGGTTTACTGTAAAAAGTTTACCAATTCGGGTTCCTCACATTTTATAACATTTAATTAATAATTTATTATTATTTGATATAAGCATGCACGCATGTGTGCACGTAAATGTGTGGATTTGTTTATGCTAATTTTGATCCTAGCAACCTTGACACTTTACCTAATCTATCCCTTTGCTTTAATCCTTGTTTAATCCAACCCTTAATCTTTTCCTTTGATCTTTTGTGAGAAGCTTCTAGGTTTATTGAGAGAGAGAGAGAGATTTGTGTTAGAGCGGTGAGGTGTGTGTGAAAACATTAATGATGCATTAATGCTAGTGATACACTCACTCTCATTCTCACTCTACACTCACCTCCCTCTCTCCTCAAACCCTCCCTCTTTTTCTCTAACTCCTTTATTCTTTCATCCCTCAACAAATTCTGAGCTCTCTTTCTCACTCCATCTCTAATCCATCACATAATTCACCAAAACTTCATCAAAATCACATCGTTCTTCACCTTTTGCCTCTTGGATGCCTAGGAACATGCAAAGCTTGGATCTTTGAGTTCTTTTGTGTAGGTAATGTTCTTTTGTTGTTGTTTAAGTGTTTTTAGTGTAGCTTAGCTAGTTAGTTTCAGTTTAGATTGGTTAAAGTTTAGTTTTGTGCGAAATCTCATATTTTAGTGTCGTTTTGTGATATATGTTATCTGCTGTGACCCGGAAAGTTTACTAGAAAACTAAACAATGTGGTTGTGTTGTACCAGTGACCATAGGACCCCACCTGAGAGACGAGACCCACCCCACCGGCCAGGGCCGGCGACGTACGAAGGGGATTCCGGCGACCTCGGCTTGGGGAAGGAGTTGGGGTGTGGGATTTTGAGGGTAAGTCTATGCTGTGGTTTGGGTAAGTTTGGTATTGCTTGATTGTTGAGTTTTCTCTGTATACGAAATCTGGGATCACTTAGGTAGTTTCTATTATTTTGTGTCCGCGCGATACGTTATACGACACAGATCGTGCACTTTGCGTGGTTTTGCTCTTGGGTTAGTTTCGTCGTGTCGCTACGCACGTTAGTCACAATACGAACACTTGAGAGTATGTTTTGTGTTGTTGCGTCGGTCTAATTTAGTTTGTACGTGTTTTGGGTCTATTATTAATATATACTTTTTTTATTGTTTTAATGTTGCAGGTTCGCAGGCAGGGACTTCGGACACTGCTACCAGGGGAAAACAGGTGGTAGACTTCACCTAGCTTGGAGCGTTGGTGAGTAGATTTAACATCTACAATGGAATCGCCTGCATAGCGTTATGCGTCTGGGCTAGAGATGTTATTTCTTTCGCATATTCTATGTCATATTTAGAATTGCGCATTCACCCTACAGTTTAGTTAGTGTTGTGCTTGGACTAGTATCCTTAGGATACTGCACTATTATTGACGATTCATGTTGCACGAGCACTGATTGTATGTCACACACACCGTCAATAGTTGCCATGTCACGCACAACCCACTTATAGATATGATATTGCTTGGTTAGGGACATTGGGACATTGATTCATATTTCTTATCGCATATGACATATAGCATACCTGTATATCCACATGCTTACACATATGCCTTCACATACTTACATGCTAGATACCCGTATACCTATAGAGTATTGTACCATTAGTGATAGGTACATACACACTTTATGACATAGCTACAGGTATACCTTGGACACCTATTTCTCTTATACCCAGGGGGTATATTACATTATTTACTTATATGTAGATACATATATCTTGCTATACCTTTATGTTTACACATATATCTAGTTATAGCTACATGTTTACCTTTACTTGATGTTATTTAGAATTGGAGAAATTAGGAACCGCATGATATTTATATTAACTTGTTGCAGTTAATTAGCGGCTTTTCCTTTATGTTCTTTCATTACAGTTCTATATTGCATATATTATATTCATGGATTTTCGCATTGTTATATGGATTTTTCATGATGTTTTCTTGATTTGGGGACCGTGGGAGTTCATGAAATTATGCATTATTTGAAAAACCCGGTTTTCCTTGATATGATATTTCTGCAGCCACCATGAGATTTATCGCTTCGGATATATATATATACCCCACGCAAGGAACGGAGGGGTCCGTGTGCGGGTACATGGTGGGGCCCGGAGGTACCCCGAGGCAAGAATAAGGTCGTGGTGTCAGACGATGAGTTGCAGGGGAACCATACCATCCGGTGACATTACCAATGACTCGGTGGTTGTCATGGGGATACCGACGGGAGTCATGTATGTATAAATACGTGGAAAAACGTGGGTCAAAGCTAGGCACTCGTGCTTTTCGGGATAGCGTATGATACGTACCTATCAGGGGGCCAGTCATGGTGACAGCACCTGATAGATCAGCATTTCTGTGTCGATGCTTGACACATTGGTTTCATGATATTTCTTTTTATTCCTTTGTATAAATAACAGGGGATTAGGCCGCTGTTATATATGCACTTACACCAATATTAGTAGAATAGGACGCTAATATATGTGTATTGACTTTCTTACTTCTTTGTATATATAACAATGGGTTAAGACGCTGTTATATATGCCCTTACACCAATATTAGTGGAATGGGACGCTAATATATGTGTATTGACTTTAACTTATATACATCATCATACTTATTCATGCAAATATATTTAGGATGTTAGATATTTACTTGATAATTTGATTTGGGATATAGGTGATTCATTTGATATTGGATACAGGATATTTATGAGATTGTTGATTCGTACATTTAGGATATATGAGATTTATTCAATATTGTACATTCAGGATTTGTGAGACTTATATGATATGAGAGCCAATTTGGGGGCTGATTTGAGGAATTGGGATTTGGATTTGTCTTGATGGATTGTGATCCTACCACGATATCAGGATTCCGTGGAAATGGCATATTTCATTCCATACTTTACATTTATTTTTTATGCCCTGCTTCATGTATTAGTTGTATCTGCTAGTGTACCTTCATGTTATTGCATTCATATGACCTTTATTTGCTAGTAATTGCTTATGTTAGATTCACGCTGTACGTGCATACTTACAATTACCTGCATATGTTATTTACTATTCACAAGTTGGCAACTCACCCCCGTTGTGCCACAGTTGTTTTGCAGGGTGTTCCCCAGAGTAGTCGAGGCAAGCTATTCATCCATCTATCATCTTTTGCTACGGATATAGCATCGGCTCAAAGTGTGCTGTTTTGCTTAGGTGGGTTTGTGGTTATTCGTGTTGTATTGTATATTCGTTGTATCCTTGTACTCTCCATCTACTACTTTCATGTTTGACTTAAAGATTTGGTGAGGACGCTATTGTATATTATTTGTGACTTATTGTCTTTTATATAGTTTCCTTTCTATCGTCTTTTATTTCTTTGCTACGGCGTCGTATATTTGTTGTGGTTGTTGTTTTCCGTCTTTGGGCGTGTATTTACTCCCGTTTGGGAATGCTTTACTTTTATTTATGTTGTACCCATTTTTGGGGCTAGTTTTTACAAAGGAGGTGCTGTCAAAATTTTAAAGGAAATAAATTGGGCTTTTAAAGAATTTGGGTTGTGATTTCAAATGTTTCAAAACTCCTATTATCTTTTCGTGTCTTTTTAATGGTTTAGATTTCTGGGTTTTGGCTTTCTTTTACTGCGTTACGTCTGTAAGCGTTGCGTAGTATTAGGGCCGTCACGTGCCAATTTCGGGTCGTGACAGCAATGGATGATCCCATATCCATTGGTGTTTGACATCAGAGACAGTATACGGGTGCTCAGTGGAGACTGGGTACACTGGACGGACTCGCCGAGAACTCCCAGATGGTATTATACCTTACGTCAGATGGCAGTTCTCTGGTGACACTGGTACATGTTAGTTTGTAGACCCGAGATCGTCATAGAGTCTTGTGTGATTCCCACTGTGCATTGATTTGCACCTTACCACGTTCAAGAGAACGTGCAAAATGGTGGCTTTTGGGTACAGTCCCGAATCATATGGAGGCAATGAGCGATATGAGGGGTTTCGTCTCTCCCGGTATTGGGGGTTGATGTTGCGCTGTGCTCGATTGGCTATAACAGGATGTCCCTGGCCAGGGCTGCTTTAGAGATATACTGGTAAGTGTTATCAGTAGTTTCTCGACCCGTTATGAGCCTCATATCGACACGACTTATCGAGTTACTGGGGTCTGACGTTTACCACCCCTAGACGAGATATGCGACATATCAGATGAAGAGACCGGACTGTACGGTAGTGTTACTGATTGGATTCGGAGGAGTGTGAGCAGGCTTACTTGTTGATCTTCTGATCGCTCAATACCCGGGTGGTCGTTACGTTTAGCAGACCGCTTGCGGCTTGTGGATGTTTAATATGATCATCACCTACTGCCGGCGTATTGACGAGTCTTTAGAGTCCTACACAGAGGTTTCCTGGTTCAAGGGAAACGGAGTAGGAGCACATATGTGATATGTACGGGACCGAGATTAATATGATATGTGATACCGTATTCTATTCTCGCGACATGTGACATAGGTCGGTTATATGTGATATAGCCGGGTTATCGAATCAAGTGTTGATTCGATAAGTTGTTGCATTTGATATTAGTCGGTTATATGTAATATAGCCGGATTATTAAATTAATTGTTGATTTAATGATTTAATGTATAATTATATATTTGATATATTAAATTACATTAACTAATATTAATTCACTTAAGATTTCTTTTCTCACTTGGTTTGTGCACATTGTATATATGTGATATATGCAAGTGTACATTATTTTGTGTCGTGCTTGATGATACATGGACATGGGTGTGTGTATGACTTACACCATGGTAGGGATTATCTAATTTAATTAAATTTATTCAAAAATGTATTGGACTTTGTCATAGCAAGATGCTTTGAGAAGTTTAAGGTTGCATTGACTTAGTCTTCTATTTTTGTTTAGCTTAAGATATTTATAAACCCAACCATCATAGCTAGCCATGGTTAACTCTCTACAAGGGTTAGTGTGTGTCATATACGCACCATGGTTTATTTTTTCATCTCATGAGTTCATTCTCTCTTGCTCATTAGTCATCTTCTTCTTCATTGAGAAAAGCTTGATAGCTTTTAGATAAGTGAGAAAATAATGTGAGAAAATGATTTCTAAAGTGAACAAAATTCCTACTTCATCATCCTCTACTACTTTCCATTTAGTATAGGGTGTTTGATTCACTATTTCCACAATTAGTGAAAAGATAGCTTTGGTTAGTGTCTTCTCGACGTAGATCATCTTCGGCCTCGAAGACTTCGATGAAAGAATGTTCATTTCTTCATGGGAGCCTCTCTAGAGTCCGGGACTTCATGATCACAGCGAAGGGACGACTACACAGAGCTAATGAAGTGAAGGACCGGTCTACAAAGGTTGTATTCCTTGTTCTCTTTTAGTTGCAAAGTGTTTGCATTTCATTCCGTCGTTTTTCTAGTAGATGATTCTAGGGTTAGGGTTAGCTAGAATGGAAAATTTTGAAATTGGCATGCACGATGCCTCCCGAAACCTTGCTGCCGTCCTAGGGAACCCTTCAGTGGTATCAGAGCCTTGCTAGAAATTAGACAGATTTTGTTAAGATTACGAAACCGAAATACTCCGAAACTTGCAACGCCAAAAACTGTTTTTTGTCGATTCTAAAAAGTTGTCAAAATTTTTTTTAAACAAGTACAGAATGTTATATGGGATATGTCATGAACTCCATGAAAATTTCAGGCAGTTTGCTCGGATTTTGGCCGAGATCAAGGTAGTTGGGGCCGGCCACTTTGTGTTCTTTTTTCTTGAAATTTTCACTGTGTTCCAGTGACTGGATTTTGGTGTTTCAGGTGTTGTTTGTTTTTGCTAATTTTGCATGTGATGTAATCTTACACTGTAAGAAATTTGGAGTGTTTCGTATTCGTGGTTTTAACATTGTTTTAGGTTAT
This sequence comes from Agapanthus africanus, assembly GCA_030015575.1. Classification (NCBI taxonomy): domain Eukaryota; kingdom Viridiplantae; phylum Streptophyta; class Magnoliopsida; order Asparagales; family Amaryllidaceae; genus Agapanthus; species Agapanthus africanus. Next base: position 232,517,167 of record CM057344.1, read on the forward strand.
TCACATATTGTCTAGGCGAAGTTAAAAAGTTCGAACGATTATCAAAAACCCATTTTTCCAAGTTTAACGTATTCGGAAAAACATGCAAGTAATTATATGAACCCTCTAGAAGAATGAAACCCTAACTCGACTTTTTGGATCGCGGAACCGCGGTCCAAAAAGTCGAGTTAGGGTTTCATTCTTCTAGAGGGTTCATACCCTAGGGTTTTCCGCAGTTCCGTGGCGACATGAGTGAGGCTTGGGTCTGCCCTTCTACGGCTGGTGCATAGGTACTGTGGCATATTCTGGGTATTATTGAACTGTGCTCAAGTGTTGAGCTGTCGGGAAATTGTGGGACTTTGATGAATTGATCGAAAAGTTTAACGTCATCTGGATATTATGTGATGGGATACAATATTTGGAATCCACAAATGTAGTTATGAGATAACTAATTTGAATTTTATAAATCTATCAGTTTAGTCTCATTTGATCGGTTGCCACGGGATTTTGATGTGATCAAAAGTCCGTCGCAATCACGTAGCGTACACGGATACTCGCTGGGTAACCTTATTAGATAGCCATGCCCCATATCCCCGACCAAGTGACTGTAGGAGAACCCCATCGCCAAAAGCATCCATTCAGGTGCTCGCGGCCGCGGTGTTCCGCCTTAGTGCACTTCGTCGACAGCTTCGGGGGGTGCGGCCGTCTACTAAAGTTTCCGACGAGCATTCAATCAGGATGTCGAGAATCTTGTTGAATTGCCCAACTTGTTATTGAAAAGTGTTTTCAATATTGAGACTAAAAGGTGGGGTTTATAATTGTTAGGAATGCGATGTCTAAGGAATTCATTTGGTTAGGCATGTGATGTCTAAGGTGGTTGCGGATTCCAACTGTTGTAGTTTTTAACTTTCTTTTCTACGACTGTAAGTGTAATATGTGGTGTATCGCCGGTTTCGTTGCTATATGTCAACGACAATTAGGATACACATATTTACTTACGTTGATGACATGTGATGTTATGTGTTGCTGGGATATGTTATATTGGATCGTCGTGTTTGAATAGCCGGGGGTTTTATGTGAGATGAGAGTTTTTCATTTTCATTCATGTAAAATTCATTGTATGTAATATTCTTTTATTGGGGCACTTTCGGGTTGAGGATGATGTCACCATTGTATATTATTTACTTTTCCGCATTAGGATAGACCCAAGACGGGGAGCATAAGTAACCGGGTTCTAGGGTCCAGTGGGAGACCATCTCGAGGAGTCGAAACCGGGGCTCCTAACTCTAGAATTGGTAGGGTTGCTTACCTCTCTCGTAGGGGTCTAGGGATGTTGGTTTGGCTATTCATCACGACCGTGGAATCCGTGTTTTATACAGGCTTAAAATAAAACCCGGAAATCCTAGTATATCCAATATTTCATATGTTGTGTTCTGCTGCGATTTATCTGTGATGTGATCACCGTATTTGTTGAGATAGATACTGGATATAGTATATGTGATATATTATATAGACATTGCTTATGTTTTACACCCATGCTAGCCCTGCCCCACGCTGCCGTTAGTTACCTAACCTAACGGTGCACGAGGGGACATCGAGGCGAATGTGGATGGCATAAGCGTACGTTGTATTTATCTGTGATTTTTAGGTAACTTAAAATGATGGGACTTCATTAATGAGATTAATGAGAGAAAATAAACCTAAAGATGTTGTGGAATCGAATTTTCAAAAACAGGTAGCTCTACTTGTTGTTTTGCATAGCGGTATTCCTTGTAGAATATCCAGCAACTTATTCGATAAGGAAAGAGCCGAGATCCCTTCACCGGGAGTGACATCTTTAGCAATAACTGGAAGATTCTAAAACCCTCGGTTTGTCTTTTGATTTCTTCTATAGATTTTTCTTTGCATAGTGGTATTTGTGAAATATTCTGCACCTTATTCGGTAAGGAAAGAGCCGAGATCCCTTCACCGGGAGTGACCTCTTTAGCAAAACTAGTAAAAGCCTCAAAACACTCCATTTTAAATCACTCGATTCTACAACGAGATCAAGTTCATTACGCAAAGGGTTTTCATAAAAACCTGTCGTAGCCCTCCGTGATTTCAGATAAGTACTACTTAGTATTCGTGCTACGTTTGTTGGCCTGCGTCAAGGCGTAGTGTGCGGTAGCTAACTAGTGCTTATTTACTGCATACGATGTGATTGGATTAGGGTAGTCGTGCGACTTTGTTGGCCTGGGTCAAAGGTCGTGCGGTTAGGTTTAATTCAATCAGGAAATGTACGGGTTGAACATGACAAGCGGACTATGGTTTGTTGGCATGCGTCAAGGTTATATGACGCTAGGAGCAAAATATTATTGGGAATTTCAAGTTTGAAATTTGCAATGAGATTGCATACCTTCTATGAGATAGTTGGATCCTGATACCCACTGCGAGTAAGAGTTACTCCTGGAAAAGTTTTACACATTACAATTAGCCGATCAAGTAGGTGTCTAGAAAGGTGTCAACGGGGTTACGCCCCTGGGAAAATGAGGTTTATTTTAATTAGGTCCGTGTGAAAGCACGGGGAACCTCCCTCAAAGTACTGGCACTGGCCTGGCTGAAAGATTGGCGAACTTGTAGAGTGTAATTAATCCCGGCCAGTCTTTCCTTTTAGGGTTTGAAGGAAGATTTAAATAAAACAGTGGGAGCCATCCTGATTAGATATATTAATAACCAATCTAATCTTGCAAGAGCATACGCTGAGTGTTTTCTTCTCTCTCTTTCCAGGTAGCGACCATGTCACGCCTTAATCAAGATAATAATATGGATGTATTGACCAAACTCGCTTGTTATACTGAGCTGGGGAACGTTGGTCCCGCTCCAACTTATAACTGTTATAAGACCGTGCAGAAAATAGAGGATTACCATAATTCCCATGCCGCCCAAACGAAGAAAGTGCATGAGGATGCATCTTCTTCGGGTGTGTTCATTACCAAGTGTTAGTTATATGTATGCCCTAGAGGCCATTACTATACATAGGATGTATATTGTAGTGGATGCTGGGACATATATAGGGAGGACTTTCTTGCTCGACATGATAGTATGCTATCTGGTTAATCTTTACCTTAACGTGTACACTGATTGTCTCCCTGTTACATGTTGGTAAAGCCCTTAGGATCTGTACTTGACTACCTGGACTATGATGCGGATCATACTAGTGGGGACATGGTAGTCCATAAGTACATCCTTCAAAGTCCCTAGTCGTGGGTGTATCGAGACGGGGCATCGATATACCAGAGTAGACTAGCGTGTCCCTTCTCGACCCATATAGATGGGCGATGGATGATCCCATATCCATCGGTGTTTGACATCAGAGATGATATACGGGTGCTCAGTAGAGACTGGGTACACTGGACGGACTCGCCGAGAACTCCCAGATGGTATTATACCTCACGTCAGATGGCAGTTCTCTGGTGACACTGGTACAGAGTAGTCTGTTGACCCGAGATCGTCATAGAGTCTTGTGTGGTTCCCACTGTGCTTTGATTTCCATCTTACCACGTCCAAGAGGGCGTGCAAAACGGTGGTTTTTGGGTACAGTCCCGAGTCACATGGAGGCAATGAGCGATAGGAGGGGATTCGTCTCTCCCGGTATAGGGGGTTGATGTTGCGCTGTGTTCGATTGGCTATAACAGGAAATCCCTGGCCAGGGTTGCTGAGATTTACTGGTAAGTGTTACCAGTAGTTTCTCGAATTGTTATAGACCTCATATCGACACGACTTATCGAGCTATTGGGGTCTGACGTTTACCACCCCTAGGCGAGATATGCGACATATCAGACGATCAGACCGGACTGTACGGTAGTGTTACTGGTTGGATTCACTGGAGTGTGAGTGGGCTTGCTCGTCGATCTTCAGATCGCTCAATACCCGGGTGGCCGTTACGTTTAGCAGACCTCTTGCGGCTTGTGGATGTTTGATATGATCATCATCCGCTGCCGGCGTATTGACGAGTCTTTAGAGTCCTACACAGAGGTTTCCTGGCTCAAGCGAAACAAAATAGGAGCGCATATGAGATATGTGCGGGACCGAGAATGATAATGGTATGTGATACCGTATTCCATTCTCGCGATGAATGTATCGATTGGTTATATACGATATAACCTAGTTATCGAATCAAGGATTGGTTCGATAAGCCGATGCATAGGATACTAGTCGGTTATGTGCGACATGACCGGATCGTTAAATCAAGAGTTGATTTAATGATTTAATACATAATTATATATATTTGATATATTACTTTGAGTTAACTAGTATTGGTTCACTTAAGATAGATTTTCTCACTCGGATGTGCGCATTATATATGTGATATGATTTTGTGCACTTGCTTGTATCATGTTTGATGATACATGCTTTTTGGTTAAGTGTAAAGTATTAAACCTTGGTTAATGAAATGGTTAGGGTTTATTATTTGTTATTCATTTATCTTATTTAATTATCCATTTATTTTTGATAAATGAATAAAAGAAAATGAAATGAAATGGTGGCTTTCATTTGTTATTTTCATGAAGCTTCATGAACACTTTGACTAAGTGACCATTTTGTCTCTAGCTTGACCCTAACCATTCCTTTAACCATGATTGATTCTCTACACATTACCATGGTTAATGATATGATAAGTATTCATTTTTATTATTCCTTTTAGTTAACTTATCATATCATTATCTTCTTCTTCTTCATCTTCAACCTTGAAGAAAGCTTTCTACCAACAATGGTGAAATGTGAAAATGAGTGAGAAATCCAAATCTAAAGTGAACCCACTTCCTATTTCTTCATCCTCTACCTCTTGCCAAGTAGTAGAGTGTGTTTCCTTCACAAGTTTTCATGGCTTGGTGAAGGTGGAGCTTGATCTAGCGATGCCTCAACGTAGATCATCTTCGGCACGTCGTCGATGACCTAGCCAGCTTTTTCTCCGATGAAGCCGACGCTAGAGCCCGGACTTTGATTTGGACAGCGGAGAGGACTTCATCACGGAGCCGTGGAGATGGAGGACCGGATCTACAAAGGTTGTATTTCCGTTTACTTGTAGTTAAGTGTTAACTAGTTTATTGTTTCGCCTAGAAATCTAGCCAACGATCCGTTCTAGGGTTTCTCGGCACCGTTTAAATTTGAAATTGGCATGGTTGATGCCTTGTGAGACCTCATTAGGGTGCCTAGGAACCTTTCAGTGGTATCAGAGCCTAGCTAGAGCCTTAGGCGAAGTCTAGACGGAGTTTGAAGTCCGAACGAAACCGAAACCCCAAAATTTCCACGCTCTTTGGACTTTTTCTGAAAACGTGGATTTTTCCAAATTAAAAATTGCTAAAAAATTCAGCAGGGAAATATATGAGTTACGGCGCAAAATTGGACCCATGATTCATCCAAAACGGCGCGGAACCGCGGCAGAAGCCCAGCTTCTGCGGCGGTTCCGCGGCTAGGTGATGACGTCACCTTCCCATTGTTGCACAGTAATTCCTATTTTAATATGCTGGGTTTTCTGGGAATTTTTAATATTTATTCAAGAGTTGAATTTTCTGGGATTGATTTGGGGATTCGGTGTTTCGATCGGAGTATCAAATTTTGTCTGTGTGGCTTTCCGGATAATTTTTAGAATATGTTAAAAAGTTCGACCGGATATAAATACCCAATTTTTCCCCTGTCGGGAAATTTCCAAGTGTTGGATTTTTCCGTAGTTTAACGACGTTCTAAGTAGTGCAAGTAACTCGATGGACCCTCTAGAAGACAACAAACCTTAACTCGATTATGTGACCGTCTTAAACTGCCCCTAGAACCTTAGGGTTTGGGGCAGTACGGCGTGCCACATGTGAGGCGTTGGCTTGACCTTTCTACGGCTGGACCGTTGGTACTGAGGCACGAACGGAATGTTGTTAGACTTATTTCCTATGTTGAGCTGTATCGGGAAAACTTGGGTGTTCGATTGTTCGATCGAAAAGTTTAACATTTTCTGTTTATCTGGAATAGGATACAATAATTGGAATTCACAATAGTTATGTGATAACTAAATGAATGTTATAAACATAGCAGTTTAGTCTCACTTGATCGGTTGCCACGGAATTTTGATGTGATCAAAACTCCGTCGCAATCACGTAGCGTACGCGGATACTCGCCGGGTAAACTTAATAGACAGCCTCACTCCATAGCCCCGACCAAGTGACTGTAGGAGAACCCCGTTGCCGAAAGCATCCGTCCGGGTGCTCGCGGTAGTGGTGTTCCGCCTTGGTGCACTTCGTCGACGGTATCGGGGGTGCGGCCGTCTACTGAAGTTTGCGACGAGCATTCGATCAAAATGTCGGGAATCCTATTGAATTGCCCGACTTGGTATTGAAAAGTGTTTTCGATAAAGAGACTAAAATGCGGAGTTTATAATTGTTAGGCATGCGATGTCTAAGTAATTCATTTGGTCAGGCATGCGATGTCTGAGGAGGTTGCGGATTCCAACTGTTGTAGTTTTACACTTTCTTTTCTGTGACCGTAAGTGTAATATGTGATATCGCCGGTTTCGTTGCTATATGCCAACGACAATTGGGATGCGCATATTTACTTACGTTGATGACATGTGATGTTATGTGCTGCTGGATATGTTATATTGGATCGTCGTGTTTGAATAGCCGGGTTTTTTTTATGTGAGATGAGTGTTTTTCATTTTCATTCATGTAAAAACTTGTATGTAATATTCTTTTATTTGGGGCACTTCCAGGTTGCGGAAGTTGTCACCGTTTGTATATTATTTACTTTTCCGCACTAGGATAGACCCAAGGAGGAGGGCACAAGTAACCGGGTTCTGGAGTCCAGTGGGAGACCAACTCGAGGAGTCGAGTCCGGGTCTCCTAACTCCAGAATTAGCAGGGTTGCTTGCCGCTCTCGTAGGGGTCTAGGGGTGTGGGTTTGGCTATTCATCGCGACCGTGGAATCCGTGTTTTATACTGGCTCGTATTGAAAACACGGACGTCCTAGAATATCCAATATTTCATATGATTCTTCTGCTGCGATATCTGTGATGTGATCATGTGATGTTCTGTGATAGATACAATGTATATAGTATATATGATATATTATATAGACGTTACTTATGTTTTACACCCGCGCTAGCCCTGCCCCGCTCTGCCGTTAGTTACCTAACCTAACGGTGCACGAGGGGACATCGAGGCGAATGCGGATGGCATAAGTGTACGTCGTATTTATCTGTGATGTTTAGCTACTTAAATGATGGGACTTCATTAATGTGATTAATGAAATAAAAGAAACCTAAGATGTTGTAGAATCGAATTTCAAAAATAAAACAGGTAGCTACAGTTCTTGCTTTGCATAGCGGTATATGAGATATATCCTGCACCTTATTCGATGAGGAAAGGACCGAGATCCCTTCACCGGGAGTGACTCCTTTAGCAATAACTGGCAGATGCTACACACTCGGTTTGTCTTTTGATTGCTTTTAAGGGTTTTTTCTTTGCACAGTGATATATATGATATATCCCGCACCTCATTCGACGAGGAAAGGACCGACGATCCCTTCACCGGGAGTGACACCTTTAGCAAAACTAGAAAAGCCTCAAAAGCACTCCATTTCAAAATTCATTCGATCCTACAACGATATCAAGTTCATTACGCAATAGGTTTTCATAAAAACCTGTCGCAGCCCTCCGTCATTTCAGATAAGTAGTAGTTAGTATTCGTGCTGCGTTTGTTGGCCTTTGTCAAGGCGCAGTGTGCGGTAGCTAACTGGTGCTTATCTACTTATGCATATGATGCAGATTGAGTTAGGGTAGTCGTGCGACCTTGTTGGCCTTTGTCAAGGGCCGTGCGGGTGGGTTTAATTCAATCAGGAAATGACGGGTTGAACTTGACTAGCATCCTATGGTTTGTTGGCCTTTGTCAAGGTCATAGGAGGTTAGGGGCAAAATATTATCGGGAATTTCAAGTGTTGAAATTTGCAATAAGATTGCATACCTCCTATGAGATAGTTGGATCCCGATACCCGCTGCGAGTAAGAGTTACTCCTGGGAGAGTTTTATACATTACAATTAGCCGATCAAGTAGGTGTCTAGAAAGGTGTCAACGAGGTTACGCCTCTGGGAAAACGAGGTTTACATTAATTAGGTTCGTGCGAAAGCACGGGGGACCTCCCTCAAAGTACCGACACTGGCCTGGCTGAAAGATTGGCGAACTTGTAGTGTGTAATTAATCCCGGCTAGTCTTTCCTTTTAGGGTTTGAAGGAAGATTTGATAAAAAGCAGTGGGAGCCATCCTGATTAGATAAAATAATAACCAATCTATTCTTGCAATAGCGCACGCTGAGTGTTTTCTTCTCTCTCTCCAGGTAGCGACCATATCACGCCTTAATCAAGATAATAAAACGGATTATTGACCGAACCCGCTTGTTATACTGAGCTGGGGAACGTTGGTCCCGCTCCAACTTATAAATGTTATAAGACAGAGCAGGAAATTCGGGAATACCAGATTTCCCGTGCCGCCCAAACGAAGAGAGTGCATGCTGATGCATCATCTTCGGGTGTGTTCATTATACAGAACTGTTTCTCAGTATCCTCCACATCCTGGGTATATGATACCGGATCAGGATCCCAGATATGTAATCTGTTACATAGGGCTACAAAAGGGTAGAAAAACTGAGAACGGGTGATAAGTTTCATGAGATAGAAAACGGGGCAAGAGTTGCAGCCAAGTCTGTTGGTCACTGTCACCCTGTATTGTAATACATTGATTCTGAACGAATGTTATTAGATACCGAACCTGATATACAAAATCATATCTGTCTCTTTATTAGTAAAGAAACGAATTTTTTTTGTATTGTTGGATAATGTTTTGAACATTTCCTATATCAAAAGTTGATCGGTTCAGGCACGTTATCTAAAAGCATTGACGTTCTAAATCAAACTACAGTTCTTAGTATATTGAACACACATAAGAGGAAGAGTTCAGAAATGAACGGATCCTTCTTAAGGTATTGTAGACTAGGTCATATCAATGTGACCCGACTAGCTAGAGTTACATAAAGATGCATATTTAAATTAGTTTGAATTTACATCTTGTGAAACTCGCCAGTCATGTCACAAAGATAATAATGACCATAACTCTGTTTATTGGAAACAGAGAAAGAGTTAGTGAACTCTTGGGACTGATACATGATGATGTATGTAAGGTCTCCTGTCTACACATGCCAGGACTGGTTCTTTGTACTTCATTACATTCTCTGATAATCTCTCAAGATTCAGTCATATGTTCCTGTTGAAACATGAGTCCGAACCTTTTGAGATAGTCACAGAATATAAGTGAGAAGTAGAGAACCAGAATACGGGTATAAGTATTATGTCCTTTGATGTGATCAGGGAGGAGAATACTTGTGCATGGAATTCCTGGACTATTCTAAAGGAGAATGAGATTCTCTCTCAGCATTACTCCTCCGAATACACCATAGCACGATGGTATATCAGGGCGGAGCAAGAACACCCTATATGATAAGGTGTGCTCTATGATGAGTACTACTGAGTTACCTGTTTCCTTTTGGGGAGTTATGCACTTGAGTAGCTGCATACCTATTGAATAGGGTTCAAATCAAATCAGTTGCCTACCACTTCATATTTGATATGGAAAGGGAAGAGCCCATGTCTTAAGCTAGTTAAGATTTGGGGTTGTCCGGCTAATGTCTAAAAGCAAAATCCGGATAAGCTCGAGGCAAGGTCTGTAATGTAGAACTGGAAAGGTTCCAGCTATACAAAATACAGCAGATAATTTGGTAGAACCAAAGGATTCAATAGTTACCAACGAACCTCAGCCTCTCCGCCGATCTAGTAGGATTCTCACCCACCTGAGAGATACTTCGGTTTCTCTATGACAGTGGGAGCGAGGATTGCATCATGAGATGATGACCCAACTAGCTTCGAGCAGGCCATCGAGAGTAAGACTCTGTAAGAATGGCTGGATGTTTATCGATCTGAGATGGAATCCTTATACACCAACAAAGTATGGACTTTGGTTGCTATATCTGAAGGGTTAAATCCCCATCAGGAGCAAGTATATCTTGAGAAGATTACTTGGTGTACATGGAAAAGTTGAGACTTTCAAAGCTAGACTTGTTAAGGGTTTTCGTCATCGACCAGGCGTGGATAATGATGAAACCTTTTCCAGTGGCTATGCTTAAGTCCATTCTACTTACCACGGCTACATACCATGACTACGATATCTGGTGGTTGGGTGTCATGACTGCTTTTCTAAATGATATTTTGGAAGAGAGCGTCTATAAGTACACAACCAGAGGGCTTCGTAGACAGTGGGAGCAGCGGAAACGTGTGCAAGATGCTTTATAGGATAAAGCAGGCATCGCGGAGTTGGAACATATGTTTTGATGAATTAGTCAAAGAGTTTGACATCATCAAAATGGTAGATGAACCTTGTATAAACAAAAAGGTAGTAGGGAGTATGGTGACGATCCTCGTAGAGTACGTGGATGACATACTCTTGATGGGGAAGGAGTTTCCTATGCTACGCTCGGTCAATCTCCGCTTATCACCATAATTCTCCATATAGGATCAAAGTGATACCTTCTAAATCCTGGGTTTTGGATCTATGAGATAGATCTAAATGGATGTTAGAATACTCACTAGTTGTAGTGAGATGGTATCAATCGATCCTGGGGAGAATCACTGAAAGGGTTCCAGGGTGATAAAGACGACTGAGTGTCAGTCACAGGCATTGTCTTTACCCTCAGTAAAGGGACGGTATGTTGGAAGAGTTCCAAGCTAGATACCGTGGCATACTAGACGATAAAGGCAGGATACATCGCTACTTAAGATGCTACCAAAGAGGCAGTCTGGGTGTATATTGGTTCATGAGATGAACTACGTTCCAACCATTGTGAGACAATGGAGTTGTGGCTTATGCCAAGGAACGTCCGTCCCATCAGTGATCCAGACATATTCTAAGGCAGTGTCACCTAATCATGGAGATGGTTGATCTCCAGGGAGATCGAGGTTAGGAGAGCAGACTCAGAAAACAACACAGCGGATCCACTCACAAAGGCCTGTTCCCAGAGAGAGACTTTTATCGGATGGTTGAGTATGAGATACTGCAACCACTGCTATCGGATGTCCCTAGTGCAAGTGGGAGATTGTTAGTTATATGTATGCCCTAGAAGCCATTACTATACATAGGATGTATATTGTAGTGGATGCTGGGACATATATAGGGAGGACTTTCTTGCTCGACATGATAGTATGCTATCTGGTTAATCTTTACCTTAACGTGTACACTGATTGTCTCCCTGTTACATGTTGGTAAAGCCCTTAGGATCTGTACTTGACTACCTGGACTATGATGCGGATCATACTAGTGGGGACATGGTAGTCCATAAGTACATCCTTCAAAGTCCCTAGTCGTGGGTGTATCGAGACGGGGCATCGATATACCAGAGTAGACTAGCGTGTACCTTCTCGACCCATATAGATGGGCGATGGATGATCCCATATCCATCGGTGTTTGACATCAGAGATGATATACGGGTGCTCAGTAGAGACTGGGTACACTGGACGGACTCGCCGAGAACTCCCAGATGGTATTATACCTCACGTCAGATGGCAGTTCTCTGGTGACACTGGTACAGAGTAGTCTGTTGACCCGAGATCGTCATAGAGTCTTGTGTGGTTCCCACTGTGCTTTGATTTCCATCTTACCACGTCCAAGAGGGCGTGCAAAACGGTGGTTTTTGGGTACAGTCCCGAGTCACATGGAGGCAATGAGCGATAGGAGGGGATTCGTCTCTCCCGGTATAGGGGGTTGATGTTGCGCTGTGTTCGATTGGCTATAACAGGAAATCCCTGGCCAGGGTTGCTGAGATTTACTGGTAAGTGTTACCAGTAGTTTCTCGAATTGTTATAGACCTCATATCGACATGACTTATCGAGCTATTGGGGTCTGACGTTTACCACCCCTAGGCGAGATATGCGACATATCAGACGATCAGACCGGACTGTACGGTAGTGTTACTGGTTGGATTCACTGGAGTGTGAGCGGGCTTGCTCGTCGATCTTCAGATCGCTCAATACCCGGGTGGCCGTTACGTTTAGCAGACCGCTTGCGGCTTGTGGATGTTTGATATGATCATCATCCGCTGCCGGCGTATTGACGAGTCTTTAGAGTCCTACACAGAGATTTCCTGGCTCAAGCAAAACAAAATAGGAGCGCATATGAGATATGTGCGGGACCGAGAATGATAATGGTATGTGATACCGTATTCCATTCTCGCGATGAATGTATCGATTGGTTATATACGATATAACCTAGTTATCGAATCAAGGATTGGTTCGATAAGCCGATGCATAGGATACTAGTCGGTTATGTGCGACATGACCGGATCGTTAAATCAAGAGTTGATTTAATGATTTAATGCATAATTATATATATTTGATATATTACTTTGCGTTAACTAGTATTGGTTAACTTAAGATAGATTTTCTCACTCGGATGTGCGCATTATATATGTGATATGATTTTGTGCACTTGCTTGTATCATGTTTGATGATACATGCTTTTTGGTTAAGTGTAAAGTATTAAACCTTGGTTAATGAAATGGTTAGGGTTTATTATTTGTTATTCATTTATCTTATTTAATTATCCATTTATTTTTGATAAATGAATAAAAGAAAATGAAATGAAATGGTGGCTTTCATTTGTTATTTTCATGAAGCTTCATGAACACTTTGACTAAGTGACCATTTTGTCTCTAGCTTGACCCTAACCATTCCTTTAACCATGATTGATTCTCTACACATTACCATGGTTAATGATATGATAAGTATTCATTTTTATTATTCCTTTTAATTAACTTATCATATCATTATCTTCTTCTTCTTCATCTTCAACCTTGAAGAAAGCTTTCTACCAACAATGGTGGAATGTGAAAATGAGTGAGAAATCCAAATCTAAAGTGAACCCACTTCCTATTTCTTCATCCTCTACCTCTTGCCAAGTAGTAGAGTGTGTTTCCTTCATAAGTTTTCATGGCTTGGTGAAGGTGGAGCTTGATCTAGCGATGTCTCGACGTAGATCATCTTCGGCACGTCGTCGATGACCTAGCCCGCTTTTTCTCCGATGAAGCCGACGCTAGAGCCCGGACTTTGATTTGGACAGCGGAGAGGACTTCATCACGGAGCCGTGGAGGTGGAGGACCGGATCTACAAAGGTTGTATTTCCGTTTACTTGTAGTTAAGTGTTAACTAGTTTATTGTTTCGCCTAGAAATCTAGCCAACGATCCGTTCTAGGGTTTCTCGGCACCGTTTAAATTTGAAATTGGCATGGTTGATGCTTTGTGAGACCTCATTAGGATGCCTAGGAACCTTTCACCAAGAACTGTTTCTCAGTATACTCTACGTCCTGAGTATGAGATACCAGATCAGGATCCCACATATGTAATCTGTTACATGGGCTACAGATAACTAGAGAACTGAGAATGGGTGATAAGTTTCAAGAGTTGGAAACGATGCAATTGTTGCAGCCAAGATGTTGGCAGTTGTCACCCTGTATTACCAAATACATTGATTCTGAACAAACGTTATTAGATACCGAACCTGATATACAACATCATATCAGTCTCTTTATTTAGTAAAGAAGGATATAATTTTGTATTGTTGGATAATGTTTTGAACATTTCCTATATCAAGAGTTGATCGGTTCAGGCGCGTTATCTAAAAGCATATACGTTCTAAATCAAACCACCGTTCTTAACGTACAGAACACACATAAGAGGAAGAGTTCAGAAATGAACGAATCCTACTTGGGGCATTGTAGACTAGGTCATATCAATGCGACACAACTATCTAAGTTACATTTAGATGCATATTTAAATCAGTTTCAATATTCGGACATGTGTTCCTGTTGAAACACAAGTCTGAAAATTTTGAGAAATTCAAAGAATATAAGTTAAAAGTAGAGAACCAAAATAGGTATAAGTATTATGTCCTTTGATGTGATCAGGGAGGAGAATACTTGAGCACGGAATTCCTGGACTATTCTAAAGGAGAATGAGATTCTCTTTCAGCATTACTCCTCCGTATACACCACAGCACGTTGGTGTATCGGGGTGGAGCAATCGCACCCTATATGATATGGTGTGCTCTATGATGAGTACTATTGAGTTGCCTATTTCCTATTGGGGGTTATGCACTTGAGAAGCTGCATATCTATTGAATAGGGTTCTAATCAAATCAGGAGCCTACCACTCTATATGCGATATGATATGGGAAGAGCCCGTCTCTTAAGAAAGTTAAGATTTGGGGTTGTCCGGCCTATGTCTAAAAACAAAATCCGAACAAGCTCGAGGCAAGGTCATTTCTGTGGAAGTTTGTTGGATATCCCAAGGATTCGCAAGGGAATATCTTCTACCACACTGAGGAGCAAAAGGTGTTTTGTTTCTCAGCATGCCACCTTTTGGAAAGGGAATTTGTTGTGAAGAAATTATTGGTCATGAGGTAGAACTGGAAGGAGTTCTAGCTATACAAACTGCAGCTGATGATTTGGTAGAACCGAAGGATTCAATAGTTCCCGACGAAGCTCAGCCTCTCCGTCGATCTGGTAGGGTTCCTCACCCACCTGAGAGATACTTCGATTTTCTTCATGACAATGGGAGCGATGATTGCATCATGAGATGATGACCCAACTAGTTTCGAGCAGGCCATCAGGAGTGGGGACTCTGTGAGAATGGCTGGACGCTATGCGATCTGAGATGGAATCTATGTACACCAACAAAGTATGGACTTTGGTTGCTTTATCTGAAGGGTTAAATCCCCATCAGGAGCAAGTATATCTTGAGAAGATTACTTGGTGTGCATGGAAAAATTGAGACTTTCAAAGCTAGTCTTGTTGCAAAAGGTTCTCGTCATCGACCAGGTTTGGATTATGATGAAACCTTTTCTCCAGTAGCTATGCTTAAGTCCATCCGGATCCTACTTTTCGTTGCTACATACCATGACTGTAGGGCTCCTATGAACGACAGCAAGGTATCGGGAGGCATCGTCCATGCCATTTTCAATTTTTTGCCATTTTAAAGAACCCTATACTAGAATCGTTAACTAGAGAATCATACGAAACGAAATGTAAACTACTTTACATCTAAGTGATAATGGAATACAACCTTTGTAGACCGGTCCTTCACTTCAATATCTCCTTGTAGTGGTCCCTTCGCTGCGATCGTGGAACTCCCGGACTCTTGCATGGTTTCTTAAGGTGAAAGGAACGAACTTGCTTGAAGTCTTCGAGGCCAAAGATGATCTATGTCGAGGAGACCATAACTCAAGCTACTACTTCTATAATGAGAGATTAGTGAAGGTAACACCCTATACTAAAGTTCTAATCTAGTAGAGAATGATGAAGTAGGAAGTGGGCTCACTTTAGTTTTATTTTTCTCACAATATTTTCTCACTTGAACAAAACCTAGAGAGCTCTTGAGCTTTGAAGAAGAAGATGAAGTCAAGAGATGAGAATGAACTAATGAGGTGAGAATCAACCATGGGTGAGTTTGTATCATATACTAACTCATGTAGAGACATAACTATGGCTAAATTATAATGGTTAGGTTAATAAATATCTTAAGTAAAACAAAATTAGTGGACCAAGTCAATGCATCCATAAGCTTCTACAAGCTTCATGCATATGAGTAATTATCCACTAATTTGGATTTACTTTAAATATTTAAACCCTACATTACAATTAGTATGGTGTAAGTCTCATACACCCATGTAGTGTGTATCAACAACCACGACACAAAATAATGTACATTAATATATATCACATATATATCACATGCACACAAGTGAGAAAAATAAATGCTTAAGTGAGCTAATATTAGTTAATGTAATCTAGTATATCACATATACAATTATACATTAAATTATCAAATCAACACTTGATTCAATAATCTGGCTATATCACATACAACCGACTAATATAATCTGTATCAACTTATCGAATCAACACTTGATTCGATAACCCGGCTATATCACATATAACCGACCGATACGAATAAATCGCGAGAATATAATACGGTATCACATACTCATACTATTCTCGGTCCCGCACATATCTTATATGTGCTCCTACTTCGTTTTGCCTGAGCCAGTAAAAGCTCTATGTAGGACTCTAAAGACTCGTCAATACGCCGGCAGTAGGTGATGATCACATCAAGCACCCACAAGCCGTCAGCGGTACTTGCTGGACGTAACGGCTACCCGGGTATTGAGCGATCAGAAGATCAACAAGCAAGCCCGCTCTAGCTCCTGTAAAGCCTGTCAGTAACACTACCGTACAGTTCGGTCTCCTCGTCAGATATATCGCATATCAAGTCTAGGGGTGGTAAACGTCAGACCACAATAACTCGATAAGTCATGCCGATATGAGACCCATAACGGGTCGAGAAACTACTGATAACACTTACCAGTAAATCTCTAAATCAGCCCTGGCCAGGGACTTCCCTGTTATGACCAATCGAGCACAACGCAACATTAACCCCCAATACCGGGAGAGACGAAACCCCTCCTATCGCTCATTGCCTCCATGTAACTCGGGACTGTACCTAAAAACCATAGTTTTGCACGTCCTCTTGAACGTGGTAAGGTAGAAATCAAAGCACAGTGGGAATCACACAAGACTCTATGACGATCTCGGGTCTACAGACTAACATGTACCAGTGTTACCAGAGAACTGCTATCTGACTTCAGGTATAATACCATCTAGGAGTTCTCGGCGAGTCCGTCCAGTGTACCCAGTCTCCACTGAGCATCCGTATACCATCTCTGATGTCAAACACCAATGGATATAAGATCATCCATCGCCCATCACATAGGTCGAGAATCATATACGCTAGTCTATTCTGGTATATCGATGCCCTATCTCGATACACCCACGACTAGGAACATTAAAGGATGAACTTATGGACTACCATGGCCCCACTAGTATGATCTGCATCATAATCCTGTCAGTCAAGTATGCATCCTAAGGGCTTTCCCAATATGTAACCATAAGACAGTAAGAGACAAGTATAGATGTTAAGATAAAGAGTAACCAAATAGCATACTATCATGTCGAGCAAGAAAGTTCTCTCTATATATGTCTAAGCATCCACTATAATATACATCATATGTACAATAATGGCCTCTAGGGCATACATACAACTAACAATCTCCCACTTGCACTAGGGCCAGCTGCTGTAGTATCGCATACCCAACATCCCGAAGAGTCTCTCGAACTGTATCTGGGGAATGGCCTTCGTGAGTGGATCCGCTGTGTTGTTCTTCGTGTCAACTCTCCTGACCTCGAT
This sequence comes from Agapanthus africanus, assembly GCA_030015575.1. Taxonomy (NCBI): domain Eukaryota; kingdom Viridiplantae; phylum Streptophyta; class Magnoliopsida; order Asparagales; family Amaryllidaceae; genus Agapanthus; species Agapanthus africanus. The sequence goes on from CM057344.1 coordinate 232,534,506, forward strand.
CTTCCGACGATCAACTATCTCCTGGATCAGGTGATACCGCCTCAGAATATGCCTGGATCGCTGATGGGACCTGGGTTCCTTGGCCAAAGCCAACGCTCCATTGTTATCACAATACAAAGGTATTTGATACTATATAGATGGAACCACTCCAAGTTCAGTTATGAACTTCTTCATCCAGCAGCCTCTTTGGCAGCATCGTTGGCAGCGATGTATTCAGCCTCCATCGTCGAGTCTGCCACAGTTTCCTATTTGGAACTCTTCCAGCATACTGCCCCTCCATTGAGGGTAAAGACAAATCCCGAGTGCGACTTAGAGTCGTCCTTATCACTCTGGAAGCTCGAATCGGTAAAAGACTCCACTTGGAGTTATCCTTTACCATACACCAAGAGCATCTCTTTAGTCCTTCTCAAGTACTTGAGAATGCTCTTCACAGCTGTCCAGTGACTCTCTCCAGGATTTGCTTGATACCTACTCACTACACTTAGTGGGTGTGCTACATCGGGTCTGGTACATAGCATTTCGTACATGATAGAGCCTACTGCCGAAGCATAGGGTATCCCTTGCATGCGAGCTCTCTCCAAATCAGTCTTGGGAGACATCTCTTTGGAGAGAGTGAGTCCTGAGATCGTTGGTAAAAACCCACGCTTGGATTCTTCCATACTAAATCTCGTTAGTATGGTGTCAATGTATCTGGATTGGGACAATCCCAATATCCGTTTAGATCTATCTCTATAGATCTTAATCCCCAGGATGTAGGAGGCATCCCCTTGATCTTTCATTTAGAATCTTTGTGATAAGAAGAGCTTGACCGATTGCAGCATAGGAATGTCATTTCCTATCAAGAGTATGTCATCCACGTACAATACGAGGATGACAACCTTACTCTCTGCCACCTTCTTGTATATAAAAGGTTCATCTACATTTTTGACAAAATCAAACTCTTTGATAACGACATCAAAACAGACGTTCCAACTCCACGATGCTTGCTTTAACTCGTAGATGGATTTAAGCAGCTTGCACACCTTTCCGCTGCTCCTACTGTCTACGAAACCCTCTGGCTGAGTCATGTACACGCACTCTTCCAACTCACTATTCAGAAAGGTGGTCTTAACATCCATTTGCCAGATTTCGTAGTCATGGTATGCAGCAATAGCAAGTAGGATCCTGATGGACTTAAGCATAGCCACTGGAGAAAAGGTTTCGTCATAATCCACACCTGGTCGTTGACGAAAACCCTTTGCAACAAGTCTAGCTTTGAAAGTCTCAACTTTTCCATCTACACCAAGTTTCTTCTTAAAGATCCATTTGCTCCCAATGGGTTTTACTCCTTCAGGAGCAACTTCCAAAGTCCATACTTTGTTGGTGTACATGGATTCCATCTAAGATCGCATTGCATCCAGCCACTTCACAGAGTCTCCACTCGTGATGGCCTGCTCGAAGCTAGTTGGGTCATCATCCTCCATGATGCATTCCTCACTTCCACCATCAATGAGAAAACCGTAGTATCTCTCAGGTGGATGGGGAACCCTACTAGATCGGCGGAGAGGCTGAGGTTTGTTGGGAACTACGGAATCCTCTGGTTCCACCAAATCTTCTGTCGTGGTTTGTATAGCTGGAACCTCTTCCAATTCTACCTCCTTGACACTAATTTCCTTTGCAAGAAAATCCTTTTCTAAAAAGGTGGCATGTCGAGAAACAAACACCTTTTGTTCCTTGGTGTGGTAGAAGATATACCCTCGCAAATGTTTGGGATATCCATCAAACTTACACAGAAATGACCTTGCCTCGAGCTTGTCCGGATTTTGTGTTTTCACAAATGCCGGACAACCCCATATCTTAATATAATTAAGATATGGTCTCTTACCTTTCCATATCTCATATGGAGTGGTTGGCACAGATTTTGTGGGAACCATATTCAATAGGTCTGCAACTGTCTCCAGTGCATATCCCCGAAAGGAAATAGGTAACTCAGCAGTGCTCATCATAGAGCGCACCATATCTAATAGGGTGCGATTCCTCCACTCCGATACACCATTGTGCTGTGGTGTATACGGAGGAGTAAGCTGTGAGAGAATCCCATTCTCTTTTAGATAGTCCCGGAACTCATTGCTCAAGTATTCTCCTCCTCGATCAGATCAAAGGATTTTAATACTTTTACCCATTTGGTTCTCTACTTCGTGCTTATATTCTTTGAATTTCTCAAAAGCTTCAGACTTGTGTTTCATCAGGAACACATGTATGAATCTTGAGAGATCGTCAGTGAATGTAATGAAGTACGAGGAACCATTCCTGGCATGTGTAGACATAGAACCACATGCATCACTATGTATCAGTCCCAAGAGCTCACTAGCTCTTTCTCCGTGTCCTGTAAACGGAGTTTTGGTCATCTTGCCTTTGAGACATGACTGACAAGTGTCATAAGATGAAAATTCGAACGGACTCAAATATCCATCCTTATATAACTTAGCTAGTCGTGTCGCATTGATATGACCTAGTCTACAATGCCACAAGAAGGATTCGTTCCTCTTGTGTGTGTTTTGTACATTAAGAACTGTAGTTTGATCTAGAACGTATATGCCATTATTTAGCAAGCCTGATCCAATCAACTTTTGATTCAGGAAGATGTTCATAACATTATCCTGTACTACAAAATTATATCCTTCTTTACTTAATAAAGAAACTGATATAAGATTGCATATCAGGGTCAGAATGTAATAACATTCGTTCAGAATCAATGTATTACCATTTGGTAATACAAGGTGATATTCGCCAACTGCTTTGGCTGCAACATTTGCCCCATTCCCGACTCTTACGGAATGATCACCCATTCCCGGTTCTCTACCTTTCCCTAGCCCATGTAACATATTACATATGTGGGATCCCGATCCGGTATCTAATTCCCAGGACGTAGAGTGAACAGAGAAACTAACACACCCGAAGAAGACACATCAACATGCTTATTCTTCGTTTGGGCGGTGTAGGAATCCGGATATGTCCCTATTCCCTGTTCAGTCTTATAACAATTATAAGAAAGAAGGGAACCAACGTTCCCCTGCACAGTATAACATGCGGGTTCGGTTAATACATCCATATTATTATCTTGATTAAGACGTGACATGGTCGCTACCTGGAGAGAGAGAGAAGAAAACACTTTAGCGTATGCTCTTGCAAGATCAGATTGGTTATTATTTTATCTAATTAGGATGGCTCCCACTGTTTTTATCAAATCTTCCTTCAAACCCTAAAACTAAAGACTAGCCGGGATTAATTACACCCTACAATTTCATCAATCTTTCAGCCAGGCCAGTGTTGGTACTTTGAGGGAGGTTCCCCGTGCTTTCACACGGACCTAATTAAAATAAACCTCGTTTTCCCAGAGGCATAACCCCATAAACACCTTTCTAGACACCTATTTGATCGGCTAATTGTCTTGTGTAAAACTCTCCCAGGAGTAACTCTTACTCGCAGTGGGTATCGGGATCCAACTATCTAATAGAAGGTATGCAATCTCATTGCAAATTTCAACACTTAAAATTCCCGATAATATTTTGCCCCTAGCGTCCTATGACCTTGACGCAGACCAACAAACCATAGTCTGCTAGTCAAGTTCAACCCGTCATTTCCTGATTGAATTAAACACACCCGCACGACCCTTGACGCAGGCCAACAAAGTCGCACGACTACCCTAATCCAATCTCATCTTATGTTGCAGATAAGCACTAGTTAGCTACCGCACACTACGCCTTGACGCAGGCCAACAAACGTAGCACGAATACTAAGTAGGACTTATCTGAAATGACGGAGGGCTACGACAGGTTTTTCAGAAAACCTTTTGCTTATCGAACTTGATATCGTTTTAGAATCAAGTGAATTTTGAAAATGAGTGTTTTTAAGGATTTTACTAGTTTCGCTAAAGAGGTCACTCCCGGTGAAGGGATCTCGGCTCTTTCCTTATCGAATAAGGTGCAGGATATTTCACAAATACCACTATGCAAAGCAAGAACTATAGAAGCAATCAAAAACAAACCGAGAGTTGTAGCATCTGCTAGTTTTGCTAAAAAGGTCACTCCCGGTGAAGGAATCTCGGCTCTTTCCTTATCGAATAAGGTGCTGGATATTCTACAATGAATACCGCTATACAAAGCAAAAACTAGAGCTACCCTTTTTAAAAATTTGATTCTACAACATCTTTTAGGTTTCTTCTCTTTCATTAATCTCATTAATGAAATCCCATCATTTATGCTTCCTAAGCATCACAGAAGGAACGAAAATACAACGTACGCTTATACCAACCGCATTCGCCACAGTGTCTCGTTATGCACCGTTAGGTTACTTAACTAACGGCATACCGGGACGGGACTAGCGCGGGTGCAAAACATAAGCAATGTCTACTATATATCTCATATATAATGTATATCCATTCGTCTCAGAATCCACAGTGATCACATCACTGAGCAGCAGAAGAAACATATGAAATATTGGATATACAAGGAGGTCTGTGTTTTATTTTGAGCCTATACAAAACACGGATTCCACGGTCGCGATGAATAGCCAAACCTACATCCCTAAACCCCTACGAGAGCGGCAAGCAACCCTACCAATTCTAGAGTTAGAAGACCCGGACTCGACTCCTTGAGTTGGTCTCCCACTGGACTCTAGAACCCGGTTACTTGTGCTCCCCTCCTTGGGTCTATCCTAATGCAGAAAAGTAAATAATATACAACAATGGTGACATCATCCTCAACCCGGAAGTACCCCAATAAAAGAATATTACCCAACTCTCACGTATATGATCGCCATCATACTACTGGTAGTCAAGCATGAATCCTATATACCTCAGGTGAACGAAAGATCGCGCTCTAGCTGAACGGTCTGGTGCTGAATCATGTGAGAAGGATCATGAAGGTTCTTGCGAAGCATTTGACACATGGAATACGGGGTGAACATTCGGAAAACTGGGGAAATGCCAAACGATAGGCAACGGTACCAACACGCTCAAGGATTTCAAAAGGACCTACAAATCTGGGACTAAGCTTCACTTTCTTCGCAAATCTCATCACACCCTTCACTGGAGAAATTCGTAGGAATACATGATCCCCCACTGCGAACTCAATCCTGCGACGACAACGGTTGGCATAAGACTTCTGTCTGCAATGGGCTGCTCTCATCCAATCCTAAATCAACTGAATTTTCTCCGTAGTCTCTTGAACTAGCTGGGGTCCTAAAATCCTGCTCTTGCTGAGTTCGGTCCAACAGACTGGCGATCGACACTTTCTACCATACAAAGCCTCAAAAGGCACCATCTGAATCGTCTCCTAATAACTATTATTGTAGAAGAACTCTATCAATGGCAAATGACGATCCCAACTGCCACCAAACTCAAGCACGCACGTATGAAGCATATCCTCCAGAGTCTGTATAGTCCGCTCTGACTAACCATCGGTCTGCGGATGGAAAGCGGTGCTAAAACTTAATCGGGTACCCAAAGCTTCCTGTAGCTTCTGCCAAATACGGCTAGTTAACTGGGTGCCCCTGTCAGATACAATGCATGTGGAAACGCCGTGCAAACGCACAATCTCATCAATGTACAACTGAGCATACTGAGCATAACCGGAAGTGGTCTTCACTGGAAGGAAGTGAGCCACTTTCGTCAACCGATCAACAATCACCCAAATGGAGTCATACCCTCGACTGGACCTTAGTAGACCCACAACGAAATCCATGGAGATCTTTCCCATTTCCACTCCGGAATGGGTAAAGGATGCAACTCTCCTGCCGGTCTCTGTTGCTCAGCCTTGACTTGCTAACAAGTCAGGCACCTCGAAACGAAATCCGAAACATCACTCTTCATCCCCGCCCACCAGTAGATATCTCTCAAGTCACGAAACATCTTGGTGGAACCTAGGTGAACACTATAAGCTGACTGATGTGCCTGCTCTAGGATCTCGCGTCTCAACCCATCGGTATCAGGTACACACAAACGAGTCCCCAAACGTAGCACACCCTGGTCATCAATCAAGAACTCCGAATCTCGACCCTGCCGGACATGCTCAAGAATCTCAAACAAACGAGCATCGGCAGGCTGTGCCTCATGAATACGATCTAGTAGAAGTGGACGGGCGCGGACATGAGCAAGCTGTCCCTCAGTGGAAGTGAACTCAAACTTTACTCGGTTGTCGTACAAGATCTTCCAATCTGCAGAAGACTGTCTATAAACTGCGCTCAACTGGGACAAGCTACCCCTGGACCTACGACTCAAAGCATCGGCTACCACATTCGCCTTGCCCGGGTGATAAAGGATCTCACAATCATAATCCTTCACAAGCTCCATCCAACGGCGCTGTCTCAAATTCAGATCCCGCTGCTGGAAGATGTAATTTAAGCTCTGGTGGTCTGTGAAAATCTGACATGACTCCCCGTACAAGTAGTGTCTCCAAATCATAAGAGCAAAGACCACCGTGTCCATCTCAAGATCATGAGTAGGATAATTCTGCTCGTGCTTCTTCAACTGCCGGGAAGCATAAGCGATAACTCTATCATGCTACATCAATACATAACCGAGCCCTACTCGAGAAGCATCACAGTAAACGACAAACCCGCCCGATCCAGAAGGCAAAGATAAAACTGGTGCAGTCGTCAACCGAGTCATCAACTGCTGAAAACTCAGCTCGCATGCCTCAGTCAAAAGAAAAGGAACCCCCTTCCTGGTCAGTCCGGTCAGCGATGCAGCGATACTCGAGAAGTCCTGCATGATAATAATCGGTTAAGCCCAAAAAGCTGCGGACTTCTGTCACTGATACAGGTCTGGGCCAAAGTTGTATGGCCTCGATCTTCCTCGGGTCCACACGAATACCGTCTCCTGTAATCACATGACCTAGGAAGTCAACACTATCAAGCCAGAAGGCACACTTCGAGGATTTAGCAAACAGCTGGTGCTTTCTCAATGTTTGCAAAGCAATCCTCAAGTGCTGCTCATGCTCCTCTCGACTCTTGGAATAAACCAGAATGTCATCAATAAACACAATAATAAACTGGTCGAGGAACGACCTAAAAATCCGGTTCATCAAATCCATGAACGCTGCTGGTGCATTGGTGAGTCCGAACGGCATCACTAAAAACTCATAATACCCGTAGCGCGTACGAAAAGCAGTCTTCGGAATGTCATCATTCCGAAGCCGCAACTAATGATAACCTGATCTCAAATCAATCTTAGAAAAATATCCCGCACCTTGGAGCTGGTCAAACAAATGTCAATGCGAGGAAAAGGATACCTATTCTGCACCGTAACTCGGTTCAATTGACGATAATCAATGCACAACCTCAAACTGACGTCCTTCTTTTTGAAGAACAGAACAGGAGCTCCCTAAGGAGAAATAATCAGACGTACAAGTCCCCTATTAAGTAACTCTTGCAACTGATCCTTAAGCTCTTTAAGCTCCGCCGGGGCCATCCGGTAAGGCGGTATAGAAATAGGCCCCGTGCCGGGGATCAAATCAATGCACAAATCAATCTCACGCTCCGGCGGCAATCCAGGTAACTCATCGGGAAAAACGTCGGGAAACTCTCTCACGATAGGAACCTGGTCCAACGAATCTACTGTGGCCCCAGTATCTCGAATGAAAGCCAAGAATCTCCGACATCCCCTCCTCAGAAGCCGACTAGCGCAAAGGGCTGAAATCAAAATATGAGGGGCGGCACCACGGTCCCAGTGCAAAATAAGAACTGACTCGCCGGGAAAACAAAACCTGACTGTCTTCTCACGGCAGTCCACGGACGCATAGAAAGTATCTAACCAGTCCATGCCAAGGAGAACGTCGAAGTCCAACATCTCAAAAAGGATCAAGTCGATGGACGAATCTCTATCTCCAATCCGAACGGCACACGACCGAAACACGTGTCGCGCAATAAATGACTCGCCAATAGGATTACTCACGACAAGCGGCTGATCTAGCAAACACGACTCTCGGCCCAACCTCAGCACAAAGTGTGTAGAAACATACGAGTGCGTAGATCCCGGATCAAACAAAACGTGTGCATCGAAGGAACATACTGAAAGAGTACCTGAAACCACTGCATTGTACGCCTGCGCGTCCTGATGAGTCAAAGCAAATACTCATACCTGCCCTCTACCGGCAACTGGCTGTCCTCCGTCTCTGCCATCCCGTCCTCTCTGAACAAACCCTCTGCGACCATGACCTCTCTGAGTATAAGTCTAATGCGGAGCAACAACAGGCGCAAGAGGAAACGCTCTCTGAGGTGGAGAAGGTGGTAAGGTAACATGCGATACGGCTGCCTCGTCCTCACGTGGCTCAGTACAATCTCGAACGCTGTGATAAAAACTCCCACACCGGAAACACCCAGACGATGACTGCTGACCCTCCTGGGGATAAGAGCTAAATAACTGGCCTCGTCCCAAGCCTCTGCTACTCCCATAACCTGAACGAAATCTGTCGTGGCGTCTAAACATCTGCCTCCGTGATGATACATCAGTACGAACCCTCTTCAGTTCCGGAACGACCGAAGTCTCGTAAAGACGCTTCTCAACCAGTAAGGCTGCGTCCACTGCGGCTGCATATGTGTCACAATGATGGGCGCTGACAGCGAGGAACAACTGGGTAAGCAGGCCTCGTACAAGTCTCTTAATCCGCATCTCCTCAGTGTCCACCAAATATGGAGCATACACAGATAGCTGGAAAAACTGAATATCGTACTCTACCACCGTCATACCCGGAATCTGGCGTAATGACTCAAAACTGCGAGCTCGAGCATCCCAAACGCTCTGCGGAAGAAAACGGGCAAGAAACACCGTCACGAACTCAGCCCAGGTCATAGGAGAAATACCTGCGGCTCTGCCCCTCTCTAAAGACTCGCACCAAGTCTGGGCAAGACCCTCCAGACGAAAACTTGCGCACTCTACCCATCTCGCGTTGGAGCATCTCAGCGAACGAAAGATCCTAGCCATCCGATCGATAAATGACTGGGGATCCTCAGCTGCATCAGTGCCGGAGAAAACTGGAGGCTTCAGCCTCATGAACTTATATTAAGATATGGTGATAACCTTCGTAGCTGCAGGTACAACTGCCTGAACAGTAGGCACCATCATGGTCCCCGTAAAAGGTGGGATAACCTCCTGTCACTGCGCTCGACTGGCCTCAACTAACGATCCCATCATTTGGCGCAAATCCTGCATACTGGCCTCTAGCCTAGTAATACGATCTATCGAAGGTGGATCAACCAGCTCCTGTACAACGGGCGTACCGCTGATTGTTAGAGTTTTTTCGTGCTTAGTTTTAATTACCGCAATCAAGACGGTGTCGCTTTGTAGCTAACCGGTTGAGTACGGGACGTCCGCAGGGAGATGGGAATCTTTTTCTTAGTGTTTTAACGAGTTAAGTCTAATTTGTCCCGGTTTGTTTAGTTTCGCTATGTGTTGAAATATGTATAAAGAGAGCTTGTTGGGGTTAGGATTAGGTTAGTTTGAGTTAGGAATCGCTCACTTCTTTCATTGCCACTCTTAATATCGGTGTTACGGTAATCGGCAACAACGGGGATTAGCACGACTAGGAAGGAACTTGCGAGTATAAGCTAGGCTTTCCAACGCTTAGTTCCTTCCTTTTGGTCCTTGTTAGTCCGCTCTTGGCTCTTAGCCTTAACCTCCAGTTAATTCAACCACAACCGGTCTAACGAGGGAATCACCGCTATCATGTAGGATAGGGTGCTGTAGGAAGCGGATTGTGGTTCAATTAACGGGAGTCCGAATCAAGATGTTGGGCAAAGAAAAGTGTGAGAGAGATTTCCTTCTCTCAAACTTTCCTTATCCTACCCTAACAAGTGAGAAACTACTCGCCCATTAAAAAGAAAAAGAAAAACAAAACAAGAAGGAAGGTAGAAAGAAATGAGGTTAAGAAAATCACAACTAGCTATTTGAGACCTCACTTTGGCAAGGATCATACTCAAGCATCATGGTTGTAAAGATAAAGAAAAAGAGAAAAAAGAAAGAAAGCAATCAAACAAATAACTAAGTTAACAAAGAAAATTACAATCAAGATAATAGAACACAATGTCGGGACCCGGTTCTTGTTCACGAAGCAAAGTGCCACACAGAACAAAGTGCCACGCCAATTGTCAAACCAAGTGGGTGGGAGCCACCTCTTGAATCTATGGGGGCCACCTCTAGAGTCCGTGGGACCCACTGTAGAACAATGGGGAATTTTCGGAACACATTCCGAAAGAGGACCGAACTGCATTATAAATGTAAAAATACAGCCCTTAATTACAGAGGCGCCTTTTAAGTGAACCGGAACAACAGGAGTTTGAGAACTCCGTAGTTAAGCGTGCTCGGGCCAGGGAATTCTTGGGACGGGTGACCTCCTGGGAAGTGGCCCCTGGTCGGGTCCGGTTCGCTCTAAAGGGAAAAACCGTGCGGTTTCGGCCAGAGCGGACAATACCATCTGTACCGGGGTGTGGGGCGTTACAATTATGGTGGCCCATGCAGGTCCCTCAATAGTAGGTCTGTGGTTCGAGGACGAACCATTGTTCAAAGGTGGGGAGAATGTCGGGACCCGGTTCTTGTTCACGGAGCAAAGTGCCATACAGAACAAAGTGCCACGCCAATTGTCATACCAAGAGAGCGGGGGCCACCTGTTGAATCTGTGGGGGCCACCTTTAGAGTCCGTGGGACCCACTGTAGAACAATGGGGAATTTTCGGAACACATTCCGAAAGAGGACCGAAGTGGGTTATAAATGTAACGATACCGCTCTCAATTACAGCGGCGCCTTTTAAGTGAACCGGAACTACAGGAGCTTGAGAAATCCGTAGTTAAGCATGCTTGGGCCAGGGAATTCTTGGGATGGGTGACCTCCTGGGAAGTGGCCCCTGGTCGGGTCCGGTTCGCTCTAAAGGGAAAAACCTTGCGGTTTCGGCCAGAGCAGACAATACCATCTGTACCGGGGCGTGGGGCGTTATACACAATTACAAGACAAGCATGTTAATAAAAAGAACTCTTCTTTTATTCATCATCACTCATGAAGCTCACTACAATGTTGATGAAGAATGATCAAGATGAAGAAGAACTACGAGATCTTATCCTAAAATCTAATATAAAGAAAAGCACACACTTTACTTGGCTTAGAACTGGGCTATTTATAGGCAGATACATGAAACCCTAGGGATACAATCTGATACAAAATGAAGTTACAAAACTGCCCCCAAAACCCGAGTCAACACTGGGTTGACTCGGCCGCGGATCCGCCGCATAAGTGCCATATTGGCCTCGGATCCATGGCCGTTTAGTTGAATTGCAGTGTCATTTTTTAGGGTTTCTCCATGTTGTTGTTATCTTCTATTTGGTACACTTGGTTTCTCAAAAGCTCTTCAGTTTTCTCCGAGATTTTCAGCAGCGTAAAAGGTGAAATGATGTGGACTTTTTGCCTTGATTTTCTTGAGCTCCGCGTTGAAGTCTTGGATCTTGTGCTGCCCTTGTGCTTTGTGCATGAAAATGACCAATGATGTGCCATTTTTTCCCTTGAACTGGTATGCGGCATCATACGGATAGTGAGCGGAGATCAGTATTTATCTGTTGTTGGCCGTAGTCCTGCATTTGTTGTGTCTTTTTATGATTTTCACTGTTTAGAGCTGAGAACCTGTAGCCTGCAATTATTTAGCAAACACGGATCAAAAGTACCTACCTATATGCAATGCGATCAAGAATGGATGGTATAAAAATGCAAAAATCTGATATGATCAAATACCCCCAAACTTATCTTTTGCTTGTCCCGAGCAAAGCCATTTTATTCATAAAAAGTCATAACCTCACTTTTGCAGGGAACGCGATTGCACTGAGCTCGTGCAACAAGCCGTTAAACCTCTAGGTTACCCTAGAGGAGGAGTGTTGTCTTCTGAGGGTTTTCAGCGGATACTACCCAAAAATCCGATCAAATTGGTCGTTGACTCCAATTCTACAATTCAGCATTCTAGCAAGAACTCTATCATCTTTACCTTAGAAAATCATCAACCCGTATTTTTCACACTTCCTTTTCATTTAACTTAAGATCTTATACATTTTGCCAGTTTATAAAGCTTTCCGCATCTCGTGAGTTTTCCTTCTAGAACGCAATCTCAACTCCGGAATTTTTATAAACTTTACTGAAGAAATAAGCCCTATTTTTCATTCCTATCTCTCCTCTAAACTCCGATTATATACCCCTATGTGTGTGTAATTATCACCCCTACACTTGGAAATTTAGTTCAAGCTATAATACCCTTGCCTTAATACCTAGCACTAGTTCTTTTCATTAATGATGGACGGTTTTGCTCATACACCTTTCATGCGACTATTAATGCTTCTTGGGGCACTAACATCCGATTACTAAATGTGTGAGCTTAAAGCGTAAATAGCATTTTCCAGGTCTTGTACTTTATTCTTTATTTTTATTTTTTATTTCAAGAACGGATATATTTTTCAATGGTGCTCTTTTTGGTGGTTAGCTTTAAATGCCGTTTTTTCTTTCATACTAGGCTTTCAGGAAAGAGTATTTCTAGGTATCCTCTATTATCCCAACTTTCAAGGTGCATGTATGTGCGATTTGTAGGGTATATATTTGCAGAATTTGGACTTAAGGTTCAGAATTATTTTTCAGACTTATTCTTCAAATAGAGCTTCAATACTCTTCCTTCATTTTAACTTAGCCCAAGGACTGAACTCACAATTGCTTATTTCTAAATAAACTGCAAAGACGTATATGTTCTATAGTTATACTTCAAGAAAGGTTATTTTTAGAGTTTTTAATTTACTAAGTTTAAGATCTAGTTTTTTCTAACTAGTCAACCGTCATGTTGAACTCGAGTCAAATATGGCCAATATTGAAATTTTCATTTTTATATTTTTAAATTTTTACTATTATTATTATTTTTACAAGATGCAATGCAAAAAAAATGCGATACAGAATTAAATATGTAAAGAAAAATAAATATTTACAAAAAAAAAGCGTGCAAATGCAATGCAAAGATAACTATTTACAACCAAACCTCACCCCCAAACTTACTGACAGCAGTGTCCTCACTGCTCCCTGCGGCGTCTCCTAGACGCAGCCTCACTTGTTCCAGCCTCTCCCCTATCTGTCCCCCGTCCCCTCGATCGTGCTCGTTCCTCTCTTGCTAGTAGGGTGGACATTCCCTGTTCCAGACACGTCAGTCGCTGATCAAACTTCGTCAGCATCCCTATCACTCGTTCTACCTCCCTATTGATACGTCGTATCAAGCGTGCTTGCGCAGCGGGGGTTAGCTCTTCATCGCGCGCTGTGGAGCTCGAGCTAGGTGTCTTGGCCATCACATCTTCGGCCGGCTCGGTGCGCGACCATAATGCATGAAGTCGTGTGTAGGATGTGGAGACACCCTCAAGAAGGGGTCGAACGGGAACCCCACCATGCAGGTAAATTTCAAATTCCTCAACAGGGAGGAAATGGCGACACAGTTGTGTCACCAACATCGGGCATGGATAATTGGCCGCCCGCATTCCGGCGCCAATCGAGTGTAGCAACACAGTGCACATGGCATAGCTAGAGTTTCTGGTCATCAATGTGTGCATTATGTGTAGGGATGGTGTAAAAAATGTTGTGTTGTGCAAACTTCCAAAAATATTGTTTTGTGCCCAACGGCACATAATTAAAACGTTCGCATAAAGCGTGCGAGCCTGAATGCCCTTCCTAGGATCCCTAGAACAGTCATCTCCCATTAATGGTAGGTAGTCCTCAAAGCGGAGGGGTTGTTCGTGTACGGGGATTCGTGGTATTAAGGTGACTTCGTGAATGAAGTCCCTATCGATAATAATTTCGTGATCCCCCGATAATAAACGTATGAACCCGTGATTCGCTAAACACCCCTCTTCTACACTATCAAGAAACGTGCAACGAGATCCGGAAGCGCGTATTCATTTGGATGGTTAAATAACAGAAAATTCCATCTGCGCTTTCGGATCTCGTCGCCAAAATAACTACTGTAAAGATCATGCACAAACAAGTGGGAGAAATCCCGTTCAAATTGCAATGTAGGGGCCATGACAGAGAGCAAAGGCAAAAAATTGGAAATTTACAGGGAGGAGAAAAATTTTGCAAACCTCCTCTGAAATTTTCAGAGGGTGAAGCGGCTAGGGGGCGGCGGTTGCGCGGTGGAAGTGGGGATCTGGCGGTGGAAGCGCGGCGGTGTGGTGAGATCGGTGGCGCAACCTGCAGAGGCGGCTAGGGTTTTGTTTTAGGGTGAGAATGAGGGCTCGGGAATTTCAGAGAGGGGACGAGATGTATTTATAGGGGCTGTTGGTTATATGTACAAAAGTCTCCCTAAAAAGAGGAATTTTTATAGTAAAAAAATGATTATTTTTTATTTATTTATTTAATAGAACTGAATATTTACAAAAACACCCCCTGAAAATTTGAATTTTTTTATTATTTTTTTTATTAAATTTTTTTGTTTATTATACAAATTATTACAAGTGGGAAAAAAATTGGTATAAACATACTTTCAAACTTATTTGAAACAGTGTTTCCACTATTTATGGCTAGATAACCGAAGTTTGGTGGTAAGCGGAGGAAGATTAGTCAATGTAAACCGGCTCCTGCAACATCAGGAGCTCCTTCGATGGGTCTACGGTGAGGAACGGTTTTAATCTGTGTCCGTTCACTTTGAATAGTGAACCGTCCTCTGGATTTTCCAAATCCACCGCACCGTGCGGATATACAGTCCGCACAAAAAATGGTCCTTTCCAGCGAGATCTGAGCTTACCGGGATGGAAGTGTAGACGTGTGTCGTAAAGAAGTACCTGTTGACCAGGTGTGAAAGTTTTGCGTGTAAAGTGTTTATCATGAAACACCTTCGTTTAGTTCTTAATGACAACCGCGTTTTCGTAAGCTTCATCCCGAAGCTTGTTCAGTTCGTTGAGCTGCAGCTTCCGATGGCTGCATGCTTCTTCAAGGGTTAGATTCAACTCTTTGACCGCCCAAAATGCGCGATGCTCGATTTCCACTGGAAGGTGGCAAGCCTTTCCATAAACAAGCCGATAAGGAGACATGCCAAGATCAGTCTTATAAGCAGTTCAAAATGCCCAAAGGGCATCAGTGAGTTTCAAAGACCAATCCTTACGGTTCTTGGAAATCGTTTTCTCCAAAATCTTTTTGATTTGCCGATTAGACACTTCGGCTTGCCTACATGTTTGGGATTGGTAGGGCATGAATAGCTTATGATTAATGGAGTATTTCCGTATTATGGCCTCGAATGTCCTATTACAGAAATGCATTCCATTGTCGCTAATGATCGCGCGGGGGTGCCCAAACCGGGAAAAGATGTTTTCCTTAAAGAATCTAACGACAACCTTGTTATCGTTAGTCCGGCTTGACACGGCCTCGACCCACTTAGAGACATAATCAATAGCTATAAGAATATACAGGTTCCCAAAAGAGCTAGGAAACAGCCCCATGAAATCAATTCCCCAAACATCGAAAATCTCGACAACCAAGATTGGTTGAAGCGGCATCTCGTTTCTCCTGGATATCCGGCCCAAGTGTTGGCACCGGGAGAAAGTCTTGCAGTAATCATGAGCATCTTTGAAGAGTTGTGTCCAGTAGAAGCCACACTGCAAGATCTTCTCGGTTGTATTTCTTGGGCCAAAATGCCCGCCACATGCTTGATCGTGGCAAAACGACAGCACACTCTTGAACTCATTATCAGGAACACACCGATGAATAATCTGGTCGGGACAGTACTTGAACAAATAGGGTTCGTCTCAGTAAAAGTGTTTTACTTGGAATAAGAATCGAAGTCTGTCCTGACTTGACCATTCGTTCGGTAGTAATCCTCTTACCAGATAGTTCACAATATCTGTGAACCAGGGTTCACACGATACTGTCAAGAGTTGTTCATCCGGAAAAACGTCATTAATAGGAAGTGGAAGCGTCGGCGAAGAAGGAAGTCGTGAAAGATGGTCGGCCACTATGTTTTCACATCATCTTTTGTCCTTAATGACAAGGTCAAACCCTTGAAGTAAGAGGATCCAACGTATCAACCGAGATTTTGCGTCCTTCTTTGCAAAAAGATGTCGCAAAGCTGAATGGTCTGTGTAGACAATGACTGGAGAGCCGATCAACTAGGGCCTAAATTTTTCTAATTCAAACACAACAGCTAAGAATTCCTTTTCTGTTGTTGTGTAATTCAGTTGGGCATCGTTCAGGGTTCGGCTAACATAGTAGATTACGTTCGGCATTTTATCAATGTGTTGTCTTAGGACCGCACCAATAGCAAAGTCAAATGCATCGCACATAATCTCAAAGGGATATGTCCAGTCAGGAGAAGAAAGAACGGGAGCAGAAGTGAGTGAGCTTTTTAGTGATTCGAACGCAGTCACACAGCTCGAGTTGAAGTCGAATATGGTGTCCTTGGCCAGCAGAAGAGTCAAGGGTTTAGCAATCTTGCTAAAGTCCTTGATAAACCGTCTATAAAAACCGGCATGGCCAAGGAAAGCTCGGATGTCTCTGACGCATCTGGGAGGAGGGAGATTGAAAATGACCTCAATCTTCGCTTTGTCAACCTCAATGCCATTTTGCGAAATGATATGTCATAAGACAATACCTTCGCGCACCATGAAGTGGCACTTCTCCCGGTTTAAAGTGAGGTTCTTATCCTTACACCGGGTAAGGATAGCGTCAAGATGTTACAAGCACTCGTCAAAGGAATCGCCAAAGATGGAGAAATCATCCATGAATATCTCCAAGAAATTCTCTCCATGTCCGAGAAAATTCCCATCATACACCGCTGGAAGGTAGCGGGAGCATTGCATAACCCAAAGGGCATGCGGCGATATGCAAACATGCCAAAAGGACAGGTGAACGCTGTTTTGTCCTGATCTTTCTCGGCGATGGGAATTTGGTTTTAGCCAGAGAAGCCATCCAAAAAGCAGTAGTACTCATGTCCAGCCAATCGTTCGAGCATTTGGCCAATAAATGGTAGCGGGAAGTGGTCTTTCCACGTTGCGGCGTTGAGTTTTCTACAATCAATGCATACTCGCCACCCAGTTTGGGTGCGGGTAGGTATGAACTCATTCGCCTCATTGGTGATGACCATTATGCCCGACTTTTTGGGGACAACATGTATAGGACTGACCCACTGGCTATCAGAGATAGGGTAAATGATACCACTATCTAGACATTTCACGATCACTTCTTTCACAGCCTCCTTCATGACTGGATTAATTCGCCTTTGTGGATCCCGGGCTAGTTTAGCATCATCCATCATATGAATGTGATGTTCAACGATCAGGGGACTAATCCCCTTGATGTTCGCAATTGACCAGCCAAAAGCTTGCCGATTGTTGTGCAAGTCGTGAGAAGGGCTTTCTCTTGCTCTGGAGCTAGAGAAGCCGAGATGATGACAGGGAGGGTCTCGTTCTCACCTAAGTAAGCATACTTGAGGTGAGACGGTAACGGCTTGAGTTCGAGCGTTGGAGGCGAAACGATTGAAGGCAAGATCGGCGAAAATGTCTCGAACTCAAAGGATTCAAGTAGAGGCTCGAAACGAGTGTAAGCGACCGAGTTGGATGGTTCAGCTAATGCATCCGGAAATTCAAAAGATTCAAGCTCGGGTGGCGACAGGACAAGATCGTTCGAAAAAGCGAAACACTCATAATCATTGTCAGGAGTGCAAACAGCAGCAGGTTCAAAGAGGAACGCACTATTGGCGTCAAGATTGCTGTGATCGAACAAGAATTCCTTGAATTCACAGTCCTCTGGTGCGATCTCCTGGATGGAACAAAAGTCGAGTATATAAGCATTAGGTTCGGAAGGCTGATTCCCTAACCTAAAAATGTTGAGTTCAATTGTCATGTTTCCAAAAGATAGGTTCATCGAACCATTTCGATAATTGATCACAGCATTCGAGGTTGCAAGGAATGGGCGACCGTGTATCACCGGAATTTGATTCCAGGGGTTAGCTATAGGTTGTGTGTCTAAAACAATGAAGTCAATAGGGAATATGAAGTCCCCTGCCTTTATTAACACATCCTCTAGCTCACCCCTAGGATAGGTGATAGATCGGTCGGCCATTTGGAGAGTACAGTTGTGGGTTTCAGCTTTCCTACACCTAGTTGCTCATATACTGAATATGGAAGCAGGTTAACACTGGCACCAAGATCCAAAAGTGAGCGATTGATGTTCTTATCCCCAATGGTTATTGAAATCGTAGGACAGCCAAGGTCCTTCCGTTTTTGAGGTAAAGATTGGGTAAGAGCATCACTCACTGCACTAGCTAAGAAAACTTTCTTGGGTACCTGAGATTTCCTTTTCTTAGTGCACAAGTCTTTCAAGATTTTTGCATAGAAAGGGACTTGTTGGACTGCATCTAAGAGGGGAATGTAAATGTTAACCTGTTTAAACAACTCCAGAATCTTCTCCATTTGTGGATTTTGTTTATTGGATCTCAACCGGTTTGGAAATGGAACGTTTTTGAAATTGGTTGAGTCCAATGCTTGTGGAGGAGATTGTGGAGTTGGAACGGATCCCAGAGCTGGTGTTTTCGTGGAGTGAGATGTGGGTCCGTTCGGAGCAGCGGAAGAAGAAGAGCCTTTTGAAGAATGGAGAATAGGTTCAGAAGAAGAAGAAGAAGAAGAAGCTGGGGTGTCATCATTTATCCGCGTGCCAGTGTTGTTGTGCAGCATCCTTCCAGATCTCAACGTTGTCACTGCACTCACATTATGGTTCTGTTGTTCAAGCGCAACATGTACATTATGTGGGTGACTAGGATTTGGGAGTGGTTGAGATGGAAGCTTCCCTTTCTCTCGCTCGCTTAACGTCGCATTCAGCTGTGCAATCTGGGCTTCGATGGTCTTGATGCTTTGACTATGTGCAGTAGTGTGCTGCACCAAAGACTGAATGGAAGACTGGATGTTGGTGGTGGATTGAGTCGATTGCTTTAAAAACGCCTCCAGACTTCATTCTAGCGAGGAAACCTTATCGTTGTTTGACGGAACAAAGTTGTTTTGAGGAAAAGAATTGTTGGGTGCAAAATTGTTCGTCGGATTTTGAAAAGGTTGAGGTTGGAAGGGCTGCTGATATTGATGTTGAGTTTGTTGCTAACCTTGTTGTTGGGGAGGAGGAGGCCTCTGGAAGTTGTTGTGGCCTTAGAATTGATGCTGGTTCTGATTCCAAGCAAAATTGGGGTGGTTCCTCCAACTAGGATTGTAAGTGGAAGAGTATGGATCATTTCTTGGTCTTTGCTGAAAGGCAGCATTGACCTGATCCTGTCCTTGAGAAGGTGGGTTGTAAGGACACTCTTCGGTCAAATGGCATGGATCAGAACAACAAGTGCAGATGGTATGAGGGGTAAGAGCAGGGGCAGGAGAAGGAGATGAGAATTTGCTCTCAATTGCTTCCAGTTTTCGCGTGAATGCTGCCATTTTGGCTTTCATTGCAATTGAGATATCGAGTTGATGAACGCCTGCCCTAGAGAGACCGGAAGAAGTAAAAGAAGAAGAAGTGTTCGGTCTGGTGCTTTCCCACTGAAGCGTTTGTTCTGCGAGATCGTCAAAGAATTGCCAAGCTTCCTCTTTAGATTTGGATAGGAAATGGCCTTGAAAAATGGTTTCCAACAACTGCTTAGTTGATGGATTCAGGCCCTCGTATAAGATCTGGAAAAGTTGTCATCTCTTAATACCGTGATGAGGGCACTGAACAAGAAGGTCTTTGTATCGGTGAAAGCACTTCCAAAAAGGTTCGGTAGGAAGCTGGGAAAATTGGTTGATTTCGTTTCGGATTCTCACGGTCTTGTGATTCAGGTAGAACTTTTTAAGAAACGCTTTTACAAACTCATCCCAACTGGTTATGGAATGCGATGCAGTGCTATACAGCCACTTCTCAGCAAGGTCACACAAAGTGAAAGGAATGACTCATAGCCGTATAGCATCGTCGGACAGTTGGGTTGTCTTCATCATTGCACAGACGTACTGAAATTTGTTGATGAAGATGTAAGCATCTTCGGATTCTAGCCCGTGAAATTTGGGTAACATGTTGATGAAGTGGGGCTTAATTTCGAAAGTATCCCCATCGGCCGGCGGAAGTGAAAGACGGGTTGGGAGTGCAGAGCGGGTAGGATAGAAACGATCCTGGAGCGCGATTCGCTGTGGCGCTTCAACAAGAGGTCGTTGCGAGTTATTCGCACTCAGATGAGGTGGAATCAGTTTCGGGGGAGGTAAAGGGATGTTAGGAGGAAATCCTGACATCTCAGAAGAAGAGTTTGGTGATGGTGGAGATGAAGATGTATGAACAGAATCCTGGTCAACGTCGGAGTTTGCCGGCAAAGGTACGGGTGAAAGAGGTGAGGAGGGAGTTTCGATGTCGGAGTCGATCGCGTAGTCGGTAGCGACTAACGTAACGCGGACTAGGCGGGCACTAGTGTCCCGTGTCCAACCGGACATACACTAAATGAGTTTAGTATAGTCAAAGCGTAGAAAGTGAGGGTAAGAAAACGTCAATGGAGAAATGCGGATGAAAAGGTGGGTGAAATGGGATTCTGGCGTCAAAGGGCAAGTTTTTATAAAAGTTTTTGTTTTGTTGTTTTTGTTAGAAAGAGTTCTGCAAAAATATGTACGGACTTATGGCACAACTTCAAACAATCACAGTCAAAACATGCACAATCATACCTAGAGCTATGGTCTTCAAAGTCCACTAGACTGCTCCTAACTGTTCCAAAGTGACAAGTTGTGAGATAACCCTCAAATCATCTCTTCACTGCCAATTGTGGCCAGGTAAGCACAAATGAGGAAAGGAGGGTTCCACTCACGAATCACCGTGAGACGGGCCTTTTAAAATTACCTTTCTCACTTATCTTGCCTAGGCACCACAAAGTCAAGTTTAGATAAACGATCGAATGCCCACAACCTTCCTCTGTCCTATTAAGCAAGACAGTCCTTAGTTAGCTGAGTCTAGATATTTTTTATTAAGCTCAAGGGTAATGCGTATGCTTTTAGTGATTTTTGGGGTCTTAGGAAGGGTGATGAAATCCCCACCCAATCTGAATTGGTGTTATAGCCCCTTAAAATCCGTATTATTTATGCAAAACAGTAACACACAAAAATCTAAAACACTTGCAAAAAATTATTTGGCAGCGACGCAAAGAATCCTGCACAAAAAAAAATTTATTGGAGAGGGGAAGGGAGTTTGTGCAAAGAATGCTGCAGAAAGAATAGTTCAGTGGAGTTCAGAGGAGAGGGGAAAAGGAATAGAATACTCACAGAGAGATTTTGAGTGCTGACGTCACAAGTTGACCGCGGTTCCGCGGTCAAACTTTCACTTCGGTCGCGGATCCGCGGCTTAACAGTGGAGTTGGACCTTCAAATTTCTTCTCTGGGCTAATTGAAGTCTTCTCTTCTTGTATAGAACCCCTGAATCTTGATTTGCTCACTGAATTTGCTCCAGAATTTTACAGCAAACCGTGGTTCCGTCGCAGTGTAGCCGCGAGATATGGGTCTATCTCCCCACAACTTTGGCACTGAACTAGACCTCCTTCCTATCCTGCACACTTGCATAAAAACTAATCAAAAATAACAAGATGATTTTTACAATATTTTTTTTTGTTTTTGGTTATAAGTATATTCACAAATTAACCCGAAATTACACAAAGAAATAAACTACAGTCTCCCCGGCAACAGCGCCATTTGATTGTTAAAGTTTTTGCGTGCTTAGTTTTAATTACCGCAATTAAGACGGTGTCACTTTGTAGCTAGCCGGTTGAGTATGGGTCGTCCGCAGGGAGATGGGAATCTTTTTCTTAGTGTTTTAACGAGTTAAGTCCAATTTGTCCAGGTTTGTTTAGTTTCCCTATATGCTGAAATATGTATAAAGAGAGCTTGTTAGGATTAGGATTAGGTTAGTTTGAGTTAGGAATCGCTCACTTCTTTCATTGCCACTCTTAATATCGGTGTTACGGTAATCGGCAACAACGGGGATTAGCATGACTAGGAAGGAACTTGCGAGTATAAGCTAGGCTTTCCAATGCTTAGTTCCTTCCTTTTGGTCCTTGTCCGCCCGCTCTGGGCTCTTAGCCTTAACCTCCGGTTAATTCAACCACAACCGGTCTAACTAGGGAATCACCGCTATCATGTAGGATAGGGTGCCATAGGGAGCGGATTGTGGTTCAATTAACGGGAGTCCGAATTAAGATGTTGGGCAAAGAAAAGAGTGAGAGAGATTTCCTTCTCTCAAACTTTCCTTATCCTACCATAACAAGTGAGAAACTACTCACCCATTAAAAAGAAAAACAAAACAAAACAAAACGAGAAGGAAGGTAGAAAGAAATGAGGTTAAGAAAATCACAACTAGCTATTTGAGAGCTCACTTTGGCAAGGATCATACTCAAGCATCATGGTTGTAAAGATAAAGAAAAAGAGAAAAAAGAAAGAAAGCAATCAAACAAATAACAACAACTAAGTTAACAAGGAAAATTACAAGCAAAATAATAGAACACAATTACAAGACAAGCATGTTAATAAAAAGAACTCTTCTTTTATTCATCATCACTCATGAAGCTCACTACAATGTTAATGGAAAAAGATGAAGATGAAGAAGAACTACAAGATCTTATCCTAAAATCTAATATAAAGAAAAGCACACACTTTACTTAGATTAGAACTGGGCTATTTATAGGCAGATACATGAAACCCTAGGGATACAATCTGATACAAAATGAAGTTACAAAACTGCCCCCAAAACCCGAGTCAATACTGAGTTGACTCGGCTGCGAATCCGCCGCATAAGTGCCATATTGGACACGGATCTGCGACCGTTTAGTTGAATTGCAGTGTCATTTTTTAGGGTTTCTCCATGTTACTGTTCTCTTCTATTTTGTACACTTGGTTTCTCAAAAACTCTTCAGTTTTCTCCCAGATTTTCAGCAGTGTAAAAGGTGAAATGAAGTGGACTTTTTGCCTTGATTTTCTTGAGCTTCGCGTTGAAGTCTTGGATCTTGTGCTGCCCTTGTGCTTTGTGCATGAAAATGACCAATGATGTACCATTTTGTCCCTTGAACTGGTATGCGGCATCATACGGATAGTGAGCGGAGATAAGTATTTATCTGTTGTTTGCCGTAGTCCTGCATTTGTTGTGCCTTTCCATGATTTTCACTGTTTAGAGCTGAGAACCTGTAGCCTGCAATTATTTAGCAAACACGGATCAAAAGTACCTACCTATATGCAATGCGATCAAGAATGGGCGGTATAAAAATGCAAAAATCTGATATGAACAACCGCCCTGGTCAGTCCTCGTCTCCAACGAGCCAACTCTGACATCGGCTCTCACGGCCGCTCTCTGCGCCCTCGTAGTCTTCGGCGGCATAATGGCTGGAAATGAAAACAGGATTTTATAAGAACATAGAAATCGAATTACAAGGATGTTATATAATCATGGAAGGAATTTCAACCAACAAGTCTTATGGTCACTTAGGCGGAGTACCGTGTAGTAAGTATGCCGCGGAACATACACACGCTATGTCACTTTGCTTAAGCTACCTACTCCATCATACCAAGGTCATCCTACACTCCGAAAGGTAAAACCTAGCGCTTTGATACCAACTTTGTCACGACCCAAATTAGGTACGTGACCGGCACTTAAACTACGTGACGTCAACAGGCGTAACGCAATTTAAGTAAGCCGAAAACCCAGAAATCTAAACCATCAAAAGTAGAAAGGGATAAAAACATTTGGAAATAACAAGTAAAAATCTTAAACTTAAATTATTTTCTTAAAACTTTCGGCAGCACATCCTTTGTAAAAACTAGCCCCGAAATGGGTACAAACATAGGATATAAGTAAAGCATCCACAAACGGGAGCAAATCACGCCCAAAGGCGGAAACAACCACCACAAGCATATATACGATGCCGTAGCAAAGAAATAGACAATATAAATGAAAAACAGCAATAAGAGGCAAACTACATAATAAAAGTTGGCTCACACAAGCTCGACGCCCAGAGTCACAAAATATACAATATCGTCCTCGCAACCCGTCTCTAAGTCAATACATGAAATTAGTAGATGGAGAGTACTAGATACAATGAGATATATACAATGAACATAAACGGATAACTGCAACCCACCTACAGCAAAAAGGCTCACAGCCAACCGTAGCGGTATCCGCTGAAAAAGATACAATAAGAAGCCCTGCCGCGACTACTCTGAGGGTCAAGCCTGCAAAACACTGTGGCACAACGGGGGTGAGTTGCCAACTCGTGAATAGTAAGTAACAGCATACAGATAATCACATGTATGCACGTACAGCGATAATCTATCACATGCAGTCTGATAGCATAAATATGGTAATATGGATATGTAACAATCACGATCAAGGTACTCCATCAGGTACTACAAATACATGAAGCAATGCATATCAAATAACTACTGAGTATGGGATAACACATATCATCATCAATGAATCATCATCGTGGAAAAACCTGTGTCCATCAACGACACCCCAAATCCCAATACCTTAGGCGCCGTCACTCTGATCAGCCCTCATATCTGTAAATCTCATGGAACCTTAGTGCCCAACATCGGCACTCGAAACATCATGAAAACCCGTGTCCAACATCGATACGTAAATCCACATAACTCAGGCTCCGTCAGTCCGGATCGGCCCATATCCATCTCACGACTCCGGTCGGTATCCTCCGGATAACCGCCAGGTATAACCAATCACCGGTAGGTAGTAGTCCCTCTGTCAGGCTCATCTTCTACTGCACAACATCACTTTCTTGCCCCGGAGTACCATACCGGGTCCACCATGAACCCGCAAACGGATCATCCAGCTCCTCGAATTGGCTTTCTAACACAAGTCTCGGAACCGAGAAAAATCATGGTGGACGCATCGAAATATCATATCAAGAGAAATCGAGTTTTCAAACAATGCATAATTTCTTGAAATATCCCTACGGTTCTCAAATCCATAAATCACATGAAATCCGTATCTCAATGTGTAAATCCATGAAATATGATATATGCAACATAAATCGGTAATATGAGCATATCAAGGGAAAACCGCTCTTTTAAATGAATCCAGTTTTTAAATATATCATGAGGTTCCCAATTTCTCCAAAATCAAATGCAACATCATATAAAGGTGTACATGTAGCTATGTATGCATGATGCATTTCATATGCGCAATAGAACAAGAATCAATGTCTCAATGTCAATAACAATACAATACTGCATATGTATATAGGTTGTGTGTGTCATGGCTATTACCGACGGTGTGAGTGTAGCTTACAATTTAGTGTTCGTGCAACATGAACCGTCAGTCATGGTGCAGTGTCCACTACGTACTAAGTCAAGGCACAATTAACATATATGCATATAAACATGCGGCTATAATATCATATCTAGCCCTGACGCTTAATGCCATACGGGCGATTTTCCCGTAGATGTTAAATCTACTCACCGATGATCTCGAGCTAGGTAAATCCGACCACCTGCTTTCCTTTCTTCATAGCGTCCGATGTCCCCGCCTACGATCCTATTAACAAAAAACACAATAACGCATGGATTTAGCAAACTACGAAATAATAGACGAACACAACGCCAATTAACGAATCGGTTTCCTTAAGCTACAAAAGGGTTTGTTAAGCGGCTAACGTGTATGGCGAAATCATTAAAACCAGTCCACGACTGGAAGATACCAATCAACACTTAAACTGTAAGTGCACGGCGGCGCCCCGGCCGTCAATCCGACGCCGGAATGCGGAAGCGGTGAAAAACTTTAATTTTGCGGACTTAGCAAACCGGCACCACCGCGCACTAAACACCCGGATCGTGACCATTAACAAGTCTAAGCTAACTAGAAGATGGGTTAGAGATATACCGACGATCCAAGTCCTCCGGTCTTCTCGTCATGGTCCCGATCTCCTCCTCGTCGCCGGAAGTGCACCACATCGCCTACTTTGTTTACGGGCTCCCACCTCAATGCCGAGGCAACTCGGGCACGAAGCCGGCTACTCGACGTGCCCAAGGTTCGCTGTAGAATGTGTAGTAGAAGAAGTCTCATTTGGGGTTATGAGGTTGCCATGGTTGGAGGAATTTTGCACAAGAATTTTCATGGATGCTTGAGGGAATAATGGAGCAAGCAAAGAAAAAAGAGCTCGGCCAAAAATCAAAACTCCTTTTGTGCTCTCTGGAAAAACATGAAGCCAAGCCCTCACTAATGAGTGAAATGGATGAATTAATACCAAAGAAGAAATGAAAAAGTCTTCACTGCACACACACACAATGAGGGGGCCCACGAAAATCATCAGCCCCTTTTAAGCACTCAAATGTGAATAAATATATTAATTCACACTCACAAAAACAAGCACCAGCACACTCATATATATTAATTAATCCACTATACAATAATCCTCACTCCATACTGCAAACAGTGGCCGGCCCACTCCAATTTCCATCACAATACCACATCAAAACCCATACCCTCTCAAAGCCAATCATAACCTACAATGGTCAAGCCATCATGGAAAAGAAAGAGTCAAAGGATAGGCTCCATCATGAAACCATCATGATACAAGGAAACATGCAAAGACCCCCTCCACTAATGCTTATTTGCAACAATGCAAATAAGCCCTCCTCCACCAATCTTCGGCCAATGAACGGAACAATGGAAATTGGCCGAAACGGAAAGCAAACTGGCAACTCCATAAAACTGGTCCCGTAATAAATTACAGGAAAACCCCGATACTGTGCATACACACCCGTATCTGTATTTCGACCGAAATACAAATGCAATGAGACAAAATCTACACTATCTAAAACTAGAATCCGGCTTAAGCCAAAGCCGGCTAGTAAAATCGGTCCGATCACGATCCGTGCAATACCGCACGTATCTGATCGCACCCTGCCATATCTCCATACGGCCTCTACAGCGTTTCGCCCGAAAGCTGAGTAACTGAATGTGGGGGACTCTAAAGACTCGTCAATACCTTGGTTGTGGATTTAACCACTAGCACGTCAGAGGTATAAGCCAATACGTGACGGGCTACCAGGTACTGACCAAATGGGACGTCGATGAGGAAGCTCACCCCGACACCCAACTGAGCCTGTCAGTGACAATATCCGTGCAGTCCGGTCCGTTCGTCTATGAGCATCGCATGGCGGGCCTAGGGGGTTGGTAAAAGTCAGACCCCCAAAAGCGGTACAAGTCGTGTCGGAGTGTAGCCCAGAACACCCTGAGATACTACTGAAATACCTACCAGTAAATCTCCTTGCCTTGGCCAAGGACTTTGTGTAATGGCTCTCCTAGACACAGCACGACCTCACCCCCAATACCGGGAGAGACGAACCCCTGAAGATACGCTCACTGCCTCCATGTGGCTCGGGACTGTACCCAACTAAAACCTGTTTGCACGACTCCTTTGAGCCGTGGTAGGGTAGTAATCAAAGTACAGTGGGAACTCACACGAGACAAATGACGATCCCCAGGTCGATGAACTAACCTGCACACATGTCACCAGGGAACTGCCATCTGACGTCTGGTATATGACCAACTGGCATGTTCCCGGCGAGTCCTGTCCGGTGTACTCATAACCCAATGAGCACCTGTATACATCTTAGGTGATCCAACTGACACCAGTGGCTTGTGAGACCGGCCACCGCCCCTCGTCGGGGTCTCGACTGTATACACTAGTCTACTAATGGAGTATCGATGCCCAGTCTCGAAACTCCCACAACTAGGGACCTTTTAAGGATAAGCTTATAGACCCCCAGCTCCCACTTATATGATCGCCCTCATACTGCTGGTGGTCAAGCAAGAATCCTAGGGGCTCTATCAACGTGTAATAGCGACGTGTCAGGTCACCTAAAGCAGTACACGATGATAAAGGTAAACCAGATAGCATACTATCATCTCGAGTAAGACTGTCCTACCGGGATAGGTCCTCCCTCAATCATTACAATCACGTACCTGTGACCTAATAATTGACTCTGAGGGCACTATCTCCAACAATCTCCCACTTGCACTCAAGGCTAATTATTGCGATGTCGCATACTCACAGCCCGTGTGATACCGAACATCCAACTCCTCTACTAGTCAGTCTCACAAAGCTCGTTTGCGGAACTATTGCGTTCGAGGAATAGCCTCATTGAGTGGATCCGCTTAGTTGTTTCTTTCTATGTCTCTCTATATCTCAAGTTCGCGGAGAAAACCATCTCCCGAAAAGAGCAATACCTGTCTCAGAATATGTCTGGATGTCTGATGGGACCTAGCTCATAAATGAACTCCAAATCCAAACTTCTTAGACTGTATCGTCAACTGAACTTAATCAGTATCCTGCGCGCCATGCCTCCCTCAGTATTGCCTTGGACCACCTGTCCAAAATACTGCCCCTCATCAGTAGGAAAACTATAACTCTGACAACCTCCTTGTCGTCCATGTCACCTTGAAAGCCTGGAATGATAACTGTCTCCTGAATGAGGCTGTCGTTATCATCTCCCTAGAACATCCACTTATGTTCTAAAACTGCTTCCGACTGTTTCTCCAGGATTGGATTAATGTCAACTTATTGCATCTAGTGCAAGAACAACATCTGGTGTGGTACTTGACATCTCACGATTGACTCAATTGCCTGAGCAAATGATCTGCCAATCATGCCCGTCCCTCTCCCCTTTAGTCTGCAAGACACCTTTGGAGAGGGTGACTCCATTACCTGCAGGTACACTACCGTGCCAGGAGTCGTCCATCCTAAATACTCTTAGAATGCTGTCAAGTACCCTGATTGGGAAACCACCCAAATCTAGATCTAAAACCATAGATCTAGTAACCAGTATGTCTGATATAAAATCCATTTCCTTTGTGGAGAAACCACTGTGTGACGATCAAAGTATAACCGATCGTAGTGTAGGAGTTTCTTTTCCTACTCTGTGTATATCATCCAAATACCATGATATCACACCCTACTACCTTCTCAACAGATCCATCCCCTATTCTGATGAAGTCAAACCCATGACCGTCACGTCAGAAATAGATGATCTATCTCCGCTACATCTGCTCTAGTCTATAAATAGACATAAGCAACCTGTCTACCAATGCTTCCGCTGCTCCCACTGACTACGACAACCCTCTGGCAGAGTCACATAGACGTACACTTCTAAAACTGGTTTAGAACGACGCTATACTCATCCTCCCGCCGGGTCTCGTAACCTGGAACAACAGCAATGGCAATTGTGGGTAAACAAGAACTTCCCTGTCACCGTCCTTGAGGCTACCGTAGAGCCTCTCGGGTGCCTGAAGTTACCCACCTTATCTGCGGAGTGGCCAATGGAATGTCAATCCAGATTGAATCTTTAGGTTCCTTATCAAATCTTCAGTAATCGTTTGTGGTTCTGGAATCACTTCCAGTTCTACCATACTCCCACTACTGTTTTCTGAAAAAATCCATTTTTAATAAAACTGTGGCGAGTCTAGAACAATATCGCTATTGTTCATCCAGATGGTAGAAAGTCAACCCTCGTCATAGCCTGGGTCAACCCACAAACAGCCATTACAGAAACGTGCCTTGAGTTATCCAGTGTCTGGTTTTAATCATAAACCGGACAACTCCCCGTACCTTAACAATGTTAAGATATGAACTGTTCTATATCCAATATAGAAACAGAGGCACTGATTTAATTGAACCAGATTCAAATCATGCAGCTGTCCCCAGCGCATGTCAACTAAATGGAAGGAGGCCGATCAGCGTTACTCAACTTAGGAATACTTCCAATTATGAGTAACCTGAAAGAGAAGCAAGATCTCTTTATCATTACTATCAACTGAATACCATACACAAGTATCTACATCTTCGATCACTTTGAAGAATCCCGATGCTTGCTATACCAGGTTCTCTACTCTATTCAAATACCTATAACTTCTCCAAATTCGGACCCTGTGTTTCCACGAAACACCTGTCTAAAAACTTGAGAAGTCATAAGTAAACCGAATATAGTACGAGGACCAACCCCTCTGTCCTAATGGACCCTGGACAACATACAATCCTTTGTATAAGTCCCTTGAGTCTGATAACTCATTCACTGTGTGTCGTAGGTTGAAAACTGTACTTATGGTTAAGAAGAATTACACCGCTGTTCAATGCTCCTTACTTAACCATCCACTGATATAGGTAAATGTCATAGACATAATTTCAAAAAGGTACATCTCACTCTATGAAAATAGACGTACAGATATATCAATTTGAAATTGGTGCATAACTGCGGATATTCAAAACCAAATATTTGCCAACCGGCAAACAGCCCAGGTGATTTCCTCAAATATCACCGATTACAACGAATCCCGATATAATGAGGATAATCACCCAATTCCCAATAACTTACTCCCACTCATTATCTGTAAAACCATACAGATGTGAGAATCGTACCTGGTAAATACATACCCTGGAGTAAGTATCTAATCGGGAAATCAGTTTTCCTTTAACATTACACAGTGAAACTGAAACATTGAAATGTTCCGATGGGGTATTCTGGTATTCTTAGTAATGCCTCTTCCAGATTCATGACTGTAACCGTATAGTTCTTTGCCACCTCTCCAAATCCCTTCATATGTCTTTAGTCTTTACCTTCTGCACACCCTTTTAGGCCAAATGGTTTTCTTCCTTCCCTACCGTTCGGCACCAGCCTATGGTTTGGAAGAAGACTATCCAATAAGCATAATGGGTGTACTGTCCCAATCCTAGGAACACTCGCAATGAGAGAGGGTGAAGATAAAAGACAACCGAATAAACCTTATTCCTATTTCTCCTGAACCAGAATCCATCCCCGAACTGGAACAAGTTCCATTCGAGTTCGTATATAACCATACGATGGAGTATCCAATAAACTGTGGATCTTCGTAGTGATACGGAGTGTCCTGGAGAAATACAAAGGTGATGTGGGAGTGGTAACGAAATATTTGGTTTGGTCGTGAATATCTGTTGCAATTTACTTTGCCCTCTTACTAATCCCTTGCTTTGTCTGAACTTAATACCTTCTGCACACCATCGTTATGCTAATTGGTTTTCTTCATTCCCTACCGGTCGGCACCAGCCTAAGGTTTGGAAGAAGACAATCCAATTTGCGTAATAGGTGTACTACCCCTAAACCAAGGAGTACTCGTAACCTGAGAGAGGGTAAAAGGAAAAGACAACTGAATAATCCTATCCGTTTTCTCCAGAACCGGAAACCATCCTCGAATAAATTCTTTCGAGTTCGTATCTAACCATACGATGGTTTTGTCCAATGGAAGTGGACGTTCGTAGTAAAACGGGGTGTCCTGGAGAAAAGGGTAAAAGTAGGAGTGGCAATGAGGTCTGCAACTTTGACAATCCAAAAGCCGGTGTTAAAGAAGGTTCGGTCAACTTGGTCACTGAGTCAAAGTCTTAGGGTCGGGTCAATGGTCGCTGCCAAAGAGAGAGAGAAAAGAAACACTCAGCGTGCACTCTAACCTAGATCAGAATGGTCACCAATTTATCTAATCTGGAAACCTCCCACTGTACCTCAAATTCTCCTCCAAACCTGAAAGAAGAATTAGTCGGGGTCACCCGAGGAGTAAACTAACTCATCAGTGGGAATCGGGATCCAACTATCATTGCATGATAACGTGACGGAATCCGCTCACGTCATCACACTCCAGAAGGTATGCGCATATCTGGCAAGTTTCAGTTCTTTTGAAACTCCTAATGTGATTTCTGCCCCATGCTCTTATGACCTTGACTTTGGCCAACATATCATAAGTCACATGTCAAGTTCTACCCGTCATTCTCCAGGTTAATTTGAATCCACCCGTACATACCCTTGACTTTGGCCAACATGGCAGTACGACTGTTCCAAACCAACGCATCTATCTATGCTGCATATGAATACCCAATAGCTACCAATCACTGTGCCTTGACTTTGGCCAACATACACAGCTTGAATACTATTGACCACCCATATGAAACGACGGAGGGCTACGAATGGTTTCTGGCGAAAACCTTTAACGTAAAGAACTTGATATCGTTGAAGGAACTGATAGCTTTTAAAAATATAGTGACGAAAACCTTCGCTAAAGAGGTCACTCCCGGTGAAGGGATCTCGGCTATTTCCCCGTAGAATGAGGTGCAGGATATTTCAACTGAATACCACGGTGCAAAGCAAAAGTAATCGGCTATAGTGAAGTTAATGCCCTGACGCAAACTTCTGTCCAAGGGGTCACTCCCGGTGAAGGGATCTCGGCCCTTGCCTCGTCGACTGAGGAGCAGGATATTCCAACTGAATACCACGATGCAAAACAAAAGTGAACGTCCTTGCAATAACAGCTTTTTGAAAAGTGTTCCAACAACATCAGATTAGGTTTGTTTTTAAACTTGCATTGATCCGAATCAATGCAGTCCCATCAATTGATCACACCAAAAAGAACGAAAATATACCGATGTACGTATATGCCATCCGCATTCGCCACTGGGTCCCGTCATTACCCGTTAGGTTAGCTTACTAACGACAGAGCGGGGACTGGACTAGCGCGGATGCAAAACATATACAACATCTACTAATATATATACCAATATATTATATTTCGCTCAAGGCGTGAAAGAAATGCAACATCACAGAGAATGAACAGCATCACAGAAACAATACAGATATCTGGGATCCCCGGGTTTCACAGAGCCACTGCTGAAACCCGACGTTCCCCTGGTCGTGTGGATAGCCTGTGCAATGTAATCCTAGACCCCTACGGGCGCGGCAAGTCACCCGCCAAAACCTGAAGCGAGGCAGCCCCCTTCAGCGCCGTGAATGGACCACCCAGCACTTCACGGAATCCGGTAACTTGGGCACCCCTCCTGGGTCAACCTGTACCCCCTACGAGTGCGGCGAATAGCCCGCCAATCCTAGAGTGAAGCCCCTTCCGTCTCAATGCCATGAGATGCGGGCTTGTTGCCCTCCAGAACCCGGCTATCCGTGCACCCCTCCGCGGGGAAATCCTAGTACAGAAAGTAAAATATACATACACCGGGTACAACGACCGCAACCAGGTCGTGCCCCAAAAGAATAATACAAACAGGCAGTGACGGCAGTCCACATGTCGGACGCTCGCCCCGCAATATCAAATGTACATATTACAACAAAACTGTACTAGCATTGCATCCAGGCTATCCCCCACGACCGATCCGCAACATCACAGCAAATACATAGAACATCAACGTGAAAGTCACGTTCGCAAATCCGTCTAACCGGGCTATAGCAGTTAGACCGGATTTACCGATCGAGTGACATTCACGGTCGCAGATATAATGTAAATACTGTGAAAAATGTGTTTAAAATTTTTCCGATTGATCAAACAATTAACAAGTGGGCCCCCAAACAAAACTGTAGCACTTACAGAAATAATTGGCCCAATTTTAATATTCCAAAACCCCTAATTTAAGCCCAGAAGCCCACTGTAAAAACCCAACCCACTGATTCCAGTATGCTGCGGCGGAAGCGCGGCCAAACGTGGGTTTTGACCGCCCTTCCGCGCTCTAGTGAGAGGATCAGTGCCTCGAATTTGAACAGTGTTCTTATAATGTTTAGTACACCAATATTTTAGAACCTGAAAAATTTTTAGAGACTGAAAAATTTCAACAGAAACTGATGTGGGCAAATACGGGTTTTTGAACTTTTTGATCGATCGGAAATGCAAACACATTACACAAAGCTAGACTAAGTTAATGGGGAGGCTCTGATACCACTGTAAGTGCACGGCGGCGCCCCGGCCGTCAATCCGACGCCGGAATGCGGAAGCGGTGAAAAACTTTAATTTTGCGGACTTAGCAAACCGGCACCACCGCGCACTAAACACCCGGATCGTGACCATTAACAAGTCTAAGCTAACTAGAAGATGGGTTAGAGATATACCGACGATCCAAGTCCTCCGGTCTTCTCGTCATGGTCCCGATCTCCTCCTCGTCGCCGGAAGTGCACCACATCGCCTACTTTGTTTACGGGCTCCCACCTCAATGCCGAGGCAACTCGGGC
Organism: Agapanthus africanus; assembly: GCA_030015575.1. Taxonomy (NCBI): domain Eukaryota; kingdom Viridiplantae; phylum Streptophyta; class Magnoliopsida; order Asparagales; family Amaryllidaceae; genus Agapanthus; species Agapanthus africanus. Next base: position 232,568,535 of record CM057344.1, read on the forward strand.
ACGAAGCCGGCTACTCGACGTGCCCAAGGTTCGCTGTAGAATGTGTAGTAGAAGAAGTCTCATTTGGGGTTATGAGGTTGCCATGGTTGGAGGAATTTTGCACAAGAATTTTCATGGATGCTTGAGGGAATAATGGAGCAAGCAAAGAAAAAAGAGCTCGGCCAAAAATCAAAACTCCTTTTGTGCTCTCTGGAAAAACATGAAGCCAAGCCCTCACTAATGAGTGAAATGGATGAATTAATACCAAAGAAGAAATGAAAAAGTCTTCACTGCACACACACACAATGAGGGGGCCCACGAAAATCATCAGCCCCTTTTAAGCACTCAAATGTGAATAAATATATTAATTCACACTCACAAAAACAAGCACCAGCACACTCATATATATTAATTAATCCACTATACAATAATCCTCACTCCATACTGCAAACAGTGGCCGGCCCACTCCAATTTCCATCACAATACCACATCAAAACCCATACCCTCTCAAAGCCAATCATAACCTACAATGGTCAAGCCATCATGGAAAAGAAAGAGTCAAAGGATAGGCTCCATCATGAAACCATCATGATACAAGGAAACATGCAAAGACCCCCTCCACTAATGCTTATTTGCAACAATGCAAATAAGCCCTCCTCCACCAATCTTCGGCCAATGAACGGAACAATGGAAATTGGCCGAAACGGAAAGCAAACTGGCAACTCCATAAAACTGGTCCCGTAATAAATTACAGGAAAACCCCGATACTGTGCATACACACCCGTATCTGTATTTCGACCGAAATACAAATGCAATGAGACAAAATCTACACTATCTAAAACTAGAATCCGGCTTAAGCCAAAGCCGGCTAGTAAAATCGGTCCGATCACGATCCGTGCAATACCGCACGTATCTGATCGCACCCTGCCATATCTCCATACGGCCTCTACAGCGTTTCGCCCGAAAGCTGAGTAACTGAATGTGGGGGACTCTAAAGACTCGTCAATACCTTGGTTGTGGATTTAACCACTAGCACGTCAGAGGTATAAGCCAATACGTGACGGGCTACCAGGTACTGACCAAATGGGACGTCGATGAGGAAGCTCACCCCGACACCCAACTGAGCCTGTCAGTGACAATATCCGTGCAGTCCGGTCCGTTCGTCTATGAGCATCGCATGGCGGGCCTAGGGGGTTGGTAAAAGTCAGACCCCCAAAAGCGGTACAAGTCGTGTCGGAGTGTAACCCAGAACACCCTGAGATACTACTGGAATACCTACCAGTAAATCTCCTTGCCTTGGCCAAGGACTTTGTGTAATGGCTCTCCTAGACACAGCACGACCTCACCCCCAATACCGGGAGAGACGAACCCCTGAAGATACGCTCACTGCCTCCATGTGGCTCGGGACTGTACCCTACTAAAACCTGTTTGCACGACTCCTTTGAGCCGTGGTAGGGTAGTAATCAAAGTACAGTGGGAACTCACACGAGACAAATGACGATCCCCAGGTCGATGAACTAACCTGCACACATGTCACCAGGGAACTGCCATCTGACGTCTGGTATATGACCAACTGGCATGTTCCCGGCGAGTCCTGTCCGGTGTACTCATAACCCAATGAGCACCTGTATACATCTTAGGTGATCCAACTGACACCAGTGGCTTGTGAGACCGGCCACCGCCCCTCGTCGGGGTCTCGACTGTATACACTAGTCTACTAATGGAGTATCGATGCCCAGTCTCGAAACTCCCACGACTAGGGACCTTTTAAGGATAAGCTTATAGACCCCCAGCTCCCACTTATATGATCGCCCTCATACTGCTGGTGGTCAAGCAAGAATCCTAGGGGCTCTATCAACGTGTAATAGCGACGTGTCAGGTCACCTAAAGCAGTACACGATGATAAAGGTAAACCAGATAGCATACTATCATCTCGAGTAAGACTGTCCTACCGGGATAGGTCCTCCCTCAATCATTACAATCACGTACCTGTGACCTAATAATTGACTCTGAGGGCACTATCTCCAACATAAACTACATCGGATCAATCGTATCGCACTTTGCCGAAATGCCTAAATTTAGCTAAGTGCTTCCAGATTTTGCTACACAAACAATTAGTGAAAGTTGCAAGTTCCACGAGACCGCCAACAACCCCAGAGACCCCACGACCAAGACTCAAGACACCAACCCCTAATCTGGCCGCAAATTGCGGCCAGAACCTATAAATTTGCGGCCATGGGTGCAAGGAATGGGCTCAGGTTTTTATAGTGGGTTTTAGGCCTCTAAACTAGGTCTCTGTGATGGCAACTTCTCCAACAAATTCCTGGTTCGATAGCAGATTCACCCGAGACACAATACTATACCAAAATACGACATTTACACAAAATTTATAATTTTATTGTTCTAAACAACAACTACTAAGCAACACCACATAATAACAACCTAATTAACAGTTAGGGATCGTTACCTATCCACACTTGCTCAAAAACCCTAGCTTTCCATGCTCCAAGTGATCTTAGTGGCTTTATCTTGACTTGTGAAGGGTTTTAGCGAGTTGTAGTGGTGATTTTTCTTGGGTTTGTGATGGTTTGGTTAGGGTTCAGTTGAAGGGATGAGGGAAAATGAGAAGAAGAAATAATTGTGTGAATGAGAGAGTGAGGTGAGTGATGAAGAGAGTAAGGGTGTGAGAGTGGTGATGTGAAATGAGGGGGTGAGGTTAAAGAGAGCCATGCCTCCTTCTCTCTCCTCTTTAAATGCAAGCCATGCCTCATCATGCATGTCAACCCTCTCTCTCTCTCTCAAGTCAAACCCCAAAATTCAAACCTTTTTAATTTAAAAACTAAATAATTTAAACAAATACATATTACAACTTAATGGAATGGGGTTAAGGTGCCATGGCTACTTAAGCATGGTTAACCCTAATTAACCCTAGGTTAACATGCACAAGTGTGTGCAAGCCCAAACAAATAATAATAAAATATTAATTAATTTTTATAAAATATGTGAAAACAATTTTGGTAAACTTTACTAAATACTCGCATTATCGCTTAATTAACACTAATCGCAAATCTAAGGTGTTACAAGATCCACTTGCCCCCGATGGGTTTTACCCCTTCAGGAGAAACTTCCAAAGTCCATACTTTGTTGGTGTACATGGATTCCATCTCAGATCGCATAGCATCCAGCCATTTCATAGAGTCTCTACTTGTGATGGCCTGCTTGAAACTAGTTGGGTCATCATCTTCCATGATGCAATCCTCGGTCCCACCGTCTATGAGAAAACTGTAGTATCTCTCAGGTGGATGAGGAATCCTACTAGATCTTCGGAGTGGCTGAGGTTCGTCGGGGACTATTGAATCCTCCGGTTCCACCAAATCGTTAGTTATTAGTTTGTGTAGCTGGAACTTCTTCCAGTTCTACCTCATTACCACTAATTTCTTTTACAAGAAATTCCTTTTCTAAAAAGGTGGCATGTTGAGAAACCAACACTTTTTGTTCCTCAGAATGGTAGAAGATATATCAATAAGAATCTTTTGGATATCCTACAAACTTCTACAAAACAGACCTTACCTCGAGCTTGTTCGGATTTTGCCTTATAACATAGGCCGGACAACCCCATATCTTAACTCATTTAAGAGATGGTCTCTTCCCATTCCATATCTCATATAGAGTGGTAGGCACAGATTTGGTCAGAACCCTTTTCAATAGGTATGCAGCTGTCTCAAGTGCATGACCCCAAAAAAAATAGGCAACTCTGCAGTACTCATTATAGAGCGCACCATATCTAATAGGGTGCGATTCCTCCACTCCGAAACACCGTTGTGCTGTGGTATAAACGGAGGAGTAAGGGTGCGATTCCTCCACTCCGAAACACCGTTGTGCTGTGGTATAAACGGAGGAGTAAGCTGAGACAGAATTCCATTCTCTTTTAAATAATCATGAAATTATGTGCTTAAGTATTCTCCTCCCCGATCAGATCGAAGGATTTTAATACTTTTACCCGTTTGGTTCTCGACTTCGTTCGTATATTCCTTGAATTTCTCAAAAGCTTCAGACTTGTGTTTCAACAAAAACACATATCCGAATCTTGAGAGATCATCGGTGAATGTAATAAAGTATGAGGAACTATTCCTGGCATGAGTAGACATAGGACCGCATACATCACTATGTATGAGTCCTAAGAGTTCAGTAGATCTTTCTCCGTGTCCAGTAAACAGAGTTTTGGTCATTTTACCTTTGATACATGACTCGCAAGTTTCATAAGATGTAAATTCAAACGGATTCAAATATCCATCTTTATCTAACTTAGCTAGTCTTGTTGCATTGATATGACGTAGTCTACAATGCCCCAGGTAGGCTTAGTTCATTTCTAAACTCTTCCTCTTGTGTGTGTTCTGTACGTTTAGAACTGTCGTTTGATTTAGAACGTATATACCATTACATAACGTTCCAAACCCAATCAACACTTGATTGAGAAAAAATGTTCATAACATTGTCCTCTAATGTGATATTATATCCTTCTTTAGTTAGCAAAGAAACTGATATAATATTGCACATCATCTTTGGTACGTAGTAACAGTCATTTAGAATCAATATAGTACAAGTTGGTAACACTAGGTGATATTTGCCAACTGCTTTGGCTACAACAATTGCACCATTCTCTACTACTAGAGACTTATCACCCTTTTCCAGTTCTCTACCTCTCTTTAGCCTATGTAACAAATTACATATGTGGGATCTTGATCCGGTATCCAATACCTAGGACGTAGAACAAACTGAGAAACAGTTCTCGGTTACGAACACACCCGAAGACGATGCATCAACATGCTTATTCTTCGTTTGGGTGGCGTGGGAATCCTGATATTCCCCTATCCCTTGCTCAGACTTATGACAATCATAAGAAATAGCGGAACCAACGTTCTCCATCTTAGTATAATAAGTGGGTTCGGTCAATACATCCATATTATTATCTTGATTAAGGCGTGTCAATGGTTGCTACCTGGAGAGAGAGAGAAGGAAACGCATTAGCGTGCGCTCTTTGCAAAATTAGATTGGTTATTATCTTATCAAATTAGGATGGCTCCCACTGTTTTTATCAAATCTTCCTTCAAACCATAAAATGTAAGATTAGCCGGGATTAATTACACCGTACAAGTTCGCCGATCATTCAGCCACGCAAGTATTGGTACTCCGAGGGAGTCTCCCCATGCTTTCGCATGGAACTAATTAAATAACCTCGTTTCCACAGGGGCATTACCCCGTTAACATCTTTCTTAGACACCTAATGGATCGGCTAATTGTAAAGTGGAAAACTCTTCCAGGAGTAACTCTTACTCACAGTGGGTATTGGGATCCAAATATCATATAGAAGGTATGCAATCTCATTGAAAATTTGAACACTTGAAATTCCCAATATCTGTTTTTACCCTTAGCAACTTATGACCTTAGCTATGGTCAACAAATCATAAGCGCTAGCTAAGTTCAACCCGTCATTTCTTGATTGAATTAAACCCACCCGTACGACCCTTGGCTAAGGTCAACAAAGACGTACGACTACCCTAATCCAATCGCATCACATGCTGCAGATAAGCACTAATTAGTTACCGCACACTATGCCTTGGCTATAGTCAACAAACGTAGCACAAATACTAAATAGTACTTATATGAAATGACGGAGGGCTACGGCTGGTTTTGAAGAAAACTTTTAATGTAATGAACTTGATATCGTTGTAGAATCTAGTGATTTGAAAAATGAGTGTTTTTATAGCTTTTTCTAGTTTCTCTAAAGAGGTCACTCCCGGTGAGGGGATCTCGGCTCTTTCCTCATCGAATGAGGTGTTGGAAATTCATCAAGGAATACCATAATGCAAAGCAAGAACTAGAGAAGCTATTAAAAAAACCGAGTGGGTTGTAGCATTTGCTAGTTTTTCTAAAGGGATCACTCCCGGTAAAGGGATCTCGGCTCTTTCCTCATCGATTGAGGTGCTAGATATTCATCAAGGAATACCATTATGCAAAGCAAGAACTAGAGCTACCCTTTTTAAAATTTGATTCTACAACATCTTTAGGTTTCTTTTCTTTTCACTAATCTCATTAATGAAGTCTCATCATTTAATGTTTCCCTAAACATCACAGAAAAAGAAACAAAAATAGAACGTACGCTTATGCCATCCGCATTCGCCACGGGCCTCGTCATTCACCGTTAGGTTACTTAACTAACGACAGAGCGGGGGCTGGACCAGCGCGGGTGCAAAACATAAGCAACGTTTATTATATATATAGCATTCGTCTCACGCAGTTATATGATCACATCACAAAACCAAGCAGCAGAAGTCAACATATGAAATATTGGATATATTAGGAGGTCCGTGTTTTAAATTAAGCCAATTATAAAAAACACGAATTCCACAGTCGTGCTGAATAGCTAAGCCCATATCCCTAGACCCCTACGAGAGCGGCAAGCAACCCTGCCAATTCTAGAGTTAGGAGACCCGGTCTCGACTCCTCGATATGGTCTTCCACTGGACTCCAGAACCCGGTTACTTATGCCCCCGCCTTGGGTCTATCCTAATGCGGAAAAGTAAATAATATACATCAATGGTGACATCATCGTCAACCTGGATGTGTCCCAATAAAAGAATATTACATACAAATTTTACATGAATGAAAATTGAAAAACTCCCATCTCACATTAAACCCCCGGCTATTCATTCACGACGATCCAATATAACATATCACAGCAACACATAACATCGCATGTCATCAACGTAAGTAAATACGTGTATCCCAAATTCCGTTGACATATAGCAACGAGATTTGGGATGCCCCACATATTATACTTACGGTCGCAGAAAAGAGATGAAAAACTACAATAATTAGAATCCGCATTTCCTTAGACATCATAAACCCGGAATATCTCATATTCCAAATTTCATGCCCTACCTAATAAACCTTGCATTTTAGTCTCATATCGAAAACACTTTTCAATAACTTAGTCGGGTAATTCAACAAGATTCCCGACTAGCCGATCGAATACTCGTCGGTACTTTAGTAGATGGCCGCACCCCCAACGCCGTCGACCAAGTGCACTTAGGCGGAACACCGTGGCCGTGAGCACCCGAGTGGATGCTTTTGGCAACGGGGTTCTCCTAAAGTCACTTGGTCGGAGCTATGGGGCGTGACTACCTAGTAAAGTTATCTGGCGAGTATTTGCATACGATACGTGATTGCGACGGAGTTTCAATCCGAATCGAAACTTCGTAGCAATCGATCAAAAGAGAATAACATGCTAGATTTACAATCACTAACTAGTTTTCTCAAAACCAATTAAATGTGGATTCCAACCATTGCATCACATATCAAACTTAAACCCGAAACGATGTAAAAATTACGACTACGAAACACTCCGTATTAACCCCTTAACAAAAGTTAACATCACATGCAAACTGGGCTAATCAAACATAACCATGAAACCCTAAACTCAACACCACAGAACACCAAACAAAAACGAGCCCAAAACATAACAGTAGAACCGGCGTCGCCGGCCATTATGGCATTCTCGCCGGACAAAAAATCTTTGCTTTGCCTTGTTTTTCTCTGAAGTTCTAGTTACATCACATGTAACATTCTGCACATGTTTAAAAAAAATTCAGAGTGCTTTTGAAAATCAACAGAAACTTGGTTTCTTGGGTTTCGGTTTCGGAGTTGTTTCGTTTTCGTAATCTTAATAACACCGTATAATCTTCTAGCCTGGCTATGATACCATGAAGGTGTATGTTAGCACCACCACTGGGTTTTACTAGCATCAAGCATGCCGTTTTAAAATTTTTCGGGGTGCTAAACAACACTAACCAAGATCTTAAACTAGATGATTAGGGTTTAACTATGATATCATAAACTATACTAAGAGATGGATGGCTATAACCTTTGTAGACCGTGTCCTTCTCTTCTAAAGCTCCGGGTTGTAGTCCCTACGACTCCACTAGGCTCCACTTGAAAGATGAACGAACTTGCTTCGATGACCTTCGTACCGAAGATGATCCACCAGAAGTCCGCTAATCCAAGCTACCTCTTCACTAAACTCTTTAGTGAAGGAAACACACTACACTCAAGTGTTAATTAAGTGTAGGATGGTGAAGTAGGGGTTTTGTTTGCTGCCGACAGAAGTGAAAGACGGGTCGGAAGTGCAGAGCGGGTAAGGTAGAAACGATCCTGGAGCACGATTCGTTGTGGCGCTGCAACAGGAGGTGGTTGTGGGCTATTCGCACCCAAGTGAGGTGGAATCAGTCCCGGGGGAGGTAATGGGATGTTAAGAGGAAATCCTGACATCTCAGAAGAAGAATTTGGTGATGGTGAAGGTGAAGATGTATGAACAGAATCCCGGTCAACGTCGGAGTTGGTCGGCAAAGGTAGAGGTGAAAGAGGCGTGGAAGGAGTTTCGACTGCGGTGTCGATCGCGTAGTCCATAGGGACTAACGAAGCACGGACTAAACGGGCACCGGGGCCCCTAGTCCAAGCGGACATACACTAAATGAGTTTAGTGTTGTCAAAGCATAGAATGTGAGGGTAAGAAAACGAAAGTGATGAAAAACTGGGAGAAGGTGGTAAGAATGGCGAATTTATATTTGTTTCAAAAGAATGGGAAAAATGAAATGACAGTTCAACAAACACAATCACAAATGCACAGTAAACACCTAGACTAGGGTCCTCTAAGTCAACTAGACCTGCTCCTAACTGTTCCAAAGTGACAAATTGTGAGATAACCCTCAAATCGCCTCTTCACAGCCAGCTGTAGCCAGGTAAGCACAAGTGAGGTAAGGAGGGTTCCGCTCACGAATCACCGTGAGACGGGCCTTTTAAAATTACCTCTTCACTTGTCTAGCCCAGGCACCACAAAAGTCATGTTTAGATAAACGACCGAATGCCCACAATCTTCCTTTGTCCTATTGAGCGCGACAAGTCCTTAGTTGGCTGAGTCTAGATATTTTTTTTAAGCTTGATGTAACACTTATGCAATTAGTGATTTCTGGGGTCTTAGGAAAGGTGATGAAATCCCCACCCAATCTGGATTGGTGTTAGAGCCTCTTAAGTCCGTATTAAATGATGCAATGCGCAAATCAACAAAGTTTTGTTTTCAAACAATCAATTATCGTTTTTTACTTTTGAATGTGGCACTACAACAAATACGGTTAGTCTTTTGTTTGGCTTTTTGCGGCGATGTTGCTAAGAATCCTGCAAAGACAAGAATATTGGAGTGTTGGGTTTGAAAAGGGGAAGTTTATAGAGAAATACGTACCAAAAAGTGTTGAGTCTAGGAAACTCGTGTCGATATCGCTTCCGCGTGGTTGAATGGTTCGCTTGCACGGGTCCAACTACCCGAATCTTTAGCACTAAGTGTTCATTCCCCTTGTACTTGAAAATGCCCCCTTGTTCCGCACGATCACTGCTCACAATCCATCAAATCTGCAAATGTCGGAAAAATACGGATATTTGAGCCAAAAAGCGATATAGATAGCCAAAATTCTGAACACAAATAATTAAGAAAATCAAACAATAAAAATGGGAATACTGAAGGCAACACAAAAAACCAAAAGTAAAAATGTCACCACAAGGCCGGCGAGCTCGGAAATCAAGGGGATGTCGCCGGTTTTTGTGTGAGGGAATGGGCTCAAATTTTGGTGTTGCCTCAGTGAAGTAATGTCATTCCACTTTTATAACTTGATTTAATTCTTTAAACCTCAGAGTGTTAACAGAATACAAATCAAGAGAGAAAAAAGAATGTTATTATGTTTGTGTTGGTTTTAAAAAGAATGGTTTTATTCATTTGAATGTGTTAGAAAGTTAATTTTTATACAAAATATGCACAAATTAACCCGAGACTACAAGTATAAAAGCATTACCATTTCCCCGGCAACGGTGCCATTTGATTGTTACGGTTTTACCGTGTCGTATTTAAATAGAGTTTTGAAATTACCGCAATCAAAACGGTGTAGCGTGTAGCAGCCGCGATGAGTACGGGTCGTCCGCAATCAAAACGGTGTTTTGAAATTAGGCTTGTTTTAACGAGTCAATACCGTGTTTTGATTTGTTGGTTAAACTAAATGTCGTAACAAGGATATGTATAATTAAAAGACTTGTTAAGCGTAGTAATAGGTTAGATTGTATGAAGGTTATGTTTGTCAATTCCTTATAGCCCCAACTTTGGTATTGACACTAAAGCAATAGGTAACAACGCGGATTAGGGAACTTGAAATGCGGTATTTCGCTAAATCTGTCTTCCTTGTCCCTTATCCTTCCGTTTGATGTTTGTCGATTCCTTATAGCCCCAACTTTGGTATTGACACTAAAGCAATAGGTAACAACGCGGATTAGGGAACTTGAAATGCGGTATTTCGCTAAATCTGTCTTCCTTGTCCCTTATCCTTCCGTTATTATATCTTGATTTTAGCCTTCGGCAAACCACTAGCAATCCGGTCATGATTAGGAATCATCACTATCATGGTAGGTGTCACGACCCGAAATTGGTACGTGACGGCCCTAATACTACGCAACGCCTAAAGATGTAACGCAGTAAAAGAAAGCCAAAACCCAGAAATCTAAACCATGAAAATACGGAAAAGACAATATAAGTTTTTGAAATATTTGAAATCGCAACCCAAATTCTTTAAAAGTCCAACTCTCTTTTCTTTAAAATTTTGGCAACACCCCTTTTGTAAAAACTAGGCCAAAGACGGAAAACAATCACATCATAAATATACGACGCCGTAGCGAAGAAATAAGAGACAATAGGAAAGAAGCTGTATATAAAAGGCAACAAATCCACAAATAATATACAAATGCGTCCTCACCAAGTCTCTAAGTCAACAACATAATAGTAGATGGAGAGTACAAAATACAACGAATGTACAATACAAAATACAGATAACCACCAAAACCCACATAAGCAAAATAGTATACTGTGAGCCGATGCGGTATCTGTAGTAAAAGATGATAGATGGATAGCTGAATAGCCTGCCTCGACTACTCTGGGGAACAACCTGAAACACCTGTGGCACAACGGGGGTGAGTTGCCAACTCGTGAATAGTAGATAACATATGCAGGTAATCGCAGGAATGTACGTACAGCATGAATCTAAGATATGCGATTACAGTAATAACATGTCATTTGAATGAAGAATAATAGAAAGTACACTAACAGGTACAATCAATATGTGAAGCAATAATAAGGTGATAATAGTATGCAATAACTATGCAATAGGGATATGAGAAGGTAGATATGCAGCAATCATAAGGGTACACTAACAGGTACTACCAATGTATGAAACTGGGCATAAAATAGATAAGTGTGAGGTATGGGGTGGAATATGTCATTTCCATGGAAACCTGACATCGTGGCAGGATCACAATCCATCAAGACACTCAAATCCCAAATCCTCAAATCAGCCCCTAAGTTGGGCTCTCATAGCATGTAAGTCTCACATCTCCTCAATGTACAATATCGAATAGATCTCCTATATCCCGAATGTACAAATCAACAATCTCATAGGTATCCTGTATCCAATCTCAATGAATCACCTAATATCCCAAATCACATCTCAAGTAAGATTCTAGCATCCTAAATATATATATATTTGCAGAAATAAATATGATGGGGGCAATACACATATATTAGCGTCCCATTCCACTAATATTGGTGTAAAGGTATATATAACAACGGCTAAATCCCCTGTTATATATACAAAGGTTTTAAAGAAATATCATGAAAACCATGTTCCAAGTATCGACACAGAAATCCTGATCACGTATCATACGCTATCCCGAAAGCACGAGTGCCTAGCTCTGACCCTCGCCTTTCGACGTATGCATACGTACATGACACCCAACGGTATCTCTATGATCCCCGCCGAGTCATCAATACTGTCACCGGTAGGTACTCGCCCGCCTCCAGGCTCAATCGGCAACATCCATCGATCTTCTTGCCGAGGGGAACCATACCGGGCCCTACCATATACCCTCATACGGCAACCACACCTCGTATGGAGTATATAATCAGAACCGATAAATCTCATGGTGGCTGCGCAAATATCATATCAAAGAAACCGGGTTTTTCAATGTATGCATAATTTCATGAACTCCCGCGGTTCCCAAATCCAGAAACATCATGTAAAATCCAAATAACAATTCGCAAATCCAAGAATAAGTATATCTGAATGCGAGCATATAGCTGAAACCAGATGTATGCGAAATCAATAAGGTACAGCTAAGTATAGGTGTCTACCTATAAGTAAAAGATGTCGTATACCCCCCTGGGTATAAGTAAAACATGAGCAAGGTATACCTGTAGCTGTATCGTAAGGTGTATGTGTACCTATCGCTAATGGTATGATAGACTATAGGTATACCGATAAACTAGATGTCATGTGTGATAAGCAATATAGTACTATAATGGTTGGTGTGTGACATGGCAATTATTGACGGTGTGTGTGTAGCATACAATCCGTGCATTGTGCAATATGAACCGTCAATAATATGTGCAGTGTCCTATGGCTGCTAGTCACAGTACAACTATATCAAGGAAATAAGGTAAAGACGCAATTCTAACAATGACGTAGAATATGCGACAAGTATTAGAATCCTAGCCCAGACACATAACGCCATGCGGGCGATTCCCCTGTAAATGTTAAATCTACTCACCTACGCTCCACGCTAGGTGAATCCTACCATCTGCTCCCCCCTGTAGCAGTGTCCGTAGTCCCTGCCTGCAAATCTGCAAATAAGACATAGAAATCATATATAAGCCAAATATTCCGCAAAACACGATGTCGAACCAAAATGAGAAACTCGCGTCGCGAACTAAACGTGCGTGTGCAGGATACGCTGAATCGTGTGTATACACGTCAAAAACCATCACGACACGCCGCGATACGCCGGATCACAGAACCCACTCACGTATTGTGCGTATCGTGCAAACACAACGGACTAGAAATACGATATATGATCCCAGATTTTCCTACAGGTCAAATCTTACAAAACTATACATGCCAAAACACTACAATACCGAGCAGAGTACCCTACCCAAAACCCGAAGACCCCAGACCCCTACTTGGCCGCAAATTGCGGCCAAAAGCATTAAATCTGTGGCCATGGTGTTGAATTTGGGGCTCGTATTCTGGTGGTGGTATCTATACCTAGTGAGCATGCCCCAGTTTTCTCAATTTTGTCCTGAAGGCCCCGGGTTAAAAGCAGATCACAGATAGCCAATATATCGTTTAAAAAACACCGATTTGCATAAAACACAAACCCTATGGTATTTTAGTGAAATCTGGGTTAATTCTCAGTTAAAGTAACTCTAACAACACTAAAATAGGCTAGATTAACTAACACAATAATCATTTAACCAAAATTCCACATGATTCACCATTTTAGCACAAAACTAGCTAATTAACACAAACCGACGCTAATAAGCATACAAGCTAGGAAAAAGAGATATGGGTTCAGAAAATATACCCTAGAGAACCCTAGGAAGCAAGAGAAGAAGTGGATGGAGGAGATGAGGGGTTGCTACTGCTGCTGGAGCTGCTTGCTGCTGCTGATGCAAGTTGCTGCTGCTGATGATGCATGAGCTGCTGCTGTTTTTGTTGTTGTTGTTGTTGTTGTTGAGGTTGTTGTTGCTGCCCCTGGTGCTGCTGCTGCCACTGCTGTAGGTATGTGTGTGTGTGTGTTGTGAGAGAGAATGAGAGTGAGAGAATGAGAGCAATGAGTGAGAATGAGAGAACACCAACAAGTCAACCCCCCTCCTCTCTCTCTCTCTCTCTTCATTAAATGAAGGCATGGGCAAGCCATCATGCCTCATAATGCACCCTCTCTCTCTCTCTCACCAAGGTCAACATATTCAAACCAAATTAAAAACCCTTTTCAATTTCATTTTATTTTTGAAAAGAACCATAAACAATTAAAAACCCAAAAGCACCTAAACAATATTAATTAACTTAAAGAGAATGGGTTAATCCATCATGCTTGCTCATCATGGTCTAACCCCATCTCTAAACCCTAGTTTACATGCACAAGTGTGTGTATGCCTAGAAAAATTCTAATAAAATACTCAATAAATAGGATAAAATATTTAAAAACCAAATTGGTAAACTTTTTATTAAAAACCATATATTAAAATATAATTAGCCACAAAACACATTCTAAGGTGTTACAATCTCCCCCCTTAAAAGAAATTCGTCCCCGAATTTAAAAATATACTGCTACGCATACCTTCAAAGAGAAGATTACAACTCCCAAATCTCGCTCGCAGCCTCCCAAGTGATTATCTCACTATACGGCTACGTCCAAGAAAAACCCTTCACAGATAGCAAGACCCTTAACCGATGTTCCTCCACTTGCCGAGCCATTAACACACATGGCTGCCGGTGAGCGAAACGATCGCGTCCAAGTCCAATGGTCTGGTGCCAAATCATATGAGAAAGGTCAAGAAGGTAATTGTAAGGTACCATCACCAGTAATACGGGGTGAAAACTCAATAATCTGGGCGGAAGTGCCAAATTAAAGGCAACGAAACTAACTCGCTTATAGGATCTCGAAAGGACCTACAATCCTGGGACAAGCTTCCCAAAATCCAACACATCATTCATCGGAAAGTCCATAGGAATAAATGATCTGTCCCTGCAAGCTCGAGTCTATGACCAACACAGTCGGCATAAGACCTCAGTTCGCAATGGACAATTTCCATCCTGACCTAACACAACTGGACCATCTCCGAAGTCTCTAGACTAGCTGTGGTCCAAAGTCCTACTTATACAGAGTCAGAAAAACACCAGACTGGTGATCGACACGACCTAACCCCTAAACCTAAAGGTGGCCAATTGGAGTGTCTCCTGATAACAGCTATCGAAGGAGAACATAACGATGGCGAGTGACGATCCCCAACCGCTGACAACAAACAATACAAACACACAATTTAACAAAGAACAACTGAGCAAGCTGAGTATAACCGGACGGTAAGAATCCGAATGGAGTCACACCCTGACTAAATCTGGGTAGAAACCATAACGAAATTCGTGGAGATCTGCTCCCACTCCTACTTCGGAACGGTAAAAGGTTGCAACTCTCCAGCCGGCCTCAGATGCTCGACCCAAACAAACAACAAGACAGACACCTTGAAACGAAACCTGAAACTTCTCTTCATATCCCTGTCCCCCCGTAACTATCTCACAAGTCACGTCAATGTTGGTGGAACTTGAATGAATACAGAGAGTTGACTGATGTGCCTGTCCTAGGGTTGCACGTCTCTGCCCGATGATATCAGGTACACAAACATGTCCCTAACTAAGTACATCATTGTCACAAATCAAGGCTCCGAATCATTACCCAGCGGAGTATGCTCAAGTATCTCCGACGAACAAGCATCGGCGGGCAGTGTCTCGCGAAAGAGATTTAAGGAAAGTAGTCGAGCGCGGACATGAGCAAGCTGTCCCTTTCGTAGAGACGAACTTAAGCTATACTCAATAATCACACAAGAACTGTAAATCTGCAGAAGATTATCACAACAATCAAAATCCGCTGCAGGAAGATGTACATTAAGCTCTGGTGGTCCGTGAAAATCTGACACGACTCTCGAACAGGTAGTGTCTCCAAATCTCCAACGCAAAACCACCGCGGCCATCTCCAGATCATGAGTGGCATATCCTTCTCGTACTTCCTCCAGAGGTAGGGAAGCAAAAGTGATAACTCTATAGTGTCACCTCAGTACACAATCGAGCCCACTCAAGAAACATTACAGTTAAACAATAAGCTTGCCCGAACCAGAAAGCAAGGAAAGAACTGGTGCAGTTGTTAACAGAATCTTCAACTGCCGAAAACTCCCCACACATGCCTCATTCCACAGAAAAGAAACCTCCCTTCCGATCCATTCAGTCGACAGTGCAGCACTACTCTAGCAATCCTGCATGAAACGGCGGTAGAAACCTGCTAAGCCCAACAATCTGCAGATCTCCGTCCTGGACATAAGTCTAGGCCTAGGTTGTACGGCCACGATCTCCCTCGGAACCATACGAAACCGTCTCCCGTGACTATAAAACCTAGGAGTCAACACGAAACAAGCCTGAAGAAACACTCCAAGAATCTAGCAACTGCTGGTGCTCTCCCAGTATCTGCATAACAAATCCCCAAGTGTTACTCCTGTCCCTCAAGAAACATTAAATAGACCAGAATGTTGTAATCAGCACAACACTAACTGGTCAAGGAACGGCCTGAAGAAATCTGGTTCATCACATCTACGAATGCTGCTAGGGCATCAGTGAATCCAATGACCCACCAAAACACACAAAGCCCGTAGCACGCACAAGGCAGTCTTCGGAATGCCATCACTCCGAACCCGCAATAATGATGACCTGATTCCAGACACACTTAGAAAATGTCTCGCACTCTGGAGATGATCGAAGAAATCGTCAATGCGAGGTAAAAGATACCCATCCGCACCGTAAGCCGGTTCAATTTAACGATCCGTCAATACACAACCTTAAACTGCTGTCTTTCTCCTTGACGAACAGAAATAGGAGCTTCCAAAAGCGAAACACTCAAATGCACAAAACTTCCCAACAAACAACTCTACAGCTGATCCTTAAGCTCCCTCAGCTTCGTCAGCTCATCTGGAACAACGTCGGAATATTCTCGCACGAAAGGAACTCAGTCCAACAATCCCGCTGTGGCTCCGGTATTACGAATGAGTGCCAAGAATCCACGACATCTCCTCAGTAGCCGACTAGCGAAAAAGGTTGGATTCAAGCTGTGAGAGACGGCACAACTATCCACCTACACAATAAGAATTGACCTGCTGGGAAAACAAACCGGACTGTTTCCTTACGGTAGTCCACAGACGCCTAGCACGTAGCTGACCAGTCCATGCCCAGGAGAACGTCAAATCCAACATCTCTAGAAGGATCAAGGCGACGGACGAATCTCTATCTCCTATCCGATTGGCACACAACTGAAATACGTGTCGCACAACAAAAGAATCGCTGACAGAACTTAACAAAACAAACGGCTAATCTACCAACACGGTACAAGTGAAAAACAACAAATACATCAAAACAACATATAAATTAAAGATACCTGAAAACACCACATTGGACGCCTGCGCGTCCTGATGAGTAGAAGCAAACTCCTGTGTCTGCCCTCTACCCACAACTGGCTGAACTCCTCTGGTAGACTGAGCCCTCTGAGCGAACCTTCCACGTCCACGGCCTCTCTGAGTACGATCCTGACGAGGTGCTAAGGAACAATCCCTGACGAAGTGCTGAAGGCTCCCGTATCGAAAACA
The DNA here is from genome assembly GCA_030015575.1 of Agapanthus africanus. Classification (NCBI taxonomy): domain Eukaryota; kingdom Viridiplantae; phylum Streptophyta; class Magnoliopsida; order Asparagales; family Amaryllidaceae; genus Agapanthus; species Agapanthus africanus. The sequence goes on from CM057344.1 coordinate 232,585,840, forward strand.
TCTACGTGGTGACTGCTGACCCTCCTGGGGATGAGAGCTGAACGACTGTCCTCGTCCTAAGCCTCTGCTACTCCCGCGACGGCCACGAAATCTGTCTCGATGACCAAACTTCTGTCTCTGGGCTGGTACACTGGTACGAGTCCTCCACTGTCCTGGAATATGTGCCTCGTCAACTGGAGCTGCAACCACTGGTACTATGTAGGTGACGGACTGCTGCATGCTGATCACAAGGGACAACTGAGTAACAGGGGTGACAACCTACTGTCGTAGCTCCCGAACGACATCAACTAAAGAATTCATCGTCTGGCGGAAGTCCTGCATCTCTGCCAAAAGCCTATCAATAGTATATGTCGTAGGCTGATCCGTCTGCACCTGTGCAACTAGAGTGCCATCCTGGTCAGTACTCGTCTCACCCGAGCAACTCTGACCTCGGCCCTCGCTGCATCACTCTGAGTCCCCATATGTAAGTGCACGGCGGCGCCCCGGCCTCCATCCCGAGGCCAAATGCGGAAGCGATGGTTAACTTTAAATTTTACTTGAAACCGGCACCACCGCGCACTAAAAACCCGGATCGAACCATTAACTAGTCCTAGCTAACTACAAGATGGGGAAGAGAGATATACCGACTGATCCGTGTCCTCCGGTCTTCTCGTCGTCGTCCCGATCTCCCGCGGAAGCTCCGGTCTCCACCTCGTCGCCGGAAGGGCACCACGTCGCCGGCTTCTTTTACGGGCTCCCACCTCTATACCGAGGCAACTCGGGCACGAAGCTGGCGAGTCGACATGCCCAAGGTTTGCTGTAGAATGGTGTGTAGTGCTCATGTCTCACTTTGGGGTTTGTGGAATTGCTATATGGTGGAGGTATGAACCATGGAGTTTTTCTTGGGAATTTTTGGTGAGGAAAATTGATATGATATCAACAAAGAACCACACCCAAAAATTGGACAGCCCTCCCTCTATACTTGGCCGGCCATGCATGTGGAAAAATATGGAGAGAATGAGAGAGGGAGTGAAGTTGTGAGAGAGAGAGCCAACCAATCAAGCAAGAGAGAGAAAATGGTGATGATAACAAAACAATGATCACAAAGCAAACCCTCACTCCACCAACCAATCAACAACCATGATTGCTTCAAAGGTCAAGCCATCATGATAGAAGAAGAAGTCAAGGTCAAAGAATGGTGCTACCATCAAGACACAAGAATATGCAAAGACCACCCTCCACAAATGCTTATTTGCACAAATGCAAATAAGCCATCCTCCACCAATCTTCGGCCAATGAATGATACAAAGGAAATTGGCCTAAACGGAAAGCAAACTGGCAACTCCAGAAAACTGGTCCCGTAATAAATTACAGGAAAACCCCGATACTGTGCATACACACCCGCATCTGTATTCCGATCGAAATACAAATGCAATGAGAAAAAATCTACACTGTACTATACTAGGATCCGGCTTAAACCAAAGCCGGCTAGTACAATCCGTTCGATCCTGATCCGTGCAATACCGCACGTATCTGATCGAACCCTGCCATATCTCCATACGGCCTCTACAGCTTTTCGCCCGAAAACTTGAGCAACTGAATGTGGGGGACTCTAAAGACTCGTCAACACCTTAGTTGTGGATTTAACCACTAGCAGATCAGAGGTATAAGCCAATACGTAACGGGCTACCGGGTATTGACCAAAAGGGACGTCGATGAGCGAACTCATCCAGACACCCTACTGAGCCTGTCAGTGACAATATCCGTACAGTCCGGTCCGTTCGTCTATGAGCATCGCATGGCGGGCCTAGGGGGTTGGTAAAAGTCAGACCCCCAAAAGCGGTACAAGTCGTGTCGGAGTGTAGCCCAGAACACCCTGAGATACTACTGGAATACCTACCAGTAAATCTCCTGCCTCGGCCGAGGGTTTCATGTAATGGCTCTCCTAGACACAGCGCGACCTCACCCCCAATACCGGGAGAGACGAACCCCTGAAGATCCGCTCACTGCCTCCATGTGGCTCAGGACTGTACCCAACTAAAACCTGTTTGCACGTCTCCTTTGAGCGTGGTAGGGTAGTAATCAAAGTACTGTGGGAACTCACACGAGACAAATGACGATCCCCAGGTCGATGAACTAACCTGTACACATGTCACCAGGGAACTGCTATCTGACGTCAGGTATAAGACCAACTAGCATGTTCCCGGCGAGTCCTGTCCGGTGTACTCATAACCCAATGAGCACCTGTATACATCTTAGGTGATCCAACTGACACCAATGGCTTGTGAGACCGGCCACCGTACCTCGTCGGGGTCTCGACTGTATACACTAGTCTACTCTGGAGAATCGATGCCCTGTCTCGAAACTCCCACGACTAGGGACCTTTTAAGGATGTGCTTATAGACTACCAGCTCTCACGTATATGATCGCCCTCATACTGCTGGCAGTCAAGCAAGAATCCTAGGTGCTCTATCAATGTGCAATAGTGACCTGTCAGGTCACCTAAAGCAGTACACGATGATAAAGATAAACCAGATAGCATACTACCATCTTGAGTAAGACAGTCCTACCGGGATAGGTCCTCCCTCAATCATTGCAATCACGTGCCTGTGATCCAATAATTGACTCTGAGGGCACTATCTCCAACAATCTCCCACTTGCACTCAAGGCTAATTATTGCGATGTCGCATACTCACAGCCCGTGTGATACCGAACACCCAACTCCTCTACTAGTCAGTCTCACAAATCCCATTTGCGAAACTATTGCGTTCGAGAAATAGCCTCAGTGAGTGGATCCGCCTTGATGTTTCTTTCTATGTCTCTCTATATCTCAAGTTCGCGGAGAAAGCCAACTCCCGAAATGAGCAAAACCTGTCTTAGAATGTGTCTGGATGTCTGATGGGACCTAGCTCATAAATGAACTCCAAATCCAAACTTCTTAGACTGTATCGACCACTGAACTTAATCAGTATCCTGCGCCATGCCTCGCTCAGTATTGCCTTGGACCACCCGTCCAAAATACTGCCCCTCGTCAGAAGGAAAAACTATAACTCTGACAACCTCCTTGTCGTCCATGTCACCTTGGAAGCCTGGAATGATAACCGTCTCCCGAATGAGGCTGTCGTTATCATATCCCTAGAACATCCACTTATGCTCTAAAGCTGCTTCCGACTGTTTCTCCAGGATTGGATCAATGTTAACTTATTGCATGTAGTGCAAGAACAACATCTGGTGTGGTACTTGACATCTCATGATTGACTCAATTGCCTAAGCATGTGATCTGCCAATCATGCACATCCCTCTCCCCTTTAGTCTGTAAGATACCTTTAGAGAGGGTGACTCCATCACCTGCAGGTACACTACCGTGCCAGGAGTCGTCCATTCTAAATACTCTTAGAATGCTGTCTAAGTACCCTTAATTGGGAAACCATCCAAATCTAGATCTAAAACCATAGATCTAGTAACCAGTATGTCTGATATAATTTCCAAGTCCGATGTGGAGAAACCACTGTGTGACGACCAAAGTGTAACCGATCGTAGTAAAGGAATATCACTTCCTACTCTGTGTATGTCATCCAAATACCATGACATCACACCCTACTACCTTCTCAACAGATCCATCCCCTATTCTGATGAAGTCAAACCTATGACTGTCACATCAGAAATTGATGATCTATCTCCGCTATATCTGCTTTAGTCTATAAATAGACATAAGCTACCTGTCCACCAATGCTTCCGCTGCTCCCACTGACTATGACAACCCTCTGGCAGAGTCATATACACGTACACTTCTAAAACTAGTTTAGAACGACGCTATACTCATCCTCCCGCCGGGTCTCGCAACCTGGAACAACAGCAATGGCAAGTGTAGGTAAACAAGAACATCCCTGTCACCGTCCTTGAGGCTACCGGAGTACCTCTCGGGTGCCTGAAGTTACCCACCTTATCTGCGGAGTGGCCAATGGAATGTCAAACCAGATTGAATCTTTAGGTTCCTATCAAATCTTCAGTAATCGTTTGTGGTTCTGGAATCACTTCCAGTTCTACCATACTCCCACTACTGTTTTCTGAAAAAATCCATTTTTATTAAAACTGTGGCGAGTCTAGAACAATATCGCTATTGTCCATCCAGATGGTAGAAAGTCAACCCGCGTCATAGCCTGGGTCAACCCACAAACTGCCATTACAGAAACATGCCTTGAGTTATCCAGAGTCTGGTTTTAAGCATAAGCCAGACAACTCCCCGTACCTTAACAACGTTAAGATATGAACTGTTCTATATCCAATATAGAAACAGAGGCACTGATTTAATTGAACCAGATTCAAATCATGCAGCTGTCCCCAGTGCATGTCAACTAAATGGAAGGAGGCCGATCAGCGTTACTCAACTTAGGAATGCTTCCAATTATGAGTAACCTGAAAGAGAAGCAAGTTCTCTTAATCATTACTATCACCTGAATACCGTACACAAGTATCTACATCTTCGATCACTTTGAAAAATCCCGATACTTGCAATACCTGGTTCTCCACTTTATTCAAATACCTATAACTTCTCAAAATTCGGACCCTGTGTTTCCACGAAACACCTGTCTAAAAACTAAAGAAGTCATAAGTAAACCGAATATAGTACGAGGACCAACCCCTCTGTCCTAATGGACCCTGGACAACATACAATACTCTGTATAAGTCCCTTGAGTCTGATAACTCATTCACTGTGTGTCGTAGGTTGAAAACTGTACTTATGGTTAAGAAGAATTACACCGCTGTTTAATGCTCCTTACCTAACCATCCACTGATATAGGTAAATGTCATAGACATAATTTCAAAAGGTATATCTCACTCTATGAAAATAGACGTACAGATATATCAATTTAAAATTGGTGCACAACAGCGGATATTCAAAACCAAATATTTGCCGTCCGGCAAACAACCCAGGTGACTTCCTCAAATATCACCGATTACAACGAATCCCGATATAATGAGGACAATCACCTAATTCCCAATAGCTTACTCCCACTCATCATCTGTAAAACCATACAGATGTGAGAATCATACCTGGTAAATACATACCCTGGAGCAAGTGTCTAATTGGGAAATCAGTTTTCCATTAACAGTACACAGTGAAACTGAAACATTGAAATGTTTCGATGGGGTATCCCGGTATTCCTAGTAATGCCTCTTCCAGATCCACGACTGTAACCGTATAATTCTTTGCCACCTCTCCAAATCCCTTTATATGTCTTTAGTCATTACCTTCTGCACACCCCTTAGGCCAAATGGTTTTCTTCCTTCCCTACCGTTCGGCACCAGCCTATGGTTTGGAAGAAGACTATCCAATAAGCATAATGGGTGTACTGTCCTGATCCTAGGAGCACTCGCAATGCGAGAGAAGGTGAAGATAAAATACAATCGAATAAACCTTATTCCTATTTCTCCTGAACCAGAATCCATCCCCCAACTGGAACAAGTTCCTTTCGAGTTCGTATATAACCATACGATGGAGTATCCAATAAACTGTGGATCTTCTTAGTGATACGGAGTGTCCTGGAGAAATACAAAGGTGAAGTGGGAGTGGTAATGAAATACCTGGTTTGGTCGTGAATATCAGTTGCAATTTACTTTGCCCTCTTACTAATCCCTTACTTTGTCTTAACTTAATACCTTCTGTACACCATCGTTAGGCTAATTGGTTTTCTTCATTCCCTACCGGTCGGCACCAGCCTAAGGTTTGGAAGAAGACTATCCAATTTGCGTAATATGTGTACTATCTCCTAAACCAAGGAGTACTCACAACCTGAGAGAAGGTAAAAGGAAAAGACAACTGAATAGTCCTATCCGTTTTCTCCAGAACCGGAAACCATCCTCGAATAAATCTCTTCGAGTTCGTATCTAACTATATGATGGTTTTGTCCAATGGAAGTGGACGTTCATAATAATACGGGGTGTCCTGGAGAAAAGGGTAAAAGTAGGAGTGGTAATGAGGTTTGCAACTCTGACAATCCAAAAGCCAGTGTTTAAGAAGGTTCGGTCAATTTTGGTCTCTGAGTCATAGTCTTAGGGTCGGGTCAATGGTCGCTGCCAAAGGAGAGAGAAAAGAAACACTCAGCGTGCACTCTAACCTAGATCAGAATGGTTACCAATTTATCTAATCTGGAAACCTCCCACTGTACCGTCAAATTCTCCTCCAAACCTGAAAGAAGAATTAGTCGGGATTACCCGAGGAGTAAACCAACTCATCAGTGGGAATCGGGATCCAACTATCATCGCATGATAACGTGACGGAATCCGCTCACATCATCACACTCCAGAAGGTATGCGCATATCTGGCAAGTTTCATTTCTTTTGAAACTCCCGATGTGAGTTTTGCCCCATGCTCTTATGACCTTGACTTTGGCCAACAAATCATAAGTCAGATGTCAAGTTCTACCCGTCATTCTCCATGTTAATTTGAATCCACCCGTCCCTACCCTTGACTTTGGCCAACAAGGCAATACGACTGTTCCAAACCAACGCATCTATCTATGCTGCATATGAATAACCAACAGCTACCAAACACTGTGTCTTGACTTTGGCCAACAAACACAGCTTGAATACTATTGACTACCCATATGAAACGAAGGAGGGCTACGAATGGTTTCTGGCGAAAACCTTTAACGTAATGAACTTGATATCGTTGAAGGAACTGGATAGCTTTTAAAAATATAGTGACGAAAACCGTTGCTAAAGAGGTCACTCCCGGTGAAGGGATCTCGGCGCTTTCCCCGTAGAATGAGGTGCAGGATATTCCAACTGAATATCACGGTGCAAAGCAAAAGTAATCAGCTATAGTGATGTCATTGCCCTGACGCAAACTTTTTGTCCAAGGGGCCACTCCCGGTGAAGGGATCTCGGCCCTTGCCTCGTCGACTGAGGAGCAGGATATTCCAACTGAATACCACGATGCAAAACAAAAGTGAACGTCCTTGCAATAACAGCTTTTTGAAAAGTGTTCCAACAACATCAGATTAGGTTTGTTTTAACTTGCATTGATCCGAATCAACGCAGTCCCATCAATTGATCACACCACAAAAAACGAATATATACTGATGTACGTATATGCCATCCGCATTCGCCACTGGGTCCCGTCATTACCCGTTAGGTTAGCTAACTAACGACAGAGCGGGAACTGGACTAGCGCGGATGCAAAACATATACAACATCTACTAATATATATATCAATATATTATATTTCGCTCAAGGCGTGAAAAAAATGCAACATCACAGAAATGTACAGCATCACAGAACAATACAGATATCTGGGATCCCCGGGTTTCACAGAGCCGCTGAAACCCGACGTTCCCCTGATCGTGTGGATAGCCTGTGCAATGAAAAACCTAGACCCCTACGGGCGCGGCAAGTTACCCGCCAAAACCTGAAGCGAGGCAGCCCCCTTCAGCAACGTGAATGGACCACCCAGCACTTCATGGAATCCGGTAACTTGGGCACGCCTCCTGGGTCAACCTGTACCACCTACGAGTGCGGCGAATAGCCCGCCAATTCTAGAGTGAAGCCCCTTCCGTCTCAATGCCATGAGATGCGGGCTTGTTGCCCTCTAGAACCCGGCTGTCCGTGCACCCCTCTGCGGAGCAATCCTAGTACAGAAAGTAAAATATACATACAACGGGTACATCGACCGCAACTTGGTCGTGCCCCAAAATAATAATACAAACAGGCAGTGACGGCAGTCCACATGTCGGACGCTCGCCCCGTAATATCAAATGTACATAATACAACAAAACTGTACTAGCATTGCATCCAGGCTATCCCCCACGACCGATCCGCAACATCACAGCAATACATAGAACATCAACGTGAAAGTCACGTTCGCAAATCCGTCTAACCGGGCTATAGCAGTTAGACAGGATTTACCGATCGAGTGACATTCACGGTCGCAGATATAATGTAAAAACTGTGAACGAATGTGTTTTAAATATCCGATCGATCAAATTTACCAAGTGGGCCCCCAAGTACTACTGTAGCACATAAAGAAATTCTGGGCCCAAAAATAATATTCCAAAACCCCTATTTTCAGCCCAAAACCCCACTACAAAAAACTTGGTGAAACGAAGCTAACATACCGCGGCGGAACCGCGGCCAAAAAGGGGTTATGGCCGCGGTTCCGCGGTCTTATGGAAAGATCACATCACCAAATTTTTACAGTGTTCTTAGGATTCTCTGCACATCATTCTGCAACATACTGAAAAATTTTTGGAGCCAAAAAAATTTCGACAAAAAACCGATGTGTATAAAAACGCGGTTTTGGGATTTTTGTTCGATCGGAAATGTAAAACACATTAGACAAAGCTAGACTAAGTTAATGGGGAGGCTCTGATACCACTGTAAGTGCACGGCGGCGCCCCGGCCTCCATCCCGAGGCCAAATGCGGAAGCGATGGTTAACTTTAAATTTTACTTGAAACCGGCACCACCGCGCACTAAAAACCCGGATCGAACCATTAACTAGTCCTAGCTAACTACAAGATGGGGAAGAGAGATATACCGACTGATCCATGTCCTCCAGTCTTCTCGTTGTCATCCCGATCTCCCGCGGAAGCTCCGGTCTCCGCCTCGTCGCCGGAAGGGCACCACGTCGCCGGCTTCTTTTACGGGCTCCCACCTCTATACCGAGGCAACTCGGGCACGAAGCTGGCGAGTCGTCGTGCCCAAGGTTTGCTGTAGAATGGTGTGTAGTGCTCATGTCTCACTTTGGGGTTTGTGGAATTGCCATATGGTGGAGGTATGAACCATGGAGTTTTTCTTGGGAATTTTTGGTGAGGAAAATTAATATGATATCAACAAAGAACCACACCCAAAAATTGAACAGCCCTCCCTCTATACTTGGCCGGCCATGCATGTGGAAAAATATGGAGAGAATGAGAGAGGGAGTGAAGTTGTGAGAGAGAGAGCCAACCAATCAAGCAAGAGAGAGAAAATGGTGATGATAACAAAACAATGATCACAAAGCAAACCCTCACTCCACCAACCAATCAACAACCATGATTGCTTCAAAGGTCAAGCCATCATGATAGAAGAAGAAGTCAAGGTCAAAGAATGGTGCAACCATCATGACACAAGAATATGCAAAGACCACCCTCCACAAATGCTTATTTACAAAAATGCAAATAAGCCCTCCTCCACCAATCTTCGGCCAATGAACGATACAAAGGAAATTGGCCGAAACGGAAAGCAAACTGGCAACTCCAGAAAACTGATCCCGTAATAAATTACAGGAAAACCCCGATACTGTGCATACACACCCGCATCTGTATTCCGACCGAAATACAAATGCAATGAGACAAAATCTACACTGTACTATACTAGGATCCGGCTTAAACCAAAGCCGGCTAGTACAATCCGTTCGATCCTGATCCGTGCAATACCGCACGTATCTGATCAAACCCTGCCATATCTCCATACGGCCTCTACAGCTTTTCGCCCGAAAACTTGAGCAACTGAATGTGGGGGGCTCTAAAGACTCGTCAACACCTTAGTTGTGGATTTAACCACTAGCACGTCAGAGATATAAGCCAATACGTAACGGGCTACCGGGTATTGACCAAAAGGGACGTCGATGAGCGAACTCATCCTGACACCCTACTGAGCCTGTCAGTGACAATATCCGTACAGTCCGGTCCGTTCGTCTATGAGCATCGTATGGCGGGCCTAGGGGGTTGGTAAAAGTCAGACCCCCAAAAGCGGTACAAGTCGTGTCGGAGTGTAGCCCAGAACACCCTGAGATACTACTGGAATACCTACCAGTAAATCTCCTGCCTCGGCCGAGGGCTTCGTGTAATGGCACTCCTAGACACAGCGCGACCTCACCCCCAATACCGGGAGAGAAGAACCCCTGAAGATCCGCTCACTGCCTCCATGTGGCTCGGGACTGTACCCAAATAAAACCTGTTTACACGTCTCCTTTGAGCGTGGTAGGATAGTAATCAAAGTACAGTGGGAACTCACACGAGACAAATGACGATCCCCAGGTCGATGAACTAACCTGTACACATGTCACCAGGGAACTGCTATCTGACGTCAGGTATAAGACCAACTAGCATGTTCCCGGCGAGTCCTGTCCGGTGTACTCATAACCTAATGAGCACCTGTATACATCTTAGGTGATCCAACTGACACCAATGGCTTGTGAGACCGGCCACCGCCCCTCGTCGGGGTCTCAACTGTATACACTAGTCTACTCTGGAGAATCGATGCGCTGTCTCGAAACTCCCACGACTAGGGACCTTTTAAGGATGTGCTTATAGACTACCAGCTCTCACGTATATGATCGCCCTCATACTGCTGGTAGTCAAGCAAGAATCCTAGGGGCTCTATCAACGTGCAATAGTGACCTGTCAGGTCACCTAAAGCAGTACACGATGATAAAGATAAACCAGATAGCATACTACCATCTTGAGTAAGACTGTCCTACCGGGATAGGTCCTCCCTCAATCATTGTAATCATGTGCCTGTGATCCAATAATTGACTCTGAGGGCACTATCTCCAACACCATAGTCATCGGCGGCAAGGCTATAAATAGATATAAGATTCGATGAGAATAAAGAATCGAATCTCAAGGATATGAATCATCAAGGAAGGAATTTCAAGCAATTGTACTTAGGTCACTTAAGGCGAAGTACCGCATCCTGGGTATGCTGCAGACATACACACACTACGTTACTCTGCTTAAGCTACCTACTCCATCATACTAAGGTAATCCTACACTCCGAAAGGTAAAACCTAGCGCTCTGATACCAACTTTGTCACGACCCGAAATTGGCACGTAATGGCCCTAATACTACGCAACGCCTAAAGACGTAACGCAGTAAAAGAAAGCCAAAACCCAGAAATCTAAACCATGAAAATACGGAAAAGACAATATAAGTTTTTGAAATATTTGAAATCGCAACCCAAATTCTTTAAAAGTCCAACTCTTTTTTCTTTAAAATTTTGGCAACACCCCTTTTGTAAAAACTAGCCCAAAGACGGAAAACAATCACATCATAAATATACGACGCCGTAGCGAAGAAATAAGAGACAATAGGAAAGAAGCTGTATATAAAAGGCAACAAATCCACAAATAATATACAAATACGTCCTCACCAAGTCTCTAAGTCAACAACATAATAGTAGATGGAGAGTACAAAATACAACGAATGTACAATACAAAATACAGATAACCACCAAAACCCACCTAAGCAAAATAATATACTGTGAGCCGAAGCGGTATCTGTAGTAAAAGATGATAGATGGATAGCTGAATAGCCTGCCTCGACTACTCTGGGGAACAACCCGAAACACCTGTGGCACAACGGGGGTGAGTTGCCAACTCGTGAATAGTAGATAACATATGCAGGTAATCGCAGGAATGTACGTACAGCATGAATCTAAGATATGCAATTACAGTAATAACATGTCATTTGAATGAAGAATAATAGAAAGTACACTAACAGGTACAATCAATATGTGAAGCAATAATAAGGTGATAATAGTATGCAATAACTATGCAATAGGGATATGAGAAGGTAGATATGCAGTAATCATAAGGGTACACTAATAGGTACTACCAATGTATGAAACTGGGTATAAAATAGATAAGTGTGAGGTATGGGGTGGAATATGTCATTTCCACGGAAACCTGACATCGTGGCAGGATCACAATCCATCAAGACACTCAAATCCCAAATCCTCAAATCAGCCCCTAAGTTGGGCTCTCATATCATGTAAGTCTCGCATCTCCTCAATGTACAATATCGAATAGATCTCCTATATCCCGAGTGTACAAATCAAAAATCTCATAGGTATCCTGTATCCAATTTCAATGAATCACCTAATATCCCAAATCACATCTCAAGTAAGATTCTAGCATCCTAAATATATATATTTGCAGAAATAAATATGATGGGGGCAATACACATATATTAGTGTCCCAATCCACTAATGGTGGTGTAAGGGTATATATAACAACAGCTAAATCCCCTGTTATATATACAAAGGTGTTAAAGAAATATCATGAAAACCATGTTACAAGCATCGACACAGAAATCCTGATCACGTATCATACGCTATCCCAAAAGCACGACTCCCTAGCTCTGACCCTCGCCTTTCGACGTATGCATACGTACATGACTCCCAACGGTATCTCCATGATCCCCGCCGAGTCATCAGTACTGTCACCGGTAGATACTCACCCGCCTCCAGGCTTAATCGGCAACATCCATCGATCTTCTTGCCGAGGGGAACCATACCAGGCCCCACCATGTACCCTCATACGGCAACCACACCTCGTATGGAGTATATAATCAGAACCGATAAATCTCATGGTGGCTGCGCAAATATCATATCAAGGAACCCGGGTTTTTCAATGTATGCATAATTTCATGAACTCCCGCGGTTCCCAAATCCAGAAAACATCATGTAAAATCCAAATAACAATGCGCAAATCCAGGAATAAGTATATGCGATATATCTGAATGCGAGCATATAAATGAGAACATATAGCTGAAACCAGATGTATGCGAAATCAATAAGGTACAGCTAAGTATAGGTGTCTACCTATAAGTAAAAGATGTCGTATACCCCCCTGGGTATAAGTAAAACATGAGCAAGGTATACCTGTAGCTGTATCGTATGGTGTATGTGTACCTATCGCTAATGGTATGATACACTATAGGTATACCGATAAACTAGATGTCATGTGTGATAAGCAATATAGTATCTATAATGGTTGGTGTGTGACATGGCAATTATTTACGGTGTGTGTGTAGCATACAATCCGTGCATCGTGCAACATGAACCATCAATAATATGTGCAGTGTCCTATGACGGCTAGTCACAGTACAACTATATCAAGGAAATAAGGTAAAGACGCAATTCTAACAATGACGTAGAATATGCGACAAGTATTAGAATCCTAGCCCAGACGCATAACGCCATGCGGGCGATTCCCCTGTAGATGTTAAATCTACTCACCTACGCTACACGCTAGGTGAATCCTACCAACTGCCCCCCTGTAGCAGTGTCCGTAGTCCCTGCCTGCAAACCTGCAAATAAAACATGGAAATCATATATAAGCCAAATATTCCGCAAAACGCGATACCGAACCAAAACGAGAAACTCGCGTCGCGAAGTAAACGTGCGTGTGCACGATACGCTGAATCGTGTGTATACGCGTCTAAAACCATCGCGACACGCCGCGATACGCCGGATCACAGAACCCACTCACGTATTGCGCGTATCGCGTAAACACAACGGACTAGAAATACGATATATGATCCCAGATTTTCCTACAGGTCAAATCTTACAAAACTATACATACCAAAATACTGCAATACCCAGCAGAGTACCCTACCCAAAACCCCAAGACCCCAGACCCCTACTTGGCCACAAATTGCGGCCAAAAGCATTAAATCTGCGGCCATGGTGTTGAATTTTGGGCTCGCATTCTGGTGGTGGTATCTATACCTAATGAGCATGCCTCAGTTTTCTCAATTTTGTCCTGAAGGCCCTGGGTCAAAAGTAGATCACAGATAGCCAATATATCTTTTAAAAAACATCGATTTGCACAAAACACAAAACCTATGGTATTTTAGTGAAATCTGGGTTAATTCTCAGTTAAAGTAACCCTAACAACACTAAAATAGGCTAGGTTAACTAACACAATCATCATTTAACCAAAATTCCACATGATTCACCATTTTAGCACAAAACTAGCCAATTAACACAAACCGACGCTAATAAGCATACAAGCTAGGAAAAAGATATATGGGTTCAGAAAATATACCCTAGAGAACCCTAGGAAGCAACAGAAGAAGTGGATGGAGGAGATGAGGGGTTGCTATTGCTGCTAGAGCTGCTTGCTGCTGCTGATGCAAGTTGCTGCTGCTGCTAATGCATGAGCTGCTGCTGTTTCTGTTGTTGTTGTTGTTGATGTTGATGATGATGTTGAGGTTGTTGTTGCTGCCCCTGGTGCTGCTGCTGCCACTGCTGTTGGTATGTGTGTGTGTGTGTTGTGAGAGAGAATGAGAGTGAAAGAATGAGAGCAATGAGTGAGAATGAGAGAACACAACCAAGTCAACCCCCTCCTCTCTCTCTCTCTCTTCATTAAATGAAGGCATGGGCAATCCATCATGCCTCATAATGCACCCTCTCTCTCTCTCACCAAGGTCAACATATTCAAACCAAATTAAAAACCCTTTTCAATTTCATTTTATTTTTGAAAAGAACCATAAACAATTAAAAACCCAAAAGCACCTAAACAATATTAATTAACTTAAAGAGAATGGGTTAATCCATCATGCTTGCTAATCATGGTCTAACCCCATCTCTAAACCCTAGTTTACATGCACAAGTGTGTGTGTGCCTAGAAAAATTCTAATAAAATACTCAATAAATAGGATAAAATATTTAAAAACCAAATTGGTAAACTTTTTATTAAAAACCATATATTAAAATATAATTAGCCATAAAACACATTCTAAGGTGTTACAGTAGGATAGTGCTTAGCGGAGCGGAATTGCGAGTGATTTGCATGGAGTTTCAATTGCAAAGTTTAAGGTTTTTAAAGTTTTAGCAAAGAACATCTTCAAATACAATCTAACCATATTCCACCCTTAACAACTAAATAGATTACTCACACATATTCACAAAGTAAAAATAAAGAAAAGAGACAAGAATAAGAAACATAATGAACGATGCAAGAAAAGAAAGATAAAGAGAAAACCGATGAATCCAAGTGCGAATATCTCCAAGTATTCTAAAGCCCGGTGCAATATGAAATCCAATACCAAACTTTAAGGTTGCAAGCTCACTTAAGAGGTTGCAAGGTCAAAGTAGAGCAAGAATTACACAAGTTCAAATATGTAAAACAAGACATATGAAATGAAATGAGGATTTTATTGAACTATAACAAGCTACAACTAATCTTGAAGTCAAGAACCTAAGCCTTAAGCTTGCAAGTTCTATGAAGAAGTTGCAAGGTCAAGACAAAGGGGCAAGAGCTCAAGATTTACAAAGAGAAGTAAGCTTACAAATTACAAGAATTCTAAAACAAAACTAAACAAAAAAGTATCCCCCTCCTTTTCCCTCTGTTCTGTATTTATAGTCTCAAAAGATGAATAAACAAACAATAAAATTGAGCTGACGTGGAATCAAGAGAGGCATCATAGGAAAATGGGACCCATTGGGCACGGGGGGACCAGCGAGCTTGGCTCAAGTGGGAAAGTGCTCGGTCAAAATCCGAGGGACATGGATCGAACTTAGTGAGTTGACTTGTATGCTCTCCAAAATCATTCTGGTGTTGTTTGATTTGTCTGTAAAGGCCTTGGATGCACTCAGGTATTTTGGAGGGAACTTGTAGCTTCAAATCACATCAACTCTTTTTGCATTAAATACATATCACACTCATGCCACTTGCACCAAGTCATCATGCTATGGGCAGCCCTCTTCACTAGGTTCATGAACCAATAAGCTAGTGTTCACACTTGTATGAGTTGGACCATTTAGCTAAAAAGTGTGTACACATGCATGTTGCAAAAAGAAACTCATGAAGTATCGGTCGGTTTGCGGTTCTGGTTGCAGTGTTGGCTCACAAATGATATATCCATGATTTTGAATGTATTTCCAGTATTTTGTCACGGATACCTGTAATCTGTATTACTGAGCAGATACTGGTTAATAGTACCGATAAATACAACAAATAGATAATGAATGAGCGGTAATAAAATGCAGTTTTCTGATATGAACAGGAGGGCTCCGCCATAATGAAGAATGGGTGTGTGTGGGTGTGTGTAGAAAGTTCCAGGTCAAGAAAAGCCCCATTATATCATATATTAACTAATATCTTAATTAATTTATTTTATTTTATTTTCTAGCCAAACCTAGATTAGTCTAGAACCATGGAGACAAAAATAAGAAAGAATGAGCATGATACAAACTTGATTCTAAGTTGTCAAGGTTCACTAAAGTATAATTAACCCATTCCAATTTGTAATTTACACTAATTTAATGTATAAATGAAAGCTTATATTAGTATTTAAAATAATTAATTAAGGAAAAATATTTAAGTAAACTAATAATTTATAAGTGACTAAATAAATACCAAATAGTAGCAATTACATAGTGAAAATAGGTGTATTTAAGTCTATGTTAAAAAATAATTTTATCTTGGTTTTTTACGGAAAACACAAGTTATTTTACCGAATATCGGAAAATTCACCTAAACTATTTTTAAAACGTTACAATCTTCCCCTCTTAAAGAAATTCGGTCCCCGAATTTAAAATCTAACTACGCGTTCCTTCGAAGATATGGGATTAGTTCTCTCTCATTTCGTCCTTGGCTTCCCACGTGACCTCTTCGCCGCTCGGGCCACGCCAAAGAACCATTACGATCGGTATGTCCTCGGACCTCGGTTTCTTCACCTGCCGATCAAGAATGACTATCGGCTGCTTGGTGCAAGAAAGATCGCGCTCCAGCAAAATTGTCTAATACTGATTCACATGAGAGGGGTCATGAAGGTACTTGCGGAGCATCGATACATGAAACACGGGGTGAACATCTGGAAAGCTACGTGGAAGAACCAAACGATAAGCAACTGCGCCGATACGCTCGAGAATCTCAAAGGGACTTACATATCTAAAACTAAGCATTCATTTCCTCCTGAATCTCAACACGCCCTTCATCGGAGAAACCATTAAGAAAACATGATCGCCAACGGTGAACTCAAGTTTGCAACGGCGTCTATCAGCATTAAACTTCTGCCTGCTCTAGGACACTCTTATCTTATCTTGAATCAACTGGATCTTCTCAGTCGTCTCCTGCACAATCTGCGGCCCCAAAAATACTGCTCTCACTGAGCTCTATCCAACATACGGGCGATCGACATCTCTCCCCATATAATACCTCAAAAGGTGCCGTCTGAACCTCCTCCTGGAAGTTGTTATTATAGGAAAACTTATCAAGGTCAAATAATGATCCCTACTGCCACCGAAATCTAGAAAGCAAGCTCAGAGCATGTCCTTAAGAATCTATATGGTCCGCTCTAATTGACCGTCGGTCTGCGGGTGGAAGGCTATACTGAAACTCAAATGGGGTGTCCAAAGCCTCCTGAAGATTCTGCCATAGTCGGCTGGTGAACTGGGTGTCCCAGTCGGACAAAATACAAGTCGAAACTCCATGTAGTCGTACAATCTCATCAACATGTGTCTGAGCATACTGAACGAACCCGAAAGTGATCTTACTGGCAGAAAGTGAGCAGCTTTCGTTAATCGGTCTACGATTACTCAAATAGATTCATACTCTCAACTGGTCCTAGATAGACCCACGATAAAATCAATAGAGATCTTCTCCCATTTCCACTCCAGAATAGGCAAAGGTTGTAATTCTCCTGCTGAGCCGTGACGCTCGGCCTTGACTTGCTGATAAGTCAGCTTCCTGAAACAAAGTCTGTGACATCCCTCTTCATCCCTTCACACCAGTAGACTTCTCTCAAATCATAATACATATTGGTGGAATCCGGATGAACACTATATGTCGAATGGTATGCCTCCTCAAAAATCTCGTGTCTCAGTCCCTCAGAACCTGGTACACACATTCGATTCCCAAACTGCCGTATTCCCTGATCATCAATCACGAACTGTAAATCTCTGCCCTGTCGAACTTTCTCCATGATCTCTGACAAACGAACGTCATCGGACTGTGCCTCACGGATATGATCAAATAACGGTGGATGTGCACGGACTCGAAAAGTTGTCCCCCGGTCAACGTAACTCGAACTGTACTCGGCTGTCACAAAGAGTCTTTTAATCTGCCATCGAATGCCTCTGAACTGTGCCCAAATAAGATAAGCTACCTCCAGGCCTCCGACTCCAAGCATCTGCCATAATATTCGCCTTGCCCGGACGATAAAGAATCTCGCAGTCATAGTCTTTCACTAGCTCTATCCAACGGCGCTGTTTAAATTTCAAATTTCGCTGATGAAAGTTGTAGTGTCTTCAGACCTTAAGTGTAGAAACCACCTCAGCCATTTCTAAGTCATGCGTGGAATAGCTCTGCTCGTGCTTCCTCAACTGCCGAGAAGCATTGCTATAACCAACAAAACCGCCTGATCCTGAAGGCAGAAATAATACTGGCGACGTAGTCCAACGAGTCTTCAACTACTGAAAGCTCTACTCGCATGCCTCGGTCCAAAGAAAAGAAACTCCCTTCCGGATCAACCCGGTCAACATTGCAGCCATATGAGAAAAATCCTATACGAAATGTCGATAGTGTCCAGTCAAACACAAAAATGCTGCGAACCTCCATCACTGATGTCGATCTGGGCCAATGCTACACGTCCTCGATCTCATTCGGTTCCATACATATACTATCTCTCGTAACTACGTGTCCTAAGAAGTCCACACTATCCAACCAGAAAACATATGTGGATAATTTTAGCGAATAGCCGGTGTTCCCTCAAGTCTGCAATGAAATCCTCAAATACTGCCCAGGCCCCACTCGGTTCCAAAAGTATACTAGAATGTCATCAATGAACACGTTAATCAACTAATCAAGAAACAGCCTGAATATGCTGTTCATCAAATCCATAAACGCTGCTGGGGCATTGGTGAGCTCGAACGACACCACCAAGACTCATAACGCCCGTAACGTGTGTGAAAAGCAGCCTCGGAATATCATCCTCTCGAACCCACAACTGATGGTAACCTGATCACAAGTTAATCTTCAAGAAATGTCCCGCACCGTAGGGCTAATCAATTAAATCATTGATGCGAGGTAAGGGATATTTATTCCGCACAGTCACTCGATTCAACTGACGATAATCGATGCACTAACACACAAACTGTCATCTTTCTTCTTGACGAACAGGACAAGAACTCCCCAAAGTGACGCACTCGGACGAACAAGCCCTTATCCAACAATTCTTGCAACTGGTCCTTCAGTTCTCTAAGCTCTGCCGGGTCCATCCGATATGGCGGTATAGACAAAGGCTCCGTACAGGGAATCAATTCAAAGCAGAACTCAACATCGCGCTCTGGCGACAACCCAAGCAACTTGTCAGGAAAGGCATCTTGAAATTCTCTCACAATCGGGACCTGGTCCAACAGGACCTCTGCGGCTCTAACATCATAAACATACGCCAAGAATCCCTGACCTCCTTTCCTCAGAAGCTGACTAGCGTGAAGAGAAGAAATCAAGCTGGGAAGGGTGGTGCTACAGTCTTCCAAAATAACAAGAATTGGCTCACCCGGATAGCTAAATCTGACTGCCTCCTCACGGCAGTCCACGGACACATAACACGTGGCTAACCAATCCATGCCCAGAAGAACTTCGAAATCCAACATATCGCGAAGAATCGAATTGGCAGAAAAATCCCTATCTCCGATACGAACAAAACAAACACGAACGAAAACATTTCGAGCGACAAAAGACAAGCTTACAGGAGAAATCACAACAAGTGGCTGATTTAGTAAGGACTACTATCGGCTAAACTTCGATACAAAATATATGGATACCATTTCAAACGACACCAGAAAGAATATCCGTCACAACGGCGTCTGTCTAATCGCCTTTGAGCTGACATACCAGTACAAATCCACTTCGGTCCAGAAACGACTGAAATCTCAAAAATGCGATCCTCCAACAGTAAGGTTGCGTTCATAGCAGCGGCGTAAGTGTCAAAATGCTGGGCACTAATAGCAATAAATAACTTCATGTCCGATCTCCACACGAACCTCTTATCCATTTCTCTTCGGTGTCCACCAGATAAGGAGCATATCGAACCACTAAGTAAACTAAATGTCGTACTCGGACACTGTTATCCCTGAAGTCTTACGCAAAGGCTCGAAACTATGAGCTCGGGCATCTCGAACGCTCTCCGAAAGGAAACGAGCAAGGAATACAGCTGTGAACTTCATCCCAGTCATAGGAGGTAGATCTGCAGCTCGGCCTTTCTCAACCGACTCGCACCATGTCTGAGCAAGACCCTCTAGACGAAAACTCGCAAGCTCAACACATCTCTCGTCAGAACATCTCACTGAACGACAAATGCTAGCTATCCTGTCGAGGAATGTCTGTGGATCCTCCGTTGCATCTGTGCCGGTAAAAACTATAGGCTTCAGCCTCAAAAACTCCAGCAAGGATACGGAAGTAGTCTCGGTAACAACAGAAACAGCTGCCTGAGCAGCAGGTACAATCACAGTCCCTGCAGTAGGAGGGACATCATCGACTCTCGAAGCTCGGCTAACCTAAACTAACAATCCAACCATCTGTCACAAGTCCTGAATACTCGACTCCAGCCTAGCCATCCGTCCTGGATAAGGCGGATCACTATGTCCTGAAGGGTAGGCACACCACCCTAATCGGTCCTCGTTTCAAACGAGCCTACTCTAATCTCGTCCCCGGCGGCAGCCCTCTGGCCCTCATAGTCTTTGGTGGCATAGTGGCTGGAGCAAGAACAGGGTTGATAGGAACATTGCGATCGAATCAAAGGGTTTCCGGAATCAAGGAAGGAAATACAAGCAAATATATATCCTAAGGTCATTTAGGCGGAGTACCGTATCGTAAGTATGCCGCGAAACATACACACTCTATGCCACTCTAATTAAGTCACCTACTCTATCTACCAAGGGTCATCCTACACTCAGAAAGGTAAAACCTATCGCTCAGATACCAACTTTGTCATGACCCGAAGGTACGAAACGTGACTGGCACTTAAATTACGAAACGTCTCAAGGCGTAACGTAATCAAAGTAAGCCAAAGCCCAGAAATATAAACCATTTAAAGAAATAGAGTGAAGGAAAACTTATTTAAAGAAAGCGATTTTAACAAAATAAGTCGCATTAAACATTTTAAGAACATCAAAACTTCGCAAAAATTTCGGCAGAGTCACCTTTGTAAATACTGGCTCCAAATGGTACAAAACAAGAATACATACAAGAATGAATAAATGTATCCCCAAGCTGGAGGTAGCTCTTCGCCAATGGAGGAATCACAACCACATGCAATATGTATATGCGAAATAAGTATCTAAAAGCAAGAAATAAGAAACACTACGTCGGCTCAAGTGAGCATCGACACCAAAAACCACAAATACAAATCTCACGAGTCTCACCGTCTAGTCCAATATACAAGGGTAGATGGAGTATACTAGATACAAATAATAATACAAGATGGAACAAAAGTATCCTCGCAACCCACCTATGAGCAAAGATGCAAATCGATGCAATGAAGTAAAAAGAGGAAGTACACCTGCCGCTACTGTGCTGACAGGTCAAACCTGCATGATACTGTGGCACAACAGGGGTGAGTTGCCATCTCGTGAGTAGTAAGTAACATCTAATAAGGCTATCGTAAGCATGCACGCAATTCGTCACAGCCTACATATATCAATACAATGCTATGCACTCGTATGGATGCAATATGAATGCATAATCAAACACGAAACATGAACATGTGTGGTATGAGAAAATCTTTATTTTTATCATAGAAAAAGCTCTGTGCAATAAACCGAAGTACCATCAATGAAATCAACAGAAAACCCGTGTCAAGCATCGACACAATATATGTATATCTCAATATCTCAAAGTCGCAATATCTCGATATCTCAATATCTCAATATCTCAATATCTCAATGTCTCGGGCTCTATCAGTCCAGATCGGCCCATCTCATCAAATCTCACGACTACGGTCGGTATCCTCCGGATATTCGTCACGCCAATAATAACCGGTCGGTAGTGCTCAACGCCATCTATGCGATCTTCTAGCCCCGAGGTACCGCACCGGGTCACCATGTACCCGCAGACAGTGCATCCCCCTCCTCGAATCGGGTATATGATACAGCTCAAGAACCGAGAAAACTCATGGTGGACGCCACATACATCATATCATGAGAAAACCGCAACTTACATTTTTAAAATGATAACAGGTTTATAAAATTCTTGTGGTTTTCCTAAGAATCCAGAAATCTATTAAATACTGAAATCCTCGATAAGAATCACAATATGTAAACATGCCGGTGATGATGGATGTCTATGATACGATAGCATATACCATGCAATATATGACCAGAAACTATGTATAAATTATGATGATGAGGTATGTATATGTGACTAGCCATCCTACATATCAATGTTGATGAATGAATATACAATTATCAATTTACCTATCATATATGGCGTAAATGGTTTAGATAAAAGTTTATGCATGTTCTATAGTGTTCGTGGCATAGCAATTACCAAAGGCGTGTGTGTTATATGAATAGTGCACGTGCGACATGAACCAATGGTAATGGTGCAAGTGTTCTATGAGATAATATCATAAGTATATATAAGATGATGCAATACAATGAGATGAATGACTAGGAGACTACGCATATAAATATAAGCACTATTAGTAATCCTAACTATCGGGCGCCTCGCTCCATCCAGACGATCCCCCCATAGATGTGTACATCTACTCACCGGGACGCCTCGGCTAATCTGATCCGATCTCAGCCTTGTCATTCCGCTCCACGTCCGACGCCTCTGCACCCGATCGTAGAATCGCACACAAGTAAATAAAAGGATAGGTATATGAAAAGTCGCGGACACAACGATACAAGTCAACCACGCGCACTAACTAGAAGCGCACGCACTTGGTGCTCAAACGCGCTTGCGACAACGCCACAAACCACAACTAAGGTCGCTATACGTGACAACTACCAAGACTAGAACCCAATCACACCAACCGCGCATTTGCAACGCACTAAATATTTTAGGGAATATGTTATAAATTATCAAAATCTCAAATTTAATTAAAATCGATTTATTCCAAAAACCTAGTAAGCATCACCTAACCATTTTAGTGCAAATCTAGATTGTTTTAGCAATTCTGGTGGCCACAATGTTCACTTAATATCTTAATTTGGTCACACAAATATTAACTAGATTTTTATCCCACCTATTTACCTTAATCACAAAATTTAGTTTGCAAGATTATATAGTTAAGATAAATTAAAAGTAACCATTAGCAAATTAACAACTAGTTTAAATTTCTCAAGTCTTGAGATGTTAGACTAAACATTCTAACCATAATTAAGTGATAAAACCCTAACTCTAATTCAAACCCTTTTCTTGAAATTTCAAATTTGCAAAAAGAACCATATTTAAACACCGAAATAAATTAAATTGAAGTAATTAATCAACAATTAACCATTGGGTTAGGATTATACCTCAACAAAACAAACAAGAGATCCATCTTGCAACTTAGCCTTCCAAAATGCTATCTTGCTCCTAAATCCAAGCTAGTTTGGGCCAAGGAATATTGGGTAAAGGTTTAATGATGAATTACCGAGACTTTGTATTGATTTTTCAGGCAAAATGGAGAATTTTTTGAGCGGAAATGAAGTGGGGAATGGGGAGGCTGCTGCAGGGGATGGCTCGGCCATAATGAATAATGGGTGTGTGTGGGTGTGTGTAGAAAGTTCCAAGTCAAGAAAAGCCCTATTATATCATATATTAACTAATATCATTAATTTATTTTATTTTATTTTCTAGCCAAACCTAGATTAGTCTATAACCATGGAGACAAAAATAAGAAAGAATGAGCATGATACAAATTTGATTCTAAGTTGTCATGGTTCACTAAAGTATAATTAACCCATTCCAATTTGTAATTTACACTAATTTAATATATAAATGAAAGCTTACAATAGTATTTAAAAAAATTAATTAAGGAAAAATATTTAAGTAAACTAATAATTTATAAGTGACTAAATAAATACCAAATACTAGCAATTACATAGTTAAAATAGGTGTATTTAAGTCTATGTTGAAAAATAATTTTATCTTGGTTTTTACGGAAAACACAAGTTATTTTACCGAATATCGGAAAATTCACCTAAACGATTTTTAAAACGTTATAACATGTGAGGGTAAGGATCTCTTTGAGGAAGAAGGAGGAAATTTTGGAGAGAGAATGAAAAGAAGTAAATGAGCTAGGGTTCTAAGTGTGGAGAATGGCTCATGCTACTCAATTATCGAGCATGGATTAATTTCCCAATTGAAAATAGCCACCATGCTTGAATAGTGTAGCCAAACAAATAAACAAATGTTTTAACTATGCTTCACACCTGTACCTCAAATATCTCAAAATCCACCTCATTAATCTATTTCTCAAAAATAGATAATCCAATAATGAGGTGTTCCCTTCTAGAATCATGCCTTGTAAAATTACAAGAATGCCCTCACCGTATATACATACCCTTATTCGTATTCCGAAAAATACGAATACAATGAGATGATAACAATCCAATAGTATAATATTAGGATCTGGCTTAAACCAAAGCCCACTAGTATTATCCGTCCGAAACAACATCCGTGTACCCAATACACATATGTGGTCGGAACCCTGCCGTAAAACCATACGGCCTCTACATCGTTTTGCCCGAAGCAGGAAAACCCTCTATGTGGGACTCTAAAGACTGGATAGTACGCTGGCAGTGGGTTTAACTACAAGTCCGTCAGCAGTACTAGCTACACGTAACGGCTATCCAGGTATCTGTCGATAAGAAGACCGATGAGCACACTCATCCGAACTCCTACTGAGCCTATCTGTGACAATCTCCGTACAGTCCGGTCTGTTCGTCTGAGATACTCGCATATCGTGCCTAGGGGGATGGTAAACATCAGACCCCTAGTAGCGTACTAAGTCATGCCGGAGCAGAGTCCAATTCACCCTGAGAAACTACTAGAGTACCTACCAGTAAATCTCGCTTTTCTTGACCAGGGACTTTGTATAATGGCTTTCCGAACACAGCGTGATATCAACCCCCAATACTGGGAGAGATGGATCCTATATAACTGTTACTGCCTCCAAGTGCTTCGGGACTGCACCTAACTACTACCTATTTGCACGACTCCTTTGAGCCGTGGTAAGATAGTAATCTAAGAACAGTGGGAACACACTCGAGACGAAGTAGCTATAGGGTTACTAGGCACTCTAACAAGGTTCTACAAGGCATCAACCATGCCCGATTAAAATTTTAGCCGTGCCGAACAACCCTAAAAAAGATCTTTTCTAGATTATTAGGGTTTCACATGCAAGTAAATATCATTTACGACTAAGTGAATACGAAATACAACCTTTGTAGATCGGTCCTTCACTTCTAAAGCTCCTTGTTGTAGTCCCTTCGCTGCGATCATGGTCCTCCCGGGCTCTTGCATGGCTTCACGAGGCAGAAGGAGCGTCCTTGCTTGAAGTTTTCGAGGCTGAAGATGATCTATGTCGAGGGAATACGAGCTCAAGCTTCTTCTTCACTAACTAGAGAATTAGTGAAGTAAACACCCTAAACTAAAGTGCTAGTCTAGTAGAGGATGAGGAAATAGGAAGTGGGTACACCTAAGAATTATTTATCTCACTTTTATTTCTCACTTAATCAAAACCTAGAGAGCTTTTGAGCTCAAGGAAGAAGATGAAGAAATAATGAGATGACGATAATGATCAAGTGAGAAAGCTAACCATGGGTGAGTGAGTATCATATACTAACTCATGTAGAGACATAACCATGGCTAATCCTAATGGTTGGATTAACAAATATCCAAAGTAAAAAAAAACCTAGTGGACTAAGTCAATGCATCCACAAGCTTCCACAAGCTTCATGCATTTTTCTAATCTTCCACTAATTTTGTAATTACTTTAAATATTAAACCCAACATAACAAATAGCATGGTGTAAGTCTCATACACCTATGAATGTTGTATCAACAACAATGATACAAAAAGAAAACACATTTTAATATATATCACATATATATTAAAGTTGTGCACATGTGAGAAAAATTCTTAAGTGAACAAATGTTAGTTAATGTAAATTAGTATATCAAATATACAATTATACACTAAATTATTAAATCAACACTTGACTTAATAATCTGGTTATATCTCATATAACCAACTAACATCTAATGTATCGACTTATCGAATCAACACTTGATTCGATAACCCGGCTATATCACATATAACCGACCGATACAAAAAATCGCGAGAATAGAATACGGTATCACATACACGCATTATTCTCGGTCCCGCACATATCACATATGCGCTCCTATTTCGTTTTACCTGAGCCAGTAAAACCTCTATGTAGGACTCCAAAGACTCGTCAATACGCCGGCAGCAGGTGATGATCACATCAAGCACCCACAAGCCGTCAGCGGTACTAGCTGGACGTAACGGCTACCCGGGTATTGAGCGATCAGAAGATCAGCAAGCAAGCCCGCTCCAACTCCTATAAAGCCTAACGGTAACACTTGCCGTACAGTCTGGTCTCATCGTCTGATATGTCGCATATCAAGTCTAGGGGTGGTAAATGTCAGACCCCAATAACCGATAAGTCGTGCCGATGTGAGGCTCATAACGGGTCGAGAAACTACTGGTAACACTTACCAGTAAATCTCTAAATCAGCCCTAGCCAGGGACTTCCCTGTTATGGCCAATCGAGCACAGCGCAACATCAACCCCCAATACCGGGAGAGACGAAACCTCTCCTATCGCTCATTGTCTCCATGTGACTCGGGACTGTACCCAAAAACTACCATTTTTCACGCCCTCTTGGACGTGGTAAGGTGGAAATCAAAGCACAGTGGGAATCACACAAGACTCTATGACGATCTCGGGTCTACAGACTAACTTGCACAAGTGTTACTAGAGAACTGCCATCTGACGTGAGGTATAATACCATCTGGGAGTTCTCGGCGAGTCCTTCCAGTGTACCCAGTCTCCACTGAGAACCCGTATACCATCTCTGATGCCAAACACCAATGGATATGGGATCGTCCATCGCCCATCTCATGGGTCGAGAAGCGTATACGCTAGTCTACTCTGGTATATCGATGCCCTGTCTCGATACACCCACGACTAGGAACATTAAAGGATGAACTTATGGACTACCATGGCCCCACTAGTATGATCTGCATCAAAGTCCTGGTAGTCAAGTACACATCCTAGGGGCTTTACCAACATGTAACTATAAGACAGTATCAAGAGACAAGTATACATGTTAAGATAAAGAGCAACCAGATAGGATACTATCATATCGAGCAAGAAAGTCCGCTCTATATATATCCAAGCATCCAATATAATATACATCATCTGTACAATACTGCCCTCTAGGGCATACATACAACTAACAATCTCCCATTTGCACTAGGGCCAGCTGCTGTAGTATCGCATACCGAGCATCCCGAAGAGTCTCTCAAACTGTATCTGGGGAATGGCCTTCGTGAGTGGATCTGCAGTGTTGTTCTTCGTGTCAACCCTCCTGACCTCGATCTCCCGGCGATCAACTATCTCCCGGATCAGGTGATACTGCCTCAGAATATTCCTGGATCGCTGATGGGACCTGGGTTCCTTAGCTAAAGCCACTGCTCCATTGTTATCATAATAGAAAGGTATTGGATGCTCAATGGATGGAACCACTCCAAGTTCAGTAATGAACTTCTTGATCCAGACAGCCTCTTTGGCAGCGATGTATTCAGCCTCCATCGTCGAGTCTGCCACGATTTCCTGCTTGGAACTCTTCCAGGTAACCGCCCCTCCGTAAAGGGTAAAGAAAAATCCCGAGTGCGACTTAGAGTCGTCTTTATCACTCTGGAAGCTCGAATCGGTAAAGGACTCCACTTGGAGTTCTCCGTTACCATACACCAAGAGCATCTCTTTAGTCCTTCGTAAGTACTTGAGAATGCTCTTCACAACTATCCAGTGACTCTCTCCAGGATTAGCTTGATACCTACTTACTACACTTAGTGAGTGTGCTACATCGGGTCTGGTACATAGCATCGCGTACATGATAGAGCCTACAGCCGAAGCATAGGGTATCCCTTGCATGCGAGCTCTCTCCAAATCAGTCTTGGGAGACATCTCTTTGGAGAGAGTGAGTCCAGAGATCATGGGTAAGTTCCCACGCTTGGATTCTTCCATACTAAACCTATTTAGTATGGTGTCAATGTACCTGGATTGGGACAATCCCAAAATCCTTTTAGATCTATCTCTATAGATCATAATTCCCAGTATGCACGAGGCATCACCTAGATCTTTCATTGAGAATCTTTGTGATAAGAAGAGCTTGACCGATTGCGGCATAGGAATGTCATTTCCTATCAAGAGTATGTCGTCCACGTACAATACGAGGAAGACAACCTTACTCTATGCCACCTTCTTGTAGATACAAGGTTCATCTACGTTTTTGACGAAATCAAACTCTTTGATAACAACGTCAAAGTAGATATTCCAACTCCGCGATGCTTGCTTTAATCCATAAATGGATTTAAGCAGCTTGTACACCTTCCCGCTGCTCTCACTAGCTACAAAGCCCTCTGGCTGAGTTATGTACACTCTCTCTTCTAAATCACCGTTTAGAAAGGCGGTCTTAACATCCATTTGCCAGATTTCGTATTCATGATATGCAGCGATGGCAAGCATGATCCGGATGGATTTAAGCATAGCCACTGGAGAAAAAGTTTCGTCATAGTCCACACCTGGTCATTGACAAAAGCCCTTTGCAACAAGTCTATCTTTGAAAGTGTAGGGTTCCTAGGCACGCTAAGGAGGTCTCACAAGGCATCGAACATGCCAATATAAAATTTTACGGTGCCGAGAAACCCTAAACTACGGATCGTTTGCTAGATTTCTAGGCGAAAAGTAAACTAGTTAACAATTAACTAATGGGAAACGGAAAATACAACCTTTGTAGATCCGGTCCTCCACCTCCACAGCTCCGAGATGAGGTCCTCTCCGCTGTCCAAATCAAATCCGGGCTCTAGCGTCGACTTCATCGGAGAACGAGCGAGCTAGGTCGTCGATGTCCATGCCGAAGATGATCTACGTCGAGGTATCGCTAAATCAAGCTCCGACTTCATCAAGTCAAGAAACTTGTGAAGTAAACACACTCTACTACTTGGCAAGAGGTAGAGGATGAAGAAATAGGAATTGGGTAGACTTTAGAATTGGATTTCTCACTCAAAAACATCAATCACCATTGATGAGGTAAGCTTTTCTTCACTTGAAGCAAGGAAGAAGAAGAAAGAAAAATATATGATAAGTTAATTAAAAACCATAGAAAAATCAAAACTTATCATAATGTTAACTAGAGTCAAGTGTAGAGAATGAATCATGGTTAGTGGGAATGGTTAGGGTTAAGGATGAGATAAGAATGGTTGACTTGATCAAAGTTTCATGAAGCTTCAACTAAACTCCAAATTAAGCCACCATTCTTTTCTCCTCTTTTCCAAAATGAATAAACAAATAAATAAATGAATAAATAAAGGAAATGAAACCCTAACCATTCTTTTAACCATGGTTTAATTCTTTGCACTTAACCAAGTAAACATGTATCATCAAACATGATACAATCAAATGCACAAAATCATATCGCATATGTAATGCGCACACCCGAGTGAGAAAATCCATTTAAAGTGAACCGATACTAGTTAATGCAAAGTAATATATCAAATATATAATTATGCATTAAATAATTAAATCAACACTTGATTCAATGACCCGGTCATGTCGCACACAACCGACTAGTATATAATGTATCGGCTTATCAAATCAACCTTTGATTCGATAATTAGGGTATATCGCATATAACCTAATCGATACATTCATCGCGAGAATGGAATACGGTATCACATACACGCATTATTCTCGGTCCCGCACATATCTCATATGCGCTCCTATTTCGTTTTGCTTGAGCCAGGAAACCTCTGTGTAGGACTCTAAAGACTCGTCAATACGCCGGCAGCAGGCGATGATCATATCAAACACCCACAAGCCGCAAGCGGTCTGCTAAACGTAACGGCCACCCGGGTACTGAGCGATCTGAAGATCGACGAGCAAGCCCGCTCACACTCCAGTGAATCCAACCAGTAACACTACCGTACAGTCCGGTCTGATCGTCTGATATGTCGCATATCTCGCCTAGGGGTGGTAAACGTCAGACCCCAATAGCTCGATAAGTCGTGTCGATATGAGGTCTATAACTGTTCGAGAAACTACTGGTAACACTTACCAGTAAATCTCAGCAACCCTGGCCAGGGATTTCCTGTTATAGCCAATCGAACACAGCGCAACATCAACCCCCTATACCGGGAGAGACGAATCCCCTCCTATCGCTCATTGCTTCCATGTGACTCGGGACTGTACCCAAAAACCACCGTTTTGCATGCCCTCTTGGACGTGGTAAGATGGAAATCAAAGCACAGTGGGAACCACACAAGACTCTATGACGATCTCGGGTCAACAGACTACTCTGTACCAGTGTCACCAGAGAACTGCCATCTGACGTGAGGTATAATACCATCTGGGAGTTCTCGGCGAGTCCGTCCAGTGTACCCAGTCTCTACTGAGCACCCGTATATCATCTCTGATGTCAAACACCGATGGATATGGGATCATCCATCGCCCATTGTATGGGTCGAGAAGGTACACGCTAGTCTACTCTGGTATATCGATGCTCCGTCTCGATACACCCACGACTAGGGACTTTGAAGGATGTACTTATGGACTACCATGTCCCCACTAGTATGATCCGCATCATAGTCCAGGTAGTCAAGTACAGATCCTAAGGGCTTTACCAACATGTAACAGAGAGACAATCAGTATACACGTTAAGGTAAAGTTCAACCAGATAGCATACTATCATGTCGAGCAAGAAAGTCCTCCCTATATATGTCCCAGCATCCACTACAATATACATCCTATGTATAGTAATGGCCTCTAGGGCATACATATAACTAACAATCTCCCACTTGCACTAGGGCCATCTGTAGCAGTGGTTGCAGTATCTCATACTCAACCATCCCATAAAAGTCTCTCTCTGGGAAAAGGCCTTTCATGAGTGGATCCACTGTGTTGTCCTCTGAGTCTACTCTCCTAACCTCAATCTCCCTGGAGATCAACCATCTCCATGATCAAGTGATACTGCCTTAGAATATGTCTGGATCACTGATGGGACGGACGTTCCTTGGCATAAGCCACAACTCCATTGTCTCACAATGGTAGGAACATAGTTCATCTCATGAACCATTATACACCCAGACTGCCTCTTTGGTAGCATCTTAAGTAGCGATGTATCCTGCCTTTATCGTCTAGTATGTCACGGTATCTAGCTTGGAACTCTTCCAACATACCGTCCCTTCACTAAGGGTAAAGACAATGCCTGTGACTGACATTCAGTCGTCTTTATCACCCTGGAACTATTCCAGTGATTCTCCCCAGGGTCGATTGATACCATCTCACTACAACTAGTGAGAATCCTAACATCCAATTAGATCTATCTCATAGATCCAAAACCCAAGATTTAGGAGGTATCACTTTGATCCTATATGGAGAATCATTGTGATAAGCGGAGATTGATCGAGCGCAGCATAGGAAACTCCTTCCCTATCAAGAGTATGTCATCCACGTACTCTACGAGGACCGTCACTATACTCCCTACTACCTTTTTGTTTATACAAGGTTCATCTACCATTTTGATGATGTCAAACTCTTTGACTACTTCATCAAAACAGATGTTCCAACTCCGCGATGCCTGCTTTATCCTATAAAGCATCTTGCACACGTTTCCGCTGCTCCCACTGTCTACGAAGCCCTCTGGCTGTGTACTTATAGACGCTCTCTTCCAAAATATCATTTAGAAAAGCAGTCATGACACCCAACCACCAGATATCGTAGTCATGGTATGTAGCCGTGGTAAGTAGGATCTGGATGGACTTAAGCATAGCTCCTTAGAAAAGGTTTCGTCATGATCCATACCTGGTCAATGATGCAAACCTTTAACAAGTCTAGCTTTGAAAGTCTCAACTTTTCCATGTACACCAAGTAATCTTCTCAAGATATACTTGCTCCTGATGGGGATTTAACCCTTCAGATATAGCAGCTAAAGTCCATACTTTGCTGGTGTATAAGGATTCCATCTCAGATCACTAAACATCCAGCCATTCTTACAGAGTCTTACTCTCGATGGCCTGCTCGAAACTAGTTGGGTCATCATCTCATGATGCAATCCTCGCTCCCACTGTCATAGAGAAACCGAAGTATCTCTCAGGTGGGTGAGGAACCCTACTAGATCGGCGGAGAGGCCGACGTTCGTTGGTATCTACTGAATCCTCTGGTTGTACCAAATCATCTGCTGTAGTTTGTATAGCTGGAACACTTCCAGTTCTACATAACAGACCTTGCCAAGAGCTTGTCCGGACTTTGCTTTTAGACATAGGCCGGACAACCCCAAATCTTAACTAGCTTAAGACACGGGTTCTTCCCTTTCCATATCTCATATGGAGTGGTAGGCAACTGATTTGATTCGAACCTATTCAATAGGTATGCAACTTCTCAAGTGCATAACTCCCAAAAGGAAATAGGTAACTCAGCAGTACTCATCATAGAGCACACCATATCATATAGGGTGTATCTGCTCCGCCCCGATATACCATCGTGCTATGGTGTATCCGGAGGAGTAATGCTGAGAGAGAATCTCATTCTCCTTTAGAATAGTCCAGGAATTCCGTGCTCAAGTATTCTCCTCCTTGATCTCATCAAAGGACATAATACTTATACCCGTATCGATTCTCTACTTCTAGCTTATATTCTGTGAATATCTCAAAAGGTTCGGACTCATGTTTCAACAAGAACATATGACTGAATCTTGAGAGATTATCAGAGAATGTAATGAAGTAAAAAGAACCGGTCTTGGTATGTGTAGACAGGGGACCTACATACATCAACATGTATCATCCCAAGAGTTCACTAACTCTTTCTCTGTTTCCAATAAACAGAGCTGTGGTCATCTTATCTTTGTGACATGACTGGCGAGTTTCACAAGATGTAAATTCAAACTGATTTAAATATGCATCTATATGTAACTCTAGCTAGTCGGGTCACATTGATCTGACCTAGTCTACAATACCTCAAGTAGGATTCGTTCATATCTGAACTCTTCCTCTTGTGTGTGTTCCGTATACTAAAGAACTGTCGTTTGATTTAGAACATCAACGCTTTTAGATAACGTGCCTGATCCGATCAACTTTTGATATAGGAAATGTTCAAAACATTATCCAACAATACAAAATTATATCCTTTCTTTACTAATAAAGAGACTGATATGATTTTGTATATCAGGTTCGGTATCTAACAACATTCGTTCAGAATCAATGTATTGGTAATACAGGGTGACAGTGACCAACAGACTTGGCTGCAACATTTGCCCCTTTTTCTGCCTCATGAAACTTATCACCCGTTCTCAGTTCTCTACCTTTCTGTAGCCCTATGTGACAGATTACATATCTGGGATCCTGATCTGGTATCACATACCCAGGACGTAAAGGTTACTGAGAAACAGTTCTCTGTATAATGAACACACCCGAAGATGATGCATCAGCATGCACTCTCTTCGTTTGGGCGGCACGGGAAATCTGGTATTCCCCAATTTCCTGCTCTGTCTTATAACATTTATAAGTTGGAGCGGGACCAACGTTCCCCAGCTCAGTATAACAAGCGGGTTCGGTCAATAATCCGTTTTATTATCTTGATTAAGGCGTGATATGGTCGCTACCTGGAGAGAGAGAGAAGAAAACACTCAGCGTGCGCTCTTGCAAGAATAGATTGGTTATTATTTTATCTAATCAGGATGGCTCCCACTGCTTTTTATCAAATCTTCCTTCAAACCCTAAAAGGAAAGACTAGCCGGGATTAATTACACACTACAAGTTCACCAATCTTTCAGCCAGGCCAGTGTCGGTACTTTGAGGGAGGTCCCCCGTGCTTTCGCACGAACCTAATTAATGTAAACCTCGTTTTCCCAGAGACGTAACCCCGTTGACACCTTTCTAGACACCTACTTGATCGGCTAATTGTAATGTATAAAACTCTCCCAGGAGTAACAATTACTCGCAGCGGGTATCGGGATCCAACTATCTCATAGAAGGTATGCAATCTCATTGCAACTTTCAACACTTGAAATTCCCGATAATATTTTGCCCCTAGCTCGCTATGACCTTGACGGAGGCCAAACAACCCATAGTCCGCTAGTCAAGTTCAACCCGTCATTTTCTGATTGAATTAAACCCACCCGCACGACCCTTGACGGAGGCCAAACAACGCCGTACGAATACCCTAATCCAATCGCATCATATGCTAGCAGATAAGCACTAGTTAGCTACCGTACACTACGCCTTGACGGAGGCCAAACAACCGCAGCACGAATACTAACTAGTACGTATCTGAAATGACGGAGGGCTACGACAGGTTTTTTCTGAAAACCTATTGCGTAATGAACTTGATATCGTTGTAGGATCGAATGAATTTTGAAATGGAGTGTTTTTGAGGCTTTTCTAGTTTTGCTAAAGGAGTCACTCCCGGTGAAGGGATCGTCGGTCCTTTCCTCGTCGAATGAGGTGCGGGATATATCACATATATCACTGTGCAAAGCAAAAACTCTTAAAAGCAATCAAAAGACAAACCGAGTGTGTAGCATCTGCCAGTTATTGCTAAAGGAGTCACTCCCGGTGAAGGGATCTCGGTCCTTTCCTCATCGAATAAGGTGCAGGATATATCACATATACCGCTGTGCAAAGCAAGAACTGTAGCTAGCTGTTTTATTTTGAAATTCGATTCTACAACATCTTAGGTTTCTTTTATTTCATTAATCACATTAATGAAGTCCCATCATTTATGTACCTAAACATCACAGATAAATACGACGTACACTTATGCCATCCGCATTCGCCTCGATGTCCCCTCGTGCACCGTTAGGTTAGGTAACTAACGACAGAGCGGGGCAGGGCTAGCGCGGGTGTAAAACATAAGTAACGTCTATATAATATATCATATATACTATATACTGTATCTATCATAGAACATCACATGATCACATCACAGATATCGCAGCATAAGAATCATATGAAATATTGGATATACTAGGACGTCCGTGTTTTCAATACGAGCCAGTATAAAACACGGATTCCACGGTCGTGATGAATAGCCAAACCCACACCCCTAGACCCCTACGAGAGCGGCAAGCAACCCTACCAATTCTGGAGTTAGGAGACCCGGACTCGACTCCTCGAGTTGGTCTCCCACTGGACTCCAGAACCCGGTTATTTATGCTCCCCTCCTTGGGTCTATCCTAGTGCGGAAAAGTAAATAATATACAAAAGGTGACTACTTCCGCAACCTGGAAGCGCCCCAATAAAAGAATATTACATACAAGTTTTTACATGAATGAAAATGAAAAACACTCATCTCACATAAAAACCCCCGGCTATCCAACACGACGATCCAATATAACATATCCAGCAACACATAACATCACATGTCATCAACGTAAGTAAATACGCGCATCCCAATTGTCGTTGGCATATAGCAACGAAACCGGCGATATCACATATTACACTTACGGTCACAGAAAAGAAAGTGTAAAACTACAACAGTTGGAATCCGCAACCACCTCAGACATCGCATGCCTGACCAAATGAATTCCTTAGACATCGCATGCCTAACAATTATAAACCCCGCATTTTAGTCTCATTATCGAAAACACTTTTCAATATCGAGTCGGGTAATTCAACAAGATTCCCGACATCCTGATCGAATGCTCGTCGCAAACTTCAGTAGACGGCCGCACCCCCGATACCGTCGACGAAGTGCACCAAGGCGGAACACCGCTGCCGCGAGCACCCGAACGGATGCTTTCGGCGACGGGGTTCTCCTACAGTCACTTGGTCGGGGCTATGGAGTGAGGCTGTCTATTAAGTTTACCCGGCGAGTATCCGCGTACGCTACGTGATTGCGACGGACTTTTGATCACATCAAAATTCCGTGGCAACCGATCAAGGGAGACTAAACTGCTACGTTTATAATATTCATTCCGTTATCTCATAACAATTTGTGAATTCCAATTATTGTATCACATTCCGGATAATTAGAAAATGTTAAACTTTCCGATTGAACATTCGAACACCCAAGTTTTCCCGATACAGATCAACACATGAAACAAGTCTAACAACATTCCGTTCGTGCCTCAGTACCGACGGTCCAGCCGTAGAAGGGTCAAGCCAACGCCTCACATGTGGCACGCCGTACTGCCCCAAACCCGAAGGTTCAAAGGGCAGTTCAAGATGGTCACATAATCGAGTTAAGGTTTGTTGTCTTCTAGAGGGACCATCGCGTTACTTGCACTACTTAGAACGTCGTTAAACTACGGAAAAATCCAACACTTGGAAATTTCCCGACAGGGGAAAAATTGGGTATTTATATCCGGTCGAACTTTTTAACATATTCTAAAATTTATCCGGAAAGCCACACAGACAAAATTTGATACTCCGATCGAACATTCGAATCCCCAAAACAACCCAGAAAATTCAACTCTTGAATTAATATTAAAAATTCCCAGAAAATCCAGCATAAAATAATAAGAGTTACTGTGCAAACAGTGAATGCTGATGTCACCAAGGGGCCGCTGATCCGCCGCAGAAGCCATGCTTATGCCGCGGATCCGCCGCGAAATTTACTGTTCATGAAATAATTTTTGCATCGTAATTCTTAGATTTCCCTGCTGAATTTTTTAGTAATTTTTAATTTGGAAAAATCCCTGTTTTCAGAAAAAGGACAGAGAGCATTTTGTATTGGGGTTTCGGGTTCGTTCGGACTTCAAATTCCGTCTAGACTTCGCCTAAGGCTCTAGTTAGGCTCTGATACCACTGTAGGGTTTCTAGGCACGCTAAGGAGGTCTCACAAGGCATCGAACATGCCAATATAAAATTTTACGGTGCCGAGAAACCCTAAACTACGGATCGTTTGCTAGATTTCTAGGCGAAAAGTAAACTAGTTAACAATTAACTAATGGGAAACCGAAAATACAACCTTTGTAGATCCGGTCCTCCACCTCCACGGCTCCGAGATGAGGTCCTCTCCGCTGTCCAAATCAAATCCGGGCTCTAGCGTCGACTTCATCGGAGAACGAGCGAGCTAGGTCGTCGATGTCCATGCCGAAGATGATCTACGTCGAGGTATCGCTAAATCAAGCTCCGACTTCATCAAGTCAAGAAACTTGTGAAGTAAACACACTCTACTACTTGGCAAGAGGTAGAGGATGAAGAAATAGGAATTGGGTAGACTTTAGAATTGGATTTCTCACTCAAAAACATCAATCACCATTGATGAGGTAAGCTTTTCTTCACTTGAAGCAAGGAAGAAGAAGAAAGAAAAATATATGATAAGTTAATTAAAAACTATAGAAAAATCAAAACTTATCATAATGTTAACTAGAGTCAAGTGTAGAGAATGAATCATGGTTAGTGGGAATGGTTAGGGTTAAGGATGAGATAAGAATGGTTGACTTGATCAAAGTTTCATGAAGCTTCAACTAAACTCCAAATTAAGCCACCATTCTTTTCTCCTCTTTTCCAAAATGAATAAACAAATAAATAAATGAATAAATAAAGGAAATGAAACCCTAACCATTCTTTTAACCATGGTTTAATTCTTTGCACTTAACCAAGTAAACATGTATCATCAAACATGATACAATCAAATGCACAAAATCATATCGCATATGTAATGTAAGTGCACGGCGGCGCCCCGGCCGTCAATCCGACGCCGGAATGCGGAAGCGGTGAATAACTTAAATTTTGCGGACTTAGCAATCCGGCACCACCGCGCACTTTAACCCGGATCGAACCATTAACTAGTCTAAGCTAACTAGACAAGATGGGTTAGAGATATACCGACGATCCAAGTCCTCCGGTCTTCTCGCCATCGTCCGGATCTCCTGCGGAAAAGTCCCGTCTCCTCCTCGTCGCCGGAAGTGCACCACATCGCCTACTTTGTTTACGGGCTCCCACCTCAATGCCGAGGCAACTCGGGCACGAAGCCGGCTACTCGACGTGCCCAAGATTCGTTGTAGAATGTGTAGTAGAGGATTGTGTCTCATTTGGGGTTATGGAGTTGTGCCATTTTGTGGAGGAAAAGAGAGGAACTTTTGGAGAGGGTTCTTGTGTGATTTTTGGAGAATCAAGAGAACCAAAAATTGCCACACCAAAATCAATCACCCACCACTCTAAAGAATGGCCGGCCCTCTTTGTGAATGGGGAGAGAGTGTGAGTGAGGGGAGAGCCAAGGATTAATCAATCACCACCATAATGCAAGGGAGAGAGAAAAGCTCATGATATCAAGAAATGATTGCAAGTAAATAACCTCACTCCAACTACCAAATCATCAACAACCATCATGTCCCTCCATCATCATACAAAAGTCAAGCCATGATGAGGTTAACAAGTCAAAAGATGGTGCTATCATGATACAACAAAAATGCAAAGACCCCCTCCACAAATGCCTATTTGCAACAATGCAAATAAGCCCTCCTCCACCAATCTTCGGCCAATGAACGGAACAATGGAAATTGGCCGAAACGGAAAGCAAACTGGCAACTCCAGAAAACTGGTCCCGTAATAAATCACAGGAAAACCCCGATACTGTGCATACACACCCGCATCTGTATTTCGACCGAAATACAAATGCAATGAGACAAAATCTACACTGTACTATACTAGGATCCGGCTTATACCAAAGCCGGCTAGTAATTTCCGTTCGATCCTGATCCGTGCAATACCGCACGTATCTGATCGAACCCTGCCATATATGCATACGGCCTATAGTACAGACTGTCCGATCCTGATCCGTGCAATACCGCACGTATCTGATCGGACCTTGCCATATCTCCATACGGCCTCTACAACCTTTCGCCCGAAAGCTGAGTAACTGAATGTGGGGGACTCTAAAGACTCGTCAACACCTTGGCTGTGGATTTAACCACTAGCACGTCAGAGGTATAAGCCAATACGTGACGGGCTACCAGGTACTGACCAAATGGGACGTCGATGAGGAAGCTCACCCCGACACCCAACTGAGCCTGTCAGTGACAATATCCGTGCAGTCCGGTCCGTTCGTCTATGAGCATCGCATGGCGGGCCTAGGGGGTTGGTAAAAGTCAGACCCCCAAAAGCGGTACAAGTCGTGTCGGAGTGTAGCCCAGAACACCCTGAGATACTACTGGAATACCTACCAGTAAATCTCCTTGCCTTGGCCAAGGACTTTGTGTAATGGCTCTCCTAGACACAGCACGACCTCACCCCCAATACCGGGAGAGACGAACCCCTGAAGATACGCTCACTGCCTCCATGTGGCTCGGGACTGTACCCAACTAAAACCTGTTTGCACGACTCCTTTGAGCCGTGGTAGGGTAGTAATCAAAGTACAGTGGGAACTCACACGAGACAAATGACGATCCCCAGGTCGATGAACTAACCTGCACACATGTCACCAGGGAACTGCCATCTGACGTCTGGTATATGACCAACTAGCATGTTCCCGGCGAGTCCTGTCCGGTGTACTCATAACCCAATGAGCACCTGTATACATCTTAGGTGATCCAACTGACACCAGTGGCTTGTGAGACCGGCCACCGCCCCTCGTCGGGGTCTCGACTGTATACACTAGTCTACTAATGGAGTATCGATGCCCAGTCTCGAAACTCCCACGACTAGGGACCTTTTAAGGATAAGCTTATAGACCCCCAGCTCCCACTTATATGATCGCCCTCATACTGCTGGTGGTCAAGCAAGAATCCTAGGGGCTCTATCAACGTGTAATAGCGACGTGTCATGTCACCTAAAGCAGTACACGATGATAAAGGTAAACCAGATAGCATACTATCATCTCGAGCAAGACTGTCCTACTGGGATAGGTCCTCCCTCAATCATTACAATCACGTACCTGTGACCTAATAATTGACTCTGAGGGCACTATCTCCAACAATCTCCCACTTGCACTCAAGGCTAATTATTGCGATGTCGCATACTCACAGCCCGTGTGATACCGAACACCCAACTCCTCTACTAGTCAGTCTCACAAAGCTCGTTTGCGGAACTATTGCGTTCGAGGAATAGCCTCAGTGAGTGGATCCGCTTAGTTGTTTCTTTCTATGTCTCTCTATATCTCAAGTTCGCGGAGAAACCTATCTCCCGAAATGAGCAAAACCTGTCTTAGAATGTGTCTGGATGTCTGATGGGACATAGCTCATAAATGAACTCCAAATCTAAACTTCTTAGACTATATCATCAACTGAACTTAATCAGTATCCTGCGCGCCATGCCTCCCTCAGTATTGCCTTGGACCACCTGTCCAAAATACTGCCCCTCATCAGAAGGAAAACTATAACTCTGACAACCTTCTTGTCGTCCATGTCACCTTGGAAGCCTGGAATGATAACTGTCTCCTGAATGAGGCTGTCGTTATCATCTCCCTAGAACATCCACTTATGTTCTAAAACTGCTTCCGACTGTTTCTCCAGGATTGGATTAATGTCAAGTTATTGCATCTAGTGCAAGAACAACATCTGGTGTGGTACTTGACATCTCACGATTGACTCAATTGCCTGAGCAAGTGATCTGCCAATCATGCCCGTCCCTCTCCCCTTTAGTCTGTAAGACACCTTTGGAGAGGGTGACTCCATTACCTGCAGGTACACTACCGTGCCAGGAGTCGTCCATCCTAAATACTCTTAGAACGCTGTCAAGTACCCTGATTGGGAAACCACCCAAATCTAGATCTAAGACCATAGATCTAGTAACCAGTATGTCTGATATAAAATCCATTTCCTTTATGGAGAAACAACTGTGTGACGACCAAACTATAACCGATCGTAGTGTAGGAGTTTCCTTTCCTACTCTGTGTATATCATCCAAATACCAGGATATCACACCCTACTACCTTCTCAACAGATCCATCCCCTATTCTGATGAAGTCAAACCCATGACTGTCACGTCAGAAATAGATGATCTTTCTCCACTACATCTGCTCTAGTCTATAAATAGACATAAGCTACCTGTCCACCAATGCTTCCGCTGCTCCCACTGACTACGACAACCCTCTGGCAGAGTCATATAGACGTGCACTTCTAAAACTAGTTTAGAACGACGCTATACTCATCCTCCCGCCGGGTCTCGCAGCCTGGAACAACAGCAATGGTAATTGTGGGTAAACAAGAACTTCCCTGTCACCGTCCTTGAGGCTACCGGAGTACCTCTCGGGTGCCTGAAGTTACCCACCTTATCTGCGGAGTGGCCAATGGAATGTCAATTCAGATTGAATCTTTAGGTTCCTTATCAAATCTTCAGTAATCGTTTGTGGTTCTGGAATCACTTCCAGTTCTACCATACTCCCACTACTGTTTTTCTGAAAAAATCCATTTTTAATAAAACTGTGGCGAGTCTAGAACAATATCGCTATTGTTCGTCCAGATGGTAGAAAATCAACCCTCGTCATAGCCTAGGTCAACCCACAAACAGCTATTACAGAAACGTGCCTTGAGTTGTCCAGTGTCTGGTTTTAATCATAAACCGGACAACTCCCCGTACCTCAACATCGTTAAGATATGAACTGTTCTATATCATATATAGAACCAGAGGCACTGATTTAATTGAACCAGATTCAAATCATGCAACTGTCTCCAGTGCATGTCAACTAAATGGAAGGAGGCCGATCAGCGTTACTCAACTTAGGAATGCTTCCATTTATGAGTAACCTGAAAGAGAAGCAATTTCTCTTAATCACTACTATCAACTGAATACCATATACAAGTATCTACATCTTCGATCACTTTGAAGAATCCCGATACTTGCTACACCTGGTTCTTTACTCTATTCAAATACCTATAACTTCTCCAAATTCGGACCCTGTGTTTCCACGAAACACTTGTCTAAAAACTAGAGAAGTCATAAGTAAACCGAATATAGTACGAGGACCAACCCCTCTGTCCTAATGGACACTGGACAACATACAATACTCTGTATAAGTCCCTTGAGTCTGATAACTCATTCACTGTGTGTCGTAGGTTGAAAACTGTACTTATGGTTAAGAAGAATTACACCGCTGTTTAATGCTCCTTACCTAACCATCCACTGATATAGGTAAATGTCGTAGACATAATTTCAGAAAGGTATATCTCACTCTATGAAAATAGACGTACAGATATATCAATTTGAAATTGGTGCATAACAGTGGATATTCAAAACCAAATATTTGCCGACCGGCAAACAGCCCAGGTGATTTCCTCAAATATCACCGATTACAACGAATCCCGATATAATGAGGATAATCACCCAATTCCCAACAACTTACTCCCACTCATCATCTGTAAAACCATACAGATGTGAGAATCGTACCTGGTAAATACATACCCTGGAGTAAGTATCTAATCGGGAAATCAGTTTTCCTTTAACATTACACAGTGAAACTGAAACATTGAAATGTTCCGATGGGGTATTCTGGTATTCCTAGTAATGCCTCTTCCAGATTCACGACTGTAACCGTATAGTTCTTTGCCACCTCTCCAAATCCCTTCATATGTCTTTAGTCTTTACCTTCTGCACACCCTTTTAGGCCAAATGGTTTTCTTCCTTCCCTACCGTTCGGCACCAGCCTATGGTTTGGAAGAAGACTATCCAATAAGCATAATGGGTGTACTGTCCGCATCCTAGGAACACTCGCAATGAGAGAGGGTGAAGATAAAAGACAACCGAATAAACCTTATTCCTATTTCTCCTGAACCAGAATCCATCCCCGAACTGGAACAAGTTCCATTCGAGTTCGTATATAACCATACGATGGAGTATCCAAATAAACTGTGGATCTTCGTAGTGATACGGAGTGTCCTGGAGAAATACAAAGGTGATGTGGGAGTGGTAATGAAATATTTGGTTTGGTCGTGAATATCTGTTGCAATTTACTTTGCCCTCTTACTAATCCCTTGCTTTGTCTGAACTTAATACCTTCTGCACACCATCGTTATGCTAATTGGTTTTCTTCATTCCCTACCGGTCGGCACCAGCCTAAGGTTTGGAAGAAGACAATCCAATTTGCGTAATAGGTGTACCACCCCTAAACCAAGGAGTACTCGTAACCTGAGAGAGGGTAAAAGGAAAAGACAACTGAATAATCCTATCCGTTTTCTCCAGAACCGGAAACCATCCTCGAATAAATTCTTTCGAGTTCGTATCTAACCATACGATGGTTTTGTCCAATGGAAGTGGACGTTCGTAGTAATACGGGGTGTCCTGGAGAAAAAGGGTAAAAGTAGGAGTGGCAATGAGGTCTGCAACTCTGACAATCCAAAAGCCGGTGTTTAAGAAGGTTCGGTCAACTTGGTCACTGAGTCAAAGTCTTAGGGTCGGGTCAATGGTCGCTGCCAAAGAGAGAGAGAAAAGAAACACTCAGCGTGCACTCTAACCTAGATCAGAATGGTTACCAATTTATCTAATCTGGAATCCTCCCACTGTACCTCAAATTCTCCTCCAAACCTGAAAGAAGAATTAGTCGGGGTTACCCGAGGAGTAAACTAACCCATCAGTGGGAATCGGGATCCAACTCTCATCGCATGATAACGTGACGGAATCCGCTCACGGTATCACACTCCAGAAGGTATGCGCATATCTGGCAAGTCTCAGTTCTTTTGAAACTCCCGATGTGATTTCTGCCCCATGCTCTTATGACCTTGGCGAAGGTCAACAAATCATAAGTCACATGTCAAGTTCTACCCGTCATTATCCAGGTTAATTTGAATCCACCCGTACAAGCCCTTGACGAAGGTCAACAAGGCTATACGACTGTCCCAAACCAACGCATCTATCTATGCAGCAGAAAGGTAACAAGCAGCTACCATACACTATGCCTTGACGAAGGTCAACAAACATAGCATGAATACTACGTGCTACCCGTCTGAAACGACGGAGGGCTACGAATGATTTCTGGCGAAAACCTTTAACGTAATGAACTTGATATCGTTGAAGGAACGGATAGCTTTTTGAAAATATAGTGACGAAAACCGTTGCTAAAGAGGTCACTCCCGGTGAAGGGATCTCGGCTCTTTCCCCGTAGAATGGGGTGCAGGATATTCCAAATGAATACCACGGTGCAAAGCAAAAGTAATCGGCTATAGTGAAGTTAATGCCCTGACGCAAACTTATTGTCCAAGGGGTCACTCCCGGTGAAGGGATCTCGGCCCTTGCCTCGTCGACTGAGGAGCAGGATATTCTAATGAATACCACGATGCAAAACAAAAGTAAACGTCCTTGCAATAACAGCTTTTTGAAAAAGTGTTCCAACAACATCAGATTAGGTTTGTTTTTAACTTTGCATTGATCCGAATCAATGCAGTCCCATCAATTGATCACACCAAAAAGAACGAAAATTTACTGATGTACGTATATGCCATCCGCATTCGCCACTGGGTCCCGTCATTACCCGTTAGGTTAGCTAACTAACGACAGAGCGGGGACTGGACTAGCGCGGATGCAAAACATATACAACATCTACTAATATATATACCAATATATTATATTCGCTCAAGGCGTGAATAAAAAGCAACATCACAGAAATGTACAGCATCACAGAAACAATACAGATATCTGGGATCCCCGGGTTTCACAGAGCCGCTGAAACCCGACGTTCCCCTGGTCGTGTGGATAGCCTGTGCAATGAAATCCTAGACCCCTACGGGCGCGGCAAGTCACCCGCCAAAACCTGAAGCGAGGCAGCCCCCTTCAGCGCCGTG
The DNA here is from genome assembly GCA_030015575.1 of Agapanthus africanus. Taxonomy (NCBI): domain Eukaryota; kingdom Viridiplantae; phylum Streptophyta; class Magnoliopsida; order Asparagales; family Amaryllidaceae; genus Agapanthus; species Agapanthus africanus. The sequence goes on from CM057344.1 coordinate 232,630,488, forward strand.
AATGGACCACCCAGCACTTCACGGAATCCGGCAACTTGGGCACCCCTCCTGGGTCAACCTGTACCCCCTACGAGTGCGGCGAATAGCCCGCCAATCCTAGAGTGAAGCCCCCTCCGTCTCAATGCCATGAGATGCGGGCTTGTTGCCCTCCAGAACCCGGCTATCCGTGCACCCCTCCGCGGGGCAATCCTAGTACAGAAAGTAAAATATACATACACCGGGTACATCGACCGCAACCAGGTCGTGCCCCAAAATAATAATACAATCAGGCAGTGACGGCAGTCCACATGTCGGACGCTCGCCTCGCAATATCAAATGTACATAATACAACAGCACAGTACTAGCATTGCATCCAGGCTATCCCCACGACCGATCCGCAACATCACAGCAAATACATAGAACATCAACGTGAAAGTCACATTCGCAAATCCGTCTAACCGGGCTATAGCAGTTAGACTGGATTTACCGATCGAGTGACATTCACGGTCGCAGATATAATGTAAATACTGTGAAAAATGTGTTTAAAAAATTTCCGATTGATCAAACAATTAACAAGTGGGCCCCAAAGAAAACTGTAGCACTCACAGAAACAATTGGCCCAACTTTAATATTCCAAAGCCCATATTTTAAGCCCAGAAGGCCTCTGTAAAAAAATGGTGAAGTGATGTGAATAGTGCGCGGCGGAAGGGCCGCACAAATGGGGTTTTCGCGGCGGTTCCGCGCTCCAACTGTGGAGTTACTTCGTCAAATTTTTACAGAACTCTTAGATTTTCCAGTACATCAATATTTTATAACCTGAAAAAATTTTCGAGACCAAAAATTTTCAACAGAAACTGATGCGAACTAAAATGCAGTTTTTGAACTTTTTGATCGATCGGAAATGCAAACACATTACACAAAGTTAGACTAAGTTAATGGCGAGGCTCTGATACCACTGTAAGTGCACGGCGGCGCCCCGGCCGTCAATCCGACGCCGGAATGCGGAAGCGGTGAATAACTTAAATTTTGCGGACTTAGCAATCCGGCACCACCGCGCACTTTAACCCGGATCGAACCATTAACTAGTCTAAGCTAACTAGACAAGATGGGTTAGAGATATACCGACGATCCAAGTCCTCCGGTCTTCTCGCCATCGTCCAGATCTCCTGCGGAAAAGTCCCGTCTCCTCCTCGTCGCCGGAAGTGCACCACATCGCCTACTTTGTTTACGGGCTCCCACCTCAATGCCGAGGCAACTCGGGCACGAAGCCGGCTACTCGACGTGCCCAAGATTCGTTGTAGAATGTGTAGTAGAGGATTGTGTCTCATTTGGGGTTATGGAGTTGTGCCATTTTGTGGAGGAAAAGAGAGGAACTTTTGGAGAGGGTTCTTGTGTGATTTTTGGAGAATCAAGAGAACCAAAAATTGCCACACCAAAATCAATCACCCACCACTCTAAAGAATGGCCGGCCCTCTTTGTGAATGGGGAGAGAGTGTGAGTGAGGGGAGAGCCAAGGATTAATCAATCACCACCATAATGCAAGGGAGAGAGAAAAGCTCATGATATCAAGAAATGATTGCAAGTAAATAACCTCACTCCAACTACCAAATCATCAACAACCATCATGTCCCTCCATCATCATACAAAAGTCAAGCCATGATGAGGTTAACAAGTCAAAAGATGGTGCTATCATGATACAACAAAAATGCAAAGACCCCCTCCACAAATGCCTATTTGCAACAATGCAAATAAGCCCTCCTCCACCAATCTTCGGCCAATGAACGGAACAATGGAAATTGGCCGAAACGGAAAGCAAACTGGCAACTCCAGAAAACTGGTCCCGTAATAAATCACAGGAAAACCCCGATACTGTGCATACACACCCGCATCTGTATTTCGACCGAAATACAAATGCAATGAGACAAAATCTACACTGTACTATACTAGGATCCGGCTTATACCAAAGCCGGCTAGTAATTTCCGTTCGATCCTGATCCGTGCAATACCGCACGTATCTGATCGAACCCTGCCATATATGCATACGGCCTATAGTACAGACTGTCCGATCCTGATCCGTGCAATACCGCACGTATCTGATCGGACCTTGTCATATCTCCATACGGCCTCTACAACCTTTCGCCCGAAAGCTGAGTAACTGAATGTGGGGGACTCTAAAGACTCGTCAACACCTTGGCTGTGGATTTAACCACTAGCACGTCAGAGGTATAAGCCAATACGTGACGGGCTACCAGGTACTGACCAAATGGGACGTCGATGAGGAAGCTCACCCCGACACCCAACTGAGCCTGTCAGTGACAATATCCGTGCAGTCCGGTCCGTTCGTCTATGAGCATCGCATGGCGGGCCTAGGGGGTTGGTAAAAGTCAGACCCCCAAAAGCGGTACAAGTCGTGTCGGAGTGTAGCCCAGAACACCCTGAGATACTACTGGAATACCTACCAGTAAATCTCCTTGCCTTGGCCAAGGACTTTGTGTAATGGCTCTCCTAGACACAGCACGACCTCACCCCCAATACCGGGAGAGACGAACCCCTGAAGATACGCTCACTGCCTCCATGTGGCTCGGGACTGTACCCAACTAAAACCTGTTTGCACGACTCCTTTGAGCCGTGGTAGGGTAGTAATCAAAGTACAGTGGGAACTCACACGAGACAAATGACGATCCCCAGGTCGATGAACTAACCTGCACACATGTCACCAGGGAACTGCCATCTGACGTCTGGTATATGACCAACTAGCATGTTCCCGGCGAGTCCTGTCCGGTGTACTCATAACCCAATGAGCACCTGTATACATCTTAGGTGATCCAACTGACACCAGTGGCTTGTGAGACCGGCCACCGCCCCTCGTCGGGGTCTCGACTGTATACACTAGTCTACTAATGGAGTATCGATGCCCAGTCTCGAAACTCCCACGACTAGGGACCTTTTAAGGATAAGCTTATAGACCCCCAGCTCCCACTTATATGATCGCCCTCATACTGCTGGTGGTCAAGCAAGAATCCTAGGGGCTCTATCAACGTGTAATAGCGACGTGTCATGTCACCTAAAGCAGTACACGATGATAAAGGTAAACCAGATAGCATACTATCATCTCGAGCAAGACTGTCCTACTGGGATAGGTCCTCCCTCAATCATTACAATCACGTACCTGTGACCTAATAATTGACTCTGAGGGCACTATCTCCAACAATGCGCACACCCGAGTGAGAAAATCCATTTAAAGTGAACCGATACTAGTTAATGCAAAGTAATATATCAAATATATAATTATGCATTAAATAATTAAATCAACACTTGATTCAATGACCCGGTCATGTCGCACACAACCGACTAGTATATAATGTATCGGCTTATCAAATCAACCTTTGATTCGATAATTAGGGTATATCGCATATAACCTAATCGATACATTCATCGCGAGAATGGAATACGGTATCACATACACGCATTATTCTCGGTCCCGCACATATCTCATATGCGCTCCTATTTCGTTTTGCTTGAGCCAGGAAACCTCTGTGTAGGACTCTAAAGACTCGTCAATACGCCGGCAGCAGGCGATGATCATATCAAACACCCACAAGCCGCAAGCGGTCTGCTAAACGTAACGGCCACCCGGGTACTGAGCGATCTGAAGATCGACGAGCAAGCCCGCTCACACTCCAGTGAATCCAACCAGTAACACTACCGTACAGTCCGGTCTGATCGTCTGATATGTCGCATATCTCGCCTAGGGGTGGTAAACGTCAGACCCCAATAGCTCGATAAGTCGTGTCGATATGAGGTCTATAACTGTTCGAGAAACTACTGGTAACACTTACCAGTAAATCTCAGCAACCCTGGCCAGGGATTTCCTGTTATAGCCAATCGAACACAGCGCAACATCAACCCCCTATACCGGGAGAGACGAATCCCCTCCTATCGCTCATTGCCTCCATGTGACTCGGGACTGTACCCAAAAACCACCGTTTTGCACGCCCTCTTGGACGTGATAAGATGGAAATCAAAGCACAGTGGGAACCACACAAGACTCTATGACGATCTCGGGTCAACAGACTACTCTGTACCAGTGTCACCAGAGAACTGCCATCTGACGTGAGGTATAATACCATCTGGGAGTTCTCGGCGAGTCCGTCCAGTGTACCCAGTCTCTACTGAGCACCCGTATATCATCTCTGATGTCAAACACCGATGTATATGGGATCATCCATCGCCCATCTGTATGGGTCGAGAAGGTACACGCTAGTCTACTCTGGTATATCGATGCCCCGTCTCGATACACCCACGACTAGGGACTTTGAAGGATGTACTTATGGACTACCATGTCCCCACTAGTATGATCCGCATCATAGTCCAGGTAGTCAAGTACAGATCCTAAGGGCTTTACCAACATGTAACAGAGAGACAATCAGTATACACGTTAAGGTAAAGTTCAACCAGATAGCATACTATCATGTCGAGCAAGAAAGTCCTCCCTATATATGTCCCAGCATCCACTACAATATACATCCTATGTATAGTAATGGCCTCTAGGGCATACATATAACTAACAGAAAGTCTCCACATTCCCATCTACACCAAGTTTTTTCTTGAAGATCCACTTGCTCCCAATGGGTTTTACCCCTTCAGGAGCATCTTCGAAAGTCCATACTTTGTTGGTGTACATGGATTCCATCTCGGACCACATTGCATCCAGCCATTTCACTGAGTCCCCACTCGTGATGGCCTGCTCGAAACTAGTTGGGTCATCATCCTCCATGATGCAATCCTCGCTCCCACCATCCATGAGAAAACCGTAGTATCTCTCAGGAAGGTGAGGAACCCTACTAGATCGGCGGAGTGGCTGGGGTTCAACGGGTACTACTAGATCCTCTGGTTCCACCAGATCTTCTGTTGAAGCTTTGTAGCTGGAACCTCTTCCAGTTCTACCTCATGACCACTAATCTCTTTTGCAAGAAATTCCTTTTCTAAAAAGGTGGCATGCCGAGAAACAAACACCCTTTGTTCCTCAGTGTGATAGAAGATATACCCTTGTGAATTCTTGAGATATCCTACAAATTTGCATAGAACAAACCGTGCCTCGAGTTTGTCCGGATTTTATCGTTTGACATAGGCTGGACAATCCCATATTTTAACATAGTTAAGACATGGTCTCTTCCCTTTCCATATCTCATATGGAGTGGTAGGCACAGATTTGGTGGGGGCCATATTCAATAGATGTATGGTTGTCTCTAGCGCATACCCCCAGAAGGAAATAGGTAACTCAGCTGTGCTCATCATAGAGCACACCATATCTAATAAGGTTCGGTTCCTCCGTTCTGATACACCGTTGTGCTGTGGTATATATGGAGGAGTTAGCTGAGAGAGAATCCCATTCTCTTTTAGGAAGTCCAGGAATTCATTGCTCAAGTATTCACCTCCTCGATCAGATCGAAGGATTTTAATACTTTTCCCGGTTTGGTTCTCGACTTCTTGTTTATATTCTCTAAATTTCTTAAAAGCTTCAGACTTGTGTTTTATCAAGAACACATGTCCGTATATTGAGAGATCGTCAGTGAATGTAATAAAGTACGAAGAACCATCCTTGGCATGGGTAGACATGGGACCGCATACATCGCTATGTATCAGTCCCAAGAGTTCAGTAACTCTTTCTCCGTGTCCCGTAAACGGAGTTTTGGTCATCTTGCCTTTGAGACATGACTGGCAAGTGTCATAAGATGAAAATTCGAACGGTTTCAAATATCCATCCTTAAGCAACTTAGCTAGCTGTGTCGCATTTATATGACCAAGTCTACAATGCCACAAGAAGGATTCGTTCATTTCTGAACTCTTCCTCTTTTGTGTGTTTGTTATGCTCAGAACTGTTGATTGATTTAGAACATAAATGCCATTGCACAACGTGCCTGATCCAACCAACTTTTGGTTCAGGAAAAGGTTCATAACATTATCCTGTAATACAAAATTATATCCCTCTTTACTCAATAAAGAAACCGATATAATGTTGCATATCAGGTTCGACATGTAATAGCATTCGTTCAGAAACAATGTATTACCAGTTGGTAATACAAGGTGATATTCCCCGACGGTTCTAGCTGCAACAATTGCACCATTTCCAACCCTTATGTCTTTATCACCTTCTCCAACTTCTCTACCTTTCCTCAGCCCATGTAACTGATTACATATATGGGATCCTGACCCGGTATCTAATACCCAGGACGTAGAGTAAATGGAGAAACAGTTCTCCGTAACGAACACACCCGAAGAAAATGCATCAACATGTACTTTCTTCATTCGGGTGGCATCGGAATCCTGGTATTCCCCTATATCCTGTTCAGTCCTATAACTCTTATAAGAAAGAACGGAACCAACGTTCCCCAGCACAGTATAACATGCGGGTTCGGTCAATACATCCATATTATTATCTTGATTAAGGCATGATATGGTCGCTACCTGGAGAGAGAGAGAAGAAAACACTTTTGCGTATGCTCTTGCAAGATCAAATTGGTTATTATTTTATCTAATCAAGATGGCTCCCACTGTTTTTATCAAATCTTCCTTCAAACTCTAAAAGGAAAGACTAGCCGGGATTAATTACACCCTACAATTTCGCCAATCTTTCAGCCAGGCCAGCGTCGGTACTTTGAGGGAGGTTCCCCGTGCTTTCGCACAGACCTAATTAAAGTAAACCTCGTTTTTCCAGAGGCGTAACCCTGTTGACACCTTTCTAGACACCTACTTGATTGGCTAATTGTCCTGTGTAAAACTCTCCCAGGAGTAACAATTACTCGCAGTGGGTATCGGGATCCAACTATCTCATAGAAGGTATGCAATCTCATTGCAAATTTCAACACTTGAAATTCCCGATAATACTTTGCCCCTAACGTCCTATGACCTTGACGAAAGCCAACAAACCATAGCCCGCTAGTCAAGTTAAACCCGTACATTTCTTGACTGAATTAAACCCACCCGCACGACCCTTGACGAAAGCCAATAAAGCCGTACGACTACCCTAATCCAATCGCATCATATGCAGCAGATAAGTAGCATATAGCTACCGCACACTACACCTTGACGAAAGCCAACAAATGCAGCACGAATACTATATACAACTTATCTGAAATGACGGAGGGCTACGACAGGTTTTTCTGAAAACCTATTGCGTAATGAACTTGATATCGTTGTAGAATCGAGTGAATTTTGAAATTGAGTGATTTTGAGGCTTTCATTAGTTTTGCTAAAGAGGTCACTCCCGGTGAAGGGATCTCGGCTCTTTCCTTATGGAATAAGGTGCAGGATATATCATATATATCGCTATGCAAAGCAAAAACTCCAAAAGCAATCAAAAAACAAACCGAGTGTTGTAGCATCTGCCAGTTTTGCTAAAGAGGTCACTCTCGGTGAAGGGATCTCGGCTCTTTCCTCATCGAATAAGGTGCAGGATATATCATATATATCGCTATGCAAAGCAAAAACTGTAGCTACCCTTTTTGAAAATTTGATTCTACAACATCTTTTAGGTTTCTTTTATTTCATTAATCACATTAATGAAGTCCCATCATTTAAGTCACATAAACATCACAGATAAATACGACGTACACTTATGCCATCCGCATTCGCCTCGATGTCCCCTCGTGCACCGTTAGGTTAGGTAACTAACGGCAGAGCGGGGCAGGGCTAGCGCGGGTGTAAAACATAAGTAACGTCTATATAATATATCATATATACTATATACAGTATCTATCACAACATATCAAATGATCACATCACAGATATCGCAGCAGAAGAAACATATGAAATAATGGATATACTAGGAGGTCCGTGTTTTATTTTGAGCCTCTATAAAACACGGATTCCACGGTCGCGATGAATAGCCAAACCCACACCCCTAGACCCCTACGAGACCGGCAAGCAACCCTTCCAATTATAGAGTTAGAAGACCCGGACTCGACTCCTCGAGTTGGTCTCCCACTGGACTCTAGAACCCGGTTACTTGTGCTCTCCTCCTTGGGTCTACCTAATGCGGAAAAGTAAATAATATACAATGGTGACATCATCCTCATCCCGGAAGTTCCCCAATAAAAGAATATTACATACAATGAATTTTACATGAATGAAAATAAAAATCCTCATCTCACATAAAACCCCCGGCTATTCAAAAACGCGACGATCCAATATAACATATCCAGCAACACATAACATCACATGTCATCAACGTAAGTAAATATGCGCACCCCAATTGTCGTTGAAATATAGCAACGAAACCGGCGATATCACATATTACACTTACGGTCGCAGAAAAGAAAGTGTAAAACTACAACATTTGGAATCCACAATCTCTTTAAACATCGTAAATCCGAAATTCACATACTTCGCATTTCATGCCTAACTATATGAATTCCACATATTGTATCAAATTTCAGATAAATAGACAGTATTAAACTTTCCGATCGAATAATCAAATACCCAAGATTTCCTAAATAGCTCAACACTTGAGCGGAGTTCAAAAATTCCAGAATACGTCACAGTACCAATGGTCCAACCGTAGAAGGGTCAAGCCAACGCCTCACATGTGGCACGCCGTACTTCCCTAAACCCTAAGGTTTATAGGAGGTTCAGACGGTTACATAATCGAGTTAAGGTTTGTGTTCTTCTAGAGGGTCCATCGCGTTACTTGCACGTTTTTCCAAAAGATTTAAACTCAAGAAAAATTCAACACTTGAAAGTTTTTCGTGTCGGGAAAAAGCGAGTTAATGATATCCGTTCGAACATTTTAATACTTTCTAAATTATCCGGAAAAAGAACGAAATTAAATTTTCCGATCGAATCAACGAATACAAAATAATCCCCAGAACACTCAACACTTGAGTCAGATTAAAAACACCCAGAAGCAGCAACAAATACCAACAGATGTACTGTACCAAAAATCTAAACCTAATTCTGCTTTGCTGCCGCGGAACCGCCGCAGAAGGCATGGTACGGCCGCGGTTCCGCAGCGCTTTAGCGGATTTTTCGTGTCGTAATGTCACGACCCAAGTTTGGATGTGACCGGCACTTAGATTGTATCATATCTAAAGATATGTACATAGTCCAAGTAAGCCAAAAACCAAGATCAAAATCCTTTTTGCGGAATTCTTTATATAGAAAATTTAAATTTTTAGTAAAAATCACCTCTTATGAAGTTAAAAATATTAAACAAGTATAAGGTGTTAAGTTTGGTTGCATCCCTAGTTGGGATCAACAATAACAACAGCAGAAAGTAAAACATCAGTATATAGGCATCAATACGAATCTCAGACATAAAGAAATGAAACCATAATTTATAGAACTAAACGATCTCAACTTTCAATAATATACATATCATCTCTCACTCTAAGTCATATACAGGTCTGATGGAGATTTTCTAGATACAAAATACAATACCAAAAGAGAAGGTTACTACATATGTAACCCACCTATCAAAAGATGTGATAAAGCTGCAAAAGTAGATCTGCACCTCAGCTAACCGTCCACTCTACCCCTGCAAGGAACTGTGGCACAACGGGGGTGAGTTGCCAACTCAGTGAATATAACTAACATATAACGGTTAATTATGTAAATATGACGATCATACTAACTAAAGTGTGAACAAGTATAATGTATGATTATATGTGAAAATCATGAATCTATAATACGAATCTCATAGTCCAAACTGAAATCTCATCATGTATTCCCAATAAAATTCACTTTCTCGTGTCCATCATCGACACAAAACTTCCATTTCTCACAGACATCATTCCTCGAATGATCCTAAAATCAACAATACTGGTCGTTATCATCTAGATATACGCCGTATTTTACCACTCTATCCGATATTGAGTAACCTCGCTAGGCTCCCCCGCCTCAATGCGGCTATCCTGCCCCTCGGTCTCGACCGGGTCCACCATGTATCCAACTGTATATCTCCCCCACTCAGTATGGATAACGTAAAATCCGCGACCGTATATCTCCCCCACTCGGTCCGGAATAAAACCAAATCATAAAATATCTCACGGTGGACATGACACATCAATCATGAAAAATCACTGGATTTATGTATTCAAAACCATAAATCCTCAATAATACGTTTACCTCTTATATCAACATGAAATACTAAAACATGATATTAATGATGCAATTTACTACTATTTATCGGTGTGTATGATACGATATGAATCATTTTAATAAGAATTTTGCTAAGTGTAAAAGTGACATGGTAATATCGACGAGGTGTGTGTAACATATAAGATGTGCACGTGGCATGACTCGTCGATAATTGTGTAGTGTTCTAGTAACTAAGCAAGATATGGGTGACTTATGAATACATATTGTTAATTTAGCATATAAATTAATTCATTTATTTAAATAAAACTACGGGCGTAAAACGCCATCTTTACAAAATTCCCCGGTAGATGTTTAATCTACTCACCGGAAAACATCGAATCTATTCAGGAATTGCCAATCCTTTCCCTTTCCTCGCTGCCTCCGCAAATCCCGTATTCGAATCTAATATCACAATTTAATTTATATAAGTAAACGGCTACTCCGACATGACGGAAAAGAAAACCACCCGTTCTTACGTACTAGTTATATTGTATACGACTATATCGAGCTATTAAACACTTAACCTTACTGGATTTTAACCCTAGCCTGCATCGTTACAGGATTTAAATCGCGATGCGTTTTAATCGTGTCGTATTTGGTGTTTTAAGATATCCTTTCCGATATACGCTTCCAGATTCTATCTGCAGTGAAACTAATTTAATTAAACAACACCAAAATGGCCAAAATTATACACTGAAGCCTGCCCAATTTTTACCCTAGCCAAGAAATCCATGGAAATCTGTTCCCATTTCCACTCTGGAATGGGTAAGAGCTGCAACTCTCCGGCTGGTCTCTGGTGTTCTGCTTTGACTTGCTGACACGCCAAGTCTCGAAACATATTCCGCAACATCCCTCTTCATTCCTTCCCACCAGTAAACACCCTTCAGATCATGATACATCTTGGTGGAACCAAGATGAATATTGTATGCTGACCTATGGGCCTCCTCTAAAATCTCACACCTCAATCCGTCAGAATCTGGTACACAGAGACGAGTCCTAAAACGTAATACTCCATGTTCATCAATCACAAACTCCGTCTCCTTGCCCTGCCTAACCTGATCCATAATCTCCACCATACGAGTATCTGCGGGCTGTGCCTCTCGAATGCGATCCAATAACTGAGGTCGGGTATGAACATGTGCTAGCTGTCCTCCTGTCGGGGTGAACTCAAACTGTATACGACTATCACATAAAATCTGCCAGTCTATAGAAGACTGTCTCTGCAAGATACGCAAATGAGATAATCTACCTCCAGGCCTTCGACTTAAAGCATCTGCTACAACATTCGCTTTGCCTGGATGATACAAGATCTCACAATCGTAATCTTTCACTAGTTCCATCCATCTACGCTGCCTTAGGTTCAGATCCTTCTGCTGAAAAATATACTTTAAGCTCTTATGATCGGTGAAGATTTGACACGACTCACCATACAAGTAATGTCTCCAAATCTTCAATGCGAATACCACAGCAGCCGTCTCTAGATCATGAGTGCGGTAGTTTTGTTCGTGCCTCTTCAACTGTCGTGAAGCATAAGCTACAACCCTGCCGTGCTGCATCAGCACACGGCTTAAACCCACTCTGGAAGCATCACAATACACAACATAACCACCTGACCCGGAAGATAAAGATAATACAAGTGCAGTCGTCAAGCGCGCCTTCAATTGCTGGAAACTCTGCTCAAACTCATCTGTCCACTGAAATGGAACCTCCTACCTAGTCAATCAGGTCAAAGGTGAGGCGATCCGTCAAAAATCCTGCACGAAGCATCGGTAATAACCTGCCAGACCTAAGAAAATCCGAACCTCTGTAACTGACACAGGTCTGGGCCAGTGCTGTACCGCTTCAATCTTCTTTCGGTCCACACATATACCCTCTCTCGTAACTATGTGACCCAAGAACTCCACACTATCAAGCCAAAAAGCACACTTAGAGAATTTTGCAAACAGCTGATGCTCCTTCAAGGTCTGCAACGTAATACGCAAATGCTGCTCGTGCTCCGTCCGACTCCGAGAATAAATAAGAATGTCATCTATGAACACTATAATAAACCGATCAATGAAGGGTCTAAAGATACGGTTCATCATATCCATAAAAGCTGCTGGAGCGTTGGTGAGTCCGAACGACATCACCAGAAATTCATAGTGCCCATATCTTGTACGAAACGCCGTCTTCGGAATATCGTCCTTCCGAACCCTCAACTGGTGATACCCCGACCGCAAATCAATCTTCGAGAAGTAACTAGCTCCCTGCAACTGATCGAATAAGTCATCTATGCCTGGTAGTGGATACCTGTTTCGCACAGTTACGCGATTCAGCTGTCGGTAGTCGATGCACAGTCTTATACTACCGTCCTTCTTCTATACAAATAAGACAGGAGCTCCCCACGGTGATACACTAGGATGAACAAGCCCTCTATCTAACAACTCTTGCAACTGGCTTTTGAGTTCCTTCAACTCCATCGGTGCCATTCGATAGGGTGGTATAGAAATAGGCCCCGCACCCGGAATCAAGTCGATGCAAAATTCATCGTCGTGATCGGGTGGCAATCCTGGTAACTCAGCAGGAAACACCTCAGGAAATTCTCGTGCGATCGGAAGCTAGTCCAGTGGAATCTCAGCGACCCCTAAGTCCTGAACAAAAGCCAAGAACCCATGACAACCCTTCTTTAAGAGTCGCCCCGCACAAAGAGCAGAAATCATGTTGGCAGGAGTTATTTTACAATCCCCCTGCATAACAAACACCGGTTCACCTGGAAAACAAAATCTAACCGCCTTTCCCCGACAATCTACATAGGCATGACAGGCGGCTAACCAATCCATACCAAGAAGTATATCGAAATCTAGCATATCCAGGAGAATCAGATCAACTAGCGAATCTCTATCACCAATACGCACAGAACATGACCTGAATACCTGTCGGGCTATAAAAGAATCTCCCACTGGGGTAATCACCACTAATGGTAACTCTAACAACGACGACTCTTTCCCCAAAGAAAGTGCAAATCGTGAAGATACATAAGAATGTGTAGAACCAGGATCAAATAAAACATGTGCCTCTAACGAGCATACTGTAAGAGTACCTTTCACGACTGCATTGATACCTGGGCATCCTGTGGAGTCAGCGCAAATACCCGTGCTTGGCCCCTACCCGCATCCTGTCGTCCTCTACCTCTATCTCTTCGACCTCTCTGAGAACGTCCCGCAAAGCCTCGACCTCGTGGTGCAACTGCCTGGCGTGTAGCGCCTAATGGGAGAGGAAGTAAAGCCATTGGCGTAGAAGGTGGAAGGGGTAAAGCAGCCTATTGAACAACGGTCCCTCCCTGGGATCTACAGTCCCGCGCAAAGTGTCCGGGAAGTCCACAACTAAAACATGTAGATGGAGGCCTCTGATCATCGGGATAAGAACTGAACATCTGGCCCTGGGTCCAACCTCGTCCGACACTGCGGCCTGGAGTATATCTGCCTCTACCTCTGCCAAACTGTCTAGTCATTGGCCTGATCGGTCTACTCCTCTTTGGCTCTAGAACCACCACTGCCTCGCTCAAACGCTCCTCCACTCGTATCGTTGCATCCATGGCCTGCGCATATGTATCAAAATGCTGGGAGCCTATAGCCAGATACAACTGCGTGTCCAGACTCCTTAGGAACCTCTTCACCCGAAGCTCCTCCGTAGGTACTAAGTATGGGGCATAGCGCGACAGCTGGGTGAATCGTAAATCATAATCTGCTACCGACATACTTGTCGATTTCCACAACGCTTCAAAAATGCTAGCTCTAGCGTCCCTCACACTCTGTGGAAGAAATCTAGCAAGAAAGACCTCGAAAAACTCGGTCCACGACATCGGAGGAAGTCCCGTAGCTCGCCCTCTCTCTATCGACTCACACCACTCCTGTGCAAGTGATTGATATATATTTCCTGATTGGATGTAAAAGTATCAATTCAAATGATCCCCGATTATGGTTTCATTTGATTGAATGAGTTTTGTTGTATTATGTCGTATGGAAATTGTAAAGAAATCACAACCAAAAATTATTTGACCGCAATCAACTACGGTGTCGGATGTAGATTGTTAGTGAGTGCGGATCGTCCACAGGGACAGTGTAATCGTTCGTCTTTTGAATTAGATGAGTCGAAACTTTAAAGAAAAGAAAACAAAGCAATTCATGATTTATATTTGAAGTTCAAGAATTAGAAAATATAGATCTAATAACAAGAAAAAGATAGAATCAAGAATTGATAGTTTGATGATTTTTCCAAACCAAATATCAAGAATCGAAATGAGGCTCGTAGGAATCGATCGGATCTATAGATATGATGTAATCTTACAATCACGTATTCTTATCCTTCGATGAATTGATACTAGATCGATGATGATCGATCGAGAATTAGAGATTTCTTATGAAACTAGGGTTTCATCTTATCCCTTGTTCTTTCGTCGATATCATTCACATTCTAGCCTCTAATAATTTCAAGAAACGATCATAGATACCTAATTTCGAGCGATAACAATCAAGAAAGCATCACAACGAAACTAGGTCATCGATTCTTGAACTTGCTAGGGTTTACAAAACTCGTAGGACTCAAGAATCGTATTAAGATTTGTTACATCATCATTCTATTGATCGTCTCAACTCCTTAACGAGCGGAGTTTTACTCAAACATCACAACAAGAACAACAATTACAAATTGAGATCTAATCATGATGCAAGAATTAAAAGAAAGCAAGATTAAAGAATTTCACCTTTTATTTATATCAACAATTTCATTACATTCGCTCAAGAACTACAAGAGGAAGAATTCGATTGTCGATTTGGCTTCACTCGGCTCCTTGAGTCGTGGATCGGCTTGGATCACTTGCTCGGTTGGAGATCGGCTCGGCTCCTAAAAGGTTGAAGGGCTTCTTGCTTGATTGGTACTCAAGATCTTGGATTTGGAGTGGAATTAGGGTTAGGGTTTCGCACAAGCCTTGTCACTAGACTTGTGGAAGAAGATGAAGAATTGAAGAAGACTAAAGATTAACTAAGATTGATTACCTAATGATTGATTATTCTCCACCCTTAGATCTAGGTTCCTATTTATATATATCCAAACCCTAGATCTAGGATTTCAAATTCTAAGTTTCCCTCCAAAAGTGTGTTGAGGAAATTTGAATTTCCCTCCAAAAGTTAGTTAGAGGAGAAGCTTTTAGAAAAGATTAGTTAGGAGCTTAATTAGGATTAGCCTTGCTTAATGATCTTTGCTGATCTGGCAGTAGCTTTGCGAGAATTCTGGAATTTGACATATCAGAAAGAAATGTGGGCCCAGAGCTGAGAATTTTGCACTGAAAATGAGAAGCTGAATCTTTGGAACTGCCGCGGATCCGCGGCCCAAGCAGGCTCTGGCCGCGGATCCGCGGCTCTTGTTGGGCCTTGTGCTTCCATCTTTTCTGGTAATTCCCCAAATAATATTTGGGCCTTGTTTTCATGTGTTGAATTTTTTAATTACTTCTGCATTGCTACCAGATCTGAAATCATTGAGTTGGCGTATATTTGATCAGCTCATTTGGCTTTGCTCCTGCAATTCCCTGCACTATTCTCGATACAAGTGTTGCGCAAATACATAGATGATGCGATGCCATGAAATGCGGTCAATTTCCCTTAAAGTGCCGGTTTAAAAGTCTAACACATGTAATCTGATATTTTACGACTGTTTTGTTAATATGTGAAATATGAATACCGAACACTTCTAAATGAATGCAAAAGATGGGGAAATTGCCGTGTTAAAGATACATTATTTTCGACTGATCAAATACCCCCAAACTTAATTTCGATCGTCTCGAGCGAATGTTTTATTAAAAAGAGAAGGAGAAAATAAAGAAAGAGAAAAACTAACTAGCACACTTTCGTAGGCAACACGATTGCACTGAGCATGTGCAACAAGCCTTTAAACCTCTAGGTGTCCCTAGTAGGAGGAGTGTTGTCTCCTGAGGGTTTTCAGCGGATTGCACCCACAAAATCCAATAATAAAAGAAAGATCATGAATATTACATTTAAAGAAAAGAATTGTAAAAGAAAGACTTTGAAAATTAGGGTTTCCAACTAAGCTAGCTTTTCGGTTGTCATGAGCCCTATCTTAATGGTCATGTAAAGATGTTAGAAATTACGTCCTCCCTCAATGAAACATCGTCTTATTTTTCATTCCTATCTTTCTTCCAAACATCGATCATATAACCCTGCGTGTGTGTAAAGACATCCCTACACCCGGAGAATTCAATTCAAGCTATCATACACTTGCCCATCAGCCTCAGTACTTTTTAATTAATGAATATTTTGATGAGATTGCTCACATACTTTCATGTGACCGTTAATACTTCTTGAGATACTAACCGACCGATTACTCCTGTGCTTGCTTACTTGGTGTATTTTCCTTGTCTTGCACCACCTCAGGCATAGCAGTGACTCCCAGACCAGTTGGCCTTAGGGCACTAGGTGAAGAAGCACCCTCGCTATACATTTTTATTGCCCTTGGTGATAACAAAACCAGTGTCCATTTTTCTCACCACTTTATATTTTTTATTCACTATTTTTTTATTTCCTTCATACATCGGTTTTAAGATAAGAGCATTTCAAGGAATCCTCTACTATCCCAGGCTTTAAGATGTGTGTAAGTGCGAATAACAGGGTAGCAACGTTCAAAATGTTTGGCTTCCAGAATAGAAATTATTTTTCAGACTTAGTTTTATCCTCGGCTTAGTGACGTCTTTCATCTTACTAACCCTTGGGACAACGGCTCATAACTACTTATTACTAGTTCGTATAAGAAAACTTCTAATTTTCTTAGTTTTCTTAAATTTTTCTAATCTCATGGATGTAACTGTTCACTATCTAAACTTTTATTATCTTATTTATGTACAAAAATATTTTTATCTTTTGAAAATTTTTAAATTTTTATAGGTTTTTGAAAATGTTTTGTGCTTATGCAAATGATATGCAAATGATGCGCAAATAAGCACAAACCTCCCCCAAACTTGTTTTCAACAGTGTCCTCACTGTTGCCTTCTGCTAAATCTCGAAAAACCTGTAAACTTGGGAGGAATTTATTAGTGGGGGCAAAATATTTAAGTGAAGAACCTCCCCCAAACTTATTTTTGGCTCAAAATTTTGTAAAAATTTTCTTTTCAAGAGCCAGAAAAATTGCCCCCCCCCCAAACTTGAATTATGCAATGTTAAGCTTTGAAAATCATATGAGGGGGTCAAAAAAATCAGTGGTCGATGCCAAGCTTTGCAAAGACCAAACGTTAACACCAACCATTCAAAAATTTTATCAATGCAGTGCTCTGGTTGGTGGAAGAAGAAGTGGGGAAAGGGTAAGGGGTGGAATAGAATGTGTGTGCGTCTCATTTTGGAGAGACGATGCAGTGAATATGATGGATTGCTCGCATTCTTTTTACAGTTCAGAAGAAGGGGTGGAGGTTAAATTTCATTGATTGGAAGATGATTCATCTCAACACCCGTGTCATTCAAAAATACGAGTTCATCAGCGAAGATTTCCTCAAAAGTTCCATCTATACCTCGATGAATAATGTCATCACAAAGTACGGGGTGATCTTCAGACTCTAAAAGTAGTTCATAATCAGTGTTAATTGTTGACCCGAACATCTCGGTGGAAGAGTTCGTATGTGTATGATACATAGTTAGGTCAAACAATAACGTAAGAAAAGAGTCAAGATCAATATCAGGAGGATCATCAAATTCACTGCTGTCGACCTCCATTAAGTCGACAGAACAGACCTGAGCAGTAGGTTCGGAGGGTACACTTCCCAACTTGTAAATGTTCAGCTCTATTGACCTATTCCCGAAAGATAGGGTCATAGAACCGTTACGACAGTTGATTATTGCATTGGAAGTGGCCAAAAAGGGGCGACCTAAAATCACCGGAATTTGATTCCGTGGGTTCGCTACAGGCAGTGTATCAATTACATTAAGGTCCACAGGGAATATAAATTCCCCGATTTTTATTAACACATCCTCCAGTTCACCCCTAGGTTTGGTGATTGATCGGTCAGCCATCTGGAGAGTTATGCTCGAAGGCTTTAACACTCCGATACCTAGTTGCTCGTATACCGAGTAAGGAAGCAAGTTAACACTAGCGCCAAGGTCAAGTAACGCACGGTTGATGTGTTTCTCCCCAATAGAAATGGAAATAGTAGGACAACCAGGGTCCTTACGTTTCCGTGGTAATTGTTGGGGAAAAGCCGTGTCTACAGTACTCGACATGAAGATTTTTTTAGGCACTTGAGTCTTCCTTTTCCTAGTGCACAAGTTCTTAAGGGTTTTTGCATAGGACGGAACTTGTTGAATAGCATCTAGGAGAGGGATATTGATGTTAACTTCCTTAAACATGTTCATGATCTTCTCCATATGTGGACTTGGTGTGTTAGCCCTTAACCGATTAGGATAAGGTGCTTTAGCAATAAGCGCTGGGTCCATCATAGGAGAAGGAAGTGTTTGTGGAACCAATCCCAAAATAGAAGTGGGGATCGTCCGTGGAGGGGTAAAAGAGGTGGGCTGAAGTGGCGAGCCTTTTGGGAAACGAAGAATAGGCTCGGAAGAAGATGGTGGGGTAGAAGAACTGGGGTCAGAACTAGAAGTGTGTGTGTGAGGAAAGGTCTCAGCCGGGGTTTTATTGATTGATTTTTCTGTATCATCAAACTCTTCCCCAACATGAGTGTCAAGCACTCTTCCAGATCTCAACGTGATTGCATCCACAGGATGTGAATAGCCAGGATTAGGTAAAGGTTGAGCTGGAAGTTTCCCTTTCTCTCTTGCACTCATTTCGGCTTTTAGTTGTGCAATTTGTTCTTCCATCGATTTGATGTTCTCATTTTGAGAGATAATGATCTTCATCACATTCTCGACGGAAGATTGCAAACTAGCCGTCCCTTGGATGGATTGTTTCATGAAAGTATCCAAGGTTTGTGCTAGTGCAGAGGTATTATCTGTACCGGTCAATTGCAAAGGACTAGACGGTGCAAAAGTGTTGGCCGGATTTTGGAAGTTTTGTGATTGAAAGGGGTGCTGACTCAATTGAAGTGGTGGCTGCTGTTGTGGTGGAGGGACCCTTTGGAAATGATTCGTGTTTGGAACCGTGTTTTGAGATTGGGATTGGTTCCAAACAAAGTTAGGGTGATTCCTCCAACCCTGATTATATGTGGAGGAAGATGGATCGTTTCTAGGTCTTTGAAATGCGGCATTGGTATGCTCATGACCTTGAAACGGACATTCTTCCGTCAAGTGAGACGGATCAGAACAGCAGCCACATACAGTTTTGGAGAGTGATATTTGACTTAAGGCGGCTAAAAATTTGTTTTCCATAGTCTCAAGTTTCTTTTGCATAGCTGAAATGTCAGCTCTAACTCCTATGGAAATATCATTGCCATCCCTAGATGATTGACTCACACCCTCCCACTGTAAAGATTTTTCAGCGAAATCTTCTAGAAAGTTCCAGGCTTCCCCATCATCTTTAGTCATAAAATTGCCTTGACACATGGATTCAAGGGTCTGTCTTGTGTTAGGATTAATGCCCTCATAAATGATTCGGCACAGTTCCCATCTCGGGATGCCGTGATGTGGACATTGGACTAACAGATCCTTAAAACGTTCAAGACATTTTGAAAATGTTTCATTTAGAAGCTGGGTGAATTGATAGATTTCGCTACGGACTCGAGCTGTCTTTTGATGTGGGTAGAATTTCTTAAGGAATGCTTTGACGAATTCGTCCCAATTTGAAATGGAATGTGCGGTAGTGTTATATAGCCACTTCTCGGCTAAATCGCACAAGGTGAATGGGAGAAGACGAAGACGGAAAGCATCCACAGAAAGCTGTGAAGTACCCATCATTGCGCATACATTTTCAAATTTCGTGATAAACACGTATGCGTCTTCAGACTCGAGACCGTGAAATTTTGGTAGAAGGTTGATGTATTGGGGTTTTATTTGAAAATTTTCCCCGTTGGCTGGTGGAATGGAAAGACAGGTGGAAAGTGGGCCTCGTGTAGGATAGCATCTCTCTTGGAGAGAGATGCGAGGTAGATTCTGCGCACCAACAGACAGCGGCAGAGTAGTGGAAAAGAAGTTCGATGGAGACGGATCCATCGATGTGGGTGTGGTGGTGGGTAAAAGAAAGGGTAAATGTAGAAATACCGACTTTAGGGTCGATCGGAAGGACGCGGACTAACAGGCACTAGAATCCCGTTGTCCAGCCTAGCTCGCACTAAAAAGGGTTAGTACAAGTGGCAGCGTGAATTTATAATTAGGGGAAATGATATGAATGCGGTGTTTGTTTTGAAAATTGATACGGATTTTTGAAAAAATGATGCAACACAACAAATGCAACACACAAAACCCTAGAATCTAGTGGTCACCTAGGTCCGGCTCTAGACCGCTCCTAACTGCCAAAAGACAAGTCGCAGGATAGAATCCTTCACTGCCTCTTTGTCCCCCTGTGGCCGGATAAGTGCCAGGTAAGTGGGAAGGTACTCCACTACGTAAGTAGTGGGCCTAATTAAAAACCACTAGCCTTAGACACACTCTCCTTAGACACCACAAGAAAACGCGGATAAGCAATGAATTACCTACGGCCTTCTCATGTCCTAATGGAGCGCGACAGTCCTTAGAGTCATCTCTAGATTTCTTTTAATTAATGAGGGTAAATGCGGATGCAAGTTTTGCGATTTTCGGGGCTTAGGAAGGGTAATGAACTCCCCACCTAATCTGGATTTGGTCGTGCCCCTTAATTTCCGTATTAATATGAAAACAACCAAAAATCAAAAACACGCACAATTTTAATTTTCTTTTTGCGCGCTACGATTTATTTGCAAAAAAACCTGCACAAAATGTTATTGGAGCAGATTGAGAAGAAGATAAGAAAGTTAGAGACTCACAGAGAAAAATTGGTGCAGAGAGGAGATAGAAAGGCCGCGGAACCGCCGCAGGAAGGTGGTTATTGCCGCGGAATCGCGGTTGGGGAAAGGGATCACTGCACACAAATTTAGGAGAATGCTTCTGTTGCTCCCCTTAGCTCTCTGGAATGCTCAGAAAATTTTTATCCAAGCTCCAATGATTCCAGAATTCCTCGCAATCAAATCACAACACACGTATTAGAGTTTGTGCGAGTTTAGATCACAAAAATTAGATGGAATAAAATTTTCAACTCAAATTTCAAAATACGAACAATTAGCGCACTATCCCCGGCAACGGCGCCATTTGATTGATATATATTTCCTGATTGGATGTAAAAGTATCAATTCAAATGATCCCCGATTACGGTTTCATTTGATTGAATGAGTTTTGTTGTATTATGTCGTATGGAAATTGTAAAGAAATCACAACCAAAAATTATTTGACCGCAATCAACTACGGTGTCGGATGTAGATTGTTAGTGAGTGCGGATCGTCCACAGGGACAGTGTAATCGTTCGTCTTTTGAATTAGATAGTTTGATGATTTTTCTGACCCGAAGCTCCTCCGTAGGTACTAAGTATGGGGCATAGCGCGACAGCTGGATGAATCGTAAATCATAATCTGCCACCGACATACTTGTCGATTTCCACAACGCTTCAAAAATGCTAGCTCTAGCGTCCCTCACACTCTGTGGAAGAAATCTGGCAAGAAAGACCTCGAAAAACTCGGTCCACGACATCGAAGGAAGTCCCGTAGCTCGCCCTCTCTCCATCGACTCACACCACTCCTGTGCAAGTCCCTCCAAACGGAAGCTAGTCAGCTCAACTGACCTCGTATCAGAACATCGCAATAATCTGCCAATCCTCGCCATCCTGTCAAGAAACGACTGAGGATCTTCCGCTACATCGGTCCCCGTAAATACCGGAGGCCTCAATCTCATAAACTCTGCAAGTGATACCTCCATCACTCTCGTATCTACCAGTGCCACCGTCTGCATAGGCTGTACCTCGGACTCTGCTACGGTCGGTGCCGGATCCTATCTCGGTACTCGAGTGGCCTCAGCTAACTGTCCTACCACTCGCTGCAATCCCAACATGCCCTCCTCAATCCTAGTCATGCGATCTGGAGGAGGAGGATCAACATGCGCATGCACCGCCGGAACGTCCGGTGTACCAGTCGCCATCACAGGCGGACTCGCCCTAGCTGCATCTCTGGCTGCGGCTCGTCTAGCACGCATAGCCATAGATACTGGAATAAGAAACGAGAGTTGATAAGACTTACGAATAGGAACAATCAATAACGGAGAATCAACGGAAGAATAGATCAAGATATACAACCTAAGGTTAATTAGGCTGAGTACGATAACGTAAATATGCAGCGGAACATACGTACGGTACTGCACTAATCCTAATTCACCTACTCCATCAAACCAAAGGTCATCCTAAATCACGGACTCACGTCAACTTATTTTAAATTTCCCTACTCGATTCCGTAAGGTTACTCCTAAGCTCTGATACCAACTTTGTCACGACCCAAGTTTGGATATGACCGATGTAAGTCGATGTACTACACCCCAATACTTGTGGGGAGGCGGAATTTTCAAAAACGAACTTGTTTAGTGAACAAACATCGACTAACCGCTTGAATCGAAGCTAAACGATAACTAACCAAACACATAGTTGTTCTAAACTACTATGCTTAGGGATTATACCTATCGAACCAAGTCCTTCGGCTTTACGATCTCCTCGTCCTCCTCGGCCTTCTCGATGTAGTAGATGATCCACCCGAGAGCAAAACTCCAAGCTTAGCCTCTAAACTTGAGGCAACTAACCTTCTTGGATTGCTAATCAAAGAAGATAGATGAGATAGAGTGAGGGTTATGGATTGTTTAGTCTAACTAATCCTTGTTCTCAACACATGAGAGGTGAGGATTAGGGTTTGAAGAGAGTGAGCTTGAGGAGAGAGAATGTGAATGATATTATCAAATGAGAATAGTAAGTTATCATAATATATATGAAACTTTAAAATTCATCAATAAAAGAAAAACAAATGATGAATAATCAAGTTTCATAAATATCTAATGGTGATTCATAACCATGACTCATTAATCATTTATTGTGCATTAATGATATGGATGAATCACTCTCATGACTCACTAAACTCATTCAATGCATATGACACCTAAACCTCCTTAGTCACCATCTTCTAGAAGCTTCTCGCACAATTACGAGAACGCCCCTCCAATCCGCAAAAATACGGAAAAACTTTAGACTGTATAAATCCAATAACCGGATACCAGTAACTGGCTTAAACCAAAGCCGACTGGTAAAAACTGTCCGAAAGTCGTACGTGCGTAAACAAACGTATGCGTCCGAACCCTTTGTCGTAAAACCATACGACCTCTATATCGTTTCGCCTGGAGTAGGAAACTCTCTGTGTGGGACTCTAGAGACTCGACTACTACGCTGGCAGTGGGTTTAACCACAGACCGCAAGCGGCACTAGCTGTACGTAACGGTCCCCAGGTAGATGTCGATAAGAAGGCCGATGAGGAAACCCATCCGAACTCCTACTGAGCCTGCTGTGACAATCTCCATACATTCCGGTCCGTTCGTCTTAGACTATCGCATATCGGGCCTAGGGGGGCGGCAAGCGTCAGTCCCCTAATAGCGGTATAAGTCGTGTCGGAGCGAAGCCCATTACACCCTGAGAAACTACTGGAACCTACCAGCAAATCTCGCTTGCCCTGGCCAGGGACTTTGCGTAATGGCTCTCTGACACAGCGCGATATCAACTCCCAATACCGGGAGAGACGAATCCTGTCTAACCGCCACTGCCTCCAAGTGCTCGGGACTGCACCCAACTGCTACCTGTTTGCACGACTCCTTTGAGCCGTGGTAGGGTAGCAATCTAAGAACAGTGGGACACACTCGAGGCGAAATAGCAGTGTCAAGTCTGCGGACTATGCTGTACTCATGTCACCTGAGAACTGTTCACTGACGACTGGTATAAAACCAACCAACAGTTCCCTGTGAGTCCTGTCCGGTGTACCCGTAACCCAACGAGCACCTGCATACTATCTCCAGTACGACGTACTGACGGCTGTGGGACAGACCATCTCCCCAACTGTGATGAGAAGCGTACACACTAGTCTACTCCGGAGTATCGATGCTCTGTCTCGATAATCCAACGACCAGGGACCTGAAAAAGGATGTGCTTGTAGACTACCCAGCCCCCACTAGTGTGACTGCCATCACAACGCTGGTAGACAAGCAAGATCCTAAGAGCTCTATCAATACGTACACTCACATATTAAGATAGAAAAACCAAGTAGCATACTACCATGTTTAGCAAGACTGTTATATACATGTGAATATCCCAAGCTTCCATTAAGTAATATACAAACTAGTATGATACAGTAATGGCCTTCTAGGGCATAAACACTAACAATCTCCCACTTGCACTAGGGCCATGTACTGGCATATCGTAGACCGATGATCTCGAGTAGCCTCTCGAACTGAATCTGAGGTAGGGCCTTCGTGAATGGATCAGCAATGTTCTCTTCAGAAGCAACTCTCCGAACCTCGATCTCCTGACGATCAATGATCTCCCTGATCAGGTGATACCGCCTTAAGATGTGTCTGGACTTCTGATGGGACCTTGGTTCCTTCGCTAAAGCTATAGCTCCGTTGTTGTCGCAATACAGAGGTATTGGATCAACTATGGTAGGAACCACCTGAAGTTCTGTTAGGAACTTCTTCATCCAGACTGCTTCTTTTGCGGCATCGCAAGCAGCTATATACTCCGCTTCCATCGTCGAGTCAGCAACGGTGTCCTGCTTGGAGCTCTTCCAGCACACCGCCCCTCCATTGAGGGTAAAGACATATCCCGACATGGACTTGGAATCGTCCTTATCACTCTGGAAGCCGGAATCAGCAAAGGCCTCCAACCTGAGGTCTTTTCCGCCGTAAACCAAGAACATCTCCTTAGTCCTTCTCAGATACTTGAGAATGTTCTTTACTGCTATCCAGTGCTTCTCCCCTGGGTCTGACTGATACCGGCTTACCACGCTCAGTGCGTAAGCTACATCTGGTCTGGTGCACAACATCGCATACATTATAGAGCCTACCGCAGAAGCGTAGGGTATAATAGACATGCGTTCCCTTTCCAAATCAGTCTTGGGAGACATCTCTTTAGAGAGGGTGATTCCGTGACAAGCCGGTAGATTACCGCGCTTAGAATCTTCCATACTGAATCTTTTCAGTATAGTGTCGATATACCTGGACTGCGAAAGTCCCAACATCCTCTTGGATCTATCACGATAGATCCGGATCCCCAGAATGTAAGAGGCATCACCCAGGTCTTTCATGGAGAACCTGTGTGACAAGAATCCTTTGACAGATTGTAGCATAGGAATGTCATTTCCTATCAATAGAATGTCATCCATGTACAAGACGAGGAATACGACACTTCTGGCTACAACTTTACTATATATGCACGGTTCATCTGGATTTTTGATAAAGTCATATTCTTTGACTGTTTCATCAAAACAGATGTTCCAACTCCACGATTCCTGCTTTAGTCCATAAATGGACTTAAGTAGCTTGCATACTTTCCCGCTGCTCCCACTCTGATTGAAACCCTCTGGCTGATCCATATAGACGCACTCTTCTAAATTTCCATTCAGAAAAGCCATCTTTACGTCCATCTGCCAGATTTCATAATCATGGAAGGCAGCAATAGCAAGAAGGACCCGAATGGATTTGAGCATAGCCACTGGAGAAAAAGTTTCGTCATAGTCCAAACCAGGTCTTTGACGAAAACCTTTGCAACAAGTCTAGCCTTATAGGTTTCCACCTGTCCATCTACACCAATCTTTTTCTTGAAGATCCATTTGCATCCTATGGGTTTTACCCCATCTGGAGCAAAGTCCAAAGTCCATACTTTGTTGGTGTATATGGACTCCATTTCGGTCCGCATTGCATCTAGCCATCGTACCGAGTCGCCGCTCTGGATGGCCTGCTGGAAGTCAGTAGGTTCATCATCATCTATGATGCAATCCTCTCTATCCCCATCTATGAGAAAACCGTAGTATCTCTCAGGCGGATGAGACGGCCTACTACTCCTGCGGAGGGGTGCGGGAATGTCCTGTTCTTCTTGAACTATCGGTTCTACCAAACTTTCAGTAGCAGTTTGTGGTTCTGGAATTTCTTCCAGTTCTATTTCGCTCCCACTTATTTCCTTTTCTAAAAACTGATATTCTAGAAAATGGGCATTACGAGAAACAAACACCTTTTGTTCCTCTGCGTAATAGAATAGATACCCCTTGGAGTTCTTTGGATATCCCACAAACTGACACTTTACTGATCGTGCCTCGAGCTTGTCCACATGCTGCTTTTTAACAAAAGCTGGACATCCCCATATTTTCAGATACTGAAGATAGGGTTTCTTCCCACTCCACATCTGATATGGCGTGGTAGGCACAGTCTTGGTAGGAACCATGTTCAAAAGATATGCCGCTGATTCTAGCGCATAACCCCAGAAAGATCGCGGTAACTCAGCATTACCCATCATGGATCGTACCATATCCAATAGGGTTCGATTCCGTCTCTCCGATACACCGTTATGCTGTGGAGTGTATGGAGGAGTAAGCTGAGAGAGAATTCCTTTCTCTTTTAGGTAACCTAGGAACTCGGCACTCAAGTATTCACCACCAAGATCAGATCTAAGTGTCTTGATACTTTTGCCGGTTTGGTTTTCTACTTCATTCTTATACTCTCGGAATTTCTCAAAAGCCTCGGATTTATGTTTCATCAGATAAATGAATCCGTATCTTGAGTAATCATCCGTGAAAGTAATGAAATAGGAAAAACCACCTCTTTCATGTGTAGACATCGGACCGCATACATCGCTGTGTATGAGTCCTAAGAGCTCGCTCGCTCTTACTCCTTGTCCAGTAAATGGAGTCTTTGTCATCTTTCCTTTGAGACAAGATTGACAAGTGTCATAAGTTTGATATTCGAACGAGTCCAAATATCCTTCTCTATGCAACTTAATCAACCTTCTCTCATTGATGTGACCCAGTCTACAATACCATAAGAAAGCTTTATTTAAATCTGGAGACTTTCTTTTAAGTGTGTTCTGGATATTGAAAATTTGGAGTTGGTTTAAAACATATATACCGTTATTTAGGGTACCGGACCCAATCAAACCATGATTAAGGTGGATGTTGACAACATCTCTTACAAACGTGAAATCACAACCTTTATTTGATAACAAGGAAACTGATATGATATTACACGTTAAGCTTGGTACAAAATAACAGTTATGTAAAACCAAAATGTGTCCACTCGTCAATCCTAGGTGATAATCCCCGACGGACGCAGCTCCCACGCTAGCTCCGTTAGCAACCTTTAGGGTCATATCACCTTCTTTCAGCACTCTACGGTTTCTCAGCGCCTGCAATGAATTGCAAATATGAGATCCTGATCCGGTATCCAATACCCAGGAAGTAGAGTTGATCGACAGACAATTCTCAATTACAAACACACCTGAAGTCGAAGCCACAGCTTGCTTCGGTTCCTGGTTCTTGGCGTTCCACGCCTTGCAATCCTTCTTCCAGTGCCCTTTCCTGTGACAATGGAAGCACTCATCCTGACCAACTACCGGTACTGCAAACTTTTTCTTTCCCTTCCCTCCCACCTTACTAACACCTCCTCTAGGTCTGGGGATGGCCTTCTTCTTCCTTCCTTTGGCCCTAGCCTTGGACCCGGAAGAAGATGCACCGCCAACAAACATAGCGGGTGTTTCCCTTGCTTTCTGCAAGGTGCCCTCTGCACTCCTTAACATGTTCAGGAGTTCCGCAAGTTCAACTTCTTTTCCTTGAAGGTTGAAGTTCAGGATAAACTGGGCGTAGGTGGGAGGAAGGGACTGGAGAATAAGGTCTGTATAGAGCTCATTATCCAAAGTCGTCCCAAGGTCTGCGAGCTCTTCAATATAGCCGATCATCTTTAGGACATGTTCTCCCACTGATGACCCGACAGCCAACCTCGCTCGAAACAAGTTCTTAGAGGTCTCGTATCTTGCTATACGAGATTGCTCTCCATAAAGTTCCTTTGTATGGAGAAATATGCCATCTAGGGTCATATCCTCGTGCCTCCTCTGATGTTCATTGTTCATTGAGGCAAGCACGATGCACTTGGCTTTCGCGCAATCTAAATCCCAGGTTTTGCGGATTTCCTTATCCGCATTGCTGGATTTGGGACCAGGGACAGCAGGTGCCGTAGCGGTGAGGATGTACCCCAATTTGTCATAGGTCAAAGCCATTTTGACATTCCGCAGCCAATCTTTATAGTTTGGCCCTGTCAGTATATTTTTCTCTAAAAGTAACTTAAGTCCAGTCATTTTCAGGGTCGATGCAATTAGGAGAGAGAGAAGAAAACTCTTTAGCATGATGCTCTTGCAAGTTTAGAGTGGTTTTTAGTTTATCTAAACTGGATGGCTCCCACTGTTTCTCAAATCCTTCCTCAAACCATAAAAGAAGAATTAGCCAGGGCTATTCTCACCGTACAATACTTGCTTAACCGTTCAGCCAGGCCAGTGTCGATACTTCGAGGGAGGTTTTCCAACGCTTTCGCGAAGTTCCTTAATTAAATAACCTCTTTTCACTGGGGGCGTAACCCCGCTGACACCTTTCTGGACACCTACTTGGTTTATAGCATTGATCGTTAAGTGACGAATATCCTGATAAGTAGCATATACTCACAGTAGGATCGGGATCCAAATATCATCGTATGATAATGTTGAAGGAATCCTACCAACATTCATCAAACTCCAAATGGTATGCATCTCTTTGCAAATTTCAGTTTCTTTAGAAATTCCCGATATATATTTTTGCCCCATGCTCTTATGACCTTGGCGTTGGTCAAAATATCATAAGTCACATGTCAAGTTCTGCCCATCATTATCTTGTTAATTTGAACCCATCCGTACATATCCTTGACGTTGGCCAAAATGATCATACGACTGTCCCAAACTAACTCATCTATCTATGCAACAAATGAATACCCAGCAGCTACCAAACACTATGCCTTGGCGTTGGTCAAAATACATAGCTTGAATACTACTGAATACCCAGATGAAATGACGGAGGGCTACGACTGGTTTTGGCGAAACCATGAACGTAGTGAACTTGATATAACCGAAGGAACCTGATAGCTTTTAAAAGGAGTGGTTAAAGCTCCGCATTTAAAAATATCTGTTTTTAAAATTAACCGAGTGGTTTCTTTTAAATTGTTCCAACGATTTAAACTTTGGTTTGTTTTTCTTTGCATTATAGATAATGCGTCCCATCATTAACCTATCATTGCAGAAAACAACGAAAATACAACGTCCTCTTATGCCATCCGCATTCGCCATGGGGTCCCGTCATCACCCGTTAGGTTACTTAACTAACGACAGAGTGGGGGCTGGGCTAGCGCGGGTGTAAAACATAAGTGACGTCTAAATAGCTATCATATATAGATATTGTACATTCGTCAGACACAATAATAGGCATTCCAGATCACAGATGAACTTTATTGGATTTGCAAGCAATCCGTGTTTGTTTTCAGCCTGCAACAAAATACGGATTACACAGTTGTGATGAATAGCCATTACCCCATCCACGACCCCTACGGGTGCGGAAAACTACCCGCCCGGCAGTTTGTGCACCCCACCTTGGGTCTGTCCTAGGAGCAAAAACAGTAAAATGAAATAATACAACGGTGGCTACAACCGCAACCTGGATGTGCCCCGCAAAATAATATTACAACAAATTACATTTACATCAAATGAATTAAATAATAACCCATCACATAACCCCGGCTATACATCACAACAGTCCAACACAGTTCATATGCACAAACAGATAAAATCCATTTCAGAAATGTGCAACCCCCTGCCAACTGACATACTAGCAGTTAGGGGAGGTTTACGAACACATTATACAATCACAGATATAATCCAACAAGCAAATACTGTATAATTTCGATCGATTAAACATTTTTAATATTGCTCCAATACTGCTCTGTAAACTTGAAACCTGAGCAAAATTAAAAAATACCAGAAAATCCCAAATATTACAGAGAACCAACACAAGAAAAATGGGTCCCTGGATCGTCAAATCAACGGCGGAAGCGCGGCGGTATCTGTGTTAGCCGCCGCGGATCCGCGGCGCCGTAGGCGATTCAGGGGACCAAATTTTTTGTGTGTTCTACTACTGTCATTTTAAGCTTTCTGAACATCCCTGAAAATTTTTTTGACTTCATTTATAAATCGACAGAAACTTGAGTTTTCGGACTTTTCCGGTTTCGTTTTTTCCGTTCGAAATTCATATAAATTTGCAAAAAAGTTATTTATTGTTTAGCGAGTTTCTGATACCACTGTAAGTCGATGTACTACACCCCAATACTTGTGGGGAGGCGGAATTTTCAAAAACGAACTTGTTTAGTGAACAAACATCGACTAACCGCTTGAATCGAAGCTAAACGATAACTAACCAAACACATAGTTGTTCTAAACTACTATGCTTAGGGATTATACCTATCGAACCAAGTCCTTCGGCTTTACGATCTCCTCGTCCTCCTCGGCCTTCTCGATGTAGTAGATGATCCACCCGAGAGCAAAACTCCAAGCTTAGCCTCTAAACTTGAGGCAACTAACCTTCTTGGATTGCTAATCAAAGAAGATAGATGAGATAGAGTGAGGGTTATGGATTTTTTAGTCTAACTAATCCTTGTTCTCAACACATGAGAGGTGAGGATTAGGGTTTGAAGAGAGTGAGCTTGAGGAGAGAGAATGTGAATGATATTATCAAATGAGAATAGTAAGTTATCATAATATATATGAAACTTTAAAATTCATCAATAAAAGAAAAACAAATGATGAATAATCAAGTTTCATAAATATCTAATGGTGATTCATAACCATGACTCATTAATCATTTATTGTGCATTAATGATATGGATGAATCACTCTCATGACTCACTAAACTCATTCAATGCATATGACACCTAAACCTCCTTAGTCACCATCTTCAAGAAGTTTCTCGCACAATTACGAGAACGCCCCTCCAATCCGCAAAAATACGGAAAAACTTTAGACTGTATAAATCCAATAACCGGATACCAGTAACTGGCTTAAACCAAAGCCGACTGGTAAAAACTGTCCGAAAGTCGTACGTGCGTAAACACACGTATGCGTCCGAACCCTTTGTCGTAAAACCATACGACCTCTATATCGTTTCGCCTGGAGTAGGAAACTCTCTGTGTGGGACTCTAGAGACTCGACTACTATGCTGGCAGTGGGTTTAACCACAGACCGCAAGCGGCACTAGCTGTACGTAACGGTCCCCAGGTAGATGTCGATAAGAAGGCCGATGAGGAAACCCATCCGAACTCCTACTGAGCCTGCTGTGACAATCTCCATACAGTCCGGTCCGTTCGTCTTAGACTATCGCATATCGGGCCTAGAGGGGCGGCAAGCGTCAGTCCCCTAATAGCGGTATAAGTCGTGTCGGAGCGAAGCCCATTACACCCTGAGAAACTACTGGAACCTACCAGCAAATCTCGCTTGCCCTGGCCAGGAACTTTGCGTAATGGCTCTCTGACACAGCGCGATATCAACTCCCAATACCGGGAGAGACGAATCCTGTCTAACCGCCACTGCCTCCAAGTGCTCGGGACTGCACCCAACTGCTACCTGTTTGCACGACTCCTTTGAGCCGTGGTAGGGTAGCAATCTAAGAACAGTGGGACACACTCGAGGCGAAGTAGCAGTGTCAAGTCTGCGGACTATGCTGTACTCATGTCACCTGGGAACTGTTCACTGACGACTGGTATAAAACCAACCAACAGTTCCCTGTGAGTCCTGTCCGGTGTACCCGTAACCCAACGAGCACCTGCATACTATCTCCAGTACGACGTACTGACGGCTGTGGGACAGACCATCTCCCCAACTGGGATGAGAAACGTACACACTAGTCTACTCCGGAGTATCGATGCTCTGTCTCGATAATCCAACGACCAGGGACCTGAATAAGGATGTGCTTGTAGACTACCCAGCCCCCACTAGTGTGACTGCCATCACAACGCTGGTAGACAAGCAAGATCCTAAGAGCTCTATCAATACGTACACTCACATATTAAGATAGAAAAACCAAGTAGCATACTACCATGTTTAGCAAGACTGTTATATACATGTGAATATCCCAAGCTTCCATTAAGTAATATACAAACTAGTATGATACAGTAATGGCCTTCTAGGGCATAAACACTAACAACCGACACTTAGATTGTATCATATCTAAAGATATGTACATAGTCCAAGTAAGCCGAAAACCAAGATCAAAATCCTTTTTGCGGAATTCTTTATATAGAAAATTTAAATTTTTAGTAAAAATCACCTGTTATGAAGTTAAAAATATTAAACAAGTATACGGTGTTAAGTTTGGTTGCATCCCTAGTTGGGATCAACAATAACAACAGCAGAAAGTAAAACATCGGTATATAGGCATCAGCACGAATCTCAGACATAAAGAAATGAAACCACAATTTATAGAACTAAACGATCTCAACTGTCAATAATATACATATCATCTCTCACTCTAAGTCATATACAGTTCTGATGGAGATTTTCTAGATACAAAATACAATACCAAAAGAGAAGGTTACTACATATGTAACCCACCTATCAAAAGATATGATAAAGCTGCAAAAGTAGATCTGCACCTCAGCTAACCGTCCACTCTACCCTTGCAAGAAACTGTGGCACAACGGGGGTGAGTTGCCAACTCAGTGAATATAACTAACATATAACGGTTAATTATATCAATATGACGATCATACTAACTAAAGTGTGAACAAGTATAATGTATGATTATATGTGAAAATCATGAATCTATAATACGAATCTCATAGTCCAAACTGAAATCTCATCATGTATTCCCAATAAAATTCACTTCCCCGCGTCCATCATCGACACAAAACTTCCATTTCTCACAGGCATCATTCCTCGAATGATCCTGAAATCAACAATACCGGTCGTTGTCAACTAGATATACGCCGTATTTTACCACTCTATCCGGTATCGAGTAACCTCGCTAGGCTCCCCCGCCTCAATACGGCTATCCTGCCCCTCGGTCTCGACCGGGTCCACCATGTATCCAACTGTATATCTCCCCCACTCGGTATGGATAACGTAAAATCCGCGACCGTATATCTCCCCCACTCGGTCCGGAATAAAACCAAATCATAAAATATCTCATGGTGGACATGACACATCAATCATGAAAAATCACTGGATTTATGTATTCAAAACTCAAAACCATAAATCCTCAATAATACGTTTACCTCTTATATCAACATGAAATACTAAAACATGATATTAATGATGCAATTTACTACTATTTATTAGTGTGTATGATACGATATGAATCATTTTAATAAGAATTTTGCTAAGTGTAAAAGTGACATGGTAATATCGACGAGGTGTGTGTAACATATAAGATGTGCATGTGGCATGACTCGTCGATAATTGTGTAGTGCTCTAGCAACTAAGCAAGATATTGGTGACTTATGAATACATATTGTTAATTTAGCATATAAATTAATTTATTTATTTAAATAAAACTACGGGCGTAAAACGCCATCTTTACAAACTTCCCAGTAGATGTTTAATCTACTCACCGGAAAACATCGAATCTATTCAGGAATTGTCAAACCTTTCCCTTTCCTTGCTGCCTCCACAAATCCCGTATTCGAATCTAATATCACAATTTAATTTATATAATTAAACGGCTACTCCGACATGACGGAAAAGAAAAACACCCGTTCCTACGTACTAGTTATATTGTATACGACTATATCGAGCTATTAAACACTTAACCTTACTGGATTTTAACCCTATCCTGCATCGCTACATGATTTAAATCGCGATGCGTTTTAATCGTATCGTATTTGGTGTTTTAAGATATCCTTTCAGATATACGCTTCCAGATTCTATCTGCAGTGAAACTAATTTAATTAAACAACACCAAAATGGCCAAAATTATACACTGAAGCTTACCCAACAAGCTAAAACACCCTAGCTAGCTACAAAACCAGCGATGCCGGAATTCCCCTTTTGGTCGCCGGCCTAATTCCGAGCCCTCTGGTTCGTGATCCTACGGTCTTCTCTAGATGTTACATACATCATTTTAGCACTGTTTAGTTGAGTTTATTATCTTACCAACAAGAGCAGATTTACACAGAGCCTAGTTTGGACAATAATACAAATTTATAGGACATTGTTCATTCCAAATTAACTAAGCTATAGAACTTAAATCTCCTACTGTGTTTAAGAATTTTACCCTCCAAAAAGTTGTTGGAATAACCCCTCCAAGATGCTAAGCCCCTTGTCCTAGCTTGAGAGTGATGAAAACTAGAACTTAGCTTCTTTCTTCTTCTTCCTCTTGTTCTTTCTTTTTCTCTTTATTTTAGTTTTGTTTTCAGAAAATTTCAGGATTCTCAATTAACTATGATCTGAACAAGGTTTATATATGGCAAAAGAAATGGATAAGGTGAAGGAGGAGGTGGGATCAAGCTAGAGGTAAGGGTTTCATGCAAGTAGGAGGTGTGAGGTGAGTGTTGTGCATGCAAGTATGAGGTGTGCTTGCCTTATCCTTTAATTTTGTTTTAATTTGAATTTAAATTCTGAACTAAATGATTTGCCATCCCATTTTCATTTACACCCTTAACAATTTTCCATTTGCACAAAATTTCTAAACTTTACCTAAAAACCCTTCATAACTTAGTTTATTATAAAGCACCCATTTTATTAAAATGAAGCTAAAATAGACACTAAAACCCTTATAACTTATTTATGTTGCATACTAAAATTTTTATTTAAATTGTTTTACATAGAACTTATGAAACTTGACTTATTTGTTTTTAACAACTTTGCGATATACCATATCATTATTAAATTAATTAATTTTATTTACTTCTAAATTTTCAGAATGCTACAACTAAAGTCCAGTAATTGGTGTACCGCATACTCAACGTCTGCACTAAGGCCAGCTGCTGGCGTACCGCATACCTAATAGCTCAAAAAGTCGCTCGAACTGTGTTTGAGGGAGGGCCTTTGTGAATGGATCCGCCGTGTTGTCTTTAGTGTCCACTCTCTGTACCTCGATCTCCTGGTGATCAATGATCTCCCTGATCAGGTGATACCGCCTTAAGATGTGTCTGGACTTCTGATGGGACCTTGGTTCCTTTGCTAAAGCTATAGCCCCATTGTTATCACAATACAAAGGTATTGGGTCAACAATGGACGGAACCACCTGAAGTTCACTAATGAACTTCTTCATCCAGACCGCCTCTTTTGCGGCATCGCTTGCAGCAATGTATTCAGCCTCCATCGTCGAGTCTACGACGGTATCCTGTTTGGAACTCCTCCAACACACCGCCCCTCCGTTGAGGGTAAACACAAAACCCGAGACAGACTTGCTATCGTCCTTGTCACTCTGGAAGCTTGAATCGGTATCGGACTCGACCCTGAGGTCTCCATTACCGTAAACCAGGAACATCTCCTTAGTCCTTCTCAGGTACTTGAGAATGTTCTTTACTGCCGTCCAGTGGTTCTCACCTGGGTCTGACTGATACTGGCTCACCACGCTTAGTGCGTAAGCTACATCTGGCCTTGTACTTAGCATCGCATACATTATAGATCCTACCGCCGAAGCGTGGGGTATAATGCCCATACGAACCCTCTCCTCGTCAGTCGTGGGAGACATCTTCTTAGAGAGGGTGATTCTGTGCAATGCTGGTATATTATCGCGTTTAGAATCTTCCATACTAAATCTCTTTAGTACGGTCTCTATGTACCTGGACTGCGAAAGTCCCAGTAATCTCTTGGATCTATCTCTGTAGATTCTGATCCCCAGTATGCATGTGGCATCACCCAGGTCCTTCATGGAGAACCGTTGTGACAAGAATAGCTTGACCAATTGTAGCATAGGAATGTCATTTCCTATCAAAAGAATGTTGTCCACGTACAAGGCTAGGAATACGACAGTTCGTCCTACAATCTTCTTATAAATACAAGGTTCATCCTCGTTCTTGATGAAATCAAATTCCTTGATTGCTTCATCAAAACAGATGTTCCAGCTCAGCGATGCCTGCTTTAATCCATAAATGGATTTAAGCAATTTGCACACCTTCCCGCTGCTCTCACTGTCTACAAAACCTTCTGGCCGATCCATATAAACGCACTCTTCTAAATTGCCGTTTAGAAAAGCCTTTTTTACGTCACTGTTATTGCACGACCCCTAGTAGCGCAATAAGTCATGCCGGAGCAGAGTCCAATTCACCCTGAGAAACTACTAGAGTACCTACCAGTAAATCTCGCTTGTCCTGGGCAGGGACTTTGTGTAATGGCTTTCCGAACACAGCGCGATATCAACCCCCAATACTGGGAGAGAAGGATCCTATCTAACTGTTACTGCCTCCAAGTGCTTCGGGACTGCACCTAACTACTACCTATTTGCATGACTCCTTTGAGCCGTGGTAGGATAGTAATCTAAGAACAGTGGGAACACACTCGAGACGAAGTAGCGATGTCAGGTCAACGGACTAAGCTGTACTCATGTCATCTGGGAACTGCTATCTGACGATAGGTATAATACCAACCACCAGTTCCCAACGAGTCCTATCCAGTGTAACTCATAATCTAATGAGCACCTGTATACTATCTCCAGTACGACGTACTAATGACTATGGGACAGACCATCTCCCCTGCTGGGATGAGAAGCATATACACTAGTCTACTCTGAAATATCGATGCATCATCTCGATAATCCTACGACTAGGGTGTATAAGGATGTGCTTATAGACTACCCAGCCCCCACTAGTGTGACTGCCATTACAACGTTGGTAGTCAAGCAAAAATCCTAAGGGCTCTACCAATATATATAAGCGATATGTTAAAAGAAACATATGCACATATTGAGATAAAATCAAACCAAGTAGATATAACATTTTGGAAAATTATAAATATTTATTTATAATTTTAAATATAAAAATAATGAATTTAATGAGTTTATAAAACTGATATCACATATAACTTTTAGTATCGGAATTATATCCGTAAAAATGCAATTATATTGGTAAATATGAAGAAAATATGTGATATCATAAGAATGATATTTTGATTGTTCTAAACATGACATGAGATGTTATTATAAGATAATGGTATTTAAGTGTTATAAAAAGTATTGTGTTTCTTTTTAAAACTTGGATTTAGATTTCGTGACATGAAGGGTTTAATTAAGGGAAAAAGAGTTTTCTTTAATTATTGCATTCTTTTAAATCATGGTTGGTATATGTTAGTTAGCTTAAACCCTCACCCTCAAGACACCCTCACCATGCTCAACTCCCTCCATCTCCTCCTTCACATTTTTACACCTCCTCCTTCCACCATGCCACCTCCACCTCACAACCCTCCACCCCATGCTCTCTCTACACAACACAACACATATGAATTTCTTAGACTTCCTCAAACCGAACACAACTAGTTCTCTAACTTCAACAAAAATATTCTAAGTGTTTATCAATTTTAATGAAGAAAATCCTTAATCCCTTCATCAATTTTGTTCACACCATCAACCTAGAGCCTCTACAAACCATTGATGCTTCCACAAACACTTCTTGAGCTGAAGTTCCTTTGTACATCATCCTAATAGGTATATCTCACTTTCCTTTCAAATTAAATTCTGTTAGGTCCACGTTATCCACCCCGGTGCTTACGGGGAGGCGGAATAGGTAAAAATCAAAATTTTCACACAAGGTAACATGGACCAACCATGAAGGATCTTTGCTAAACAAAAACTAACAAACAAACTACAAGTTCTAGCTACTAGGTTAGATGGTTATACCTAGTTCTTAAACTCCTTCTCTTCTTGTTGTGGTCCTTCTTCTTGCTTGCTCCTTGGAGTGGTATAGACGGCTCCTCCTCTTCGTCTTCTCTTTGCCGAAGAAAGATCCACCCGAAGGCCTCTACCTTGAGCTCCTACCTCAACCAAGAGGTAACTAGAGTGCTTGGCTTGCTAGACTAAGAACCCTAGAATCAGTAGAGAGTTGTCTTGATGGTTTTATCTCACAAAGCTTATGTTTTTCAACACATGAAAGAAGAGAGCTTTGAGAGAGGAAGAGGGAGAGCTTTTCATGAGAGAGAAAAAGCAAGAGAGAATGAGCAAGAATCACAACCATGCTCTCATATGAGAATAATAATAATAATAATAACTAAAGAAAATTGTGATGGTTAGTTGAAATGACCATTATCATTTCACATTTAATGCAATTTGCAAGAATCAAGAAGCATCTTGCAAAAGAAATGATCATGGTCAAATGGTCAACAAAAGTCAAATGGTCAACCAAAGTCAAATAGTCAACCTAACCATGGCATAATTATCCTTAATTAATATTATTAATCATATTTCTCATTCTCATTAGGGTTTAGAAAAAGTCAACGGTCAAAAACCCTAATGAGATTCCTCTGCCTCTGTCAACTGTGCATACACACCCGCATCCGTGTTCCGAGGAAGACGAATACAATGAGACAAAACCAATCCCAAAACAAATACTGGGATCTAGCTTAAACCAAAGCCCGCTAGTAATAACTGCCCGGACACCAAACGCGCACAAGTGCTCGGATGTGAACAAACTCCATCGCAAAACCATGCGACCTCTACTCTGTTTTGCCCAAAGGCGAACAACCCTCTGTGTGGGACTCTAAAGACTCGACACTACGCTGGCAGTGGGTTTAACCATAGGCCGCAAGAGGTACTAGCTGTACGTAACGGTCCCCAGGTAGATGCCGATAAGAAGACCGATGAGGTGAACCCATCCGAACTCCTATTGAGCCTGAATGTGACAATCTCCCTACAGTCCAGTCTGTCCGTCTAAGAGTATCGCATGTCGGGCCTAGGGGCGGTAAACGCCAGACCCCTAATAGCGGTACAAGTCGTGTCGGAGTGTAGCCCAGAACACCCTGAGAAATTACTGGAAACACTACCAGTAAATCTCGCTTGCCCTGGCCAGGGACGACTTTGTGTAATGGCTCTCCTAGACACAGCGCGATATCAACTCCCAATACCGGGAGAGACGAATCCTGTCTAACCGTCACTGCCTCCAAGTGCTTCGAGACTGCACCCAACTACTACCTGTTTGCACGACTTAATAGAGCCATGGTAGGGTAGTAATCTAAGAACAATGGGAACACACTCAAGGAGAAGTGACAGTGTCAAGTCAACGGACTAAACTGTACTCATGTCACCTGGGAACTGTTAATTGACGATAGGTATAATACTAACCAACAGTTCCCGACGAGTCCTGTCCAGTGTACTCGTAACCTAACGAGCACCTGCATACTATCTTCGGTACAACGTACTGATGGCTGTGGGACAGACCATCTCCCCTGCTGGGATGAGAAGCGTATGCACCGGTCTACTCTGGAGTATCGATGCCCTGTCTCGATAATCCTACGACTAGGGACCTGTATAAGGATGTGCTTATAGACTACCCAGCCCCCACTAGTGTGATCGCCGTCACAACACCGGTAGTCAAGCAAAGATCCTAAGGGCTCCATCAATATGTATTAGCGATATGTTAAGAGAAACATATACACATATTAAGATAGATACAAACCAAGTAACGTACTACTATATCGAGCAAGACTGTCGTAAATCCGTGTATATATCCCAAGCTTCCAAAATGTATTATACAAACTAGAACTATACAATAATGGCCTCTAGGGCATACATATCCAACAAATTCTATTTGATATCTGTTTTTATATGCAGTATAGGAAAATTGTTAGTTTAGTGATATTTAGCCTATTAAAATTGAATCTGGAGCTATTAGCTTATACCAATAGAAAAACTAATAAGACAGTAGTATGCTGAGACCACTAGGAGACTTCACTTAAAGCCAGAGCCCCAAAATCCTCACTTGACCCGGCGACATTCATAAATTTTCCGGCGCCGCCGGGCCCCCTAGGTTATTTTGTGTTGGGTTTTTCTCTGTAGGTGTATTCGTGTATTTTATGATCAACGGTATTGTTTGAATTGTCTCAATATTCATATAGTGAAATCTGGGAATGTTTTAGTAAGGGTTTTATCAAATTTCCGACATTTCGATACAGTTTTTCGTATTTCTGTAACGTCACTAAAACGTTGACGTTCGTACGTTAAAATTCAGCGGCATTTGTTCGTTTTTAGGGTAAGTGACCTGTAGGTTCTAACCTACGAGTGCATATCTCGTTGTTTTGGGTTTTGATACGATATTTACTCGAGGTGATTTAATTACGATTTTAGGTACGCTCGTGAAGGTTTCCAAGATGGAGTTGGCGGACATAGCAATCGTGGAATCAACGAGCTCGACAAGTTGGTGAGTAGATTTACATCTACGGGGGAAGTCGGGTGGATGGCGTATAGCACCCCCGCAACCTTATAAATAGGATAGTATGAGATATAGTTAGTTTTAGTAGTTGTTTAATATGATGATATTGAAGTTATGTTGCATTTAGTATATATATTCATGTGCATATAGTTTATTCATGATTTGGTGGATTGGTACGAAGGATTATGCCGTACTTGAGAGGATTTGGAGTATTGTGATGATGTGGATACGGTACGAGGAACCATACCGTACTTGTGATGACGAAATTAGTATGCTGAATAACGGCCAAGTTTTCTTTAGCCTCGTAATGTAATATTTTATTTCGTGTTAGTATGTAATACTTGAGTGAGCTATACTCTTTTAAAAACTAACGATTCGTTTCCCTTTTTATTGATAAGTGACAAGGATGCGATGCCAATTTCCAAAACGAATAACCATTTTCAAACCAAGGCAGCTTCCATATTTCAAAACCAACGTTTCGTTTCATTTTCAAAGATAATGGTATAGCTCATAGCTAGTAGTTACGTTTATTAATTACGCTTAGATTTATTTTACATGTTCGCGTTATAATTATCGATGTTATACGTTTCCGTGATACGAACTGTCACGACCCGAAATTTGGCACGTGACGGCCCTTAAACTACGTAACGTCTACAGGCGTAACGCAATTCAAGGAAGCCGAAATCCCAGCAATCTAAACCATCAAAACTAGTAAGTGATAAGATCATTGTTAAAACTTTTGAAAATTTTCAAGTACAAATTCTTTAAAGTCCAAATTTTACTTTCTTAAAAATTTTGGTAGCACC
The DNA here is from genome assembly GCA_030015575.1 of Agapanthus africanus. Classification (NCBI taxonomy): domain Eukaryota; kingdom Viridiplantae; phylum Streptophyta; class Magnoliopsida; order Asparagales; family Amaryllidaceae; genus Agapanthus; species Agapanthus africanus. The sequence goes on from CM057344.1 coordinate 232,671,823, forward strand.
TCCTTTGTAAAAACTAGCCCCAAAAATGGGTACATACAAATATATAAGTAAAGCATCCCCAACGGGAGAAAAATCCACGCCCAAAGGAGGAAATAACCACCACAGCAGATATACGACGCCGTAGCGAAGAAATAAAAGACGATATAAATAAAACTGTATAAAAGACATCCTGAGTCACCAAAAATATACAATATTGTCCTCACATCTCGTCTCTAAGTTAATACATGAAAGTGATAGATGGAGAGTACTGGATACAATGAATATAAAATGAGCAACATCGGATAACCGCAAAACCCACCTATAGCAAAACCGCACCCAGTCAGCCGTAGCGGTATCCGCAGCAAAAGATGATACGATAGATGAAAGCCCTGCCTCTAACTGCTCTGAGGGACAACCTGCAAAATACTGTGGCACAACGGGGGTGAGTTACCAACTCGTGAATAGTAAATAACATATGCAGGTAATCGCAAGTATGCACGTATTGCGCGAATCTCTCACATGCAAGATAATCGCAATAAATGGCCATATGTATGCAACAGTCATGAAAGGTACTCTACAAGGTACAACTAATACATGAAGTAATAATATAACAATATGTATATGCAACAGTCATGAAAGGTACTCTATCAGGTACAACTAATACATGTAGCAATGCATATAAAATAAATGTGGAATATGGGATAAAACATGTCATCCTCACGGAATTCTCATCGTGGCAGGACCAATGTCCATCAAGACAATCTAAATCCCAATTTCCTCAAATCAGCCCTTAGATCGGCCCTCATATCGGCCATCATATCCTGTAAGTCTCACAGAAACGGATTTCAAACATCGACACCCAAAAACATCATGAAAACTAGTGCCTAGTATCGACACATAAAAACTGATCTATCAGGCGTCGTCACCACGACTGGCCCTGATAGGTACGTATCATACGCTACCGAAACCCGAATGTCCAGCTTCGACACCCAAAGTTCCACGTAATCCATACGTACATGACTCTGGTCGATATCTCCGCGATCACCGACGAGTCCAATACTTTCACTGGTAGGTAGGATTTCCCCACTAACTCATCGCCATCATCTGCGATCTTCTTACCCCGGGGTACCTCTGGGCCCTACCATATACCCGCACACGGCCTACTCCACTCCTCGCATAGGGTATATATCAGAAATCTCATGGTGGATGTTGAAATATCATATCAAGAGAAACCGGGTTTTTCAAATAATGCATAATTTCATGAAACCCCCGCGGTCCTCAAATCCAGAAAACATCAAGAAATCAATAAATATAATTGCATAGACCATTATATATGTGTACATATATAACAGCGTCCCATACCACTGATATATATACATAGGAGTAAAACACCATATGAATATAATATATGCAACATGAAACAGTAATATGAGCATATAAAGGAAAAACCGCTATTTAACTGCAACAAGCTATTAAATACATCATGCGGTTCCTAATATCCAAAAATCCAACGCAACATCATATAAAGGTGTGCGTGTAACTATAACAAAGTATATTGGTGTACATGTAAGCATGTATGCAAGATATACATGTAGCTATATCTCATATGTGTATATATCTGTCACTAATGGTACCCTACCATATAGGTATATGTGTAGCTAGCATGTAGGTATAGTAAGGTATATGTGTAAGCATGTAGGTATACTGGTATGCTATATGTCATATGCGCAAAGGACATGAATAATATCTAAATGTCACTAACCATACCATATCACCTAGGTATGTGTGTTGTGCGTGTCATGGCAATTATCGACGGTGTGTGTGGCATACAATCAGTGCTCGTGCGACATGAACCGTTAATAATAGTGCAGTGTCCAAAAGGTACAAGTCTAAGCACAACAAGTAATGATATGAAATGAGTTCATGCACAATCTCTATATATGCAAATAAACATGCGGTTAATGTCATATCATATCTAGCCCAGACGCATAACGCCATGCGGGCGATTCCCCTGTAGATGTTAAATCTACTCACTGATGATCTTGGGGCTAAGTAAAACCAACCACTCGCTTTCCCTTCTTCGCAGCGCCCGAAGTTCTCGCCTGCGACCCTAAGATCATAAAACAATATAACAAGTGTATATTAGCAATCTACCAATAACACGTACAAACTACGCTTGACCGACGCACCAACTCCAAACATACTCTCAAGTGTTCGTCTAGTGGCTAACGTGCGTAGCGACACTACAAAACCAACTCAAGAGCAAAAGCTACACACAGACACGTAACGCAAGGATAACGCCCACAAGATAAATACACTGTGCACTCACTGCACAAAACGCGCACGATATCGGCACAACCCTAGCTAGCAACGCAAACTACGCAACCACCAAGCCTAGATCCCGATCGTACCGATCGCGCATTCACAACATAATATAAAATGTGGAATCTAATATATATAACGTCGCAACGTCAAAAGAAACCCACGCCTAAACTTTACCGAAATCTAGTAAGCAACATTAATCAATTTAGCCCAAATCTACAAGTTTAACCCAAACTAGTAATCACAATCATCACAATATAGTTTGATTAAACCACTCAAATCTTTACTACAATTTTAATCTCACTAAAATAGGATTTAGTAAAAGTTTAGTTTGCACTTAAGCTAATTAGACAATTAGGAAAAATATTGTAACACCTGAGTTTAGGGTTAGTGGTAATTGTGTGTTAATGTGGGGTTCTTGGTAAAAAGTTTACCAAAACGGGTTTCTAGTAATTTATCTAGTTTGATGGTTATTTTTGTGGAATTTTATCTCGACCACACACACTTGTGCACGTTAAATGGATTAAGACTAGGGTTTGCTATATATATATTTGAGCTTGTGGGTTAACTATGTTTAAATTAACCATGGTGGGTTAGGTCCTTGGTTAAGTTAAATGGGGTTGTTAAGGCTAATTAGTTTAAAATTTTGGAGGTTGGCTTTGACCATGGGTTATTAGTGAGTTTAAGGTTGACTTAGGGAGAGAGTGAGGGATGTGATGTGTCATGATGGCTTTTAGTTGGGAAAGGGAGTTTAAGGTTAAGTCCCCTCACCTCACTTCAAACTCTTATCACCTCTCTCTCACTCATACTACATTATCAGCCCAAAATTGTATCAATTCAGCCCCCAAACCACTACCATTTTGCTGCTACAGCAGCTGGTGATTCACATTAGCCCATTCTCAGCCCCCCCTTCACACTTCAGCACTCAAACTGCTGTACAAAACAGCCCCTTCAGCACCAACCATCATTACAAGCAGCCCAACCTCAAATCCCTCTCTCACACACTCACATCAGCCCACTTCTAGCTCATTTCAGCCTACAAACCAGCATCAGCCAGTGTATCAGAACATCAGCAGCAGCTGCTACATCAGTCCCAACTCCTTACATAACACCCCCTCCAAACACTCAAGCCATCCCTCAACTTCACCCCAGCCCCTGCTGCTGCTACCACTTCAAAATAGCAAGCACTCAGACCTGTTTCAGTTTCAGCATCAGCTGAAAACAGCATTTCACCCTGAAAACAGCATAGCTTCAACCCAGCACAGCACCCACCAGCCACACCACCTCAGCCCAATCCCATACCACCTCAGCTCACACCACACCATAGCAACAGCCCCACCATCACCAGCTACAGCAACAATAACATATCAGCATCAGCATCAGCAGTTGCAGCATCAGCCTTGGACTGCAGTAGCTCCAGTTCAACACAGCGGCACCCACTCCCTCCTTCTTCTCCTTCTCCTTGGTTGCAAGGGTCCTAGGGGGTATAACTCCTAAACTTTTTCCATATGGTGTAGATTACGTATTTGTTTGGCTAGTTTAGTGTTTTAATGGAGTTTTCATGCTAGAATTGTGTAGTGATGTTAGATTTAGTTACTTTTGAGTGCGTGTAGTTTAATGAACCTTTTTGGTGTTAATTAGACTGTTTAAGCCTAGCAGTGTCGTTAAATTTTGATGGGTAACCTTAAATTACTAAAATTACGGTAATCTAGCTTAGTTAGTGTTCATTTCATGCTTTAGTAGTGATTTTGGGTGATTTAAGAGAATTTTGGCAAAAGTGATAGTTGTGTTAGTAAGACTAGCCCTTCTAGGTTCTGTTGAGTCCAGTTAACCAGAGGATTTCCCCAGATTTCATAAAGACACCCGTTTTACCCGACTTGGCGTAATTTAGCAGTTTTAGTGACTTTTTAGCCTCTGTTGGATCTGTTGTTGACCCGAGACCTTTAGAATAAAATTGAGAAGACTGTAGCTCAGTGACCATAGCAAAAACACTCACACAAAACACGGGGACCCCCCTCCCTTTTATGGCCGCAGATATATTGTATCTGGCCGCAATTTGCGGCCAGGATGGGGGTGGGAGTGTTGGGTTTTGGTGTGTGGGTTTACTCTGGGTAGCTAGGGTTTTTGGTATCTGTAACTTTTCAAGTTGGGTCCAGAGGCAAAATCTGGAGCTAGTTGCGTGTTTCCGATGTTTTAAGTCTTCGCGACATGCGCGTGATCCGCGTGGTTCTGTGGCACGCTGCGCGACACAGCGTGTCAGTCTAGGTTCTGGTGGGTTTGTGCGCGTCGCGTCGTGTCGTGTGCACACGCGTTTAGTTTCACGCACGCGTATCCTTTTTATTGATATATCGCGTTTTGCAGGATTTTCCTTATGTGGTGACTTTTGTAAATTCTAGGTTCGCCGGCGGGGACTTCAAGCGCAGTGGAGAAGGGAAAGCAAGTGGTCGGACACACTTAGCACGGGATCACGGGTGAGTAGATTTAACATCTACGGGGGACGATCGTTTGGATGGCGCGAGTCGCTCGATAGATTTAGTAACCTGAAAATTAGTAAACATGGTATTTATTTGTGACATCAGAATAAGAATACTTGCATGATAATTGCTGCAGTTAGGATCTATATGATGTTCCATATACGCAAACTCATTTATAGGACACATGCACCATTACCAGGGCTTATATGCAGCACGAGCACTATTCATGTGGACACACACACCCTAGTAATTGCCATGTCACGACACTAGATAACTATAAATCTGAAACATGTTAATTGCCTAGAAATGTGATATTGCAATAAGTATTAAAAATGAAACCATAAGAATTACCATACTCGTGCATATGTATTATCATATCATCTGCTCATGCCTAGTATAAATCATACATTGCAAATTGATACCATAAGCATTCATAATCATCGACATATGCATTTATGATGATTTCATGAGATTTATGATATTTCTGGATTTCGGGGGAAAACTGCAAGATTGCAAACTTATAACCTTTTAAAATATAAAAGTTGTGGTTTTCTAGTGATGTAAAGTGTCGTCCACCATGAGTTTTGCTGTGGTTTTCGAGACCCGTTTCGAGGAGGTGGATGAACCGTCTCGGGTACATGGTGGGCCCGGTACGGTACCCCGGGGCAAGAAGATCGCAGGAGATGGCGTTGAGCCTGACAGGGGACGGATTACCTACCGGTGACTTCATTTGGCACGGCGGATATCCAGAGGATACCGACCGTGGCCGCTAGATTGAGATATGGATATTTGATTTGGATCAGCCGGATGGCTGAGGCAAGAGATACTTGACATGGATACATGTGATTTAGACAGTTTTGAGGTGTCGTTGCTAGACACGGATTTTATTGATTTCTTGGATATTATGCTGATGTTTAAAAAAGGAAATTTCAAAACAACGCAAGGAATAATTCTTATACTTACATGATGAGATCTTGAGTTGACTCGTATAGCATACATTTATGATAGTACTTTCATATGGCATACATACCTCTTATTACATCCATGTGACATATATACTTGCTAGTACACTGTTGATGCATACATACCCGCTAGTACATGTAGCCATACCTGTTTTAGGGATGCCAGGACACTTGTGTGCATGTATACGATAGCCTTAGTAGATGTTATTTATTACTCACGAGATGGCAACTCACCCCCGTTGTGCCACAGCTTTTCTGCAGGTCCGTTCCGTCAGCACTATAGCGGCGGATACTTTTGCTTCTTTCGCACTTTTTGCCTGGACTCGAGGCTTTTGCTCATAGGTGGGTTATTATCATTTTGTACCACCTTATATATTTGTTGTATCTAGAACACTCTATCTACTGCCACTATTATTTCAGTTGTACCTGTCTTATTTGGATTACTGTATATTGACCTAGAGGTGAGATTGTGAGACTTGGGGATTTATTGTATGATATATCTGGAGTCGAGCTCACTTGAGCCGACATGTTATTTCTTATGCTTCATGCTTATTTATGCACATTGTCACTTTACATTGCGTGGGATTTGTGACCGCCTTGAGGCGAAGAGCTAGCTCCCGCTCGGGGATGCCATATTCATGTATTCGCTTATATTCTGCTTGCACCCGTTTGGGGCTGATTTTACAAATAAAATTCTGCAGGAATTGGGGAAAAAAGAAAGTTATTTTAAAAAGGGAATTTAATGTGGTAATGGAGTAAAATGCTTAAATAAATTGGTTTTCCTTCACTCTAAGATTTGAAACGGGTTTTGTATTCTGGGCTTCGGCTTACTTATTTACGGACGCCCTGAGACGTTTCGTAATTTAAGTGCCGGTCGCGTTCCGTACTTTGCGGGTCGTGACAAATATCATTTAACAAACTTGCACTAGGTTAAATTTCAACAATGTCTAAACTTCACACTTGTTAGATATATGTATGCCCTAAAGGCCATTATATGGATAGTGGAAACTTGGACATATATATATATATATGACTTTCTTGCTCAACATGATAGTATGCTATCTGGTTTAATTTATCTTGACATGTAGATTTGATCATTTACACATGTTGATAAAGCCCAAAGGATATTTGCTTGACTACTGTGATTATGATGCGGATCATTCTAGTGGGGGCACTATAGTTTATAAGCATATCCTTGAACCGTTCCTAGTCGGGTGTGTATCGAGACAGGGCATCGATATTCCAGAGTAGACTAGCGTATACCATTCTTGTCCCATATGATGGGCGATGGATGATCCCATATCCATCTGGTGAGGTGACACCAAAGATTGTATGCGGGTGCTCAGTGGAGACTGGGTACACTGAACGGACTCGACGAGAACTCTTATGTGGTATTATATCTATCGTCGGATAGCAGTTCTCGGGTAACACTGGTACAGGTTAGTCTGTAGACCCGAGATCGTCATAGAGTCTTGTGTGTCCTCCCACTGTATTTTGATCTCCACCCTACCACGGCTCTACTGAGTCGTGTAAACAGGTGATCTTTGGGTACAGTCTCGAGGCACATGGAGGCGATGAGCGATAGGAGGGGTTTCGTCTCTCCCGGTATTGGGAGTTGATGTTGTGCTATGCTCGATTGGCTATAACAAGAAGTCGCTGGCCAGGGCTGCTGAGATTTACTGATAAGAGTTATCAGTAGTTTCTCGATCTCTTATGAGCCATACACCGGCATGACTTATTGAGTTATTGGGGTCGACGATACCATCCCTGGACTCGATACGCAGCATATCTGACGAAGAGACCGGACTGTACGGTAAGTGTTGCCAGTTGGCTCGACGGGAGTTTTGACAGCTTCGCTGGTTTTCTTCTGATCGTTCAATACCCGGGTGGCCGTTATGTTTAGCTGACCGCTTGCGGCTTGTAGGTATTTGATATGATCATCACCTACTGCCGGCATATTGACGAGTCTTAGAGTCCCACAATGAAGTTTTCTAGCTCAGGCAAAAAGATGGGGTGTGCATATGAGATATGTGCGGGGACCCGATTAAATACGGTTATGTGATAACGTATATTAATCGGGTATTTTCTATTGGTCGGGTCATATGTGATATGACTGGTTTGCTAAATCAAGTATTGATTTAACAAATAACATTTAGATTAATTCTATAATTAAAACCTTTTCTATTTTGTATGCATCCATGTATGCACATGATGATGTGCATGGACACATACATACATACGTTTGTATCATGGTTGTTGATACAAATTTGGTGGCAATGCAAGACTTATATTGGAGCAATTATATATATTTGTCATTTTGAGTTAATGTAAAGAAAATCCACTCATGCTCCATTATCCATTAGTGGCTAAACTTTACCTAACTTTTAATGAAAAGAATTTCCACCCATGGTTGTAGTGGGAATGATATAATGTTGATTATTCATTCTCATCTCTATAAATTCATTCATTCTTCATATCATTAGATTTGGAGAGAAACTAAGGGTGTGAGAGAAGAGCTCAAGCTTAGCCACCATTATCTTCTTCTTCACTTTATTTTGATCTTGAGTGAGCTTGATAAAAAGAAAGGGTTCTAATTATTGAATAAAAACCACATCATCATACTACACACATCTAGCTCATTTGTGTAGGGTGTTTGCTCTACTTCATTCACGAATCAAGTAAAGCAAGGAGCTTTGGGCAAAGGGACTTCGGGTGGATCATCGTGGACAAGGAAGGCTTCCATCGATCTGTTCCAAACTCTCATAGTGCCAAGGAGTCACCGAGGGAGATCTACAAAGGTTGTAATCTCTACTCTTAGTGATAGTTTTTCATTTGCATATGATGCTTAGTTGCATGAGACCCTAAATTTCTAGTTATGATTCTTGTCAAGTTCACTTAGCACCTTTAAAAATTTGATTATGGCATATGTAATGCTTCCAAACCCTTGATGAGGTGCTAGGTAAACCCAATAGTGGTATCATAGCCAGGCTAGAGCTTTAGGTGATCCGTAGGCGAAGTTAAAAGTCCGATCGAACCACGAAACACCCATTTGGACCGCTCTCTGGAAATATTTGAAAATTTGTTATTTTCCAAATTAAAAATACTTAAAAAATAAAGCAGGTAATTTATGGATTACTGTGCAATTTTATTCACTGTAGACTCCAAAGAGCCGTGGAACCGCGGCCATACCAGGCTATTGGCGGCGGTTCCGCGGCCATACATGGGTGTCAGTGAACGTTATTGCTACAGTGCACCCGTAAGTGTTACTACATGCTTCTGGGATTTTTTAAAGTTACTCAGGTGCTGAGTTTTCTGGAGATCTTTTGTATTCGTTGATTCGATCGGAAAATTTAACATCGTTCAGTTTTTCAGGTAATTTAGAACGTGTTAAAATGTTCGAACGAATTTCAATAACTCATTTTCCCGTATTAGAAAACTTTCAAGTGTTGGATTTTTCACGAGTTTGAAATTTTCGGAAAAACATGCAAGCGTATCTGTGGACCCTCTAGAAGAACGTAACCTTAACTCGATTATGTGACCGTCAAAACTGCAACTGAACCTTTGGGTTTGTGGTTGTTTAGCGTTGCCACATGTGAGGCGTTGGTTTGACCCTTCTACGGCTGGTTCATAAGGGGCTGTGACATGTTCTGGAAATTTTTGAACTCGGCTCAAGTGTTGTGCTATTTGGGAAATCTTGGGTGTTTGTTTATTCGATCGAAAAGTTTAACATTGTCTATTTATCTGGAAAGTGATACAATTTGTGGAATTCATAAAGTTAGGCATGAAATGCGAAGTATGTGATATTTCGGATTTACGATGTCTAAAGTAATCGTGGATTCCAAATGTTGTAGTTTTTCATTTTCTTTTCTGCAACCGTAAGTGTAGTATGTGGTGTATCGCCGTTTTTGTTGCTATACATCAACGACAATCGGGATACGCATACTTGCTTACGTTGATGATATGAGATATTATGTGTTGCTGAGATATGATGTGTAGGATTGTCACGAATGAATAGCCGCGGGTTTTTTATTTGAGATGAGAGTTTTATTTTCATTCATGTATAAATCAATTGTATATTATTTACTTTTACGCATTAGGATAGACCCAAGAAGGGGAGCACAAGTGACCGAGTTCTAGGGTTCAGTGGGAGGCCATCTCGAGGAGTCGAGACTGGGTCTCCTAAACTCTAGAATTGGCAGGATCACTTGCCACTCTCGTAGGGGTCTAAGGGTGTGGGCTTGGCTATTCATCGCGACCGTAGAATCCGTATTTTCTATTGTTGGCTCAATACAAAATACGGACATCCTAGATATCCTTTTATGTGCTTCTGCTGTTGATATTCTGTAATGTGATTACTTAGTATCTGAGACGAATGGATTATTATTATACATATGATATATAATAAAAGTTGCTTATATTTTACACCCGCGCTAGTCCCGCCCCGCTATGCCGTTAGTTAAGTAACCTAATGGTGCATAACGGGACACTGTGGCGAATGCGGATGGTATAAGTATACGTTCTATTTTCATTTCTTTTCTGTGATGGCTTAGGAACTTAAATGATGGGATTACATTAATGAGATTAATGTGGAGTAAAAGAAACCTAAAAGATGTTGTAGAATCAGATTTGAAACCCACTAGGCCATTTTATGAAAAATGCAAGTTTCTAAAGATGCGGAGCTTAAGCCGCTCCTTTTCTTAACTATTTTGATTCTACAACGAGATCAAGTTCAAAGCGTTAAAGGTTTTCATAAAAACCATCCGCAACCCTCCGTCATTTTAGGAAGCAGAGTACTTAGTATCCGTGCTCCGTATTTTGATCATAGTCAAAGTGTAGTGTACGGTAGCTAAGTGATGTCTTTCTACAAAGCATATAATGCGATCAGTTAGGACATTCATGTGATTATGTTGATCATAGTCAAGGGTCATATGGGTGGGTCTAGTTAATCTCGAAATGACGGGTAGAACTTGACTAGTACTTATGATATGTTGACCATGGCCAAGGTCATAAGTGACTAGGGGTAAAAACCATATCGGGAGTTTCAAGAGTTGAAATTTGCAATGAGATTACATACCATCTATATGATAGTTGGATCCCGATCTCACTGAGTAAATGTTACTTCCAGGAGAGTTTTGCACTTTACAATTAGCTAATCCAGTAGGTGTCTAGAAAGGTGTTAACGGGGTTTGACCTCTGGAAAAAACGAGGTTTATTTTAATTAGGTTGGTACGAAAGCACGGGGAACCTCCCTCAAAGTACCGACACTGGCCTGGCTGACCGGTTAGCGAAACTGTAGAATGTAATTAATCCTGGCTAGTTTTCTTTTCAGGTTTTGAAAGAAAATTTGATAAAAGCAATAGGAGACATCGATTAAATAAGATAATAACCAATCTAATTCTTTGCAAGAGCATTTCGCTAAGTGTATTCTTTTCTCTCTCCGAATGGCAGTTACCGATGTCGGGACTTAAGCTTCTACTATAGAAAAATAAACTGACAGGACCAAATTATAAAGAATGGTTGAGGAACTTGAACATTGCACTCACATATGATAAAGTATCATATGTCCTCACTAGAGAAGCCCCACCCGTCCCAGGACCTGAATCATCTGTCTCGGATAGGGAGATCCGAAAAACTTGGGATATTGACTGCAACACGGCCAAGTGCCTCGCGCTTGCTTCTATAGACAATGTCCATCAGAAGTAACACGAGAATATGGATGTGCAATCTATCTTTCTTCACACAAAGGAGTTGTATGAAGAGCAATCTTGTACTTTAAGATACGAGGCATCTCGAAAGCTATTTCAGATGCGAATGGCCCCTGGTGCATCAGTAGGAAACCATGTTTTAAAGATGATTGGTCTTATAGAAGAACTTGAGGAACTGGGATGGACCATGGATAATGAGCAATATACGGATATTGTTCTACAGTCTCTCCCCCCTACCTTTGCTCCGTTCATAGTGAATTTCAATATGAATGATTTGGAGAAATCATTGCCTGAACTACTCAATATGTTGAGAAGTGCAGAGAACACGTTGAAAATAGCGAGGACTCCCGCTCTGCTTGCTGGGCCATCTTCCTCTTCATTCCCAAAAGCCAAGGCCAAGAGAAAGAAGAAGAAGAAGTCCATCAAACAGAAAGGTGGAGTTAGAAAGGCAAAGGGGAAAGACAAATTCGGGGCTGCGGGAAGCGGGAAAGGAGAATGTTTTTACTGTCACAAGTCAGGACATTGGAAACGCAATTGTACTGTGTATCTTGCTGATCTCAAGAAGAAAAAGCATGCTGATGCTTCCACTTCAGGTGTGTTTGTAACTGAAAATTGTTTTTCTTTAAACTCTGCATCTTGGATATTAGATACCGGTTCTGGTTCTCACATCTGTAATTGTATGCAGGGATTGAGAAACAGTAAAGTTTTAAAGACAGGTGACCATACTCTGCGGGTTGGAAATAGTTCCAATATACATGTTGTATCCGTAGGAGAGTATCATCTAGGGTTGCCTTCGGGTTGTATTTTGGGTTTGAACCCGTGTTATTTTGTACCTAGTATGCTATGTAATATAATATCCGTTTCTTTGTTGGACAATGAAGGATATCATTTTATGTTGCAAAATAATGTTATGAACATTAACCTGAATCAAGAGTTGATTGGGTATGGTACACTAAAAAACGGTATTTACGTCGTGAACCAACAGACAGTTTTCAATATACAACATACTAATAAAAGAAAGTTTTCAGATATAAATGAAGCTTTTCTTTGGCATTGTAGACTTGGACATATTAATGAAACAAGACTTAACAAGCTACATAAAGATGGATATTTAAATCCTTTTGAATATAAATCTTATGCGACTTGCTAATCTTGTATCAAAGGTAAAATGACCAAAACTCCGTTTACTGGATACGGAGAAAGAACTGGAGAACTCTTAAGCCTCATACATAGTGATGTATGCGGACCAATGTCTACACATGCTAGAGGTGGTTTTTCATACTTCATCACTTTTAATGATGATTTCTCAAGATTCGGACACATGTTTTTGATAAAGCACAAATCCGAAACCTTCGAGAAATTCAAGGAGTATAAACTTGAAGTAGAAAAGTAAACAGGCTTGAGCATCAAGAAACTTCGATAAGATCGAAATGGGGAATATTTAAGTACAGAGTTTCTAGACTCCTTAAAAGAGAATGGGATTCTCTCTCAGCTTACTCTTCCTTACACACCACAGCACAAGGGTGTGTCAGAACGGAGGAATCATACCCTATTAGATATGGTACGATCCATGATGTATGATGCTGAGTTACCACTTTCCTTTTGGGGACATGCATTGGAGATAGCGAAGTATCTATTAAACAGGGTTCCAACCAAGACGTTGTCTACCACTCCATATGAGATATGGAGTAGAAAGAGACTATCTCTTAAAAGAGTTAGGATTTGGGGTTGCCCGGCTTTTGTCAAAAAGCAGAATCCAGACAAACTCAAGACACGATCGGTTATGTGTAAATTTGTGGGATATCCAAAACATTCGTATGGATATCTATTCTACCACAAAGAGGAACAAAAGGTGTTTGTTGCTCGGCATGCCACATTTTTGGAAAATGAGATCTTTACAGACAGTACTGATGGTAATGCGGTAAAACTAGAAGAGGTTCTAGAGACATAAATTACTCAAGACGAATTGGTTGAAACTGATGTTGCAGTAGAACTTCAAGAACCTCAGCCGCTCCGGAGATCTAGTAGAACTTCTCGCCCACCAGAGAGATACTATGGGTTTCTCATTGATGGTGATAGAGAAGATTGCATCATGGATGATGATGACCCTACTAGTTTTCAGCAAGCTATCACGAGTGGTGACTCAGTGAAGTGGCTGGAAGCCATGAGATCTGAAATGGAGTCCATGTACATCAACAAAGTATGGACTTTGGACGTTGCGCCTCCTGGGATAAAACCCGTAGGGTGCAAATAGATCTTTAAAAGAATGATTAGTGTAGATGGACAGGTAGAGACCTTTAAAGCAAGGCTTGTAGCGAAAGGTTTTCATCAAAAACCAGGCTTGGACTATGATGAAACTTTCTCTCCAGTAGCAATGCTTAAATCCATTAGGATCCTACTTGCTATTGCTGCTCACTATGATTATGAAATCTGGCAGATGGACGTGAAAACTGCATTTCTAAATGGTGATTTAGAAGAATGCAATTTTATGGATCAGCCAGAGGGCTTCATTGATAGTAGGAGCAGCGGGAAAGCATGTAGATTGCTTAAATCCATTTATGGATTAAAACAGGCCTCACGGAGCTGGAACATCTGCTTTGATGATGCAATCAAAGAGTTTGATTTTATCAGAAATATAGATGAACCATTCATTTATAAGAAGGTTGTAGGGAGTACTGTTACATTCCTCGTATTGTACGTAGATGACATTCTCCTGATATGAAATGATATTCCTATGCTAAAATCGGTCAAACTTTTCTTATCACAAAGGTTCTCCATAAAGGACCTGGGTGATGCCTCGCGCATTTTGGGCATTAGGATCTATAGAGATAGATCCAAGAAGTTATTGGGACTGTCCCAATCAAAGTACATAGACACCATCCTAAAAAGGTTTAGTATGGAGGATTCCAAGCATGGTGCCTTGCCTGCTAGTCATGGAATCACTCTATCCAAGGACTTCTGTCCGAAGACTGATGAAGAGAGAGCTCGCATGAGCGTTATACCCTACGCTTCAGCCGTAGGATCTATAATGTATGCGATGTTATGTACTCGCCCTGATGTGGCTTATACACTAGCTGCATTAAGCAGGTATCAATCCAATCCAGGGGATAAACATTGGATAGCAGTGAAGAACATTCTTAAGTACTTGCGAAGGACTAAAGAATTGTTCTTGGTGTATGGTAATGGGGATCTCCAGATGGAGGCCTTTACCGATTCCAGCTTCCAAAGTGATAAGGATGACAGCAAATCTATCTCAGGGTTTGTATTTACCCTCAATGGAGGGGTGGTTAGTTGGAAGAGTTCCAAACAAGACACCGTTGCAGACTCTACGATGGAAACTGAGTATATTGCTGCAAATGATGCTGCCAAGGAAGCCGTCTGGATGAGGAAGTTCATTGCGGAACTAGGAGTAGTTCCAACCATTGTTGATCCAATACCATTGTATTGTGATAATAATGGAGCTATGGCGTTAGCCAAAGAACCAAGGTCCCATCAGAAGTCCAGACACATCCTAAGGCGATATCATTTGATCCGGGAGATAGTAGATCGCCAGGAGATCGAGATTCGGAGAGTAGATACAAAGGATAACACAGCGGATCCACTCACCAAGGCACTTCCACAGCCGCAGCATGAGCGACTGTTTGAGATGTTGGGTATGAGATACGCCAATAACTGCCCTTAGTGCAAGTAGGAGATTGTTAGATATATGTATGCCCTAAAGGCCATTATATGGATAGTGGAAACTTGGACATATATATATATGACTTTCTTGCTCAACATGATAGTATGATTGTTAGTTATATGTATGCCCTAGAGGCCATTACTGTACATTGGATGTATATTGTAGTGGATGCTGGGACATATATAGGGAGGACTTTCTTGCTCGACATGATAGTATGCTATCTGGTTGCTCTTTACCTTAACGTGTACACAGATTGTCTCACTATTAAATGTTGGTAAAGCCCTTAGGATGTGTACTTGACTACCTGGACTATGATGCGGATCATACTAGTGGGGACATGGTAGTCCATAAGTACATCCTTGAAAGTCCCTAGTCGTGGGTGTATCGAGACGGGGCATCGATATACCAGAGTAGACTAGCATATACCTTCTCGACCCATACAGATGGGCGATGGATGATCCCATATCCATTGGTGTTTGACATCAGAGATGATATACGGGTGCTCAGTGGAGACTGGGTACACTGGACGGACTTGCCGCGAACTCCCAGATGGTATTATACCTTACGTCAGATGGCAGTTCTCTGGTGACACTGGTACAGAGTAGTCTGTTGACCCGAGATCGTCATAGAGTCTTGTGTGGTTCCCACTGTGCTTTGATTTCCATCTTACCACGTCCAAGAGGGCGTGGAAAACGGTGGTTTTTGGGAACAGTCCCGAGTCACATGGAGGCAATGAGCGATAGGAGGGGATTCGTCTCTCCCGGTATAGGGGGTTGATGTTGCGCTGTGTTCGATTGGCTATAACAGGAAATCCCTGGCCAGGGTTGCTGAGATTTACTGGTAAGTGTTACCAGTAGTTTCTCGAATTGTTATAGACCTCATATCGACACGACTTATCGAGCTATTGGGGTTTGACGTTTACCACCCCTAGGCGAGATATGCGACATATCAGACGATGAGACCGGACTGTACGGTAAGTGTTACTGGTTGGATTCAAAGGAGTGTGAGCGGGCTTGCTCGTCGATCTTCTGATCGCTCAATACCCGGGTGGCCGTTACGTTTAGCAGACCGCTTGCGGCTTGTGGGTGTTTGATATGATCATCACCTGCTGCCGGCGTATTGACGAGTCTTTAGAGTCCTACACAGAGGTTTCCTGGCTCAAGCGAAACGAAATAGGAGCGCATATGAGATATGTGCGGGACCGAGAATAATGCGTGTATGTGATACCGTATTCCATTCTCGCGATGAATGTATCGATTGGTTATATTCGATATAACCTAGATATCGAATCAAGGATTGATTCGATAAGCCGATACATTGGATACTAGTCGGTTATGTGCGACATGACCGGATCATTGAATCAAGTGTTGATTTAATGATTTAATGTATAATTATATATTTGATATATTACTTTGCATTAACTAGTATTGGTTCACTTTATATGGATTTTCTCACTTGGATTGCACAAGTTGTATATGTGATATACTTTTGTGCACTTGATTGTATCATGTTTGATGATACATGTTTACTTGGTTAAGTGTATAGAATTAAACCATGGTTAAACTTATGATTAGGGTTTTATTTCCCTTTCTCATTTATTTATCTATTTATTCATTTTGGAAATAAATAAAAAGGCATAAAGAGAAAATGGTGGCTAATTTTGTTTCATATTGAAGCTTCATGAAGCTTTGACCAAGTGACCATTTTTGTCTCATGCTTAACCCTAACCATTCCTTTCAACCATGATTAACTCTCTACACATTACCATGGTTAACATTATGATAAGTATTCTTTTTATATCCATTTTTTTAATAACTTATCATAACAATTATCTTCATCTTCTTCTTCTTCTTCACTTGAAGAAAACCTTTCTTCATCAATGATGATTGATGAAAAAGAGTGAGAAATCCAATTCTAAAGTGAACCCACTTCCTATTTCTTCATCCTCTACCTCTTGCCAAGTAGTAGAGTGTGTTTCCTTCACAAGTTTTCTTGACTTGGTGAAGTTGGAGCTTGATCTAGTGATGCCTCGACGTAGATCATCTTCGGCACGTCGTCGATGACCTAGCCCGCTTCTTCTCCGATGAAGCCGACGCTAGAGCCCGGGATTGCATGAGGACAGCGGAGAGGACTTCATCATGGAGCCATGAAGGTGGAGGACCGGATCTACAAAGGTTGTATTTCCGTATTCTTGTAGTTAAGTGTTAACTAGTTTGTTTTTCGCCTAAATTTCTAGCCAACGATCCGTAGTCGGGTTTCTCGGCACCGTAATTTTTGAAATTGACATGGTTGATGCCTTGTGAGACCTCTTGAGAGTGCCTAGGAACCCTACAGTGGTATCAGAGCCTAGCTAGAGCCTTAGGCGAAGTCTAGACGGAGTTTGAAATCCGAACGAACCGAAACCCTAACCCAAAAATTGCTCTCTGGAAATTTTCTGAATTTTTGGATTTTTGTGAATTAAAAATTGCTAAAAAATTCAGCAGGGAATATGATGAATTACTGTGAAGCACGTGCAACTGATTCGACAGAAGAACCGCGGAACCGCGGCCCCACCCTGGCTTGCGCGGCGGTTCCGCGGCCATAATACTGAATCAATGCATGTGGTTTGCACAGTAATTAGTTTCTGTTTGTGCTGGATTTTCTGGGAATTTTTAATATTTATTAAAGAGTTGAATATTCTGGGTTGTTTTGGGAATCAAAGATTCGATCGGATTATCAGATTTTGTCTATGTGGCTTTCCGGATAAATTTTAGAATATGTTAAAAAGTTCGACCGGATATAAATACCCAATTTTTCCCTTGTCGGGAAATTTCCAAGTGTTGGATTTTTTCGTGGTTTAACGACGTTCTAAGTAGTGCAAGTAACGCGATGGACCCTCTAGAAGACAACAAACCTTAACTCGATTATGTGACCGTCTTGAACTGCCCTTTGAACCTTCGGGTTTGGGGCAGTACGGCGTGCCACATGTGAGGCGTTGGCTTGACCCTTCTACGGCTGGACCGTTGGTACTGAGGCACGAACTGAATGTTGTCAGACTCATATATCATGTGTTGATCAGTATCGGGAAAACTTGGGTGTTTGAATGTTCGATCGGAAAGTTTAACATTTTCTAATTATCTGGAATGTGATACAATAATTGGAATTCACAATGAGTTATGAGATAACTGAATGAATGTTATAAACATAGCACTTTAATCTCACTTGATCGGTTGCCACGGAATTTTGATGTGATCAAAAGTCCGTCGCAATCACGTAGCGTACGCGGATACTCGCCGGGTAAACTTAATAGACAGCCTCGCTCCATAGCCCCGACCAAGTGACTGTAGGAGAACCCCGTCGCTGAAAGCATCCGTCCGGGTGCTCGCGGCAGCGGTGTTCCGCCTTGGTGCATTTCGTCGACGGTATCGGGGGTGCAGCCGTCTACTGAAGTTTGCGACGAGCATTCGATCAGGGTGTCGGGAATCTTGTTGAATTAACCGACTTGGTATTGAAAAGTGTTTTTGATTTTGAGACTAAAATGCGGGGTTTATAATTGTTAGGCATGCGATGTCTAAAGAATTCATTTGGTCTGGCATGCGATGTCTGAGGTGGTTGCGGATTCCAACTGTTGTAGTTTTACACTTTCTTTTCTGTGACCGTAAGTGTAATATGTGACATCGCCGGTTTCGTTGCTATATGTCAACGACAATTGGGATGCGCATATTTACTTACGTTGATGACATGTGATGTTATGTGTTGCTGGATATGTTATATTGGATAGTCGTGTTTGAATAGCCGGGGGTTTTTATGTGAGATGAGTGTTTTTCATTTTCATTCATGTAAAAACTTGTATGTAATATTCTTTTATTGGGGCACTTCCAGGTTGCGGAAGATGTCACCCTTTGTATATTATTTACTTTTCCGCACTAGGATAGACCCAAGGAGGGGAGCACAAGTAACCGGGTTCTGGAGTCCAGTGGGAGACCAACTCGAGGAGTCGAGTCCGGGTCTCCTAACTCTAGAATTGGTAGGGTTGCTTGCCGCTCTCGTAGGGGTCTAGGGGTGTGGGTTTGGCTATTCATCGCGACCGTGGAATCCGTGTTTAATACTGGCTCGTATTGAAAACACGGACGTCCTAGTATATCCAATATTTTATATGTTTTTCTGCTGCGATATCTGTGATGTGATCATGTGATGTTCTGTGATAGATACAGTATATAGTATATATGATATATTATATAGACGTTACTTATGTTTTACACCCGTGCTAGCCCTGCCCCGCTCTGCCGTTAGTTACCTAACCTAACGGTGCACGAGGGGACATCGAGGCGAATGCGGATGGCATAAGTGTACGTCGTATTTATCTGTGATGTTTAGGTACTTAAATGATGGGACTTCATTAATGTGATTAATGAAATAAAAGAAACCTAAGATGTTGTAGAATCGAATTTCAAAATAAAACAGGTAGCTACAGTTCTTTCTTTGCACAGAGGTATATGTGATATATCCTGCACCTTATTCGATGAGGAAAGGACCGAGATCCCTTCACCGGGAGTGACTCCTTTAGCAATAACTGGCAGATGCTACACACTCGGTTTGTCTTTTGATTGCTTTTAAGTGTTTTTGCTTTGCACAGTGATATATATGATATATCCCGCACCTCATTCGACGAGGAAAGGACCGACGATCCCTTCACCGGGAGTGACTCCTTTAGCAAAACTAGAAAAGCCTCAAAAACACTCCATTTTAAAATCATTTGATTCTACAACGATATCAAGTTCATTACGCAATAGGTTTTCAGAAAAACCTGACGTAGCCCTCCGTCATTTCAGATAAGTAGTAGTTAGTATTCGTGCTGCGTTTGTTGGCCTTTGTCAAGGCGCAGTGTGCGGTAGCTAACTGGTGCTTATCTGCTTATGCATATGATGCAGATTGGATTAGGGTAGTCGTGCGACCTTGTTGGCCTTTGTCAAGGGCCGTGCGGGTGGGTTTAATTCAATCAGGAAATGACGGGTTGAACTTGACTAGCATCCTATGGTTTGTTCGCCTTTGTCAAGGTCATAGGAGGTTAGGGGCAAAATATTATCGGGAATTTCAAGTGTTGAAATTTGCAATGAGATTGCATACCTTCTATGAGATAGTTGGATCCCGATACCCGCTGCGAGTAATTGTTACTCCTGGGAGAGTTTTACACATTACAATTAGCCGATCAAGTAGGTGTCTAGAAAGGTGTCAACGGGGTTACGCCTCTGGGAAAACGAGGTTTACATTAATTAGGTTCGTGCGAAAGCACGGGGGAACCTCCCTCAAAGTACCGACACTGGCCTGGCTGAAAGATTGGCGAACTTATAGTGTGTAATTAATCCCGGCTAGTCTTTCCTTTTAGGGTTTGAAGGAAGATTTGATGAAAAGCAGTGGGAGCCATCCTGATTAGATAAAATAATAACCAATCTATTCTTGCAAGAGCGCACGCTGAGTGTTTTCTTCTCTCTCTCTCCAGGTAGCGACCATATCACGCCTTAATCAAGATAATAATACGGATTATTGACCGAACCCGCTTGTTATACAGAGCTGGGGAACGTTGGTCCCGCTCCAACTTATAATTGTTATAAGACAGAGCAGGAAATTGGGAATTACCAGAATTCCCGTACCGCCCAAAGGAAGAGAGTGCATACTAATGCATCATCTTCGGGTGTGTTCATTACAAAGAACTGTTTCTCTGTATTCTCTACGTCCTGGGTATGTGATACCAGATCAGGATCCCAGATATGGAATCTGTTACATAGGGCTACAGCTAGGTAGAGAACTGAGAACGGGTGATAAGTTTCATGAGGCAGAAAACGGGGCAAGTGTTGCAGCCAAGTCTGTTGGTCACTGTCACCCTGTATTACCAATACATTGATTCTGAACGAATGTTATTAGATACCGAACCTGATATACAAAATCATATCAGTCTCTTTATTAGTAAAGAAAGGATAAAATTTTGTATTGTTGGATAATGTTTTGAACATTTCCTATATCAAAAGTTGATCGGTTCAGGCACGTTATCTAAAAGCATTGATGTTCTAAATCAAACTACAGTTCTTTAGTATACAGAACACACACAAGAGGAAGAGTTCAGAAATGAACGAATCCTTCTTGAGGCATTGTAGACTAGGTCATATCAATATGACCCGACTAGCTGAAGTTACATGAAGATGCATATTTAAATCAGTTTGAATTTACATCTTGTGAAACTTGCCAGTCATGTCACAGAGATAAGATGACCATAGCTCCGTTTACTGGAAACAGAGAAAGAGTTAGTGAACTCTTGGGATGATACATGTTGATGTATGTAAGGTCCCCTGTCTACACATGCCAAGACCGGTTCCTTGTACTTCATTACATTCTCTGATAATCTATTTAGATTCAGACATATGTTCTTGTTGAAACACAAGTCCGAACCTTTTGAGATATTCACGGAATATAAGTTAGAAGTAGAGAACCAAAATATGGGTATAAGTATTATGTCCTTTGATGAGATCAAGGAGGAGAATACTTGAGCACAAAATTCTTGGACTTTTCTAAAGGAGAATGAGATTCTCTCTCAGCATTACTCCTCCGTATACACCATAGCACGATGGTATGTCGGGGCGGAGCAGATACACCCTATATGATAAGGTGTGCTCTATGATGAGTACTACTGAGTTACCTATTTCCTTTTTGGGAGTTATGCACTTGAGAAGCTGCATACCTATTGAATAGGGTTCAAATCAAATCAGTTGCCTACCATTCCATATGAGATATGGTATGGGAAGAGCCCATGTCTTAAGCTAGTTAAGATTTGGGGTTGTCCGGCCTATGTCTAAAAGCAAAATCCGGACAAACTCGAGGCAAGATCTGTTATGTACAACTGGAAAGGTTCCAGCTATACAAACTACAGCAGATGATTTGGTAAAACCAAATGATTCAATAGTTACCAACGAACCTCAGCCTCTCCGCCGATCTAGTAGGGTTCCTCACCCACCTGAGAGATACTTCGGTTTCTCGATGACAGTGGGAGCGAGGATTGCATCATGAGATGATGACCCAACTAGTTTCGAGCTGGCCATCAGGAGTGGGACTCTGTAAGAATGGCTGGATGCTTAGCGATCTGAGATGGAATCCATGTACACCAACAAAGTATGGACTTTGGCTGCTATATCTGAAGGGTTAAATCCCCATCAGGAGCAAGTATATCTTGAGAAGATTACTTGGTGTAGATGGAAAAGTTGAGACTTTCAAAGCTAGACTTGTTAAAGTTTTTCGTCATAGACCAGGCGTGGATTATGATGAAACCTTTTCAAGTGGCTATGCTTAAGTCCATCCAGATCCTACTTGCCACGGCTACATACCATGAATACGATATCTGGCGGTTGGGTGCCATGACTGCTTTTCTAAATGATGTTTTAGAAGAGAACGTCTATAAGTACACAGCCAGAGGGCTTCGTAAACAGTGGGAGCAGCGGAAACGTGTGCAAGATGTTTTATAGGATAAAGCAGGCATCGCGGAGTTGGAACATCTGTTTTGATGTGGTAGTCAAAGAGTTTGACATCATCAAAATGGTAGATGAACCTTGTATATACAAAAAGGTAGTAGGGAGTATGGTGACGATCCTCGTAGAGTACGTGGATGACATACTCTTGATAGGGAAGGAGTTTCCTATGCAACGCTCGATCAATCTCCGCTTATCACAAAGATTCTCCACATAGGATCAAGATGATACCTCCTAAATCCTGAGTTTTCATCTATGAGATAGATGTTATTTGGGTGTTAGAATACTCACTAGCTGTAGTGAGATGGTATCAATTGATCCTGGGCAGAATCACTGGAAGTGTTCCAGGGTGATAAAGACGACTGAATGTCAGTCACAGGCATTGTCTTTACCCTCAGTAAAGGGACGGTATGTTGGAAGAGTTCCAAGCTAGATACCGTGGCATACTAGACGATAAAGGCTAGATACATCACTACTTAAGATGCTACCAAAGAGGCTGTTTGGGTGTATATTGGTTCATGAGATGAACTACGTTCCTCCCATTGTGTGACAATGGAGTTGTGGCTTATGCCAAGGAACGAAGGTCCCATCAGTGATCCAGACATATTCTAAGGCAGTATCACTTGATCATGGAGATGGTTGATCTCAAAGGGATCGA
This sequence comes from Agapanthus africanus, assembly GCA_030015575.1. Classification (NCBI taxonomy): domain Eukaryota; kingdom Viridiplantae; phylum Streptophyta; class Magnoliopsida; order Asparagales; family Amaryllidaceae; genus Agapanthus; species Agapanthus africanus. The sequence continues at coordinate 232,695,098 of CM057344.1, forward strand.
GGTTAGGAGAGTAGACTCAAAGGACAACACGGCGGATCCACTCACGAAGGCCTATTCCCAGAGAGAGACTTTTATGGGATGGTTAAGTATGAGATACTACAACCACTGCTACAGATGGCCCTAGTGCAAGTGGGAGATTGTTAGTTATATGTATGCCCTAGAGGCCATTACTGTACATTGGATGTGTATTGTAGTGGATGCTGGGACATATATAGGGAGGACTTTCTTGCTCGACATGATAGTATGCTATCTGGTTGCTCTTTACCTTAACGTGTACACAGATTGTCTCTCTATTACATGTTGGTAAAGCCCTCAGGATGTGTACTTGACTACCTGGACTATGATGCGGATCATACTAGTGGGGACATGGTAGTCCATAAGTACATCCTTGAAAGTCCCTAGTCGTGCGTGTATCGAGACGGGGCATCGATATACCAGAGTAGACTAGCGTATACCTTCTCGACCCATACAGATGGGCGATGGATGATCCCATATCCATTGGTGTTTGACATCAGAGATGATATACGGGTGCTCAGTGGAGACTGGGTACACTGGACGGACTCGCCGAGAACTCCCAGATGGTATTATACCTTACGTCAGATGGCAGTTCTCTGGTGACACTGGTACAGAGTAGTCTGTTGACCCGAGATCGTCATAGAGTCTTGTGTGGTTCCCACTGTACTTTGATTTCCATCTTACCACGTCCAAGAGGGCGTATAAAACGGTGGTTTTTGGGTACAGTCCCGAGTCACATGGAGGCAATGAGCGATAGGAGGGGATTCGTCTCTCCCGGTATAGGGGGTTGATGTTGCGCTGTGTTCGATTAGCTATAACAGGAAATCCCTGGCCAGAGTTGCTGAGATTTACTGGTAAGTGTTACCAGTAGTTTCTCGAATTGTTATAGACCTCATATCGACACGACTTATCGAGCTATTGGGGTCTGACGTTTACCACCCCTAGGCGAGATATGCGACATATCAGACGACGAGACCGGACTGTACGGTAAGTGTTACTGGTTGGATTCACAGGAGTGTGAGCGGGCTTGCTCGTCGATCTTCTGATCGCTCAATACCCGGGTGGCCGTTACGTTTAGCAGACCGCTTGCGGCTTGTGGGTGTTTGATATGATTATCACCTGCTGCCGGCGTATTGACGAGTCTTCAGAGTCCTGCACAGAGGTTTCCTGGCTCAAGCGAAACGAAATAGGAGCACATATGAGATATGTGCGGGACCGAGAATAATGCGTGTATGTGATACCGTATTCCATTCTCGCGATGAATGTATCGATTGGTTATATTCGATATAACCTAGATATCGAATCAAGGATTGATTCGATAAGCCGATACATTGGATACTAGTCGGTTATGTGCGACATGACCGGATCATTGAATCAAGTGTTGATTTAATGATTTAATGTATAATTATATATTTGATATATTACTTTGCATTAACTAGTATTGGTTCACTTTATATGGATTTTCTCACTTGGATTGCACAAGTTGTATATGTGATATACTTTTGTGCACTTGATTGTATCATGTTTGATGATACATGTTTACTTGGTTAAGTGTATAGAATTAAACCATGGTTAAACTTATGATTAGGGTTTTATTTCCTTTTCTCATTTATTTATCTATTTATTCATTTTGGAAATAAATAAAAAGGCATAAAGAGAAAATGGTGGCTAATTTTGTTTCATATTGAAGCTTCATGAAGCTTTGACCAAGTGACCATTTTTGTCTCATGCTTAACCCTAACCATTCCTTTTAACCATGATTAACTCTCTACACATTACCATGGTTAACATTATGATAAGTATTCTTTTTATATCCATTTTTTTAATAACTTATCATAACAATTATCTTCATCTTCTTCTTCTTCTTCACTTGAAGAAAACATTTCTTCATCAATGGTGATTGATGAAAAAGAGTGAGAAATCCAATTCTAAAGTGAACCCGCTTCCTATTTCTTCATCCTCTACCTCTTGCCAAGTAGTAGAGTGTGTTTCCTTCACAAGTTTTCTTGACTTGGTGAAGTTGGAGCTTGATCTAGTGATGCCTCGACGTAGATCATCTTCGGCACGTCGTCGATGACCTAGCCCGCTTCTTCTCCGATGAAGCCGACGCTAGAGCCCGGGATTACATGAGGACAGCGGAGAGGACTTCATCATGGAGCCATGAAGGTGGAGGACCGGATCTACAAAGGTTGTATTTCCGTATTCTTGTAGTTAAGTGTTAACTAGTTTGTTTTTCGCCTAAATTTCTAGCCAACGATCCGTAGTCGGGTTTCTCGGCACCGTAATTTTGAAATTGGCATGGTTGATGCCTTGTGAGATCTCTTGAGAGTGCCTAGGAACCCTACAATGCTATCTGGTTTACTTTATCTTGACATGTAGATTTGATCATTTACACATGTTGATAAAGCCCAAAGGATATTTACTTGACTACTGTGATTATGATGTGGATCATACTAGTGGGGCACGTATAGTTTATAAGCATATCCTTGAATTGTTCCTAGTCGAGGGTGTATCGAGACAGGGCATCGATATTCCAAAGTAGACTAGCGTATACCATTCTTGTCCCATATGATGGGCGATGGATGATCCCATATCCATCTGGTGAGGTGACACCAAAGATTGTATGCGGGTGCTCAGTGGAGACTGGGTACACTGAACGGACTCGACGAGAACTCCTATGTGGTATTATATCTATCGTCGGATAGCAGTTCTCAGGTAACACTGGTACAGGTTAGTCTATAGACCCGAGATCGTCATAGAGTCTTGTGTGTCCTCCCACTGTATTTTGATCTCCACCCTACCACGGCTCTACTGAGTCGTGCAAACAGGTGGTCTTTGGGTATAGTCTCGAGGCACATGGACGCGATGAGCAATAGGAAGGGTTTCATCTCTCCCGGTATTGAGAGTTGATGTTGTGTTATGCTCGATTGGCTATAATAAGAAGTCGCTGCCCAGGGCTGCTGAGATTTACTGATAAGAGTTATCAGTAGTTTCTCGATCTGTTATGAGCCATACACCGGCATGACTTATTGAGTTATTGGGGTCGACGATACCATCCCTGGACTCGATATGCAGCATATCTGACGAAGAGACCGGACTGTACGGTTAGTGTTGCTAGTTGGCTCGACGGGAGTTTTGACAGCTTCGCTGGTTTTCTTCTGATCGTTCAATACCCGGATGGCCGCTATGTTTAGCTGACCGCTTGCTGCTTGTAGGTATTTGATATGATCATCACCTATTGCCGGCGTATTGACGAGTCTTAGAGTCCCACAATGAAGTTTCCTAGATCGGGCAAAAAGATGGGGTGTGCATATGAGATATGGGCGGGGACCCGATTAAATACGGTTATGTGATAACGTATATTAATCGGGCATTTTCTACTGGTCGGGTCGTATGTGATATGACCGGTTTGCTAAATCAAGTGTTGATTTAACAAATAACATTTAGATTAATTCTATAATTAAAACCTTTTCTATTTTGTATGGATGCATGTATGCACATGATGATGTGCATGGACACATACATACATACATTTGTATCATGGTTGTTGATACAAATTTGGTGGCAATGCAAGACTTATATTGGAGCAATTATATATATTTGTCATTTTAAGTTAATGTAAAGAAAATACACTCATTCTCCATTATCCATTAGTGGCTAAACTTTACTTAACTTTTAATGAAAAGAATTTCCACCCATGGTTGTAGTGGGAATGATTTAATGTTGATTATTCATTCTCATCTCTATAAATTCATTCATTCTTCATATCATTAGATTTGGAGAGAAACTAAGGGTGTGAGAGAAGAGCTCAAGCTTAGCCACCACTATCTTCTTCTTCTCTTGATTTTGATCTTGAGTGAGGTTGATAAAAAGAAAGGGTTTTAGTTGTTGAATAAAAACCACATCATCATACTACACACATCTAGCCCATTTGTGCAGGGTGTTTGCTCTACTTCATTCACGAATCAAGTAAAGCAAGGAGATTTGGGCAAAGGGACTTCGAGTGGGTCATCGTGGACAAGGAAGGCTTCCATCGATCCGTTCCAAACTCTCATAGTGCCAAGGAGTTACCGAGGGAGATCTACAAAGGTTGTAATCTCTACTCTTAGTGATATTTTTTCATTTGCATGTGATGCTTAGTTGCATGAGACCCTAAATTTCTAGTTATGATTCTTGTCAAGTTCACTTAGCACCTTTAAAAATTTGATTATGGCATATGTGATGCTTCCAAACCCTTGATGAGGTGCTAGGTAAACCCAACAACACTAATCAAAACCACTAACAAATCCCTAACTTGATTAACAAAACCCTTTTTTAGAAATTCTGAACATGCAAATACAAGATTTAATTAAACATCTAATAATTTGATTAAGGTACTAAAACAAGAACTAAGCATTAGGGTTAGGATTTATACCTCCTCAAGAACACAAATTATCAACTAGAAATCCAAATTTTGCCTCCAAAATGCTAACTTAAAAGAAGATCCAAGCTTGATTAGTGAGGAAGAATATTGGGTATTGATTTGTTTATGAGTTTGTGCGATTATTTGATGAATTTTGATGATTTATTTGAGCTTGAATAAGTTGAAATGGGGTGAAGAACAAAGTGGGGCAGCAAGGGGTGAGGTCGGCCAAGTCTTGGGAAAATGGAATTGTGTGGAAGTTTCAAGCTAAAAACAATTATAAAAGCTTAATAAAACAAAAACCTTTATGTCACCTCTTAATCTTTTCATTAATAATTCATTTTAATTCACAAAGTCGACAAATATCTAGATATTTTGGATGGATGGATTAAACTTAAATCTAGTGATTAGATTAGCATAGATTAACCTTAGTAGTAATTAATCCAAACCAAAATTGTAGTTACCACTAATTTAAGTGCATAATTAACAACTTAAAATAATATTTTAATTAAGGAAAATTATTAAAATGCACAAAATTTACAAGTGGTTTACAAAAACCCGCAAACTAGCAATTTCCTAGCTAAACTAGGTGCAGTGAATTTTATACTGCAAAAAGAACGATTCTAGGTTATAACGGAAAACACCGACTATATTACCTTAAAAACGGAAAATCGCCTAAACGATTTCCAAAACGTTACAATCTTCCCCCCTTAAAGAAATTCGGTCTCTGAATTTAAAATTTATCTATGCGTACCTACGAAGAGATGAGGGAAAACAAATCCCTCCGCATCTCGCTCGCAGCCTCCCATAGTGATCTCCTCACTAGACGGCTACGCCAAAGAAAGCCTCCACTGATGGCAAGACCTTTGACCGAAATTTATCCACCTGCCAACCCACTAAAACCATCCGCTGCTGGTGAATGAAAGATCGCGTCCAAATGAATGGTCTGGTGCTAAATCAAGTGAGAAAGGTCATGAAGGTAATTGCGAAGTATCGACACAAGGAATACAGGATGAATACTCAAAAATCTGGGCGGAAGTGCAACTTATAGGCAACGGTACCAACTCACTCGAGGATCTCAAAAGGACATACAATCTGGGACTAAGCTTCCCAAAACTCAACACGCCATTCATCGGAAAAATCCGTAGGAATACATGATCTCCCACTGCGAACTCAAGTCTACGACAACGACAGTCGGCATAAGACTTCTGTCTGCACTGGGCTGCTCTCATCCTGACCTGAATCAACCAGATCATTTTCGTAGTCTCATAACTAGCTGGGGTCCAAAAATCCTACTCTCACTGAGTCAGAAAAAAAGACTAGCGATCGACACAACCTACCAACCAAAACCTAAAGGTTGCCAATTGGAATGTCTCCCGATAACAGTTATCGAAGGAGAACCCTATCAATGGCATGTGACGATCCCAACTGCCAACAACAATTAGTACGCACACAAAAGCATATCCTCCAGAGTCTGTATAGTCGCTCTAACTGACCATCGGCCTACAGATGGAAAGCGGAGCTAAAGCTCAAACAGTACCCAAGGTTTCCTGAAGCTTCTGCCAAAGACGGCTAGCGAACTGAGTGTCTCTATTGGATACAACGCATGAAGGAACTCCGTGCAAACGTACAACTTATCGAAAAACAACTGAGCAAACTGAGCATAACCGGACAACACCCAAAAGGAGTCACACCCGGCCAAGAACTGGGTAGACACCACAACGAAAATCATGGAGATCTGCTCACATTCCCACTTCGGAACGGTAAAAAGGTTGCAACTCTCCATCCGGTCTCCAATGCTCAACCTTAGCTCGCAACAAGGCAGTGTTAGTGATATGTATGCCCTAGAGGCCATTACTGTACATACGATGTATATTGTAGTGGATGCTTGGACATATATATGGAGGACTTTCTTGCCCGACATGATAGTATGCTATCTGGTTGCACTTTATCTTAACATGTACTCTGATTGTCTCTATGTTACATGTTGATAAAGCCCTTAGGGTGAGTACTTGACTACCAGGACAATGATGCAGATCATACTAGTGGGGACAGTGTAGTCACTAAGTACATCCTTCAAACGTTCCTAGTCATGGGTGTATCGAGACAGGGCAACGATATACCAGAGTAGACTAGCGTATAGCTTCTCGATCCATATAGATGGGCGATGGATGATCCTATATCCATTGGTGTTTGACATCAGAGACAGTATACGGGTGCTCAGTGGAGACTGGGTACACTGGACAGACTTGCCGAGAACTCCCAGATGGTACTATACCTCACGTCAGATGTCAGTTCTCTGGTGACACTGGTACAGGTTAGTCTGTAGACCCGAGATCGTCATAGATTCTTGTGTGATTCCCACTGTTCTTTGATTTCCACCTTACCACGTTCAAGAGAATGTGCAAAACGGTGGCTTTTGGGTACAGTCCCGAGTCACATGGAGGCAATGAGCGATAGGAAGGGTTTCGTCTCTCCCGGTATAGGGAGTTGATGTTGCACTGTGTTCGACTGGCTATAACAGGAAGTCCCCGGCCAAGGCTGCTTTAGAGATATACTGGTAAGTGTTATCAGTAGTTTCTTGACCCGTTATGAGCCTCATATTAACACGACTAATCGAGTTACTGGGGTCTGACATTTACCACCCCTAGACGAGATATGCGAAATATCAGACGAAGAGACCGGACTGTACGGTAGTGTTACTGATTGGATTCGCAGGAGTGTGAGCAGGCTTGCTTGTTGATCTTCTGATCACTCAATACCCGGGTGGCCGTTACGTTTAGCAGACCGCTTACGACTTGTGGTTGTTTGATATGATCATCACCTACTGTCGGTGTATTGACGAGTCTTTAGAGTCCTACAATGGGATTTCCTGGCTCAAGCGAAATGGAGTAGGGGCACATATGTGATATGTGCGGGACCGAGATTAATGCGATATGTGATACCGCATTCTATTCTCGTGATGTGTGACATGGATGGTTATATGTGATATAGCCGGGTTATCGGATCAAGTGTTGATTCGATAAGATGTTACATTATGATATTAGTCGGTTATATGTAATATAACTAGATTATTAAATCAAGAGTTGATTTGATAATCTAATGTATAATTATATATTTTATATATTACATTACATTAACTAGTATTAGCTCACTTATGATTTATTTTCTCACTTTGGATACATTGATATATATGTGATATATGTTAAATGTATCATGGTTAAAAGTGCAACTAGGGTTATGAGACTTGAACCATGCTAGGGTTAAGATTAGGATTTTATATTTATCATTAAGTTATTCAAATTGTGGATTTTATCATGGTTGATATTTTTTGAAAGCTTGTAGAAGCTTGTAAGCATCTTTGACTTTGTCCACTCTTTTGTCTAGCTTAGGATATTTGTTTAATCCAACCCTTTAACACTTGGCCATGGTTAACTCTCTACAAGTGATAAGCATGACATGCTTAACCCTTGATTGCATTTCTAACCTCATTTTATTATTCATTTGGATTAACTCATGAGATGAGTTCTTCTTCTTCTTCTTCCTCCTCAAAAAGCTTTCTAGCTCTAATAGAGGTATGAGAAAAAATGTGAGAAAATCAATTCTAAAATGAGCCCACTTCCTACTTCATCATACTCTACTACTTTCCATTTAGTATAGGGTGTTCTCTTCACAAAGTTCTTGACCTAGTGAAGAAATAGCTTGGGTTAGTGTTTTCTCGACGTAGATCATCTTCGGTCTCGAAGACATCGAAGCAAGCTTGTTCGTTTCTTCATGGGAGCCTCTTTAAAGTCCGAAGTTCACAATCGCAGTGAAGGGATTACTACACGGAGCTATTGAAGTGAAGGACCGGTCTACAAAGGTTGTATTCCTTGCTCACTTCTTATTGCAAAGTGTTTGCATTTGATATTCCGTCGATTTCTAGTTAACGATTCTTAGTTAGGGTTAGCTAAAACGGCAAATTTTTGAATATGGCATAGACGATACCTCCCGAAACCTTGCTGCCGTCTTAGGTAACCCTGCAGTGGTATCAGAGCCATGCTAGAAATTTATACGGATTTTGCTAAGATTACAAAACCGAAATACTCCGAAACTTGAAACACGAAATCATACTTTCTATCGATTTTAAATTGTTGTCAAAAAATTATTTAAACAAGTGCAGAATGTTGTATGAGATGAAACATGAACACACAAGAACTTTTACCCCCTCTCGCCCGAATTTAGCCGAGCACATTGCTAGGGTTTCCGAGCTCGCAGGAAAATTTGTGGAGGATTGGGTTGAATTTTTTGGTGTGTTCCAGAATCTGGGTTTTGGTGTTTCAGGTGTTGTTTGTTTTTGCTAAATTTGCATGTGATGTAATCTTACACTATAAGCAATTCAGAGTGTTTCGTATTCGTAGTTTTAACAATGTTTTGGGTTATTCACATATTGTCTAGGCGAAGTTAAAAAGTTCGATCGAATGTCAAAAACCCATTTTTCCAAGTTTAACGTATTCGGAAAAACATGCAAGTAAGTCTATGAACCCTCTAGAAGAATGAAACCCTAACTCGAATTTTTGGATCGCAGAACCGCGGTCAAACCCTAGGGTTTGCCGTAGTTCCGTGGCGACATGAGTGAGGCTTGGGTTTGCCCTTCTACGGCTGGTGCATAGGTACCGTGGCATATTCTGGGTATTATTGAACTGTGCTCAAGTGTTGAGCTGTCAGGAAATTGTGGGACTTTGATGAATCGATCGAAAAGTTTAACATCGTCTGGATATTATGTGATGGGATACAATATTTGGAATCCACAAGTAGTTATGAGATAACTAATTTGAATGTTATAAATCTAGCAATTTAGTCTCATTTGATCGGTTGCCACGGGATTTTGATGTGATCAAAAGTCCATCGCAATCACGTAGCGTATGCGGATACTCGCCGGGTAAACTTAATAGATAGCCACGCCCCATAGCCCCGACCAAGTGACTGTAGGAGAACCCCGTCGCCAAAAGCATCCGTTTGGGTGCTCGCGGCAGCGGTGTTCCGCCTTAGTGCACTTCGTCGACGGCATCGGGGGTGCGGCCGTCTACTAAAGTTTCCGACGAGCATTCGATCAGAATGTTGGGAATCTTGTTGAATTTCCCGACTAGATATTGAAAAGTGTTTTCGAGATCGAGACTAAAATGCGGGGTTTATAATTGTTAGGCATGCGATGTCTAAGGAATTCATTTGGTTAGGCATGAAATCCGAATATAAGATATTTCGGGTTTATGATGTCTAAGTTGGTTGCGGATTCCAACTGTTGTAGTTTTCACTTTCTTTTCTGCGACCGTAAGTGTAATATGTGGTGTATCGCCGGTTTCGGTGCTATATGTCAACGACAATTGGGATACGCATATTTACTTACGTTGATGACATATGATGTTATGTGTTGCTGTGATATGTTATATTAGATCGTCGTGTTTTTGAATAGCCGGGGGTTTTATGTGAGATGAGAGTTTTTCGTTTTCATTCATGTAAAATTCATTGTATGTAATATTCTTTTATTAGAGCACTTCCGGGTTGAGGATGATGTCACCATTGTATATTATTTACTTTTCCGCATTAGGATAGACCCAAGGCGGGGAGCACAAGTAACCAGGTTCTAGGGTCCAGTGGGAAACCATCTCGAGGAGTCGAGACCGGGTCTCCTAACTCTAGAATTTATAAGGTTGCTTGCCGCTCTCGTAGGGGTCTAGGGGTGTGGGATTGGCTATTCATCATGACCGTGGAATCCGTGTTTTATACAGGCTTAAAATAAAACATGGAAATCCTAGTATATCCAATATTTCATATGTTGTTTTCTGCTGTGATATCTGTGATGTGATCATTTGATATATTGATGAGATCAATACAGGATATAGTACATGTGATATATTATATAGACGTTGCTTATGTTTTACACCCGTGCTAGCACTGCCCCGCTCTGCCGTTAGTTACCTAACCTAATGGTGCATGAGGAGACATCGAGGCGAATGCGGATGGCATAAGCGTACGTTGTATTTATCTGTGATGTTTAGGTAACTTAAAATGATGAGACTTCATTAATGAGATTAATGAAATAAAAGAAACCTAAAGATATTATGGAATCGAATTTTCAAAAACAGGTAGCTCTAGTTGTTGCTTTGCATAGCGGTGTTCCTTGTAGAACATCCAGCACCTTATTCGATAAGGAAAGAACCGAGATCCCTTCACCGGGAGTGACCTCTTTAGAAATAACTGGCAGATACTACAACCCTCGGTTTTGTCTTTTGATTGCTTTTCTAGTTCTTGCTTTGCATAGTGGTATTTGTGAAATATCCCGCACCTTATTCAATAAGGAAAGAGCCGAGATCCCTTCACCGAGAGTGACCTCTTTAGCAAAACTAGTAAAGGCCTCAAAAACACTCCATTTAAATCATTTGATTCTACAACGATATCAAGTTCATTACGCAAAGGGTTTTCTTAAAAACCTGTCGTAGCCCTCTATCATTTCAGATAAGTACTTCATAGTATTCGTGCTATGTTTGTTGGCTTTTGTCAAGGCGTAGTGTGCGGTAGCTATTTATGGTTATCTGCATAAGCATATGATGCGATTGAGTTAGGGTAGTCGTGCGACTTTGTTGGCTTTCATCAAGGGTCGTGCGGGTGGGTTTAACTCAATCAGGAAATGTACGGGTTGAACTTGACTGGTAATTTATGGTTTGATGGATTTCGTCAAGGTCACAGGATGCTAGGGGTAAAATATTATCGGGAATTTCAAGTGTTGAAATTTGCAATGAGATTGCATACCTCCTATGAGATAGTTGGATCCCGATACCCACTGCGAGTAAGAGTTACTCCTGGGAGAGTTTTACACATTACAAATAGCCGATCAAGTAGGTGTCTAGAAAAGTGTCAACGGGGTTACGCCTATGGGAAAACGGGGTTACACCTCCGGGAAAACGGGGTTACGCCTCTGGGAAAACGAGGTTTATTTTAATTAGGTCCGTGCGAAAGCACGGGGAACCTCCCTCAAAGTACCGACACTGGCATGGCTGAAAGATTGGCGAACTTATAGGGTGTAATTAATCCCGGCTAGTCTTTCCTTTTAGGGTTTGAAGGAAGATTTGACTAAAACAGTGGGAGCCATCCTGATTAGATAAGTAAATAACCAATCTAATCTTGCAAGAGCATACGCTGGGTGTTTTCTTATCTCTCTCTCTCCAGGTAGCGACCATGTCACGCCTTAATCAAGATAATAATACGGATGTATTGACCGAACCCGTTTGTTATACTGCGCTAAGGAACGTTGGTCCCGCTCCAACTTATAATTGTTATAAGACCGAGCAGGAAATAGGGGATTACCAGGATTCCCGTGCCGCCCAAACGAAGAAAGTGCATGATGATGTATCTTCTTCGGGTGTGTTTATTACAAAGAACTGTTTCTCAGTATCCTTTACGTCATGGGTATGAGATACCGGATCAGGATCCCACATATGTAATATGTTACATGGGCTACAGATAGGTAGAGAACTGAGAATGGGTGATAAGTTTTAAGAGTTAAAAACGGTGAAAGTGTTGCAGCCAAGTATGTTGGTAGTTATCACCTTGTATTACCAAATACATTGATTCTGAACGAATGTTATTAGATACCGAACCTGATATACAACATCATATCAGTCTCTTTATTTAGTAAAGAAGGATATAATTTTGTATTGTTGGATAATGTTTTGAACATTTCCTATATCAAGAGTTGATCGGTTCAGGCACGTTATCTAAAAGCATATACGTTCTAAATCAAACTACAGTTCTTAACGTACAAAACACACACAAGAGGAACAGTTCAGAAATGAACAAATCCTTCTTGAGGCATTGTAGACTAGGTCATATCAATGCGACCCGACTAGCTGAAGTTACATAAAGATGCATATTTAAATCAGTTTGAATTTACATCTTGTGAAACTTGCCAGTCATGTCACAAAGATAAGATGACCATAGCTCCGTTTATTGGAAACAGAGAAAGAGTTAGTGAACTCTTGGGATTCATACATGATGATGTATTAGGTCCCCTGTCTACACATGTCAGAACTAGTTCTTTGTACTTCATTACATTCACTGATGATCTCTCAAGATTCGCACATGTGTTCCTGTTGAAACATTGGTCTAAACCTTTTGAGATATTCAAATAATATAAGTTAGAAGTAGAGAACCAGGACGGGTATAAGTATTATGTCCTATGATGAGATCAGGGAGGAGAATACTTGAGCACGGAATTCCTGGACTATTTTAAAGGAGAATGAGATTCTATCTCAGCATTACTCCTCCGTATACACCACAGTTCGTTGGTGTATCGGTGCGGAGCACTCGCACCCTATGGGATATGGTGCGCTCTATGATGAGTATTACTGAGTTTCTTATTTCCTTTTAGGGGTTATGCACTTGAGAAGCTGCATACCTATTGAATAAGGTTCCAATCAAATCAGATGCCTACCACTCCATATGTGATATGGTATGGGAAGAGACCATCTCTTAAGGATGTTAAGATTTGGGGTTGTCCGACCTATGTCTAAAAGCAAAATCCGGACAAGCTCGAAGCAAGGTCAGTTCTGTGGAAGTTTGTTGGATATCCCAAGCATTCGCAAGGGAATATCTTCTACCACACTGAGGAGAAAAAGGTGTTTTGTTTCTCAGCATGCCACCTTTAGGAAAGGGAATTTCTTGTGAAGAAATTAATGGTCATGAGGTAGAACTGGAAGGAGTTCCAGCTATACAAACTGCAGCTGATGATTTGGTAGAACTGAAGGATTCAATAGCTCCCAACGAACCTCAGCCTCTCCGCCGATCTGGTAGGGTTTCTCATCCACCTGAGAGATACTTCGGTTTCTTTATGACAATGGGAGCGAGGATTGCATCATGAGATGATGACCCAACTAGTTTCGAGCAGGCCATCAGGAGTGGGGACTCTGTAAGAATGGCTGGATGCTAAGCGATCTGAGATAGAATCCATATACACCAACAAAGTATAGACTTTAGTTACTTTATCTGAAGGGTTAAATCCCCATCAGGAGCAAGTAAATCTTGAGAAGATTACTTGGTGTACATGGAAAAGTTGAGACTTTCAAAGATAAGACTAGTTTCAAAAGGTTTTCGTCATCGACCAGGTGTGGATAATGATGAAACCTTTTCTAGTGGCTATGCTTAAGTCCATCCGTATCCTACTTGCCATTGCTATATACCATGACTACGATATCTGGCGGTTGGGTGTCATGACTGCTTTTCTAAATAGTGATTTAGAAGAGAACGTCTATATGTACACAGCCAGAGGGCTTCGTAGACAGTGGGAGCAGCGGAAACGTGTGCAAGTTGCTTTATGAGTTAAAGCAGGCATCGCGGAGTTGGAACATCTGTTTTGATGTGTAGTCATAGAGTTTGACTTTATCAAAATGGTAGATGAACCATGTATATACAAAAAGGTAGTAGCGAGTATGGTGGTGATCCTCGTATTGTACGTGGATGACATACTCTTGATAGGAAAGGAGTTTCCTATGCTACACTCGATCAATCTCCTCTTATCACAAGGATTCTCCATATAGGATCAAGGTGATACCTCCTAAATCCTGGTTTTTGGATCTATGAGATAAATCTAAGTGGATGTTAGGATTCTCACTAGGTGTAGTGAGATGGTATCAATCGATCCTGGGGAGAATCACTGGATAGCTTCCAGGGTGGTAAGGTCGACTGAATGTCAGTCACAGGCATTGTCTTTACCCTCAGTGGAGGGACGGTATGTTGGAAGAGTTCCATGCTAGATACTGTGGCATACTAGACGATAAAGGCTGGATACATGGCTACAAAGGATGCTGCCAAAGAGGTAGTGTGGATGTATATAGTTCATGAGATGAACTTCGTTCCTACCATTATGTGACAATGGAGTTGTGGCTTTGGCCTAGGAACCCCGTCCCATCAGAGATCCAGACATATTCTAAGGCAGTATCACCTGATCATGGAGATGGTTGATCTCCAGGGAGATCGAGGTCAGGAGAGTAGACACAGAGGAGAACAGGGCGGATCCACTCATGAAGGCCTATTCCCAGGAGATACTTTTATGGGATGGTTAAGTATGAGATACTTCAACCACTGCTGATTGTTGGGTATGAGATGCTACAACAGATGGCCCTAGCGCAAGTGGAAGATTGTTAGTGATATGTATGCCCTAGAGGCCATTAATGTACATACGATGTATATTGTAGTGGATGCTTGGACATATATATATGGAGGACTTTCTTGTTCGACATGATAGTATGCTATCTGGTTGCACTTTATCTTAACATGTACTCTGATTGTCTCTATATTAGATGTTGATAAAGCCCTTAGGATGAGTACTTGATTACCAGGACTATGATGTAGATCATACTAGTGGGGACAGTGTAGTCGCTAAGTACATCCTTCAAACGTTCCTAGTCGTGGGTGTATCGAAACAGGGCATCGATATACCAGAGTAGACTAGCGTATAGCTTCTCGACCCATGTAGATGGGCGATGGATGATCCCATATCCATTGGTGTTTGACATCAGAGACAGTATACGGGTGCTCAATGGAGACTGGGTACACTGGACGGACTCGCCGAGAACTCCCAGATGGTATTATACCTCACGTCAGATGGCAGTTCTCTGGTGACACTGGTACAGGTTAATCTGTAGACCCGAGATCGTCATAGAGTCTTGTGTGATTCCTACGGTGCTTTGATTTCCACCTTACCATGTTCTAGAGAACGTGCAAAACGGTGTCTTTTGGGTACAGTCTTGAGTCACATGGAGGAAATGAGCGATAGGAGGGGTTTCGTCTCTCCCGTTATAGGGAGTTGATGTTGCGCTGTGTTCGATTGGCTATAACAGGAAGTGCCTGGCCAGCGCTGCTTTAGAGATATACTGGTAAGTGTTATCAGTAGTTTCTCGACCCGTTATGAGCCTCATATCGACACAACTTATCGAGTTACTGGGGTCTGACGTTTACCACCCCTAGACGAGATATGCGACATATCAGACGAAGAGGCCGGACTGTATGGTAGTGTTACTGATTGGATTCGCAGGAGTGTGAGCAGGCTTGCTTGTTGATCTTCTGATCGCTCAATACCCGGGTGGCCGTTACGTTTAGCAGACCGCTTGCGGCTTGTGGGGGTTTAATATGATCATCACCTACTGCCGGCGTATTGACGAGTCTTTAGAGTCCTACACTGGGGTTTCCTGGCTCAAGCAAAACGGAGTAGGAGCATATATGTGATATGTGCGGGACCGAGATTAATGCGATATGTGATACCGCATTCTATTCTCGCAATGTGTGACATGGATGGTTATATGTAATATAGCCGGGTTATCGGATCAAGTGTTGATTCGATAAGATGTTACATTATGATATTAGTCGGTTATATGTGATATAGCCGGATTATTAAATCAAGAGTTGATTTGATAATCTAATGTATAATTATATATTTGATATATTACATTACATTAACTGGTATTAGCTCACTTATGATTTCTTTTCTCACTTTGGATACATTGATATATATGTGATATATGTTAAATGTATCATGCTTGGTTAAAAATGCAACTAGGGTTATGAGACTTGAACCGTGCTAGGGTTAAGATTAGGGTTTTATACTTATCATTAAGTTATTCAAATTGTGGATTTTATCATGGTTGATATTTGTTGAAAGCTTGTAGAAGCTTGTAAGCATCTTTGACTTTGTCCCCTCTTTTGTCTAGCTTAGGATATTTGTTTAACCCAACCCTTTAATCCTTGGCCATGGTTAACTCTCTACAAGGGTTAAGCATGACATGCTTAACCCTTGGTTGCATTTCTAATGTCATGCTTAACCCTTGGTTGCATTTCTAACCTCATTTTATTATTCATTTGGATTAACTCATGAGATGAGTTCTTCTTCTTCTTCTTCCTCCTCAAAAAGCTTTCTAGCTCTAATGGAGGTATGAGAAAAAATGTGAGAAAATCAATTCTAAAGTGAGCCCACTTCCTACTTCATCATCCTCTACTACTTTCCATTTAGTATAGGGTGTTTTATTCACAAAGTTCTTGACCTAGTGAAGAAATAGCTTGGGTTAGTGTCACCTCGACGTAGATCATCTTCGGCCTCGAAGACATCGAAGCAAGCTTGTTCGTTTCTTCATGGGAGCCTCTCTAGAGTCCAGAGTTCACGATCGCAGCGAAGGGACTACTACACGAAGCTATTGAAGTGAAGGACTGGTCTACAAAGGTTGTATTACTTGCTCACTTCTTATTGCAAAGTGTTTGCATTTGATATTCCGTCGATTTCTAGTTAACGATTCTTAGTTAGGGTTAGCTAAAACGGAAAAAATTTTAATATGGCATAGACGATGCCTGATCAGTCGAAAATGTTGCATCTTTTAACTGGCAATTTCCCTATCAATTGCACTCATTTAGAAGTGTTCGGCATTCATATTTCACATATTAGGAAATCAGTCGTAAAATATCAGATTGCATGTGTTAGACTTTTAAACCGGCACTTTAAGGGAAATTGACTGTATTTTATGGCATCGCATCATCTCTGTATTTGCGCAACACTTGTCTTGAGAAATTGTGCAGGAAAATCCGGAAGAAAAACCAAAATTGTCATTTTGCTGATCAAACATTACACCAACTCCAAGTTTTGAGATCTGGTAGCAATCCAAAGGGAGAAATACAACTAAACATATCTAAGAAAGGCCCACAACTGAAGCCCAACAAGCACCAGAGAGCCCGAGCCCCAACTCTTCAAAAGCGCCGCGGAACCGCGGCGGGAGCCGGCTTGCGCCGCGGTTCCGCGGCGCTTCTGCCACGTCAGCATTGCAATTTTTGGGCATAATTCCTTTCTCAAGGCCTACACCTCATTTTGACACGTCAAATTCCAGAATTCTCCAGAGTCTTCTGCCAGATCAGCAAAGATCATTAAGCAAAGCTAATCCTAATTAAGCTCCTAACTAACCTCTTCTAGAAGCTCCCTCCTAACTAATCACATCTAGAAGCTTCTCCTCTAACTAACTTTTGGAGGGAAGTTCAAATTTCATCCAACAAACTTTTGGAGGGAAACTTAAAATTCAAATCCTAGATCTAGGGTTTTGATGGTTATAAATAGGAACCTAGATCTAAAGGTTGAGGAGTTGATTAGTTCATCATTAGTTAGTCTTCTCTCATCATTCTAATTCTTCATCTTCTTCCACAAGTCTAGTGACAAGGCTTGTGCGAAACCCTAACCCTAATTTCACTCCAAATTCAAGATCTTGAGTACCAATCAAGCAAGAAGCCCTTCAACCTTTTAGGAGCCGAGCCGATCTTCAATCGAGCAAGTGATCCAAGCCGATCCGCGACTCAAGAAGACGAGCGAAGCCAAATCGACGATCGAGTTCTTCCTCTTGTAGTTCTTGAGCGAATGTAATGAAATTGTTGATATAAATAAAAGGTGAAATTCTTTAATCTTGCTTTCTTTAAATTCTTGTATCATGATTAGATCTCAATTTGTGATTGTAGTTCTTGTTGTGATGTTCGAGTAAAACTCCGCTCGTTAAGGAGTCGAGACGATCAATAGAATGATGATGTAACAAATCTTAATACGATTCTTGAGTCCTACGAGTTTTGTAAACCCTAGCAAGTTCAAGAATCGATGACCTAGTTTCGTTGCGATGCTTTCTTGATTGTGATCGCTCGAAATTAGGGATCTACGATCGTTTCTTGAATTTACTAGAGGCTAGAATGTGAATGATATCGATGAAAGAACAAGGGATAAGATGAAACCCTAGTTTCATAAGAAATCCCTAATTCTCGATCGATCATCATCGATCTAGTATCAATTCATCGAAGGATAAGAATACGTCATTGTAAGATTGCATCACATCTATAGATCCGATCGATTCCTACGAGCCTCATTTCGATTCTTGATATTTGGTTTGGAAATATCATCAAACTATCAATTCTTGATTCTATCTTTTTCTTGTTATTAGATCTAGATTTTCTAAATTCTTGAACTTCAACTATAAATCATGAATTGTTTGTTTTCTTTTCTTTAAAGTTTCAATTCATCTAATTCAAAAGACGAACGATTACACTTTCCCTGTGGACGATCCGCACTCACTAACAATCTACATCCGACACCGTAGTTGATTGCGGTCAAATTATTTTTGGTTGTGATTTCTTTACTATTTTCCAATTACACAAACAAGAATTCTTAACAATCAAATGGCGCCGTTGCCGGGGATAGTGCGCTAATTGTTCGTATTTTGAAATTTGAGTTGAAAATTTTATTCCATCTAAATTTTTAGATCTAAACTCGCACAAACCCTAATACGTGTGTTGTGATTTTTGTTGCGAGGAAATCTGGGATCATTGGAGCTGAGGAAATTTTTTTTAGAGAATTCCAGAGAGCTGGAGATATCAACAGCAAGCTGCTGTAAAATTTTTGTGCAGTGTTCCCATACTTTGACCGCGGAAGGGCGGCATTAGGAGGCTATTGCGGCGGAACCGCGCCCCTTTGGAGGGTTCTCTGTACAATTTTGATCTCAGGTGCTTTCTTACCTTCTTCTCTCTCCTCTTTTTAGCTCCAATTAACATTTTGTGTAGGTTTCTTTGCAAATAATCACTGCGCCGCAAAAGCAAAATAAAATTTGTGCTTGTTTTGATTCTTGGTTGTTTGCATATTAATACGAAAATTAAGGGGCACGACCAAATCCAGATTAGGTGGGGAGTTCATTACCCTTCCTAAACCCCAAAAATCACAAACTTGCATCCGCATTACCCTCATTAATTAAAAAATATCTAGTGATGACTCTAAGGACCGTCGCGCTCAATTAGGACAAAAGAAGGCCGTGGGTAATTCATTGCTTATCCGCGTTTTCTTGTGGTGTCTAAGGCGAGTGTGTCTAAGGCTAGTGGTTTTTAATTAGGCCCACTACTTACGTAGTGGAGTACCTTCCCACTTACCTGGCACTTATTCGGCCACAGGGGGACAAAGAGGCAGTGGAGGATTGATCTTGCGACTTGTCTTTTGGCAGTTAGGAGCGGTCTAGAGCCGGACCTAGGTGACCACTAGATTCTAGGGTTTTTGTGTGTTGCATTTGTTGTGTTGCATCATATTTTCAAAAATCCGTATCTTTTCAAAACAAACACCGCATTCACTTCATTTCCCCTAATTATAAATTCACGCTGCCACTTGTACTAACCCTTTTTAGTGCAAGATAGGCTGGACAACGGGATTCTAGTGCCTGTTAAGTCCGCGTCTCCCGATCGACCTTAAAGTTGGTATTTCTACATTTACCCTTTCTTTTACCCACCACCACACCCACATCGATGGATCCACCTCCATCGAATTTCTTTTCCACTGCTCTGCCGCCGTCCGTTGGTGCGCAGAATCCACCTCGCATCTCTCTCCAAGAGAGGTGCTATCCTACACGAGGCCCACTTTCCACCTGCCTTTCCATTCCACCAGCCAACGGGGAAAATTTTCAAATAAAACCCCAATACATCAACCTTCTACCAAAATTTCACGGTCTCGAGTCTGAAGACGCATACGTGTTTATCACAAAATTTGAAAATGTATGCGCAATGATGGGTACTTCACAGCTTTCTGTGGATGCTTTCCGTCTTCGTCTTCTCCCATTTACCTTGTGCGATTTAGCCGAGAAGTGGCTATATAACACTACCGCACATTCCATTTCAAATTGGGACGAATTCGTCAAAGCATTCCTTAAGAAATTCTACCCACATCAAAAGACAGCTCGAGTCCGTAGCGAAATCTATCAATTCACCCAGCTTCCAAATGAAACATTTTCAAAATGTCTTGAACGTTTCAAGGATCTGTTAGTCCAATGTCCACATCACGGCATCCCGAGATGGGAACTGTGCCGAATCATTTATGAGGGCATTACTCCTTACACAAGACAGACCCTTGAATCCATGTGTCAAGGCAACTTTATGACTAAGAATGATGGGGAAGCCTGGGAATTCCTAGAAGATTTCGCTGAAAAATCTTTACAGTGGGAGGGTGTGAGTCAATCATCTAGGGATGGCAATGATATTTCCATAGGAGTTAGAGCTGACATTGCAGCTATACACAAAAAACTCGAGACTATGGAAAATAATTTTTTAGCAGCCACCCTAAATCAAATATCACTCTCCAAAACTGTATGCGGCTGTTGTTCTGATCCGTCTCACTTGACGGAAGAATGTCCATTTCAAGGTCATGAGCATACCAATGCCGCATTTCAAAGACCTAGAAACGATCCACTTCCTCCACATTTGATCAGGATTGGAGGAATCACCCTAACTTTGCTTGGAACCAATCACAATTTCAAAACACGGTTCCAAACCAAAATAATTTCCAAAGGGTCCCTCCACCACAACAGCAACCACCACAATTAAGTCAGCACCCCTTTCAAGCACAAAACTTTCAAAATCCGGTCAACACTTTTGCACCATCTAGTCCTTTGCAATTGACCGGTACAGATAATACCTCTGCACTAGCACAAACCTTGGATACTTTCATGAAACAATTGTTTGGTTGCTAGGCACGCGCACAAGGGTCTACGAGGCATCAACCATGCCCGATTAAAAATTTAGCCGTGCCGAACAACCCGAATACGGATCTTTAAACTAGAGATTAGGCGAAAACTAACATGTTAACAACTTAACACTAAGTGAGAGGGATTACAACCTTTTTAGATCCGGTCCTTCACTTCATATGCTCCGTGTTTTGGTCCCTTCGCTGCGATCATCGGGTTCCGGACTCTCGAGAAGTTCCACGAAGAGAAAGATGCAACCTTTGCTTCCGATCTTCGATACTAAGATGATCTACCTTGAAGTTTCTTTAACACAAGCTAACACTCATGAAATGATGTGAACACCCTCATCTAAATGGCAAGGGAAGATGAGGATGATGAAGTAGGATTTTTGCTCTCTTTATTTATCTTTTTCTCATATTTATTCATCACTTTGGAAAAATCTAGCAAGCTTTTTCATGAAAGAATGAAGGAAGAAGAAGAATAGTGATCCATTTTCTTTTGTGATGAATAATGAAAGGATTAATATGACAAATAATGCAACCATGGTTGACTTAACCATTGTAGAGAATTGACCAAGGGTTAGGGTTTGGGTTGAGTTAAGAATGAGTCACTTGTAAATATCTTTTCCAAAACAAAACCAAAACCTTCTAGAAACATCTAGAAAGCTTAACCCTAATCCAAACCCTAATCATGTTTAAACTCCACTACAGAAGTTGCATTAGTTATCATATCATGTTACAATATTATATATCACATATATAATATTTATCGTAACAAAATAAAATAATACAATTAACATATATCGCATATATATCAATGTATTACCCGAGTGAGAAAAAGAATCTTTTAGTGAGCAAATATTAGTTAATGTAATTTAATATATCATATATATTATTATACATTAAATTATCGAATCAACACTTGATCCGACAATCCGGCTATATCGCATATAACCGACTAATATTTATCCGTACCGATTCATCGAATCAACACTTGATCCGATGACCCGGCTGATATCAAATATCGCGAGAATATAATACGGTATCACATATCGCATTATCCTCGGTCCCGCACATATCACATATGTGCTCCTACTCCATTTTGCCTGAGCCAAGAAACCTCTGTGTAGGACTCTAAAGAATCATCAATACGCCGGTAGTAGGTGATGATCATATCAAACACCCACAAGCTGCAAGCGGTCAGCTAAACGTAACAGCTACCCAGGTATTGAGCGCTCAGGAGATCAACAAGCAAGCCTGTACATTCTCCTGTGAATCCAAACAGTAACACTCCCATACAGTCCGGTCTCGTCGTCCGATATGTTGCATATCTCGCCTAGGGGTGGTAAACGTCAGACCCCAGTAGCTTGATAAGTCGTGTCAATATGAGGTCTATAACAGTTCGAGAAACTACTGATAACACTTACCAGTAAATCTCAGCAACCCTGGCCAGGGATTTCCGGTTATAGCCAATCGAACACAGCACAACATCAACTCCCTATACCGGGAGAGACGAATCCCCTCCTATCGCTCATTGCCTCCATGTGATTCGGGACTGTACCCAAAAGCCACCTTTTTGCACGCCCTCTCAGACGTGGTATGATGGAAATCAAAGCACAGTGGGAATCACACAAGACTCTATGACGATCTCGGGTCAACAGACTACTCTGTACCAGTGTCACCGGAGAACTGCCATCTGACGTGAGGTATAATACCATCTGGGAGTTCTCGGCGAGTCCGTCCAGTGTACCCAGTCTTCACTGAGCACCCGTACACCATCCTTGATGTCAAACACCGATGGATATGGGATCATCCATCGCCCATCATATGGGTCAAGATGCGTATACGCTAGTCTACTCTGGTGTATCGATGCCCTGTCTCGATACACCCTCGACTAGGAACAGTTATAGGATGTACTCGTCGACTACCGTAGCCCCACTAGTATGATCTCATCATAGTCCCAGTAGTCGAGTACACATCCTAAGGGCTTTATCAACATGTAATATAGAGACAATCAGAGTACATGTTAAGATAAAGTACAACCAGATAGCATACTATCATGTCGAGCAAGAAAGTCTTCCCTATATATGTCCTACCATCCACTACAATATACATCGTATGTACAGTAATGGCCTCTAGGGCATACATATAACTAACAACAATCCATCCAAGGGACGGCAAGTTTGCAATCTTCCGTCGAGAATGTGATGAAGATCATTATCTCTCAAAATGAGAACATCAAATCGATGGAAGAACAAATTGCACAACTAAAATCCGAAATGCGTGCAAGAGAGAAAGGGAAACTTCCAGCTCAACCTTTACCTAATTCTGGCTATTCACATCATGTGGATGCAATCACGTTGAGATCTGGAAGAGTGCTTGACACTCACGTTGGGGAAGAGTTTGATGATACAGAAAAATCAATCAATAACACCCCGGCTGAGACCTTTCCTCACACACACCCTTCTAATTCTGACCCCAGTTCTTCTACCCCACCACCTTCTCACGAGCCTATTCTTCGTTTCCCAAAAGGCTCGCCATTTCAGCCCACCTCTTTTACCCCCCCCACGGACGATCCCCACTTCTATTCTGGGATCGGTTTCACAAACACTTCCTTCTCCTATGATGGACCCAGCGCTTATTGCTAAAGCACCTTATCCGAATCGGTTAAGGGCTAACACACCAAGTCCACATATGGAGAAGATTATGAACATGTTTAAGGAAGTTAACATCAACATCCCTCTCCTAGATGCTATTCAACAAGTTCCGTCCTATGCAAAAACTCTTAAGAACTTGTGCACTAGGAAGAGGAAGACTCAAGTGCCTAAAAAAATCTTCATGTCAAGTACTGTAGACACGGCTTTTCCCCAACAATTACCACGGAAACGTAAGGACCCTGGCTGTCCTACTATTTCCATTTCTATTGGGGAGAAACACATCAACCGTGCGTTACTTGACCTTGGCGCTAGTGTTAACTTACTTCCTTACTCGGTATACGAGCAACTAGGTATCAGAGTGTTAAAGCCTTCAAGCATAACTCTCCAGATGGCTGACCGATCAATCACTAAACCTAGGGGTGAACTGGAGGATGTGTTAATAAAAATCGGGGAGTTTATATTCCCTGTGGATTTTATTGTAATTGATACACAGCCTGTAGCGAACCCACGGAATCAAATTCCGGTGATTTTAGGTCGCCCCTTTTTGGCCACTTCCAATGCTATTATCAACTGTCGTAATGGTTCTATGACCCTATCTTTCGGGAATAGGTCAATTGAGCTAAACATTTACAAGCTGGGAAGTGTACCCTCTGAACCTACTGCTCAGGTATGTTCTGTCGACTTAATGGAGGTCGACAGCAGCGAATTTAATGATCCTCATGATACTGATCTTGACTCTTTTCATACGTTGTTGTTTGACCCAACTATGTATCATACACATACGGACTCTTCCACCGAGATGTCCATGTCAACAATTAACACTGAACTGTCCTTAGAGTTTGAAGATCACCCCGCACTTTGTGATGATATTATTTATCGGGGTATAGATGGAACTTTTGAGGAAATCTTCGCTGATGAACTCGCATTTTTGAATAACACGGGTGTTGAGATGAATCATGTCCCAATCATTGAAATTGAACCTCCATCCCTTCTTTTGACTTGTAAAAAGAATGCGAGTAATCCATCACAATCACTGTATCGTCTCTCCAAAATGAGACGCACACACACTCTCTTCCACCACTTAACATTTCCCCACTTCTTCTTCCACCAACCAGAGCACTGCATTGATAAAAATTTTGAATGGTTGGTGTTAACATTCGGTCTTTGCAAAGCTTGGCATCGACCACTAGTTTTTGACCCCCTCATGTGATTTTCAAAGATTAACATTGCTTAAGTTTGGGGGGGCAATTTTTTCTGGCTCTTGAAAACAAAAGAAAATTTTTACAAAATTTTGAGCCAAAAATAAGTTTGGGGAAGGTTCTTCACTTAAATATTTTGCCCCCACTAATAAATTCCTCCCAAGCTTACAGGTTTTTCGAGATTTAGCAGATGGCAACAGTGAGGACACTGTTGAAAACAAGTTTGGGGGAGCTTTGTGCTTATTTTTGCATCATTTACATATCATCTGCATAAGCACAAAACATTTTCGAAAACCCATAAAAATTTTTTAAAAAATTCAAAAAAAAAATATATAATAAAAATATTTTTTGTACATAAATAAAATAATGAAAGTTTAGATAGTGAAAAATTACATCCATGAGATTAGAAAAATTTAAGAAAACTAAGAAAATTTGAAGTTTTCTTATACGAACTAGTAATAAGTAGTTATGAGCCGTTGTCCCAAGGGTTAGTAAGATGAAGGAAGTCACTAATCTGAGGATAAAAATAAGTCTGAAAAATAGTTTCTATTCTAGAAGCCAAACATTTTGAACGTTGCTACCCTGCTATTCGCACTTACATACATCTTGAAGCCTGGGATAGTAGAGGATACCTTGAAATGCTCTTGTCTTAAAGTCGATGTATGAAGGAAATAAAAAAAAAGTGAATAAAAAAAATATATATAAAGTGGTGAGAAAAATGGACATTGGTTTTGTTATCACCGAGGGCAATAAAAAATATATAGCGAGGGTGCTTCTTCACCTAGTGCCCTAAGGCCAACTGGTCTGGGAGTCACTGCTATGCCTTAGGTGGTGCAAGACGAGGAAAATACACCAAATAAGCAAGCACATGAGTAATCGGTCGATTAGTACCTCAAGAAGTATTAACGGTCGCATGAAAGTGTGTGGGCAATCTCATCTAAATATTCATTAATTAAAAAGTACTGAGGCTGATGGGCAAGAGTATGATAGCTTGAATTGAATTCTCCGGGTGTAGGGATGTCCTTTATACACACGCAGGGTGATATGATCGATGTTTGGACGACAGATAGGAATGAAGAATAAGATGATGTTTTATTGAGGGAGGACGTGATTTCCGACATTTTTGTTGGAGATGGTGCCCTCAGAGTCAATTATTGGATCACAGGCACGTGATTGCAATGATTGAGGGGAGGACCTATCCCAGTAGGACAGTCTTACTCGAGATGATAGTATGCTATCTGGTTTATCTTTATCATCGTGTACTGCTTTAGGTGACCTTACGAGTCGCTATTACACGTTGATAGAGCCCCTAGGATTCTTGCTTGACTACCAGCAGTATGAGGGTGATCATATACGTGAGAGCTGGAGTCTATAAGCACATCCTTAAAAGGTCCCTAGTCGTGGGAGTTTCGAGACAGGGCATCGATTCTCCAGAGTAGACTAGTGTATACAGTCGAGACCCCGACGAGGGGTGGTGGCCGGTCTCACAAGCCACTGGTGTAAGTTGGTTCACCTAAGATGTATACAGGTGCTCATTGGGTTATGAGTACACCGGACAGGACTCGCCGGAAACCTACTAGTTGGGATTATACCAGACGTCAGATAGCAGTTCCCTGGTGACATGTGTACAGGTTAGTTCATCGACCTGAGATCGTCATTTGTCTCGTGTGAGTTCCCACTGTACTTTGATTACTACCCTACCACGACTCAAAGGAGTCGTGCAAACAGGTTTTAGTTGGGTACAGTCCCGAGCCACATGGAGGCAGTGAGCGGATCTGCAGGGGTTCATCTCTCCCGGTATTGGGGGTGAGGTCGCGCTGTGTCCAGGAGAGCCAGAACATGAAAAGTCCTTGGCCAAGGCAGGAGATTTGCTGGTAGGTATTCCAGTAGTATCTCAGGGTGTTCTGGGCTACACTCCGACACGACTTGTACCGCTATTGGGGGTCTGACTTTTACCAACCCCCTAGGCCCGCCATGCGATGCTCATAGACGAACGGACCGGACTGTACGGATATTGTCACTGACAGGCTCAGTAGGGTGTCAGGATGAGTTCGCTCATCGACGTCCCTTTTAGTCAATACCTGGTGGCCCGTTACGTATTGGCTTATACCTCTGACTTGCTAGTGGTTAAATCCACAACCAAGGTATTGACGAGTCTTTAGAGTCCACCACACACACAGTTACTCAGGTTTCGGGCGAAACGCTGTAGAGGCCGTATGGAGATATGGCAGGGTTCGATCAGATACGTGCGGTATTGCACGAATCGTGATCGGACGGTTTTTACTAGCCGGCTTTGGCTTAAGCCGGATTCTAGTATTAGATAGTGTAGTTTTGTCTCTTTGCATTTGTGTTCAGTGGGAATACAAATACGGGCATGTATTTGCAGTAGCGGGGTTTTTCCTGTAATTTATTACGGGATCAGTTTTCTGAAGTTGCCAGTTTGCATTCCGTTCCGGCCGGTTTTCTTTTATTCCTTCACGGCTGGACTTTCTATGGAGGGGGTTATTTGCAGTTTGCAAATAACTCTTTTGTGGAGGGCTTTATTGCATTTGTGCCTTTATCATGATGAGATTCCATTATGGTCATTTCCTTTGCTTTTCATGTGATGGTTTGTGAATGGATGTGTGTAGGAATTGGTGTGACCTTTTTCTCACACATACATTCCCTTTTCTTCTCTTGCTTATTTTTTTCATTTTTTTTTTTTTTTGAGGAGAAAGGGGCCGGCCACTTTGGGGAGAGGGTGAGAATGAGGGAATTCATTTTTGGTGTAGGAAATTTATCATCTCCCTTTTTAGCTTGCTACCAAAAATTCCCATGCACATCTCTCCATTGTTCTTTCTCTACTCCACCTCCATCATGGCAACTTCCATAACCCTAAGAGACATGGCTTCTACACTACATTCTACAGCATCCCTTGGACGCGTCGGCTAGCCAACTTCGCGCCCGAGTTGCCTCGATCAAGAGGTGGGAGCCCGTAAAAGATTCCGGCTACGTGGTGCCCTTTCCGACGAGGAGGTGATGGACGGAGTTTCCGCGGGAGATCGGAGTGGAGACGAAGACCGAAAGACACGGATCGCTTGGTATAGGTTCTCTACTCTTTTCTTGTTTGCTAGTTGCTAGGTTAATGGCCCGATCCGGGTGAAAAGTGCGCGGTGGTGCCGGTTTGCTAGTTTGCAAAGTTTTTTGTTTCCGTGTTTCCGGCGTCGGATCGACGGCCGGGGCGCCGCCGCGGGCTTACATTGGTATCAGAGACACGCCATTAACCATGCCTAGCTTGCTCTTGTATGTTTAGAACTCGATCGAACAAAAATCCCCAAAAACCATATTTTCCAATGCATCGTGTTTCTGTCGAAATTTTTTCTGCTCCAAAAAAAATTTTCAGGTTGTCTCAGAATACTGTGCATGGATATAGAAGCAATCTGTGAAAATTTGGTGGCGCGATCTCTCCAAACTGCCGCGGAACCGCGGCCAAACCCATGCTTGGGCCGCGGTTCCGCCGCGCTTTTGATTGATCACTTGATCAAAATTTTGCAGATAGCTTATGAGTCAAAAATAGGGGTTTTGGGATATTCTTTTTGGGCCCAGATTTTCTGTAAGTGCTACAGTACTGCTTGGGGCCCACTTGATAAAATTTGTTCGATCGGTTATTTTAAACATGCTAGTTCACAGTATTTACATTATATCTGCGACCGTGAATGTCACTTGATCGGTAAATCCAGTCTATCTGCTATAGCCCTTTTAGACGGATTTGCGAACGTGACATTCACGTTGATGTTCTGTATTGTGCTGTGTTGTTGCGGATCGGTCGTGGGGATAGCCTGGTTGCAGTGGTAGTACAGTTTTGTTTTATATGTACATTTGATATTGCGGGGCGAGCGTCCGACATGTGGACTGCCGTCACTGCCTGTTTGTATTATTCTTTTGGGGCACGACCAGGTTGCGGTCGATGTACCCGTTGTATGTATATTTTACTTTCTGTACTAGGATTACCCCAAGGAGGAGTGCACGGATAGCCGGGTTCTAGAGGGCAACGAGCCCGCATCTCATGGCTTTGAGATGAAGGGGGCTTTACTCTAGAATAGGCAGGGCTATTCGCCGCACTCGTAGGGGGTATAGGATTGACCCAGGAGGGGTGCCCAAGTTACCGGATTCCGTGAAGTGATGGGTGGTCCATTCACGTTGCTGAAGGGGGCTGCCTCCCTTCAGGTTTTGGCGGGTAACTTGCCGCGCCCGTAGGGGTCTAGGATTTCATTGTACAGGCTATCCACACGACCAGGGGAACGTCGGGTTTCAGCGGCTCTGTGAAACCCGGGGATCCCAGATATCTGTATTATTCTGTGATGCTGTACTTTTCTGTGCTGTTGCATTTTATCACGCCTTGAGCGAAAATTATATATTATATATATACTAGTAGATGTTGTATATGTTTTGCATCCGCGCTAGTCCAGTCCCCGCTCTGTCGTTAGTTAGCTAACCTAACGGGTGATGACGGGACCCAGTGGCGAATGCGGATGGCATATATGTACATCAGTATATTTTCATTCTTTGTGGTGTGATCAATTGATGGGACTGCGTTGATTCGAATCAATGCAAGCTAAACAAACCTAATTGATGTTGTTGGAACACTTTTTTAAAAAGCTGTTATTACAAGGACGTTCTCTTTTGTTTTGCATCGTGGTATTCAGTTGGAATATCCTGCTCCTCAGTCGACGAGGCAAGGGCCGAGATCCCTTCACCGGGAGTGACCCCTTGGACAAAAGTGTGCGTCAGGGCAATAACTTCACTGTAGCCGATTGCTTTTCCTTTGCATCGTGGTATTCAGTTGGAATATCCTGCACCTCATTCTACGGGGAAAGAGCCGAGATCCCTTCACCGGGAGTGACCTCTTTAGCAAAGGTTTTCGTCACTATATTTTTATAAAGCTATCAGTTCCTTCAACGATATCAAGTTCATTACGTTAAAGGTTTTCGCTAGAAACCATTCGTAGCCCTCCGTCGTTTCAGACGGGTAGCACGTAGTATTCATGCTATGTTTGTTGGCCTTCGTCAAGGCATAGTGTATGGTAGCTGCTTGTTACCTTTCTGCTGCATAGATAGATGTGTTGGTTTGGGACAGTCGTATAGCCTTGTTGGCCTTCGTCAAGGGCTTGTACGGGTGGGTTCAAATCAACCTGGACAATGACGGGTAGAACTTGACATGTGACTTATGATTTGTTGGCCTTCGTCAAGGTCATAAGAGCATGGGGCAAAAATCCACATCGGGAGTTTCAAAAGAACTGAAACTTGCCAGATATGCGCATACCTTCTGGAGTGTGATAACGTGAGCGGATTCCGTCACGATGATAGTTGGATCCCGATTCCCACTGATGAGTTGGTTTACTCCTCGGGTGATCCCGGCTAATTCTTCTTTGAGGTTTGGGGAAGAATTTGACGTTACAGTGGGAGGTTTCCAGATTAGATAAAGTGATAACCATTCTGATCTAGATTAGAGTGCACGCTGAGTGTTTCTTTTCTCTCTCTTTTTGGCAGCGACCATTGACCCGACCCTAGACTATGACTCAGTGGCCAAGTTGACCGAACCTTCTTAACACTGGCTTTTGGATTGTCAGAGTTGGAAACCTCATTGCCACTCCTACTTTTACCCTTTTCTCTAGGACACCCCGCATTACTACGAACGTCCACTTCCATTGGACAAAACCATCGTATGGTTATATACGAACTCGAAGGAATTCGAGGATGGTTTCTGGTTCTGGAGAAAACGAATAGGACTATTCAGTTGTCTTTTCCTTTTATCTTCTCTCAGGTTGCGAGTAATCCTTGGTTTAGGAGATAGTACACCTATTACGCAAATTGGATAGTCTTCTTCCAGACCTTAGGCAGGTGCCGACCGGTAGGGAATGAAGAAAACCAATTAGCCTAAACGGTGTACAGAAGATATTAAGTTAAGACAAAGCAAGGGATTAGTAAGAGGGCAAAGTAAATTGCGACTGCTATTCACGACCAAACCAAGTATTTCTTCGCCAATCCCAAATCACCTTTGTATTTCTCCAGGACACTCCGTATCACTACGAAGATCCCATTTTATTGGATAATCCATCGTATGGTTATATACGAACTCGAAAGGAACTTGTTCCAGTTCGGGGATGGATCCTGGTTTAGGAGAAATAAGAATAAGGTTCAATCGGTTGTCTTTTATCTTCACCTTCTCTCGCATTGCGAGTGCTCCTAGGATTAGGACAGTACACCCATTATGCTTATTGGATAGTCTTCTTCCAAACCATAGGCTGGTGCCGAACGGTAGGGAAGGAAGAAAACCATTTGGCCTAAAGGGGTGTGCAGAAGGTAATGACTAAAGACATAAAAAGGGATTTGGAGAAGTGGCAAAGAATTATACGGTTATAGTTGTGAATCTGGATGATGGAAGAGGCATTACTAGGAATACCAGCATACCCCATCGAAACATTTCAATGTTTCAGTTTCACTGTGTATTGTTAAAAGAAAACTGATTTCCCAATTAGACACTTGCTCCAGGGTATGTATTTACCAGGTATGATTCTCACATCTGTATGGTTTTACAAATGATGAGTGGGAGTAAGTTATTGGGAATTAGGTGATCATCCTCATTATATCGGAATTCGTTGTAATTGGTGATATTTGAGGAAGTCACCTGGGTTGTTTGCCGGACGGCAAATATTTGGTTTTGAATATCCGTTGTTATACACCAATTTCAAATTGATATATCTGTACGTCTATTTTTATAGAGTGAGATATACCTTTTGAAGTTATGTCTATGACATTTACCTATATCAGTGGATGGTTAGGTAAGGAGCATTGAACAGCGGTGTAATTCTTCTTAACCAAGTACAGTTTTCAACCTACGACACACAGTGACTGAGTCATTTGACTCAAGGGACTTATACAGAGTATTGTATGTTGTCCAGTGTCCATTAGGACAGAGGGGTAGGTCCTCATACTATATTCTGTTTGCTTTTAACTTCTCTAGTTCTTAGACATGTGTTTCGTAGAAACACAGGGTCTAAGTTTTGAGGAGTTATAGGTATAAGAATAAAGTAGAGAACCAGGTATTGCAAGTATCGGAATTCTCCAAGGTGATCGAAGATGTAGATACTTGTGTATGGTATTCAGTTGATAGTAATGTTTAAGAGAACTTGCTTCTTTTTCAGGTTACTCATAATTGGAAGCATTCCTAAGTTGAGTAACGCTGATCGGCCTCCTTCCATTTAGTTGACATGCATTGGAGACAGCTGCATGATTTGAATCTGGTTCAATTAAATCAGTGCCTCTGTTTCTTGGATATAGAACAGTTCATATCTTGACATTGTTAAGGTACGGGGAGTTGTCCGGCTTATGCTTAAAACCAGAATCCGGATAACTCAAGGCACGTTTCTGTAATGGCTGTTTGTGGGTTGACCCGGGCTATGACGAGGGTTGATATTCTACCATCTGGAAGATCAATAGTGATATTGTTCTTGACTCGCCACAGTTTTAATAAAAATGGATTTTTTCAGAAAACAGTAGTGGGAGTATGGTAGAACTGGAAGTGATTCCAGAACCGCAAACGATTACTGAAGATTTGATAAGAACCTAAAGATTCAATCTGGTTTGACATTCCATTGGCCACTCCACAGATATGGTGGGTAACCTCAGGCACCCGAGAGGTACTTCGGTATGCTCAAGGACGGTGGCAGGGAGGTTCTTGTTTACCCAGACTTGCCATTGCTGTTGTTCCAGACTGTGAGACCCGGCAGGAGGATGAGTATAGCGTCGTTCTGAACTAGCTTTAGAAGTGTACGTCTATATGACTCTGCCAGAGGGTTGTCGTAGTCAGTGGGAGCAGCGGAAGCATTGGTGGATATCAGGCTTATGTCTATTTATAGACTAAAGCAGATATAGCGGAGATAGATCATCTATTTCTGATGTGACAGTCATAAGTTTGACTTCATCAGAATGTTGAGAAGGTAGTAGGGTGTGATGTTGTCACGACCCGAAAGAACGGAACATGACCGGCACTTAAATTACGTACGCCTCGAGACGTTTGTAGTTTAAGTGCCGGTCATGTTCCGTTCTTTCGGGTCGTGACAAAGTTGGTATCAGAGCGTTAGGTTTTAACCTTCGGAGCGTAGGATGACCCTTGGTTGATGGAATAGGTGACTAAAGTAGAGTGACGTACCGTGGGTATGTTCCGCGGCATATTTACGATACGCTACTCCACTTAAGAAGCCTTAGGATGTACATTTCTTTGTTCAGTATTATGTTCTTTCCGATCTAGCCTCATCGGTACCAGTTTGGTTTTGCTACTACGGTTACGGCAGGGAGAGCTACGGCTAGAGTTGCGGTCAGCACAAGCTCGTCACGAACGAGGACTGACCAGGGCGAAATTCCGGCGACACGATTGCAGAGATGTGTCTTCTTACTGTGTTTCCGCGCCACGAGCGTTTGGCGGATCGCCTTTATGAGGTTACTCGGAGGCGCTGATCGACACTAGAGAATTGAGCCAATGATAGAGGCCAGCCAGATTTTGATGACCGTTGGTATGTTGTTTACTCCTGATGATTGAGGCACTGTTCAGCATGCAGACGAGCAAGCCAGTGGTTGCTGCGAGCGACGAGATATCGCCCCATATGTTGGAGCTATTGCGGGGCGAGTTGTACGAATAGATGATAGAAGGTCGCTAGTCACCCGATGATGAATGACTAGGACAGGTGGTTCGTTCGCTACCCCGATGCGAGGTCATCAGATAGATTGATTCCAGCTAGAGACGACTTCACGCGGAGACGTTGGGAGTCGACAGAGACGATCGAATGTCAGAAACCTATTTATCCAAGTTTAAAGTAGTCGGAAAGACATGCAGGCAATTCTATGGTCCCTCTAGAAGACTGAAACCCTAACTCGACTTAATGACCGTGTGAAAGCCCTTGAACCTTAGGGTTTGCGGCAGTTCTGCGGCGCCATTAGTGAGGCTTGGGTTTGCCCTTCTACGGCTGGACCACCGATGCTGTGGTATGTACTCGATACTATTAAACTGTGCCCAAGATGTTGAGCTCTTGGGGGATTATGAGGTTTTGACGACTCGATCGGATGGCTCGACTCAATTCGGATGCTAGGTGGTGAGATGCATTTCTTAGGAGACTCCCGATACGAGGATAGCCGTTGGAGCTCAGTCCATGCAGCCGCGACAAGACGAGTCCAAAGCAGACGACATTAGAGAAAAGTGAAGTAAGAGGTTCGTACCAGATCTAGATGAGATGACGTTCCACTCCGCCGACATCAGAGATGCGATGCGCATGCCGAGGCAGAGTACTGGATATACCTTCCAGAAGGAGTCGCGATGGGTATGCAGCCGTTACAGAGCAAGATGCAGATATAGGAAAGGACAATGACATCCGGACAGTTGGCAGAGACGAGACATGGAAGAGACCGTGAGCAGGATTCCTTCCAGGACACTGCTGCAATGATACTTGCACCCAGGATCAGATGTGTCACGTACATTCAGAGAGCCAGAGGCCGACGCCAGTGATATGCTGTCTTACGAGTGGTCGCGATGATTGACCAAGAGATGACCAGAGGAGTGCCAGAACGGAATCGTCCCCGTTAGCACACCTGACAGGGCCGATGAGCCGATGGACCGAAAGATTGGTAATTCACAGTGAAGACCTTGACCCAGGAGTGGTCATGGTTACGCACGCCAGCAGGACAGAGTTCATGATCATCGACGAGACGTCCCACTAGTTACCACGACAGTTGGCCGAGATTCTTAGAGGATGCACTTGAGCGGTACTATTCCGCCATTATTGATTCCGATGTTTTGGGTGATTTATTCGTATGATTTAATTTTGATGATTGAGGATTTACGATCTTTGCACAGTGTTGCACTTGATATCGTTTTCGTGCTTTAGTTTCACATATTTGTGATTTTACGGTTTTAGACATTTGAGTTGATTTTGTGCATATGCACGCACACGATTTGGTTCCTGCACTCTGTATAGTTTATATATGCTTGCAGTGCAGTGATACGCCTTTTGTGCACTTAGATGCACTGGACTTCGATTTCGATGGTGATACTCGATATTTGTTTTGTGCACCTTGTGCACCTGATTGATTTTGCGCACGTTCGACGCTTGATATTGGATTTCATGATTTCGTGCACGATGGATGCACCTGATTTGGATTTTCGCGCATGTTGGGCGCATGTTTTGAAGGGTGATTTTGGTGCACACCAGATGCACTGAATCGAGATTTTTTTCGTACATGTCAGATGCACCTGATTTTGCTGTCAGACACACATGTTGCCTACGACAGATGTTTCGTGGACACCCGATCCACTTAGATGTTGTTTCTGTGCATATGTATGGCACATTCATGGATTTTGATTTCCGTGCGCACCAGACGCACGTAGCATTCATGTGCATATTTTGGGATTGATTTCGTATAGAGCAGTACGTTTTTATGATATTGCTATGTGTTTTCGTACTGAGCAGGACTAGTCAGAGGACAGTACCTGAATATATTTTGCATGCATTGATAGTTATTGAAGGGATTTCCAAAAAAAAAAGCGAGCTATAGCCTCAGTATTTACCTACGTGTCTGATATGACACGAAATGTTTAAAACAAGGAGACCCTTCTAAATTGTTTCCAAAACGGCGGAACGTACATTTCAAACAAAGGTATATATGCATATAGTTATTTCCTTATGTTAGACGTCCGCCACTGTGCAGTATTATACGCGTGCACAGCGACATAAAGAGATTTGGCATGCATTTCCTTCAGATACTTACATATATAGATTCGATATTTACATGTATAGTTTCGAGTTATGTCATATTGGTTTTGATTTGAATTTGGCATTGATGTCTTCTCCATGACTCCGATGATTGCGGGATGCTTGACGGAGTTTTGATTTGAGTTATATGCTCATTTTTCAAGCGCATGCGTTGCGCTACGATTTGTTTTAGGTATTTACAATTTCGGAGCCCCGACGACTTGATGGGTTTTCTTAGATATTTTAGTATTTGGGGGAGTTTGAATTTAAATTCGGGGACCGAATTTCTTTAAGGGGGGAAGATTGTAACGTTTTGAAAATCGTTTCGGTGAAATTTCGAAAAAACGGTAAAATAAGGGGGTTTTCTGTAAAAAGTCAAAATACAAATATCTTATTATAAAAATTAAATATACATATTCTAGCTATGTAATTGCTATTATTTGGTGTTTATTGAGCCGTTGGTGAAATTTCAAATTTTCTGAAAAAAATATTATTTTATTATTATTTTAAGCCGTCACTAATACATTTAATTAGGGAAAATTACAAATTGGAATGAGTTGAAACAAATTTTGTGCATCATAAAACATTAAATAAAATTTTATCATGTGGTTTTTGGAATGAAAACATTTGCCAAAACGGTTTGGAAATTATTGAAGAAAAAAGGCTTTTTTTTTAGCGTAAATGGATGTTTGGGGTATTGTATTTATCATTTTTCATCACCCCACACCCGTACCCACACCCACACACCCCCACTTACTCCCCCCATGGCTGAATTCAGCAGCCCTCACTTTTTCCCTACTTGGTTTGCAAAGGAAAAAGGAAATGAAGAAAAGAATAGAAAATGGATAAAGTAGTTAGACTTTTGACTTGCTTTGACCTTGACCTTGTCCCCCACCATTTTCTCTACCTCCCTCTCTCTCCTCACTCCCATTTCTGGCCGAAATCCTCAGCCCCCCAACAGCAGCCCCTCCCTCCCTCTTCTCCTCTCATTTTCCATCAAAAAATTCACCCATTTCCATCAAAAATCAAAGCTAAAATGCAAATCAAAGCCCTACCCATTTGCTCTTATCTCTTTAAGCATGGATCTTGGTGCAAAGATTTCAATTTGGAGGTCTAGTTTCATGTTGATCTCATGATGGTTTTAAGGTATAAATCCTAACATATTGTTCAATTGTTGGGTTAAATTCCTTAATGTATCTTATTAGGTGCTTAAATATGGTTTAATTGCAAGTTTGGAAATCTAAAGAGAAGAAGTTTGAATTGAAAAGTTAGGGTTTAAAATTCAATAGGGTTGTTGTCACTTGTTTAAGGTTGCATGGTGTAGTTAGCATGTTAAGACATGTTAAACCTAATCTAGAAGATAATTTGTAAATTGTTGCATCTAAAAGTCCAAATTTAGTTATTTAAGCAAACTAGGTTTTAGTTTTTAGTTGCAAATGGGTGATTTAAAATCTAACTAAGAATTTTATGACTTTATTAACATTATAAAATGTAGTTTAATGCTTTAGATCATGCAAATCCAAACTAGATTGTTGTATGTGCATTTTGCTATAAAATGGTCGAAATGGGTTAAAATTGCAAACTAGTTTTTGTAAATATTGTGTTAAATTGAGAATTAAAATATGGTTAGGGTTTTTATCATATTATTAACTTTATTAAGTGTAGTTTAACACTTTAGTTCATGGAAATCCAACCTAAATCGTAGGTTGTGCATTTTTGCTATGAAATTGTAAAAAGGGTATTTTGTAAACTAGAATATTAGGGTTTTTGGAATTTAATGAGATTAAATTCCAGAAATTTTTCTATGACTTATTTAAGATATTTAATAAGTATATTGGCCGCTACTTTCATTTAAACATCATGTTTTGTACAAAAACGGCGAATTGTGCTTGCTAGATTTTCGGAAAAATGACTTTTTAAGTGAAAATGGGGTTTTTGTGAGTTTTAACCTAGTTTATATTAAAATTAGTGTTCGTGAATGTGCAAATGAGTGTGATTGGATTTTTCTCGATGGTTTGACGTTTGTACATCGACATCGAGGGTTGGTTTTACTATTCTTGCATGCGTAGGCGATAGGTTTGGACCTATGCGTGATACGCGTGCCGATTTGATTGTCGTATGCCGTTTCGATCTCGAATTTAGTTTTAATGCGATATGGTGCGTTATGATATGTAGGTACCCCCACGTGGACTTCGAGACGACAAGCAAGCGCGTGGCGACGTCGGCACCGGCGAGCGAGGACCAGGTGAGTAGATTTATATCTATGGGAAGAAGTCGGGTGGATGGCGTATAGCACCCCCGCAGTTCGTGGTGATGTATACGAATACGTATACACACATATATATATATTTTGACTATAATTTGTTTGATATTATCGATGATATAGATACTTGGTGTGTTGGACTATTTTTAGTGTTGCGAACCCTAGGGTAGTGTTACACACACATACACACATACATACTTGCATACATTCCTATTGATATGTGCTCATGGGATTCTTTATAGTTATGTGTTCACATGGGTATGGGACTATGTGTTCACATACGGATTGAGGATGATAGTACTTGGGATTTATGATGAGTCGATGAGATTTGATTTGAGGCCGTGAGATCGGTGATATAGCAGGGTTCGTATTTGAGATACGACATGATGTTGGGGAGAGGGGCCGGCCACTTTGGGGAGAGGGTGAGAATGAGGGAATTCATTTTTGGTGTAGGAAATTTATCATCTCCCTTTTTAGCTTGCTACCAAAAATTCCCATGCACAACTCTCCATTGTTCTTTCTCTACTCCACCTCCATCATGGCAACTTCCATAACCCTAAGAGACATGGCTTCTACACTACATTCTGCAGCATCCCTTGGACGCGTCGGCTAGCCAACTTCGCGCCCGAGTTGCCTCGGTCAAGAGGTGGGAGCCCGTAAAAGATTCCGGCTACGTGGTGCCCTTTCCGACGAGGAGGTGATGGATGGAGTTTCCGCGGGAGATCGGAGTGGAGACGAAGACCGAAGGACACGGATCGCTTGGTATAGCTTCTCTACTCTTTTCTTGTTTGTTAGTTGCTAGGTAAACGGCCCGATCCGGGTGAAAAGTGCGCGGTGGTGCCGGTTTGCTAGTTTGCAAAGTTTTTTGTTTCCGCGTTTCCGGCGTCGGATCGACGGCCGGGGCGCCGCCGCGGGCTTACAATTTTTTCATGACCATTAAGATAGGGCTCATGACAACCGAAAAGCTAGCTTAGTTGGAAACCCTAATTTTCAAGGCTTTTCTTTTACAATTCTTTTCTTTAAATGTAATATTCATGATCTTCCTTTTATTATCGGATTTTGTGGGTGCAATCCGCTGAAAACCCTCAGGAGACAACACTCCTCCTATTAGGGACACCTAGAGGTTTAAAGGCTTATTGCACGTGCTCAGTGCAATCGTGTTGCCTACGAAAGTGTGCTAGTTAGTTTTTCTCTTTCTTTATTTTCTCCTTCTCTTTTTAATAAAACATTCGCTCGAGACGATCGAAATTAAGTTTGGGGGTATTTGATCAGTCGAAAATATTGCATCTTTTAACTGGCAATTTCCCTATCAATTGCACTCATTTAGAAGTGTTCGGCATTCATATTTCACATATTAGAAAATCAGTCGTAAAATATCAGATTGCATGTGTTAGACTTTTAAACCGGCACTTTAAGGGAAATTGACTGTATTTTATGGCATCGCATCATCTCTGTATTTGCGCAACACTTGTCTTGAGAAATTGTGCAGGAAAATTCGGAAGAAAAACCAAAATTGTCATTTTGCTGATCAAACATTACACCAACTCCAAGTTTTGAGATCTGGTAGCAATCCAAAGGGAGAAATACAATTAAACATATCAAAGAATGGCCCACAACTGAAGCCCAACAAGCACCAGAGAGCCCGAGCCCCAACTCTTCAAAAACGCCGCGGAACCGCGGCGGGAGCCGGCTTGCGCCGCGGTTCCGCGGCGCTTCTGCCACGTCAGCATTGCAATTTTTGGGCATAATTCCTTTCTCAAGGCCTACACCTCATTTTGACACGTCAAATTCCAGAATTCTCCAGAGTCTTCTGCAAGATCAGCAAAGATCATTAAGCAAAGCTAATCCTAATTAAGCTCCTAACTAACCTCTTCTAGAAGCTCCCTCCTAACTAATCATATCTAGAAGCTTTTCCTCTAACTAACTTTTGGAGGGAAATTCAAATTTCATCCAACAAACTTTTGGAGGGAAACTTAAAATTCAAATTCTAGATCTAGGGTTTTGATGGCTATAAATAGGAACCTAGATCTAAGGGTTGAGGAGTTGATTAGTTCATCATTAGTTAGTCTTCTCTCATCATTCTAATTCTTCATCTTCTTCTACAAGTCTAGTGACAAAGTTTGTGCGAAACCCTAACCCTAATTCCACTCCAAATTCAAGATCTTGAGTACCAATCAAGCAAGAAGCCCTTCAACCTTTTAGGAGCCGAGCCGATCTTCAATCGAGCAAGTGATCCAAGCCGATCCGCGACTCAAGGAGACGAGCGAAGCCAAATCGACGATCGAGTTCTTCCTCTTGTAGTTCTTGAGCGAATGTAATGAAATTGTTGATATAAATAAAA
The DNA here is from genome assembly GCA_030015575.1 of Agapanthus africanus. Classification (NCBI taxonomy): domain Eukaryota; kingdom Viridiplantae; phylum Streptophyta; class Magnoliopsida; order Asparagales; family Amaryllidaceae; genus Agapanthus; species Agapanthus africanus. The sequence goes on from CM057344.1 coordinate 232,735,295, forward strand.
GGTGAAATTCTTTAATCTTGCTTTCTTTAAATTCTTGCATCATGATTAGATCTCAATTTGTGGTTGTAGTTCTTGTTGTGATGTTCGAGTAAAACTCCGCTCGTTAAGGAGTCGAGACGATCAATAGAATGATGATGTAACAAATCTTAATACGATTCTTGAGTCCTACGAGTTTTGTAAACCCTAGCAAGTTCAAGAATCGATGACCTAGTTTTGCTAAAGGGGTCACTCCCGGTGAAGGGATCGTCGGCCCTTTCCTCGTCGAATGAGGTGCGGGATATATCATATATATCACTGTGCAAAGCAAAAACTCAAAAGCAATCAAGAGCAAACCGAGTGTGTAGCATCTGCCAGTTATTGCTAAAGGAGTCACTCCCGGTGAAGGGATCTCGGTCCTTTCCTCATCGAATAAGGTGCAGGGCATATCATATATACCGCTTTGCAAAGAAAAAACTGTAGCTACCTGTTTTATTATTAAAATTTGATTCTACAACATCTTAGGTTTCTTATCTTTCATTAATCACATTAATGAAGTCCCATCATTTAAATACCTAAACATCACAGATAGATATGACGTACACTTATGCCATCCGCATTCGCCTCGATGTCCCCTCGTGCACCGTTAGGTTAGGTAACTAACGACAGAGCAGGGCAGGGCTAGCGCGGGTGTAAAACATAAGTAACGTCTATATAATATATCATATATACTATATACTATATCCATCATAGAGTCACAACACAGATATCGCAGCAGAATAAATATATGAAATATTGGATATACTAGGACGTCCGTGTTTTCAATACGAGCCAGTATAAAACACGGATTCCACGGTCGTGATGAATAGCCAATCCCACACCCCTAGACCCCTACGAGAGCGGCAAGCAACCCTGCCAATTCTAGGGTTAGGAGACCCGGACTCGACTCCTCGAGTTGGTCTCCCACTGGACCCCAGAACCCGGTTACTTGTGCTCCCCTCCTTGGGTCTATCCTAATGCGGAAAAGTAAATAATATACAAAAGGTGACAACTTCCGCTACCTGGAAGTGCCCCAAAGAAAAGAATATTACATACAAGTTTTTACATGAATGAAAATGAAAAACACTCATCTCACATAAAAACCCCCGGCTGTTCAAACACGACAATCCAATATAACATATCCAGCAACACATAACATCACATGTCATCAACGTAAGTAAATATGCGCATCCCAATTGTCGTTGACATATAGCAACGAAACCGGCGATATCACATATTACACTTACGGTCACAGAAAAGAAAGTGTAAAACTACAACAGTTGGAATCCGCAACCTCGTTAGACATCACATGCCTAATCAAATGAAATACTTAGACATCAGATGCCTAACAGATATAAATCCCGCATTTTAGTCTCATCATCGAAAACTCTTTTCAATATCATGTGGGACTAAATTGCTAGATTTATAACATTCATTCAGTTATCTCATAACTGTTTGTGAATTCCAATTATTGTATCACATTCCAGATAAGCAGAAAATGTTAAACTTTCCGATCGAACAGTCGAATACCCAAGTTTTCCCGATACAACTCAACACATGAAATAAGTCTAACAACATTCAGTTCGTGCCTCAGTACCAACGGTCCAGCCGTAGAAGGGTCAAGCCAACGCCTCACATGTGGCACGCTGTACTGCCCCAAACCCGAAGGTTCAAAGGGCAGTTCAAGACGGTCACATAATCGAGTTAAGGTTTGTTGTCTTCTAGAGGGTCCATCGCGTTACTTGCACTACTTAGAACGTCGTTAAACTACGGAAAAATCCAACACTTGGAAATTTCCCGACAGGGGAAAAATTGGGTATTTATATCCGGTCGAACTTTTTAACATATTCTAAAAATTATCTGGAAATGCACAAAAGACGAAATTTGATAATCTGGTCGAAACACCGAAGCTCTAAAACAGCCCAGAAAATTAAACTCTGGAATAATTATTAAAAAATACTCATAAAGCTCAGCTGCAGAACCTATGAATTACTGTGCATTGGAGGAGGGATGACGTCATCAAGCCGCCGCGGAACCGCCGCCTAAGCTGGCTTAGGCCGCGGTTCCGCCGCGCCTATTACTGTTCATTGGATGAAATTTGCATCGTAATTCTTAGAATTCCCTGCTGAATTTTTTAAGCATTTTTAATATTGAAAAATCCCAGATTTTAGAAAATGTACAGAGAGCATGTTTAGTTTAGGGTTTCGGGTTCGTTCGGGCTTCAAATTGCGTCTAGACTTCGCCTAAGGCTCTAGCTAGGCTCTGATACCACTGTAGGGTTCCTAGGCATCCTAATGAAGTCTCACAAGGCATCGATCATGCCAATTTCAAAAATTATGGGTGCCGAGAAACCCTAATGCGGATCGTAGACTAGATTTCTAGGCGAAACGGTAAACTAGTTAACTACTTAACTAGAAGTGAGAAGCTACAACCTTTGTAGATCCGGATATCCAACTCCTTAGCTCCACGTGGTCATGCCATCGCTGTCCATCTCGAATCCCGAACTGAAGCATCGTCTTCGTCGGAGAAACGGGCGAGCTAGGTCGTCGGCTTCGTGCCGAAGATGATCTACGTCGAGGCATCACTAGTTCAAGCTCCGACTTCACAAACTTGTGAAACTTGTGAAGTAAACACCCAAAACAACTTGGCAAGAGGTAGAGGGTGAAGAAATAGGAGGTGGGTTCACTTTAGAATTGGATTTCTCACTTTGGATCTCAAGATGCCATTAAAGTAGCAAGCTTTTCTATTTCAAGAAGAAGAAGAAGATGAAGCTAGTTATGATAAGTTCTCTTTTAAAATGAAAAGAAAATACAAACTTATCATAACTTTAACTAGGGTTAAGTGTAGAGAATAAACCATGGTCATTTGAGTGGGTTAGGGTTAAGCATGAAGACAAGAATGGTTAGCAAAGTCAAAGCTTCATGAAGCTTCAATATGAAACAAAAAATGCCACCATTTTCATCTTAAAGTTTATCCAAATAAATGAATAAATGCATAATCAAAACCCTAATCTCAAGTTAACTATGGTTTAATTCTATACACTTAACCTTATGATCAAGTATCATCAAACATGATACAAAAAAGTGCACAAAAGTATATCACATATACAATGTGCAATCCAAGTGAGAAAAATCCGTTTAAAGTGAACCAATACTAGTCAATGCAAAGTAATATATCAAATATATAATTATACATTAAATCATTAAATCAACACTTGATTCAATGATCCGGTCATGTCACACACGACCGACTAGTATTCAATGTATCGGCTTATTGAATCGATCTTCGATTCGATAACTAGGTTATATCGCATACAACCATTCGAAACATTAATCGCGAGAATTAAATACGGTATCACATACACGCATCATTCTCGGTCCCGCACATATCTCATATGCTCTCCTATTTCGTTTCGCTTGAACCAGGAAACCTCTGTGTAGGACTCTAAAGACTCGTCAATACGCCGGTAGCAGATGATGATCATATCAAGCACCCACAAGCCGCAAGCGGTCTGCTAAACGTAACGGCCACCCGGTTATTGAGCGATCAGAAGATCGACGAGCTAGCCCGCTCACACTCCTGCGAATCCGACCAGTAACACTTACCATACAGTCCGGTCTCTTCGTCTGATATGTCGCATATCAAGTCTAGGGGTGGTAAACGTCAGACCCCAATAACCCGATAAGTCGTGCCGATGTGAGGCTCATAACGGGTCGAGAAACTACTGGTAACACTTACCAGCAAATCTCTGATCAGCCCTGGCCAGGGACTTCCCTGCTACGGCCAATCGAGCACTGCGCAACATCAACCCCCAATACCGGGAGAGACGAAACCCCTCCTATCGCTCATTGCCTCCATGTGACTCGGGACTGTGCCCAAAGACCACCGTTTTGCACGCCCTCATGGACGTGGTAAGGTGGAGATCAAAGCACAGTGGGAATCACACAAGACTCTATGACAATCTCGGGTCTACAGACTAACCTGTACAAGTGTCACCTGAGAACTGCCATCTGACGTGAGGTATAATACCATCTGGGAGTTCTCGGCGAGTCCGTCCAGTGTACCCAGTCTCCACTGAGCACCCGTATACCATCTCTGATGTCAAACACCAATGGATATGGGATCATCCATCGCCCATCACATGAGTCGAGAAGCGTATACGCTAGTCTACACTGGTATATCGATGCCCCGTCTCGATACACCCACGACTAGGGACCTTGAAGGATGTACTTATGGACTACCATGTCCCCACTAGTATGATCTGCATCATAGTCCAGGTAGTCAAGTACAAATCCTAAGGGCTTTACCAACATGTAACTATAAGACAGTATAAAGAGACTAGTGTACATGTTAAGATAAAGAGCAACCAGATAGCATACTATCATGTCGAGCAAGAAAGTCATCTCTATATATGTCCAAGCATCCAATATAATATACATCATCTGTACAATACTGGCCTCTAGGGCATACATACAACTAACAGCAACGAGCCTACCGTCTTGGTCAGTCCTCATCCCAAACAAATCAACTCTGACCCCGGCTCTCGCTGCCGTTCTCTGAGCCCTCAAAGTCATCGGTGGCAAAAGGCTATAAATGGAAATAGGATTCGATATGAACACGGAAATCGAATCACAAGAATATATATCATCAAGGAAGGAATTTCAAGCAATTAGTACTTAGGTCACTTTAAGCGAAGTATCTTGTCGTAAGTATGCCGCGGACATACACACGCTACATCACTCTGCTTAAGCTACCTACTCCATCATACCAAGGTCATCCTACACTCCGAAAGGTAAAACCTAGAGCTCTGATTCCAACTTTGTCACGACCAGAAATTTAGCACGTGACGGCCCTTAAACTACGTAACGTCTACAGGCGTAACGCAATTCAAGTAAGCCGAAATCGCAGCAATCTAAACCATCAAAAGTAGTAAGTGATAAGATCATTGTTAAAACTTTTGAAAATTTTCAAGTACAAATTCTTTAAAGTCCAAATTTTACTTTCTTAAAAAATTTGGCAGCACCTCCTTTGTAAAAACTAGCCCCAAAATGGGTACATACAAATATATAAGTAAAGTATCCCCAACGGGAGCAAAATCCACGCCCAAAGGTGGAAACAACCACCACAGCAGATATACGACGCCCTAGCTAAGAAATAAAAGACGATATAAATAAAACTGCATAAAAGACATCCTAAGTCACCAAAAATATACAATATTGTCCTCACATCTCGTCTCTAAGTCAATACATGAAAGTGGTAGATGGAGAGTACTGGATACAACGAATATTAAATGAACAACATCGGATAACCGCAAAACCCACCTATAGCAAAACTGCACCCAGTCAGCCGTAGCGGTATCCGCAGCAAAAGATGATACGATAGATGAAAGCCCTGCCTCTGACTGCTCTGAGGGACAACCTGCAAAACAATGTGGCACAACGGGGGTGAGTTGCCAACTCGTGAATACTAAATAACATATGCAGGCAATCGCAAGTATGCACGTACTGCGCGAATCTATCACATGCAAGCTAATCGCAATAAATGGCCATATGTATGCAACAGTCATGAAAGGTACTCTACCAGGTACAACTAATACATGAAGCAATAATATGACAATATGTATATGCAACAGTCATGAAAGGTAATCTATCAGGTACAACTAATACATGAAGCAGTGCATATAAAATAAATGCGGAATATGGGATAAAACATGTCATCCTCACGGAATCCTCATCGTGGCAGGACCAATGTCCATCAAAACAATCTAAATCCCAATTTCCTCAAATCGGCCCATAGATCGGCCCTCATATCGGCCATAATATCGGCCCTCATATCGGCTATAATATAGGCCCTCATATCCTATAAGTCTCACGGAAACAGAGTGTCAAACATCGACACCCAAAAACATCATGAAAACTAGTGCCTAGCATCGACACATAAAAACTGATCTATCAGGCGTCGTCACCACGACTGGCCCTGAAAGGTACGTATTATACGCTACCGAAACCCGAATGTCCAGCTTCAACACCCGAAGTTCCACGTATCCTGTTCATATCAGAAAATTGCATTCTAATACCGCTCATTCATTATCTAATTGTTGTATTTATCAGTATTTTTGACCAGTGTCTCTCAGTATTACAGATTACAGGTATCCATGACAAAATACTGGAAATGCATCCAACAGCACGGATATATCACTTGAGGGAAGACACTGCGACCAGAAACGCAAACAGACTGATACTTCAGGAGCTCCTTTTTGCAGCAAGTTGTGTACACATTTTTTATCTAAATGGTCCAACACAACAAATGTGTACACAAGACTTTTAGGCACATGTAGATATGATTTTATATGCATTCAAGGATATGATTTTATATGCATTCAAGACTAAACATCATGTGTTGATTTTCTCCTTCCAAAACTGAAATCAAATCAAAGGGAATCAAACAAATCAGCATGAGCCATAATGGGGCAGCCATGAATCAAGCCATATGTGGGAATGAAGTAATGAGCATTTAATGGTGAAGATTAACTGTTGAAATAAAGGTTCAAAATTCCTTCCAAAAGCTGGGTGCAAATCAGGTCGAAACAGAGGAAATAAACTAGACCAAAGAGATACCGGGGACAACATAAGACACTGCACCAAATTTTGCACCAAACCACCTAATTTAGACCGGCCAAACTCCCCAAAAAACCGGCCTGGGCAGCCCCAAGTTCTCCAGTAGGTCCCATCTTCTCACACACCCTCTCTCTCTCTCTCTCTGCCAGTTGGTCTCGATTTTGTTGTTTATTTGATTCCTTTCTGAGCCTATAAATGCAGACCAGAGGTAAGAGGAAAGGGGTAGCTTTTTCTTTAGTTTTATCTTAGAATTCTTGTAATTTTTCTTTTCATTCTTGAGCTCTTGCCCCTTTGTCTTGACCTTGCAACTTCTCATTTTGAACTTGCAAGCTTAAGGCTTAGGTTCTTGACTTCAAGATCTCTTGTAACAAGTTGTTCTTCAATAAGAGTTCTTATTTTTATTACATGTCTTGTTCCATTTTACATGATTTCAATTGTGAAATTCTTGCTTTGCTTTGATCTTGCAACCTCTTAAGTGAGCTTGCAACCTTAAAGCTTGGTATTTGGATTTCACACGTTGCCGGGGATCGAACACTTGGAGATAACACGCTTGAACTCATCGGTTCTCTTTTCATCTTTATTTCATTGCATGTTTTTATGTATCTTCTCTTTTCTTTCTTTTTAATTTGTAAATATGTGTGAGTAATCTTTTCACTTGTAAGGGTGTAATATGTTAGATCGTATTCGAAGATTTTCTTTGTCCAAACTTTAAAACCTAAAACTTGCCTATTGAAACTCCGTGCAAATCACCCGCAACTCCGCTCACTAGGCATCCTATCCTACCACGATAGTGATGATTCCTATTCATAACCGGATTGCCCGTGGTTTGCCGAAGGCTAAAATCAAGAGATAACAACGGAAGGACAAGAGACAAGGAAAACGGATTTAGCGAAATGCCGCAACTACCGTATTTCAAGTTCCCTAATCCACGTTGTTACCTATTGTTTTAGTGTCAATACCAACTTAGGGCTATAAGGAATTGGCAAACATCACCTTCATACAATCTAACTTATTACTACCCTTGACAAGTCCTTTTTATTCATATCTTTGTTACGACAATTAGTTAACCAACAAATCAAAATACGGTATTAACTCGTTAAAATAAGCTATAAAAAGCTTACCATCTCCCTGCGGACGACCCGTATTCATCGCGGCTCGTTACAAGCGACACCATTTTGATTGCGGTAATTTCAAGACTCTTTTTAAACACGACACGGTTAGAACGTGACAATCAAATGGCGTCGTTGCCGGGGAGACGGTAACGCTTTTATACTTGTAGTCTCGGGTTAAATTTGTGCATATTCTGTATAAAACTAACTTCTAACACATTCAAACAAATAACCATTCTTTTTGAAACCAACCACAAACACAAATAAAATTCTTTTCTTCTCTGGATTTGAATTCTGCTAACACTCTGATGCTAAAGAAATAAATCAAGTTATAAAATTGGAATGACATTTCTTCATTGAGACAACACACAAAATTTGAGCCAATTTCCTCACACAAAAACCGGCGACATACCCTGAAAAACCGAGCTCGCCGGCCTTGGTGTGGCCTTTTCACTTTTGTTTTTCTGTGTTGCTTCCAGTGTTTTGATATAAATTCCATTTTTATTATTTGATTTTCTTAATTATTTGTCAGAATTGTGGTTATTAATATTGCTTTTTGGCTCAAATATCCGTATTTTTCCAACATGTGCAGATTTGATGGATTTTGAGCAGCGATCGTGCGGAACAAAGGGGCATTTTCAAGTGCAAAGGAGGGTGAACACTCAGTGCCAAAGATCCGGATAGTTGGACCCGCGCAAGCGAACCATTCGACCACTCGGAGGCAATATCGACACGAGTTTCTGAAACTCGATACTTTTTCGTACGTATTTTTCTAAACTTCCCCTCTGAAACCCGACGCTCCAATATTCTTGTCTTTACAGGATTCTTAGCAAAAATCGCCGCAAAAGGACAAAAAAAACTGACCGTATTTGTTGCAGCGCCGCATTAAAAGTAAAAAAACGATAACTGATTGCTTGAAAACAAAACTTGGTTGAATTTTGCGCATTGCATCATTTAATACAAACTTAAGGGGCTCTAACACCAATCCAGATTGGGTGGGGATTTCATCACCCTTCCTAACACCCCGGAAATCACTAATTGCATAAGTGTCACCTCAAGTTAATAAAAAAGATTAGACTCAGCCCTAAGGACTTCGCGCTCAATAGGACAGAGGACTAGTTATAGGCATCGACCGTTTATCCTAACCTGACTTTGCGGTGTCTAGGCAAGTGTGTTGATTAGTCGAAAATATTACGTCTTTTAGCCGGCAATTTCCTCATTATTTGCTTTCATATAGAAGTGTTCGGCATTCATATTTCACATATTAGCAAATATGTCGCAAAATATCAGATTACATGTGTTAGACCTTAAAAACGGCATTTCTAGGGAAATTGACTGCATTTCATAGCATGGCATCATTTCTATATATTGCAACTTGTGTTTCGAAGTCCGTGCAGGAAAATCAGAAGGTTGCTCAAATTTACACTGCTAAAAGATACGCCAACTCAAGGAATGGGAATCTGGTAATGATCTAAAGGGTATTCAAGAATTCAACATATCAGAAAATACAGATGAAGTCATAAGAAGCCAACACTGAAAATATGCAGCCCCAAGGAGCCCAAATGGCCGCGGAACCGCGGCCTAAGCCGCCTATTGCCGCGGTTCCGCGGTGGTCTTGCCTCTTCATCACCCCAATTTTGCACCATAACTCCTTCCTCAGTGTGTACAGCTCAGAATGACAACAATTTCCAGAAAGCACCAGAACCTTCTGCCAGATCAGCAAACCTTGAGTTCCTACACTAAACTAGCCTATCATTCTAGAAACTTCTCCTTAAACCCTAGCTTAAACCCTAAGCTAAGCCTAACTAACTACTTCTAGAAGTCTTTCAACAAACTTTTGGAGGGAACTTCTATTTCAAACTCAAGGCTTAGGGTTTGGGAAATCTATAAATAGGACCCTAGGCTCACTTGTAAAACATTATTCATTCAATGATTGATTGATCCATTCATTGATTCATTCATTGTTGTTGAGTAGAAACCCTAGTTCTTCATCTACCCAACAACAACCACCTCCAAACCCTAATCCAATCCACAAATACCTACTTCAAGATTCATGGAGTTCAAGCCAAGCAAGTCTTCTACAACCCTTTAGAAGCAAAGCCGGACTTCATCGGAGCACGAGATCGAAGCGATCCAAGACTCAAGAAGCCGAGCGATGCAAGATTCGACGAGCGATGTTCCTTCCTCTTGTAATTCTTGAGAGTTGTAATTTCTTGTTGATGTAATAAAGGTGAAGATTCTTTAAACTTGTTTACATTTTAATTCTAGCATCATGATTTCTTTTCAATTCTTGAATGCATTCTTTGTGATGATGTGTGAATAAACTCCGCTCGTGAAGGAGTCGAGATGATTGTAGAATGATGATGTTGATAAATCTTTAAACGTTTTCTTAAGTCCTAAAGCGGTTGTAAATTTTTGAAAGTAGAATGATCGATGATCTAGATCAATATGAAATGGGTTCTTGATTCTTTTTCGCATGATCTAGAGAATCAACGATCGATCATTGTATTTTCAAGAAGCTATCTAGTGAATGTGATTCATCGAAAGGACAAAGGATAGGACGAAGAACCCTATTTCTTCGCAAGATCCTTAAACGTCGATCAATCGACATCGTGTTAGCATCAATTCGTTAATGGATAAGAAACATTGATTTCTAATCTTCATCACATCTACGATCTAATCGATTCCTACGAGCTCTACTTCAAATCTTGAAACCCTAAAGTGATTGGAATTCTATCGAAACTCGATTCTTGATGTTTATCATTTTCTTGATTCTTGATTAGAATAGTAACACGTGAAACATTTGATAAAATCTTGAATCATGTTTTCTTTTCTTTTCTATTAACTTTTCAATTCAAACAAATTCAACATAGAAACGAATCGCACAATCCCTGTGGACGATCCGCACTCGCTTATGATCTACAACCGACACCGTAATTGATTGCGGTCAAATATAATTCTTTGATTGTGAATTTTATTCAATTTTCTAATTACCGACACAAAGAAACTTATTCATTTTATTCGATTTACACAAACAAGAATTCATATCAATCAAATGGCGATGTTGCCGGGGATCGCGCGCTAATTCGTTTTATATTGAAGTTTGAATTGAAAGATTTATTCCATTACATTTTTTAGATCGAAATTCGCACAAACCCTAAACGATTTGTTGTGGTTTATTGCAAGGAGATCTGGAGCTTCATGTGAAAGTGAAATAATTTTTGGGATATACCAGAGATCAGAGGGAGTCTACAGAAGCTCCCTGGTGAATTTTGGTGCAGAGATCACATTACCGAACCGCGGAACCACGGTCTAAGTACCCATATGCAGCGGAACCGCGGCTAGTTTGAGGGTTCTCTGTGAAAATTTTGCTTCAGGTGATTTCTTACCTTCTCCTCTCTCCTCTTTTTAGCTCCAACTAATATTTTGTGCAGGCTTCTTTGCAAAAAATCGCAGCGCGCAAAATAGCAAAATTAAATTGTGCGTGTTTTTGTTTCTTGGTTGTTTGCATTATAAATACGGATATTAAGGGGCAAAGACCAAATCCAAATTAGGTGGGGAGTTCATTACCCTTCCTAGGCCCCAAAAATCGCAAAACTTGCATCCGCATTGACCCACATTAACTAAAAAATATCTAGAGATGACTCTAAGGACCGTCGTGCTCACTTAGGACAAGAGAAGGCCGTGGGTAATTCATTGCTTATCCGCGTTTTCTTGTGGTGTCTAGGCAAGTGTGTCGAAGGCTAGTGGTTATTAATTAGGCCCACTACTTACGTAGTGGAGTACCTTCCCACTTACCTGGCACTTACCTGGCCACAGGGGGACAAAGAGGCAGTGGAGGATTCTATCCTGCGACTTGTCTTTTGGCAGTTAGGAGCGGTCTAGAGCCGGACCTAGGTGACCACTAGATTCTAGGGTTTTTGTTGCTGCATTTGTTGTGTCGCATCATTTTTTTCAAAAATCCGTCCCTTTTTCAAAGCAAACACCGCATACATCATTTACCCCTAATTATAAGCCACGCTGCCACTTGTACTAACCCTTTTTAGTACAAGATAGGCTGGACACGGGATTCTAGTGCCCGTTTAGTCCGCGTACCCTTTATCGACTCCGAAGTCGATATTTCTCCATTTACCTTTCCTTTACCTACTACCACACCCACACCGATGGATCCGACTCCATCAAACTTCTTTAACCCTAATCTGCCACCGTCCGTTGGTGCGCAAAATCCACCTCGCATCTCTCTCCAAGAAAGGTGTTATCCACTGCGAGGTCATCTTTCGACCTGCTTATCCGCACCACCAGCCAATGGGGATAACTTTGAGATTAAGCCCCAGTATATCAATCTTTTACCCAAATTCCACGGACTCGAGACTGAGGACACTTACGTTTTCATTACCAAATTTGAAAACGTATGCGCAATGATGGGTACGTCACAACTTTCAGTGGATGCTATGCGTCTACGACTTCTTCCATTTACTTTGGGCGATATAGCCGAGAAGTGGCTATATAACACTACCGCACACTCTATCACGAATTGGGAAGAATTCATCGCGGCATTCCTTAAGAAGTTTTACCCAATGCAAAAGACAGCTCGAATCCGTAGCGAACTGAATCAATTTGCCCAGCTCCCTACTGAACCATTTTCAAAATGCTTTGAATATTTCAAGGATTTATTGGTTCAGTGTCCTCATCACGGCATCCCGAGATGGGATCTTTGCCGAATCATCTATGAGGGCATCAACCCAAACACTAGCCAGAGCCTTGAAAACATGTGTCAAGGTACTATTATGACTAAGGATGATGGGGAAGCTTGGAAGTTTTTAGAAGAGTTCGCTGAAAAATCACTACAGTGGGAGAGTGGAACCCAACCATTGAATAGGGGTGGCGCACACCAAATAGATGTGTCCATAGGTGTTCGAGCTGAGATGGCAGCAATGCAAAAGAAGCTCGACGCTATGGAACACAAATTTGCAGCAGCCTCCCTAAACCCAGTGTCGCTCCCCAAAACTGTTTGTGGGTGATGTTCTGATACGTCTCATTTAATGGAAGAATGTCCATTAAACTCTGCATTTCAAGGTCACGAGCATTCTAATGCCGCATTTCAAAGATCTCGAAACGATCCATATTCTTCCACGTACAATCAGGGTTGGAGGAATCACCCGAATTTTGCTTGGAACCAACAACAATCTCAAAACACGGTTCCAAGCCAAAATAATTTTCAAAGGGGTCTTCCTCCACCACAGCAACCCCTTCAACTCACTCAGCACCCCTACCAGTCACAAAACTTCCAAAACCAGGTCAACACTCCTGCACAGTCTAATCCTATGCAGTTGTCCTGTTCTGACGAATTCTCTCAATTCACTCAAACCATGAAATCACTTTTGTCAAATTTCATAGAGGTTTCGACTGAGGTTAGATCTTCCGTCAGTGAGATAAAGAAAAACTCAGCGTCCCAAGCTGAGAGTATCAGATCGATGGAAGCTGAAATAGCTCGACTTAAAGCCGAAATGAGTGCGAGAGAAAAAGGGAAACTTCCCTCTCAACCCCTACAGAATCATGGGCATTACAATGTAAATGCCGTCACAACTGTTAGTTATATGTATGCCCTAGAGGCCATTACTATACATAGGATGTATATTGTAGTGGATGCTGGGACATATATAGGGAGGACTTTCTTGCTCGACATGATAGTATGCTATCAGGTTGAACTTTACCTTAACGTGTATATTGATTGTCTCTCTGTTACATGTTGGTAAAGCCCTTAGGATCTGTACTTGACTACCTGGACTATGATGCGGATCATACTAGTGGGGACATGGTAGTCTATAAGTACATCCTTCAAAGTCCCTAGTCGTGGGTGTATCGAGACGGGGCATCGATATACCAGAGTAGACTAGCGTGTACCTTCTCGACCCATGTAGATGGGCGATGGATGATCCCATATCCATCGGTGTTTGACATCAGAGATGATATACGGGTGCTCAGTAGAGACTGGGTACACTGGACGGACTCGCCGAGAACTCCCAGATGGTATTATACCTCACGTCAGATGGCAGTTCTCTGGTGACACTGGTACAGAGTAGTCTGTTGACCCGAGATCGTCATAGAGTCTTGTGTGGTTCCCACTGTGCTTTGATTTCCATCTTACCACGTCCAAGAGGGCGTGCAAAACGGTGGTTTTTGGGTACAGTCCCGAGTCACATGGAGGCAATGAGCGATAGGAGGGGATTCGTCTCTCCCGGTATAGGGAGTTGATGTTGCGCTGTGTTCGATTGGCTATAACAGGAAATCCCTAGCCAGGGTTGCTGAGATTTACTGGTAAGTGTTACCAGTAGTTTCTCAAACAGTTATAGACCTCATATCGACACGACTTATTGAGCTGTTGGGGTCTGACGTTTACCACCCCTAGGCGAGATATGCGACATATCAGACGATCAGACCGGACTGTACGGTAGTGTTACTGGTCGGATTCACTGGAGTGTGAGCGGGCTTGCTCGTCGATCTTCAGATCGCTCAATACCCGGGTGGCCGTTACGTTTAGCAGACCGCTTGCGGCTTGTGGGTGTTTGATATGATCATCATCCGCTGCCGGCGTATTGACGAGTCTTTAGAGTCCTACACAGAGGTTTCCTGGTTCAAGCGAAACGAAATAGGAGCGCATATGAGATATGTGCGGGACCGAGAATAATGCGTGTATGTGATACCGTATTCGATTCTCGCGATGTGACATCGATCGGTTATATGCGATATAGCCGGGTTATCGGATCAAGTGTTGATTCGATAAGATGTTACTAATGATACCCGTCGGTTATGTGCGTCATGACCGGGTCGTTAAATCAAGTGTTGATTTAATGATTTAATGCATAATTATATATTTGATATATTACTTTGCATTAACTAGTATCGGTTCACTTTGAATGGATTTTCTCACTCGGGTGTGCGCATTGCATATGCGATATGATTTTTGTGCACTTGATTGTATCATGTTTGATGATACATATCTTTTTGTTAAGTGTAATGAATTAAACCTAGGTTAAATAAATGATTAGGGTTTTCTTTTATTCATTTATATTTTCATTTGTATTTAAAAGATAAATGAGAAAAGGAAAAGAAGTCAAAAATGGTGGCTATTTTTGTTTTCAACTTGAAGCTTCATGAAGCTTTCTTCATGTCACCATTTTTGTCTCATCTCCTTTACCCTAACCATTCTTTAACCTTGGTCAATTCTCTACACTTAACTTGGGTTAAAATTATGATAAGAATAGAAATTATTATTCTTTTTATTATAACTCATCATCTTCTTGCTTTCTTCTTCTTCTTCACTTCATGAAGAAAACCTCCACTACATCAATGGTGGATTGATGATTAGAGTGAGAAATCCAATTCTAAAGTTAACCCACTTCCTATTTCTTCATCCTCTACCTCTTGCCAAGTAGTAGAGTGTGTTTCCTTCACAACTTTTTACGGTATGGTGAAGGTGGAGCTTGATTCATCGATGCCTCGACGTAGATCATCTTCGGCATGGACATCGACGACCTAGCTTGCCCATTCTCCGACGAAGCCGATCCTAGAGCCCAGATTCGATTTGGACAGCGGAGAGGACCTCGTTGCGGAGCTATGGAGGTGGAGCACCGGATCTACAAAGGTTGTATTTCCGTATTCTCATTAGTTAATTTGTTAACTAGTTCTTTTCGCCTAGAAATCTAGTTATCGATCCGTAGTTTAGGGTTTGTAGGCACCATAATTTTTGAAATTGCCATGGTTGATGGCTTGGGAGACCTCACTAGTGTGCCTAGGAACCCTGCAGTGGTATCAGAGCCTAGCTAGAGCCTTAGGCGAAGTCCAGACGGAAATTGAAGTCCGATCGAACCGAAACCATACCCGGAAAATTGCTCTCTGTCCAATTTTTAAAATCTGGTATTTTTCCACATTAAAAATGTTCAGAAAAATCAGCAGGTGAATATATGAAATACTGTGAAATTCGTGCACATAATTCCTTCATATTGCCGCGCTTCCGCGGCACGAGCTAGCCTCGTGCGGCGGTTGCGCGGCGGTACGGCCATTTTGTTCAGTACTATTTGCACAGTATCTCATAATTATTAGTGCTGGTATTCCTGGGTATTTTTAATATTTATTCCAGAGTTGAATTTTTCTGAGTTGTTTTGGGAATTCGGTATTTCGATCGGGATATCAAATTTTGTCTGTGTGGCTTTCCGGATAAATTTTAGGATATGTTAAAAAGTTTGACCGGATATAAATACCCAACTTTTCCCCTGTCGGGAAATTTCCAAGTGTTGGATTTTTCCGTAGTTTAACGACGTTCTAAGTAGTGCAAGTAACGCGATGGTCCCTCTAGAAGACACAAACCTTAACTCGATTATGTGACCGTCTTGAACTGCCCTTTGAACCTTCGGGTTTGGGGCAGTACGGCGTGCCACATGTGAGGCGTTGGCTTGACCCTTCTACGGCTGGATCGTTGGTACTGAGGCACGAACGGAATGTTGTTAGACTTGTGTGTGATGAGATCATGTGATGTTTCTATGATAGATACAGTATATAGTATATATGATATATTATATAGTCGTTACTTATGTTTTACACCCGCGCTAGCCCTGCCCTGCTCTGCCGTTAGTTACCTAACCTAACGGTGCACGAGGGGACATCGAGGCGAATGCGGATGGCATAAGTGTACGTCATATCTATCTGTGATGTTTAGGTACTTAAATGATGGGACTTCATTAATGAGATTAATGAAATAAAAGAAACCTAAGATGTTGTAGAATCGAATTTCAAAATAAAACAGGTAGCTACAGTTCTTGCTTTGCACAGCGGTATATGTGATATATCCTGCACCTCATCCGACGAGGAAAGGACCGAGATCCCTTCACCGGGAGTGACTCCTTTAGCAATAACTGGCAGATGCTACACACTCGGTTTGTCTTTTGATTGCTTTTAAGTGTTTCTGCTTTGCACAGTGATATATGTGATATATCCCGCACCTCATTCGACGAGGAAAGGACCGACGATCCCTTCACCGGGAGTGACTCCTTTAGCAAAACTAGAAAAGCCTCAAAAGCACTCCATTTTAAAATTCATTCGATCCTACAACGATATCAAGTTCATTACGCAATAGGTTTTCAGAAAAACCTGTCGTAGCCCTCCGTCATTTCAGATAAGTAGTAGTTAGTATTCGTGCTACGTTTGTTGGCCTGCGTCAAGGCGTAGTGTGCGGTAGCTAACTGGTGCTTATCTGCATAAGCATATGATGTGATTGGATTAGGGTAGTCGTGCGACTTTGTTGGCCTGCGTCAAGGGTCGTGCGGGTGGGTTTAATTCAATCAGGAAATGACGGGTTGAACTTGACTAGCGGACTATGGTTTGTTGGCCTGCGTCAAGGTCATAGGACGCTAGGGGCAAAATATTATCGGGAATTTCAAGTGTTGAAATTTGCAATGAGATTGCATACCTTCTATGAGATAGTTGGATCCCGATCCCCGCTGCGAGTAAGAGTTACTCCTGGGAGAGTCTTATACATTACAATTAGCCGATCAAGTAGGTGTCTAGAAAGGTGTCAACGGGGTTACGCCTCTGGGAAAACGAGGTTTACAGTAATTAGGTTCGTGCGAAAGCACGGGGGACCTCCCTCAAAGTACCGACACTGGCCTGGCTGAAAGATTGGCGAACTTGTAGTGTGTAATTAATCCCGGCTAGTCTTTCCTTTTAGGGTTTGAAGGAAGATTTGATAAAAAGCAGTGGGAGCCATCCTGATTAGATAAAATAATAACCAATCTATTCTTGACAGAGCGCACGCTGAGTGTTTTCTTCTCTCTCTCTCCTGGTAGCGACCATATCACGCCTTAATCAAGATAATAATACGGAATATTGACCGAACCCGCTTGTTATACTGAGCTGGGGAACGTTGGTCCCGCTCCAACTTATAATTGTTATAAGACAGAGCAGGAAATTGGGGATTACCAGAATTCCCGTGCCGCCCAAACGAAGAGAGTGCATGCTGATGCATCATCTTCGGGTGTGTTCATTATACAGAACTGTTTCTCAGTAACCTCTACGTCCTAGGTATGTGATACCGGAACAGGATCCCAGATATGTAATCTGTTACATAGGGCTACAGATAGGTAGAGAACTGAGAACGGGTGATAAGTTTCATGAGGCAGAAACCGGGGCAAGTGTTGCAGCCAAGTCTGTCGGTCACTGTCACCCTGTACTACCAATACATTGATTCTGAACGAATGTTGTTAGATACCGAACCTGATATACCAAATCATATCACTCTCTTTGTTAGAAAAGAAAGGATATAATTTTGTATTGTTGGATAATGTTTTGAACATTTCCTATATCAAAAGTTGATCGGTTCAGGCACGTTATCTAAAAGCATTGATGTTCTAAATCAAACTACAGTTCTTAGTATACGGAACACACACAAGAGGAAGAGTTCAGAAATGAACGAATTCTTCTTGAGGCATTGTAGACTAGGTCAGATCAATGCGACCCGACTGGCTAGAGTTACATATAGATGCATGTTTAAATTAGTTTGAATTTACATCTTGTGAAACTCGCCAGTCATGTCACAAAGATAAGATGACCATAGCTCTGTTTAATGGAAACAGAGAAAGAGTTAGTAAACTCTTGGGATGATACATGTTGATGTATGTAGGTCCCCTGTCTACACATGCCAGGACTGGTTTTTTATACTTCGCTATATTCTCTGATAATCTTTCAAGATTCAGACCTATGTTCCTGTTGAAACACAAGTCCGAACCTTTTGAGATATTCACAGAATATAAGCAAGAAGTAGAGAACCAAAATACGGGTATAAGTATTATGTCCTATGATGAGATCAGGGAGGAGAATACTTGTGCACGGAAATCCTGGACTATTCTAAAGGAGAATGAGATTCTCTCTCAGCATTACTCCTCTGAATACACCATAGCACGATGGTATATCGGGGCGGAGCAGATACACCCTATATGATAAGGTGTGCTCTATGATGAGTACTACTGAGTCACCTTTTTCCTTTTGGGAGTTATGCACTTGAGAAGCTGCATACCTATTGAATGGGTTCGAATCAAATCAGTTGCCTACCACTTCATATGTGATATGGAAAGGGAAGAGCCCATATCTTAAGTTAGTTAAGATTTGGGGTTGCCCGGCCTATGTCTAAAAACAAAATCCGGACAAGCTCGAGGCAAGGACTGTAATGTAGAACTGGAAAGGTTCCAGCTATACAAATTACAGCTAATGATTTGATAGAACCAAAGTATTCAGTAGATACCAACGAACCTCAGCCTCTCCGCCGATCTAGTAGGGTTCCTCACCCACCTGAGAGATACTTTAGTTTCTCTATGACAGTGGGAGCGAGGATTACATCATGAGATGATGACCCAACTAGTTTCGAGCTGGCCATCAGGAGTAAGACTCTGTAAGAATGGCTGGATGTTTAGTGATCTGAGATGGAATCCTTATACACCAACAAAGTATGGACTTTGGTTGCTATATCTGAAGGGTTAAATCCCCATCAGGAGCAAGTATATCTTGAGAAGATTACTTGGTGTACACGGAAAAGTTGAGACTTTCAAAGCTAGACTTGTTAAAGCTTTTCGTCATCGACCAGGCGTGGATTATGATGAAACCTTTTCAAGTGACTATGCTTAAGTCCATCCAGATCCTACTTACCACGGCTACATACCATGACTACGATATCTGGTGGTTGGGTGTCTTGACTGCTTTTCTAAATGATGATTTAGAAGAGTGCGTCTGTAAGTACACAGCCAGAGGGCTTCGTAAACAGTGGGAGCAGCGGAAACGTGTGCAAGATGCTTTATAGGATTAAAGCAGGCATCGCGGAGTTGGAACATCTGTTTTGATGTGTTAGTCAATGAATTTGACATCATCAAAATGGTAGATGAACCTTGTATAAACGAAAAGGTAGTAGGGAGTATCGTGACGATCCTCGTAGAGTACGTGGATGACATACTCTTGATAAGAAAGGAGTTTCTTATGCTACGCTCGATCAATCTCCGTTTATCACAAAGATTCTCCATATAGGATCAAAGTGATACCTACTAAATCCTGGATTTTGGATCTATGAGATAGATTTAATTGGATGTTAGGATTCTCACTAGATGTAGTGAGATGGTATCAATCGATCCTGGGGAGAATCACTGGAAGTGTTCCAGAGTGATAAAGACGACTGAATGTCAGTCGCAGGCATTGTCTTTACCCTCAGTAAAGGGATGGTATGTTGGAAGAGTTCCAAGCTAGATACCGTGACATACTAGACGATAAAGGCTGGATACATCGCTACTTAAGATGCTACCAAAGAGGCTGTTTGGATATATAATGGTTCATGAGATGAACTATGTTCCTCCCATTGTGAGACAATGGAGTTGTGGCTTATGCCAAGGAACGTCCGTCCCATCAGTGATCCAGACATATTCTAAGGCAGCATCGCCTGATCATGGAGATAGTTGATCTCCAGGGAGATCGAGGTTAGGAGAGTAGACTCAGAGGACAACACAGCGGATCCACTCACAAAGGCCTGTTCCCAGAGAGAGACACTTTTATGGGATGGTTGAGTATGAGATACTTCAAACCACTGCTACATATGGCCCTAGTGCAAGTGGGAGATTGTTAGTTATATGTATGCCCTAGAGGCCATTACTATACATAGGATGTATATTGTAGTGGATGCTGGGACATATATAGGGAGGACTTTCTTGCTCGACATGATAGTATGCTATCAGGTTGAACTTTACCTTAACGTGTATATTGATTGTCTCTCTGTTACATGTTGGTAAAGCCCTTAGGATCTGTACTTGACTACCTGGACTATGATGCGGATCATACTAGTGGGGACATGGTAGTCTATAAGTACATCCTTCAAAGTCCCTAGTCGTGGGTGTATCGAGACGGGGCATCGATATACCAGAGTAGACTAGCGTGTACCTTCTCGACCCATGTAGATGGGCGATGGATGATCCCATATCCATCGGTGTTTGACATCAGAGATGATATACGGGTGCTCAGTAGAGACTGGGTACACTGGACGGACTCGCCGAGAACTCCCAGATGGTATTATACCTCACGTCAGATGGCAGTTCTCTGGTGACACTGGTACAGAGTAGTCTGTTGACCCGAGATCGTCATAGAGTCTTGTGTGGTTCCCACTGTGCTTTGATTTCCATCTTACCACGTCCAAGAGGGCGTGCAAAACGGTGGTTTTTGGGTACAGTCCCGAGTCACATGGAGGCAATGAGCGATAGGAGGGGATTCGTCTCTCCCGGTATAGGGAGTTGATGTTGCGCTGTGTTCGATTAGCTATAACAGGAAATCCCTGGCCAGGGTTGCTGAGATTTACTGGTAAGTGTTACCAGTAGTTTCTCAAACAGTTATAGACCTCATATCGACACGACTTATTGAGCTGTTGGGGTCTGACGTTTACCACCCCTAGGCGAGATATGCGACATATCAGACGATCAGACCGGACTGTACGGTAGTGTTACTGGTCGGATTCACTGGAGTGTGAGCGGGCTTGCTCGTCGATCTTCAGATCGCTCAATACCCGGGTGGCCGTTACGTTTAGCAGACCGCTTGCGGCTTGTGGGTGTTTGATATGATCATCATCCGCTGCCGGCGTATTGACGAGTCTTTAGAGTCCTACACAGAGGTTTCCTGGTTCAAGCGAAACGAAATAGGAGCGCATATGAGATATGTGCGGGACCGAGAATAATGCGTGTATGTGATACCGTATTCGATTCTCGCGATGTGACATCGATCGGTTATATGCGATATAGCCGGGTTATCGGATCAAGTGTTGATTCGATAAGATGTTACTAATGATACCCGTCGGTTATGTGCGTCATGACCGGGTCGTTAAATCAAGTGTTGATTTAATGATTTAATGCATAATTATATATTTGATATATTACTTTGCATTAACTAGTATCGGTTCACTTTGAATGGATTTTCTCACTCGGGTGTGCGCATTGCATATGCGATATGATTTTTGTGCACTTGATTGTATCATGTTTGATGATACATATCTTTTTGTTAAGTGTAATGAATTAAACCTAGGTTAAATAAATGATTAGGGTTTTCTTTTATTCATTTATATTTTCATTTGTATTTAAAAGATAAATGAGAAAAGGAAAAGAAGTCAAAAATGGTGGCTATTTTTGTTTTCAACTTGAAGCTTCATGAAGCTTTCTTCATGTCACCATTTTTGTCTCATCTCCTTTACCCTAACCATTCTTTAACCTTGGTCAATTCTCTACACTTAACTTGGGTTAAAATTATGATAAGAATAGAAATTATTATTCTTTTTATTATAACTCATCATCTTCTTGCTTTCTTCTTCTTCTTCACTTCATGAAGAAAACCTCCACTACATCAATGGTGGATTGATGATTAGAGTGAGAAATCCAATTCTAAAGTTAACCCACTTCCTATTTCTTCATCCTCTACCTCTTGCCAAGTAGTAGAGTGTGTTTCCTTCACAACTTTTTACGGTATGGTGAAGGTGGAGCTTGATTCATCGATGCCTCGACGTAGATCATCTTCGGCATGGACATCGACGACCTAGCTTGCCCATTCTCCGACGAAGCCGATCCTAGAGCCCAGATTCGATTTGGACAGCGGAGAGGACCTCGTTGCGGAGCTATGGAGGTGGAGCACCGGATCTACAAAGGTTGTATTTCCGTATTCTCATTAGTTAATTTGTTAACTAGTTCTTTTCGCCTAGAAATCTAGTTATCGATCCGTAGTTTAGGGTTTGTAGGCACCATAATTTTTGAAATTGCCATGGTTGATGGCTTGGGAGACCTCACTAGTGTGCCTAGGAACCCTGCAGTGGTATCAGAGCCTAGCTAGAGCCTTAGGCGAAGTCCAGACGGAAATTGAAGTCCGATCGAACCGAAACCATACCCGGAAAATTGCTCTCTGTCCAATTTTTAAAATCTGGTATTTTTCCACATTAAAAATGTTCAGAAAAATCAGCAGGTGAATATATGAAATACTGTGAAATTCGTGCACATAATTCCTTCATATTGCCGCGCTTCCGCGGCACGAGCTAGCCTCGTGCGGCGGTTGCGCGGCGGTACGGCCATTTTGTTCAGTACTATTTGCACAGTATCTCATAATTATTAGTGCTGGTATTCCTGGGTATTTTTAATATTTATTCCAGAGTTGAATTTTTCTGAGTTGTTTTGGGAATTCGGTATTTCGATCGGGATATCAAATTTTGTCTGTGTGGCTTTCCGGATAAATTTTAGGATATGTTAAAAAGTTCGACCGGATATAAATACCCAACTTTTCCCCTGTCGGGAAATTTCCAAGTGTTGGATTTTTCCGTAGTTTAACGACGTTCTAAGTAGTGCAAGTAACGCGATGGTCCCTCTAGAAGACACAAACCTTAACTCGATTATGTGACCGTCTTGAACTGCCCTTTGAACCTTCGGGTTTGGGGCAGTACGGCGTGCCACATGTGAGGCGTTGGCTTGACCCTTCTACGGCTGGATCGTTGGTACTGAGGCACGAACGGAATGTTGTTAGACTTGTGTGTGATGAGATCATGTGATGTTTCTATGATAGATACAGTATATAGTATATATGATATATTATATAGTCGTTACTTATGTTTTACACCCGCGCTAGCCCTGCCCTGCTCTGCCGTTAGTTACCTAACCTAACGGTGCACGAGGGGACATCGAGGCGAATGCGGATGGCATAAGTGTACGTCATATCTATCTGTGATGTTTAGGTACTTAAATGATGGGACTTCATTAATGAGATTAATGAAATAAAAGAAACCTAAGATGTTGTAGAATCGAATTTCAAAATAAAACAGGTAGCTACAGTTCTTGCTTTGCACAGCGGTATATGTGATATATCCTGCACCTCATCCGACGAGGAAAGGACCGAGATCCCTTCACCGGGAGTGACTCCTTTAGCAATAACTGGCAGATGCTACACACTCGGTTTGTCTTTTGATTGCTTTTAAGTGTTTCTGCTTTGCACAGTGATATATGTGATATATCCCGCACCTCATTCGACGAGGAAAGGACCGACGATCCCTTCACCGGGAGTGACTCCTTTAGCAAAACTAGAAAAGCCTCAAAAGCACTCCATTTTAAAATTCATTCGATCCTACAACGATATCAAGTTCATTACGCAATAGGTTTTCAGAAAAACCTGTCGTAGCCCTCCGTCATTTCAGATAAGTAGTAGTTAGTATTCGTGCTACGTTTGTTGGCCTGCGTCAAGGCGTAGTGTGCGGTAGCTAACTGGTGCTTATCTGCATAAGCATATGATGTGATTGGATTAGGGTAGTCGTGCGACTTTGTTGGCCTGCGTCAAGGGTCGTGCGGGTGGGTTTAATTCAATCAGGAAATGACGGGTTGAACTTGACTAGCGGACTATGGTTTGTTGGCCTGCGTCAAGGTCATAGGACGCTAGGGGCAAAATATTATCGGGAATTTCAAGTGTTGAAATTTGCAATGAGATTGCATACCTTCTATGAGATAGTTGGATCCCGATACCCGCTGCGAGTAAGAGTTACTCCTGGGAGAGTCTTATACATTACAATTAGCCGATCAAGTAGGTGTCTAGAAAGGTGTCAACGGGGTTACGCCTCTGGGAAAACGAGGTTTACAGTAATTAGGTTCGTGCGAAAGCACGGGGGACCTCCCTCAAAGTACCGACACTGGCCTGGCTGAAAGATTGGCGAACTTGTAGTGTGTAATTAATCCCGGCTAGTCTTTCCTTTTAGGGTTTGAAGGAAGATTTGATAAAAAGCAGTGGGAGCCATCCTGATTAGATAAAATAATAACTAATCTATTCTTGACAGAGCGCACGCTGAGTGTTTTCTTCTCTCTCTCTCCTGGTAGCGACCATATCACGCCTTAATCAAGATAATAATACGGAATATTGACCGAACCCGCTTGTTATACTGAGCTGGGGAACGTTGGTCCCGCTCCAACTTATAATTGTTATAAGACAGAGCAGGAAATTGGGGATTACCAGAATTCCCGTGCCGCCCAAACGAAGAGAGTGCATGCTGATGCATCATCTTCGGGTGTGTTCATTATACAGAACTGTTTCTCAGTAACCTCTACGTCCTAGGTATGTGATACCGGAACAGGATCCCAGATATGTAATCTGTTACATAGGGCTACAGATAGGTAGAGAACTGAGAACGGGTGATAAGTTTCATGAGGCAGAAACCGGGGCAAGTGTTGCAGCCAAGTCTGTCGGTCACTGTCACCCTGTACTACCAATACATTGATTCTGAACGAATGTTGTTAGATACCGAACCTGATATACCAAATCATATCACTCTCTTTGTTAGAAAAGAAAGGATATAATTTTGTATTGTTGGATAATGTTTTGAACATTTCCTATATCAAAAGTTGATCGGTTCAGGCACGTTATCTAAAAGCATTGATGTTCTAAATCAAACTACAGTTCTTAGTATACGGAACACACACAAGAGGAAGAGTTCAGAAATGAACGAATTCTTCTTGAGGCATTGTAGACTAGGTCAGATCAATGCGACCCGACTGGCTAGAGTTACATATAGATGCATGTTTAAATTAGTTTGAATTTACATCTTGTGAAACTCGCCAGTCATGTCACAAAGATAAGATGACCATAGCTCTGTTTAATGGAAACAGAGAAAGAGTTAGTAAACTCTTGGGATGATACATGTTGATGTATGTAGGTCCCCTGTCTACACATGCCAGGACTGGTTTTTTATACTTCGCTATATTCTCTGATAATCTTTCAAGATTCAGACCTATGTTCCTGTTGAAACACAAGTCCGAACCTTTTGAGATATTCACAGAATATAAGCAAGAAGTAGAGAACCAAAATACGGGTATAAGTATTATGTCCTATGATGAGATCAGGGAGGAGAATACTTGTGCACGGAAATCCTGGACTATTCTAAAGGAGAATGAGATTCTCTCTCAGCATTACTCCTCTGAATACACCATAGCACGATGGTATATCGGGGCGGAGCAGATACACCCTATATGATAAGGTGTGCTCTATGATGAGTACTACTGAGTCACCTTTTTCCTTTTGGGAGTTATGCACTTGAGAAGCTGCATACCTATTGAATGGGTTCGAATCAAATCAGTTGCCTACCACTTCATATGTGATATGGAAAGGGAAGAGCCCATATCTTAAGTTAGTTAAGATTTGGGGTTGCCCGGCCTATGTCTAAAAACAAAATCCGGACAAGCTCGAGGCAAGGACTGTAATGTAGAACTGGAAAGGTTCCAGCTATACAAATTACAGCTAATGATTTGATAGAACCAAAGTATTCAGTAGATACCAACGAACCTCAGCCTCTCCGCCGATCTAGTAGGGTTCCTCACCCACCTAAGAGATACTTTAGTTTCTCTATGACAGTGGGAGCGAGGATTACATCATGAGATGATGACCCAACTAGTTTCGAGCTGGCCATCAGGAGTAAGACTCTGTAAGAATGGCTGGATGTTTAGTGATCTGAGATGGAATCCTTATACACCAACAAAGTATGGACTTTGGTTGCTATATCTGAAGGGTTAAATCCCCATCAGGAGCAAGTATATCTTGAGAAGATTACTTGGTGTACACGGAAAAGTTGAGACTTTCAAAGCTAGACTTGTTAAAGCTTTTCGTCATCGACCAGGCGTGGATTATGATGAAACCTTTTCAAGTGACTATGCTTAAGTCCATCCAGATCCTACTTACCACGGCTACATACCATGACTACGATATCTGGTGGTTGGGTGTCTTGACTGCTTTTCTAAATGATGATTTAGAAGAGTGCGTCTGTAAGTACACAGCCAGAGGGCTTCGTAAACAGTGGGAGCAGCGGAAACGTGTGCAAGATGCTTTATAGGATTAAAGCAGGCATCGCGGAGTTGGAACATCTGTTTTGATGTGTTAGTCAATGAATTTGACATCATCAAAATGGTAGATGAACCTTGTATAAACGAAAAGGTAGTAGGGAGTATCGTGACGATCCTCGTAGAGTACGTGGATGACATACTCTTGATAAGAAAGGAGTTTCTTATGCTACGCTCGATCAATCTCCGTTTATCACAAAGATTCTCCATATAGGATCAAAGTGATACCTACTAAATCCTGGATTTTGGATCTATGAGATAGATTTAATTGGATGTTAGGATTCTCACTAGATGTAGTGAGATGGTATCAATCGATCCTGGGGAGAATCACTGGAAGTGTTCCAGAGTGATAAAGACGACTGAATGTCAGTCGCAGGCATTGTCTTTACCCTCAGTAAAGGGATGGTATGTTGGAAGAGTTCCAAGCTAGATACCGTGACATACTAGACGATAAAGGCTGGATACATCGCTACTTAAGATGCTACCAAAGAGGCTGTTTGGATATATAATGGTTCATGAGATGAACTATGTTCCTCCCATTGTGAGACAATGGAGTTGTGGCTTATGCCAAGGAACGTCCGTCCCATCAGTGATCCAGACATATTCTAAGGCAGCATCGCCTGATCATGGAGATAGTTGATCTCCAGGGAGATCGAGGTTAGGAGAGTAGACTCAGAGGACAACACAGCGGATCCACTCACAAAGGCCTGTTCCCAGAGAGAGACACTTTTATGGGATGGTTGAGTATGAGATACTTCAAACCACTGCTACATATGGCCCTAGTGCAAGTGGGAGATTGTTAGTTATATGTATGCCCTAGAGGCCATTACTATACATAGGATGTATATTGTAGTGGATGCTGGGACATATATAGGGAGGACTTTCTTGCTCGACATGATAGTATGCTATCAGGTTGAACTTTACCTTAACGTGTATATTGATTGTCTCTCTGTTACATGTTGGTAAAGCCCTTAGGATCTGTACTTGACTACCTGGACTATGATGCGGATCATACTAGTGGGGACATGGTAGTCTATAAGTACATCCTTCAAAGTCCCTAGTCGTGGGTGTATCGAGACGGGGCATCGATATACCAGAGTAGACTAGCGTGTACCTTCTCGACCCATGTAGATGGGCGATGGATGATCCCATATCCATCGGTGTTTGACATCAGAGATGATATACGGGTGCTCAGTAGAGACTGGGTACACTGGACGGACTCGCCGAGAACTCCCAGATGGTATTATACCTCACGTCAGATGGCAGTTCTCTGGTGACACTGGTATAGAGTAGTCTGTTGACCCGAGATCGTCATAGAGTCTTGTGTGGTTCCCACTGTGCTTTGATTTCCATCTTACCACGTCCAAGAGGGCGTGCAAAACGGTGGTTTTTGGGTACAGTCCCGAGTCACATGGAGGCAATGAGCGATAGGAGGGGATTCGTCTCTCCCGGTATAGGGAGTTGATGTTGCGCTGTGTTCGATTGGCTATAACAGGAAATCCCTGGCCAGGGTTGCTGAGATTTACTGGTAAGTGTTACCAGTAGTTTCTCAAACAGTTATAGACCTCATATCGACACGACTTATTGAGCTGTTGGGGTCTGACGTTTACCACCCCTAGGCGAGATATGCGACATATCAGACGATCAGACCGGACTGTACGGTAGTGTTACTGGTCGGATTCACTGGAGTGTGAGCGGGCTTGCTCGTCGATCTTCAGATCGCTCAATACCCGGGTGGCCGTTACGTTTAGCAGACCGCTTGCGGCTTGTGGGTGTTTGATATGATCATCATCCGCTGCCGGCGTATTGACGAGTCTTTAGAGTCCTACACAGAGGTTTCCTGGTTCAAGCGAAACGAAATAGGAGCGCATATGAGATATGTGCGGGACCGAGAATAATGCGTGTATGTGATACCGTATTCGATTCTCGTGATGTGACATCGATCGGTTATATGCGATATAGCCGGGTTATCGGATCAAGTGTTGATTCGATAAGATGTTACTAATGATACCCGTCGGTTATGTGCGTCATGACCGGGTCGTTAAATCAAGTGTTGATTTAATGATTTAATGCATAATTATATATTTGATATATTACTTTGCATTAACTAGTATCGGTTCACTTTGAATGGATTTTCTCACTCGGGTGTGCGCATTGCATATGCGATATGATTTTTGTGCACTTGATTGTATCATGTTTGATGATACATATCTTTTTGTTAAGTGTAATGAATTAAACCTAGGTTAAATAAATGATTAGGGTTTTCTTTTATTCATTTATATTTTCATTTGTATTTAAAAGATAAATGAGAAAAGGAAAAGAAGTCAAAAATGGTGGCTATTTTTGTTTTCAACTTGAAGCTTCATGAAGCTTTCTTCATGTCACCATTTTTGTCTCATCTCCTTTACCCTAACCATTCTTTAACCTTGGTCAATTCTCTACACTTAACTTGGGTTAAAATTATGATAAGAATAGAAATTATTATTCTTTTTATTATAACTCATCATCTTCTTGCTTTCTTCTTCTTCTTCACTTCATGAAGAAAACCTCCACTACATCAATGGTGGATTGATGATTAGAGTGAGAAATCCAATTCTAAAGTTAACCCACTTCCTATTTCTTCATCCTCTACCTCTTGCCAAGTAGTAGAGTGTGTTTCCTTCACAACTTTTTACGGTATGGTGAAGGTGGAGCTTGATTCATCGATGCCTCGACGTAGATCATCTTCGGCATGGACATCGACGACCTAGCTTGCCCATTCTCCGACGAAGCCGATCCTAGAGCCCAGATTCGATTTGGACAGCGGAGAGGACCTCGTTGCGGAGCTATGGAGGTGGAGCACCGGATCTACAAAGGTTGTATTTCCGTATTCTCATTAGTTAATTTGTTAACTAGTTCTTTTCGCCTAGAAATCTAGTTATCGATCCGTAGTTTAGGGTTTGTAGGCACCATAATTTTTGAAATTGCCATGGTTGATGGCTTGGGAGACCTCACTAGTGTGCCTAGGAACCCTGCAACAACGTTGAGATCGGGAAGAGTGCTGAACAATCATGTCGGGGAAGGAATTGATGATACTGGAAATCCTATCATTAACACCCCGGCTGAGACCTTTCCACACACACACACTTCTCCTTCTGATCCTTCTTCTTTTACCACACCACCTTCTCGCGAGCCTATTCTCCATTTCCCACTAGGCTCAACACCTGAACCCAACCCTTATAGTTCTCCACAGACGGTCCCCACACCTCTTTTGGGATCTCGTCTACCCCCTCTTCCTTCTCCTATGATGGACCCGGCGCTTATTGCGAAAGCTCCTTACCCGAATCGGTTAAGGGGTAATAGAACAAGTCCTCATATGGAGAAAATTATGGAAATATTCAAACAGGTTAACATCAATATCCCTCTCCTAGATGCGATTCAACAAGTCCCCGCTTATGCGAAAATTCTTAAGGACTTGTGCACTAGGAAGAGGAAGACTCAAGTGCCGAAGAAGGTCTTCATGGCTAATAATATCAGCACTGCTTTTATCCCACAGCTACCTAAGAAACGAAAGGACCCAGGATGTCCTACAATATCGATTTCTATTGGGGGTAAAAACATAAATCGTGCTCTTTTAGACCTTGGCGCAAGTGTTAACCTACTTCAATATTCTGTATATGAGCAATTAGGGATTGGAGAGCTGAAACCTGCTCACTGCACTCTCCAGATGGCTGACCGTTCAATCACCAAACCAAGGGGTGAACTAGAGGATGTGTTAATAAAGGTCGGGGAATTTGTTTTCCC
This sequence comes from Agapanthus africanus, assembly GCA_030015575.1. Taxonomy (NCBI): domain Eukaryota; kingdom Viridiplantae; phylum Streptophyta; class Magnoliopsida; order Asparagales; family Amaryllidaceae; genus Agapanthus; species Agapanthus africanus. Next base: position 232,765,733 of record CM057344.1, read on the forward strand.
TGTAGACTTCATTGTGCTCGACACACAGCCTGTCGCAAACCCTCGGGGCCAAATTCCGGTGATTCTGGGTCGTCCTTTCCTTACCACTTCCAACGCTGTTATAAACTGTAGAAACGGTTCAATGAACTTATCATTTGGAAATATGACCATTGAACTAAATATCTACAAGGTTGGAAGTCAGCCATCAGAACCCTCTGCTCATATTTTAGATGTGTGCTCTGTCCATGAGATCGCTCCCGATAGTTGTGGAGCTGAGGAACTATGCTTTACTGATCTCGACGACATTACCACATCTCTGTTTGATTTCACACAAGATCTTAGTGAGGACACTTTTTCTACACTTGAGTCCTGCACTCCTGACATTTCTCCACCCGAGTCTGTATCTTTCACAGGCTCTGAGCTTCTTTGTAAATCTAAAAATCACTCAATGATCCCTCCTTCTATCATTTCTCCGCCCGAATTAGATCTCAAAATTTTACCTTCTCATCTGAAATATGCTTATTTAGGTGAGAAGGAGTCTTTACCGGTTATAATATCCGCTTCTCTAGTATTAGAGCAAGAGAATGCACTTTTATCGGTATTGAGATCTAACAAAGAGGCGTTTGGTTGGAGTATGGCGGACATCAAAGGGATTAGTCCCTTGATAGTTGAACATCATATACATGTGATGGATGATGCCAGACCAACCCGAGAACCACAGAGACGGTTGAATCCCGTCATGAAGGAAGCGGTAATGAAAGAGATCATCAAATGCCTAGATAATGGTATTATATACCCCATCTCCGATAGCCAATGGGTGAGTCCTATACATGTCGTCCCTAAGAAATCCGGCATCACTGTTATAACCAATGAGGCAAATGAGTTGATTCAGACACGCGCCCAAACTGGATGGCGTGTCTGTATCGATTATAGAAAACTCAATGCTGCCACGAGGAAAGACCACTTTCCTCTACCATTCATTAATCAAATGCTGGAACGCTTAGCTGGACGTGCGTATTATTGCTTTATGGACGGATACTCAGGCTATAATCAGGTCCCCATCGCCAAAAAGGATCAAGATAAAACCACTTTTACTTGTCCTTTTGGTACCTTTGCTTACAGTCGCATGCCCTTTGGGTTATGCAATGCTCCCACTACCTTTCAGCGGTGTATGATGGGGATATTCTCTGATATGGTAGAGAATTTTCTGGAGATCTTTATGGACGATTTCTCGATTTTTGGAGACTCTTTTTCTGATTGCCTATCGAATCTTGACGCTGTTCTTACTCGTTGCAAAGAGAAGAATTTAACTTTGAACTGGGAAAAATGTCATTTTATGGTCCAAGAAGGAATTGTTCTTGGACATATCATTTCACAGAAAGGCATTGAGGTTGAAAAAGCTAAGATAGATGTCATTCAAAACCTCCCTCATCCCAAAAGCGTCAAAGATATTCGATCTTTCCTTGGCCATGCGGGCTTTTATAGAAGATTCATTAAGGACTTTAGCAAAATTGCTAGACCTTTAACTCTTCTCCTGGTCAAGGATTCGACCTTCCATTTTGACTCGGACTGTGAGACAGCTTTCGACTCACTTAAACACTCACTCACTTCAGCCCCCGTGCTATCATTGCCAAACTGGGACTACCCCTTTGAGCTGATGTGTGACGCATCCGACTTTGCAGTAGGTGCAGCACATCAAAAAGATGCCACACGTGATATACTATGCAAGTAAGACCCTGAATGATGCTTAAATCAATTATGCAACCACAGAAAAAGAACTTTTAGCGGCTGTATTTGTATTAGAAAAATTCAGGCCTTACTTAATTGGCTCACCTATAGTTGTGTATACTGACCATTCCGCTTTAAAACATCTTCTGGCGAAGAAAGATGCAAAAGGTCGACTAATACGTTGGATCCTTCTATTACAAGAATTTGATCTTGTTATCAAAGATAAGAAAGGATGTGAAAACGTAGTAGCTGACCATCTTTCACGCATCATTTCTTCCCATGTGACCCTGCCGATCAATGATTCGTTCCCTGATGAACAACTCTTGAACGTATCCGCTGAACCTTGGTTCAGGGATATTGTGAACTATCATGCCACGGGACTAATACCCAGCGATTGGTCAAAACAGGACAAATATCGTTTTCCATCCCAAGTAAAACACTATTACTGGGATGAACCCTATCTGTTTAAATATTGTCCTGATCAGATCATTCGCCGGTGTGTCCCGAATGAAGAGTTCAAGAGTGTTCTTTCTTTTTGTCATGATCAGGCCTGTGGGGGTCACTTCGGTCCTAAAAAGACGGCGGAAAAGGTTTTGCAATGTGGATTTTATTGGCCGACCTTATTCAAGGACGCATTTGAGCATTGCAAAACCTGTACACAATGTCAGTATACGGGTAGAATATCCCGGAGAAATGAAATGCCTCAACAACCCATCTTGGTTGTTGAAATCTTCGATGTTTGGGGCATTGATTTTATGGGTCCCTTTCCCAACTCCTTTGGGAATTTGTATATACTGCTAGCGGTTGATTATGTCTCAAAGTGGGTAGAAACCATTCCATGTCGCACTAATGACAGGAAAGTTGTCATTAAATTCTTGAAAGAGAATATCTTTTCGCGATTTGGACACCCACGCATTATTATTAGCGATAATGGGACACATTTCTGCAGCAGGTCTTTCGAGACTCTGATGCGGAAATACTCAATCAACCACCGACTTTCTACACCCTATCATCCCCAAACAAGCGGGGAAGCTGAAATCTCAAACAGACAAATCAAACTTATCCTGGCGAAGACTGTTGCTAAGAATAGAAAAGACTGGTCGACCAAACTGACGGATGCTCTTTGGGCATTCCGAACTGCATTTAAAACCGACCTAGGGATGTCTCCATATAGGATAGTATTTGGCAAAGCATGTCATTTACCCATCGAGATAGAGCATAAAGCATTGTAGGCTATTAAGGAAATTAATTTTGACCTCAAAGAAGCTTGCACCTTTCAGAAGCTGCAACTTAATGAGCTAAGCGAACTCCGCAATGAAGCTTATGATAACACTGTAATCATAAAGAATAGGACTAAGGTTTTTCACGATAAAAATATTTTGAGGAAAACATTTATACAAGGTCAACAAGTCCTTCTTTATGATTCATGACTACACCCTCACGCAGGTAAGCTCCGATCTCGGTAGAAGGGACCTTTTGTTGTGCGGTCTGTATACCTGCACGGGGCAGTAGAAGTAGAAAATGTTAAAAACGGCACCTTTTTCAAAGTGAATGGACATAGACTAAAGCCGTATTTTTCCACTGACCCCACGGAGGAGCTCCTGTTCTTACAGGAGCCAGTTTATTTGGATTAAAATTCCTCCGTCTCACCTTCATATCCTGTATATCACTGCATCATTTTTTTTGAATGAAGGTGAGTAAAAAGAATAAGTTTAGGAGAAGTTCTTCACTTATATATTTTGCCCCCACTAATAATTCCCCCCAGGCTTACAAGTTTTTGTAGGTATAGCGGTTGGCAACAGTGAGGACACTGTTGAAAACAAGTTTGGGGGAGGTTTGTGCTTATTTTTGCATCATTTGCGTATCATTTGCATAAGCACAAAACATTTCTTCAAAATCTATAAAAATTTAAAAAAATTTCAAACCCATAAAAATTTAAAAAAATTTCAAGTATAAAAATAATTTTAATATTTACATATAAATAAGATAATAAAAGTTTAGATAGTGAACAATTACATCCATGAGATTAGAAAAATTTAAGAAAACCAAGAAGATTAGAAGTTTTCTTATACGAACTAGTAATAAGTAGTTATGAGCCGTTGTCCCAAGGGTTAGTAAGATGAAAGACGTCACTAATCTGAGGATAAAAATAAGTCTAAAAAATACTTTCTATTCTGGAAGCCAAACATTTTGAACGTTGATACCCTGCTATTCGCACTTACACACATCTTGAAGCCTGGGATAGTAGAGGATACCTTGAAATGCTCTTGTCTTAAAGCCGATGTATGAAGGAAATAAAAAAAATGAATAAAATATAAAGTGGTGAGAAAAATGGACACTGGTTTTGTTATCACCAAGGGCAATAAAAAAAATATATAGCGAGGGTGCTTCTTCACCTAGTGCCCTAAGGCCAACTGGTCTGGGAGTCACTGCTATGCCTGAGGTAGTGCAAGACGAGGAAAAAGACCAAAGAAGCAAGCACATGAGTAATCGGTCGGTTAGTACCTCAAGAAGTATTAACGGTCGCATGAAAGTGTGTGAGCAATCCTAATATTCATTAATTAAAAAGTACTGAGGCTGATGGGCAAGAGTATGATAGCTTGAATTGAATTCTCCGGGTGTAGGGATGTCTTTACACACACGCAGGGCTATATGATCGATGTTTGGAAGAAATATAGGAATGAAAAATAAGACGATGTTTTATTGAGGGAGGACGTGATTTCTAACATCTTTTCATGACCATTAAGATAGGGCTCATGACAACCGAAAAGCTAGTTTAGTTGGAAACCCTAATTTTCAAGGCTTTTCTTTTACGATTTTGTTCTTTAAATGTAATATTCATGATCTTTCTTTTATTATTGGATTTTGTGGGTGCAATCCGCTGAAAACCCTCAGGAGACAACACTCCTCCTACTAGGGACACCTAGAGATTTAAAGGCTTGTTGCACGTGCTCAGTGCAATCGTGTTGCCTACGAAAGTGTGCTAGTTAGTTTTTCTCTTTCTTTATTTTCTCCTTTTATTTTTAATAAAAAGTTCGCTCGAGACGATCGAAATTAAGTTTGGGGGAATTTGATTAGTCGAAAATATTGCGTCTTTTAGCCGGAAATTTCCTCATTATTTGCATTCATATAGAAGTGTTCGGCATTCATATTTCACATATTAGCAAATATGTCGCAAAATATCAGATTACATGTGTTAGACCTTAAAACCGGCATTTCTAGGGAAATTGACTGCATTTCAAGCATGGCATCATTTCTATATATTGCAACTTGTGTTTCGAAGTCCGTGCAGGAAAATCAGAAGCTTGCTCAAATTTACACTGCTAAAAGATACGCCAACTCAAGGAATGGGAATCTGGTAATGATCTAAGGGGTATTCAGGAATTCAACATATCAGAAAATACAGAAGAAGTCATAAGAAGCCAACACTGAAATTATGCAGCCCCAAGGAGCCCAAATGGCCGCGGAACCGCGGCCTAAGCCGCCTATTGCCGCGGTTCCGCGGTGGTCTTGCCTCTTCATCACCCCAATTTTGCACCATAACTTCTTCCTTGGTGTGTACAGCTCAGAATGACACAACAATTTCCAGAAAGCCCCAGAACCTTCTGCCAGATCAGCAAACCTTGAGTTCCTACACTAAACTAGCCTATCATTCTAGAAACTTCTCCTTAAACCCTAGCTTAAACCCTAAGCTAAGCCTAACTAACTACTTCTAGAAGTCTTTCAACAAACTTTTGGAAGGAACTTCTATTTCAAACTCAAGGCTTAGGGTTTGGGAAATCTATAAATAGGACCCTAGGCTCACTTGTAAAACATTATTCATTCAATGATTGATTGATCCATTCATTGATTCATTCATTGTTGTTGAGTAGAAACCCTAGTTCTTTATCTACCCAACAACAACCACCTCCAAACCCTAATCCAATCCACAAATACCTACTTCAAGATTCATGGAGTTCAAGCCAAGCAAGTCTTCTACAACCCTTTAGAAGCAAAGCCGGACTTCATCGGAGCACGAGATCGAAGCGATCCAAGACTCAAGAAGCCGAGCGATGCAAGATTCGACGAGCGATGTTCCTTCCTCGTGTAATTCTTGAGAGTTGTAACTTCTTGTTGATATAATAAAGGTGAAGATTCTTTAAACTTGTTTACATTTTAATTCTAGCATCATGATTTCTTTTCAATTCTTGAATGCATTCTTTGTGATGATGTGTGAATAAACTCCGCTCGACGATCGATCATTGTATTTTCAAGAAGCTATCTAGTGAATGTGATTCATCGAAAGGACAAAGGATAGGACGAAGAACCCTAATTCTTCGCAAGATCCTTAAACCTTGATCAATCGACATCGTGTTAGCATCAATTCGTTAATGGATAAGAAACGTTGATTTCTAATCTTCATCACATCTACAATCTAATCAATTCCTACGAGCTCTACTTCAAATCTTGAAACCCTAAAGTGATTGGAATTCTATCGAAACTCGATTCTTGATGTTTATCATTTTCTTGATTCTTGATTAGAATAGTGACACGTGAAACATTTGATAAAATCTTGAATCATGTTTTCTTTTCTTTTCTATTAACTTTTCAATTCAAACAAATTCACATAGAAACGAATCGCACAATCCCTGTGGACGATCCGCACTCGCTTACGATCTACGACCGACACCATAATTAATTGCGGTCAAATATAATTCTTTGATTGTGAATTTTATTCAATTTTCTAATTACCGACACAAAGAAACTTATTCGTTTTATTCGATTTACACAAACAAGAATTCATATCAATCATGTGTCTAAGGTGAGTGGTTACTTAATTAGGACCACTATTTTTTTAGTGGGGAGCCTCCCACTCACCTGGCACTTACCTGGCCGCAATTGGCGGTGAAGAGGCAGTTTGAGGTCCTATTTCTTGACCTTTGGAATAGTTAGGAGCAGGTCTAGTGGACTTAGAGATCCCTAGTCTAGGTATTGACTGTGCATTTGTGATTGTGTTTGTTGAACCATCGTTTCATCTTCCCATTCTTTTGAAACAAACACAAAATTTCCATTTTTACCACCATCACCCAATTTTCTCCACTTTCGTTTTCTTACCTTCACATTCTACGCTTTGACTACACTAAACTCGTTTAGTGTATGTCCTCTTGGACTAGGGACCCTAGTTCCGTTTAGTCCGCGTTTCGTTAGTCCCTACGGACTACGCGATCGACTCCAACATCGAAAATCCCTCCACCCCTTTATCACCTTTACCTTTGCCGGTCAACTCCGACGTTGACCGAGATTTTGTTCATACATCTTCACCTTCTCTATCTCCTACTTCTTCTTCTGAGATGTCAGGATTTAATCCAAACATCCCTCCACCTGCCCAGGGACTGATTCCACCTAATCTGGGTGCAAATAACCCGCAACCTGTTGCAGCGCCACAGCGAATCGCGCTCCAGGATCGTTTCTACCCTACCCGCTCTGCACTTCCAACATGTCTTTCACTTCCACCGGCCAATGGGGATAATTTCGAAATTAAGCTCCACTTCATCAATATTTGCCCAAATTTCTCGGGCTCGAATCCGAAGATGCTTACATCTTCATCAACAAATTCCAGAACGTATGTGCAATGATGAAGACAACCCAACTGTCTGACGATGCTATACGGCTACGAGTTATTCCGTTCACTTTGTGCGGTCTTGCTGAAAAGTGGCTGTATAGCACCGCATCGCACTCCATAACCAGTTGGGACGAGTTTGTTAAAGCGTTTCTTAAAAAGTTCAACCCGAACCACAAGACCGCTAGAATCTAAAATGAAATCAACCAATTTTCCCAGCTTCCGACCGAACCTTTTTGGAAGTGCTTTGACCGATACAAAGACCTTCTTGTTCAGTGTCCTCATCACGGTATTGAGAAATGGCAACTTTGCCAAACTTTATACGAGGGCCTGAATCCAGCAACCAAACTGTTGCTGGAAACCATTTGTCAAGGCCACTTCCTATCCAAATCTGACGAGGAAGCATGGCAATTCTTCGACGATCTTGAGGAACAAACGCTTCAATGGGAGAGCACCAGACCAAACAATTCTTCTTCTTCTACTTCTACTGGTCAATCTAGGGCAGGCATTCACCAACTTGATGTCTCTATTGCGATGAAAGCTGAGATGGCTGCAATAACGAAAAAACTTGAAGCAATAGAGAGCAAATTTTCATCTCCCGCTTCTGCCTCCGTTCTTCCCCTTCGTACCATTTGCGCTTGTTGTTCCGATCTATCTCACCGAACCGAAGAGTGTCCTTATAATCCACCTTCCCAAGGACAGGATCAGGTCAATGCTGCATTTCAGCAAAGACCAAGAAATGATCCGTACTCTTCCACGTACAACCGTGGATGGAGAAACCGCCCTAACTTCGCTTGGAACCAGAATCAAAATCAGTTCCAAGGGCAGAACAACTTTCAAAGGGGGCCTCCTCAACAACAAGAACAACAACAATTTCAGCAGCCCTTCCAACCCCAACCTTTTCAAAATCCGACGAACAATTTTGCACCCAACAATTCTTTCCCTCAAAACAACTTTGTTCCATCAAACAACGATAAGGTTTCCTCGCTAGAACGAAGTCTGGAGGCGTTCTTAAAACAATCAACTCAATCCACTGCCAACATCCAGTCTTCTATTCAGTCTCTGGTACAACACACCGCTGCTCATGAGCAAAGCATCAAGACCATCGAATCCCAGATTGCACAGCTGAATGCGGCTCTAAGCGAGCGAGAGAAAGGGAAACTTCCATCTCAACCACTCCCAAATCCTGGTCACCCACATAATGTACATGTTGCTCTTGAACAACAAAACTATAATGTGAGTGCCGTGACTACATGGAAGGATGCTGCACAACAACACCGGCACGAGGATAGCTGATGACACCCCGTCTTCTTCTTCTTCCTCTGCTTCTTCTTCTTCGTCTTCCGAGCCTATTCTCCATTCTCAAAAAGGCTCCTCTCCTTCTTCTGCTCTGAACGGACCCACGTCTCACTCCACGAAAACTCCAGCTCTGGGATCCGTTCCAACTCCACAATCCCCTCCACAAGTATTGGACTCAACCAATTTCAAAAACGTTCCATTTCCAAACTGGTTGAGGTCCAATAAACAAAATCCACAAATGGAGAAGATTCTGGAGTTGTTTAAATAGGTTAACATCAACATTCCCCTCTTAGACGCAGTCCAACAAGTCCCATCATATGCAAAAATCTTAAAGGACTTGTGCACTAAGAAGAGGAAGTCTCAGGTACCCAAGAAAGTTTTCTTAGCTAGTGCCGTGAGTGATGCTCTTACCCAATCCTTACCTCAAAAATGAAAGGACCCTGGCTGTCCTACGATTTCAATAACCATTGGGGATAAGAACATCAACCGCGCACTTTTGGATCTTGGTGCCAGTGTTAACCTACTTCCTTACTCTGTATATGAGCAACTAGGTGTAGGAGAGCTAAAACCCACACATCGTACTCTCCAAATGGCCGACCGATCTATCACCCATCCTAGGGGTGAGCTAGAGGATGTGTTAATAAAGGTTGGGGACTTCATATTCCCCGTCGACTTCATTGTTTTAGATACACAACCTGTAGCTAACCCCCGGAATCAAATCCCGGTGATACTCGGTCGTCCATTCCTTGCTACCTCAAATGCTGTGATCAATTGTCGAAATGGTTCGATGAACCTATCGTTTGGAAACATGACAATTGAACTCAACATTTTCAGGTTAGGGAATCAACCCTCTGAACCTAATGCTCATATACTAGACGTTTGTTCGATCCAGGAGATCACTTCTGAGGACTGTGAATTCGAGGAGTTTTTGTTCGATCACAGCAATCTTGACGCCACTAGTGCGTTCCTCTTCGAACCTGCCACTGCTTCTTCTCCCGACAGTGATTACGAGTGTTTCACTCTCTCGAACGATCTTGGCCAGTCACCACCTGAGTTTGAAACTTTTGAATTTCCAGATGAGTTAGCTGAACCATCCAACTCGGTCGCTTACACTCATTTTGAACCTCTGCTGGAATCCTTTGAGTTCGAGACCTTTTCACCAATTTTGCCTTCAATCGTTTCACCTCCAACGCTCGAACTCAAGCCATTGCTATCTCACCTTAAGTACGCTTACTTGGGTGAGAACCAGACCCTCCCTGTTATCATTTCGGCTTCTCTAGCTCCAGAGCAGGAGAAAGCCCTTCTTACGGTCTTGCAAAGCAATCGGCAAGCATTTGGCTGGTCAATGGCGGACATCAAGGGGATTAGTCCTCTGATTGTTGAACATCATATTCATGTGATGGATGATGCCAAACCAGCCAGGGATCCACAAAGGCGACTAAACCCAGTCATGAAGGAGGCTGTAAAAAAGGAGATCGTCAAGTGTCTAGATAGTGGTATCATTTACCCTATCTCTGATAGCCAGTGGGTTAGCCCCATTCACGTTGTCCCCAAGAAGTCGGGCATAACGGTCATCACCAATGAGGCAAACGAGTTAATCCCTACTCGCACCCAGACTGGGTGGCGAGTATGTATCGATTATAGAAAACTCAATGCCGCAACGCGGAAAGACCACTTTCCCCTACCTTTCATTGACCAAATGCTTGAACGATTGGCTGGACACGAGTACTACTGCTTTCTTGATGGCTACTCTGGCTATAATCAGATTCCCATCGCTGAAAAAGACCAGGACAAGACCACATTCACCTGTCCTTTCGGCACGTTTGCATATCGCCGCATGCCCTTTGAGTTATGCAATGCACCCGCTACCTTCCAGCGGTGTATGATGGGAATCTTCTCGGACATGGTGGAAAAATTCTTGGAGATCTTCATGGATGATTTCTCCATTTTCGGCGATTCCTTTAACGAGTGTTTGTTGCATCTCGACGCTGTCCTTACCCGGTGTAAGGATAAGAACCTCACTTTGAACTGGGAGAAGTGCCACTTCATGGTACGCGAAGGTATTGTCCTAGGACATATTATTTCGAAAAAAGGCATTGAGGTAGATAAAGCGAAGACATCCGAGCCTTCCTTGGCCATGCCGGTTTCTATAGACGGTTCATTAAGGACTTTAGCAAGATTGCTAGGGCCTTGACTCTTTTGCTGGCCAAGGACACGACATTTGAGTTCAACTCGAACTGTTTGACTGCGTTTGAGTCATTGAAAAGATCACTCACTTCTGCCCCCGTCCTTTCCTCTCCTGACTGGACGCATCCATTTGAGATTATGTGTGATGCATCTGACTTTGCCATCGGTGAGGTCCCTGGACAACACATCGATAAGATGCCACACGTAATCTATTATACTAGCCGAACCCTGAACGATGCCCAAATGAACTACACAACAACCGAGAAGTAATTCTTGGCTGTTGTGTTTGCCTTAGAAAAGTTCAGGACTTACTTGATCGGCTCTCCAGTTATAGTCTACACGGATCATTCAGCCCTTCACCATCTTTTTGCGAAGAAAGATGCAAAATCTCGGCTGATACGTTGGATCCTCTTGCTTCAAGAGTTTGACCTTGTCATCAAGGACAAAAGAGGATGTGAAAACGTGGTCGCCGACCATCTCTCACGACTTCCTTCTTCGCCGTCGCTTCAAATTCCGATCAACAATGTTTTTCCGGATGAACAACTCTTGACGGTATCTTTTGAACCCTGGTTCGAAGATATTGTGAACTATTTGACCACAGGACTACTACCGACTGAATGGTCAAGTCAGGACAGACTTCGATTCTTATCCCAAGTGAAACACTTTTACTGGGACGAACCCTATCTGTTTAAGTACTGTCCCGACCAAATTATTCGTCGCTGCGTCCCTGACAATGAAGTCAAGAGTGTGCTGTCGTTTTGCCACGATCAAGCATGTGGCGGGCATTTTGGCCCAAGAAAGACAGCTGAGAAGATCTTGCAGTATGGCTTCTACTGGCCACAACTCTTCAAAGACGCTCATGACTACTGCAAGACTTGCTCCCGGTGCCAACACTTGGGCCGGATATCCAGAAGAAACGATATGCCGCTCCAACCAATCTTGGTTGTTGAGATTTTCGATGTTTGGGGTATTGACTTCATGGGGCCGTTTCCCAGCTCCTTTGGGAACCTGTATATTCTTCTTGCTGTTGATTACGTCTCTAAATGGGTCGAGACCGTGCCCAGCCGGACAAACGATAACAAGGTTGTCGTTAGATTCCTTAAGGAAAACATCTTTTCCCGGTTTGGACACCCCCGCGCGATCATTAGTGACAATGGAACACATTTCTGTAATAGGACTTTCGAGGCCTTAATGCGGAAATATTCCATAAATCATAAGCTATCTACGCCTTATAACCCCCAAACATGTGGGCAAGCCGAAATGTCTAATCGGCAAATCAAACAGATTTTGGAGAAGACGGTTTCCAAGAACCGTAAGGATTGGTCTTTGAAACTCACCGATGCCCTTTGGGCATTTTGAACTGCTTATAAAACCGATCTTGGCATGTCTCCTTATCGGCTTGTTTACGGAAAGGCTTGCCACCTTCCGGTCGAAATAGAGCATCGCGCATTTTGGGCGATTAAGCAGCTGAATCTATCTCTCAAAGATGCGGGCAGCTATCAGAAGCTGCAGCTGAACGAATTGAACGAGCTTCGGGATGAAGCTTACGACAACGCGGTTATTGTAAAGAACTGAACGAAGGTGTTTCATGATAAACACCTTACGCGCAAAACTTTCACACGTGGACAGCAGGTGCTTCTTTACGACACCCGACTACATTTTCATCCCGGTAAGCTCAGATCTCGCTGGAAGGGACCATTTGTTGTGCGGACTGTATATCCGCACGGCGCGGTGGATTTGGAAAATCCAAAGGACGGTTCTCTTTTCAAAGTAAATGGACACAGACTGAAACCGTACCTTAGCGCTGAACCATCAGAGGAGCTCCTGCTCTTGCAGGAGCCGGTTTACCCTGCATAATCTTCCTATGTCTACCACCAAACTTCGGTTATCCAGCCAAAACAGTGGACGCTGTTTCAAATAAGTTTGGGGGTATGTATATACGATTTTCCTTTGTATATATATGTTAAAAAAAATAAAAATAATAAAAATAAAAAATTTGTATATCTAACCTTCAATATTTTTGCCCTTTTAATGTACAATGACAATGAGGGCACTGTCAAGTTTAAGTTTGGGAGTACGCTCGGTACGCATTTCTAACCTTCGCATTCATTTGTATATTCTGCATTTTCATACTTATTTAAAAAACCCATAAAAATCAGAAAATTTTCTAAAAACATAAAAACTTTGTCGCCAAGTTAGCTAGTGGAAGAACATAGATTCAATATTTCGACGGTTTTGTTTAATAAGATAGGAACAATTAAATCCTATTTTTAGAATTTGAAAACCTGAAAAATAACTCTCCTTTGAAGTTAACTCTAGCTGATATATGTCTTTATATCACACTACACGTGTCGTGCGTTTTGAGAATTAGATGACAAGTCTATTATTTCTGGAAAAAAAAAATTTGATAAACTATTTTGTGAGGATCAAATAAGTTTGTTCTGAAATAAGTAATATCAAGACTAGTTTATAAAGAGAGGTGGATATGAAGGGATATTTTTGACGCCTTAATTGGAACTAATTCTGAAGAATAACCCATCTGAATCTTGATTGGAATGATTTCACACCTAACCCACTAAACACGTCTTATATCCAAAATAATAATTGAACTACCGGTTATATCTCCGTTCGCATTAAATCATCATTGTCTTTTGTTTTTGGGCCTAGGTAACTTGAGTAATTAAGTCCGCTGGGGTGTCTCTACACCTAATGCCCTAAAACCAACTGGTTTGGGAGCATTGGCCTAAAGCTCGCTAAGAAGCCTAGAAAGTCCAGATTAAAACAAAGTCAAGCAAGTGTTCTCTCCGAGTTAAAATTCCTAATGGTTCTTTGTGTGAGAATAATATTGACAAAAGGCAGGTTTTTATAAAAAGTATTTCTAGAGGAGATATGGAGGTTTTATTCTATGATAAAGACTATTGCACGTTCACAAAGGTATGTATGAAATGAAAACAAGAAAAAGGTGGAGTGAAAATTAAGACCTAGTTTCCTATTAAGGAAATTTGAAATTCTGAATTTGAAATCTAACTGGAAAACGAAACTTGAGAAATACTTAACTCTTTATAAAACTAATGAGATCCTTTTTAAGTTTTTATCTGGGCTTTATTTTGTGACATGACGACTTTAATCGATCCTTTTGAAACTTAACGACACTATTTGCACTGCACGTAAAGACATATAAAATTTTAAGTTAAATGAGAAGCGAGGTGTGAAAAATAAAGGTTCGATAGTTCTAAATTTAGGATAATAGAATTGTTATCTTTAAAACAAAACCTTAGGGTTTGAATCATAGTTATTTCGCAAAACTAGCTTGACGGGATTTTGTGGGTAGTATCCGCTGAAAACCCTTAGGAGACAACACTCCTCCTATTAGGGACACCTAGAGGTTTAATGGCTTGTTGCACACGCTCAGTGCAATCGCGATCCCTACGAAAGTGCGGTTAGGATTTTCTTTTGTGAATAAATGGTTTTGCTCAGGACGAGCAATAGATAAGTTTGGGGGTATTTGTTCATATCAGAAAATTGCATTCTGATACCGCTCATTCATTATCTAATTGTTGTATTTATCGGTATTTTTGACCAGTGTCTGCTCAGTATTACAGATTATAGGTATCCATGACAAAATACTGGAAATGCATCCAACAGCACGGATATATCGCTTGAGGGAAGACACTGCGACCAGAAACGCAAACAGACCGATACTTCAGGAGCTCCTTTCTGCAGCAAGTTGTGTACACATTTTTTATCTAAATGGTCCAACACAACAAATGTGTACACAAGACTTTTAGGCACATGTGGATATGATTTTATATGCATTCAAAGATATGATTTTATATGCATTCAAGACTAAACATCATGTGTTGATTTTCTCCTTCCAAAACTGAAATCAAATCAAAGGGAATCAAACAAATCAGCATGAGACATAATGGGGCAGCCATGAATCAAGCCATATGTGGGAATGAAGTAATGAGCATTTAATGGTGAAGATTAAGTGTTGAAATGAAGGTTCAAAATTCCCTCCAAAAGCTGGGTGCAAATCAGGTCGAAACAGAGGAAATAAACTAGACCAAAGAGATACCGGGGACAACATAAGACACTGCACCAAATTTTGCACCAAACCACCTTATTTGGACCGGCCAAACTCCCCAAAAAACCGGCCTGGCCGGCCCCAAGTTCTCCAGTGGGTCCCATCTTCTCATACACCCTCTCTCTCTCTGCGCCAGTTGGTCTCGATTTTGTTGTTTATTTGATTTCTTTATGAGCCTATAAATACATACCAGAGGCAAGAGGAAAGGGGTAGCTTTTTCTTTAGTTTTATCTTAGAATTCTTGTAATTTTTCTTTTCATTCTTGAGCTCTTGCCCCTTTGTCTTGACCTTGCAACTTTTCATTTTGAACTTGCAAGCTTAAGGCTTAGGTTCTTGACTTCAAGATCTCTTGTAACAAGTTGTTCTTCAATAAGAGTTCTTATTTTTATTACATGTCTTGTTCCATTTTACATGATTTCAATTGTGAAATTCTTGCTTTGCTTTGATATTGCAACCTCTTAAGTGAGCTTGCAACCTTAAAGCTTGGTATTTGGATTTCACATGTTGCCGGGGATCGAACACTTGGAGATAACACGCTTGAACTCATCGGTTCTCTTTTCATCTTTATTTCATTGCATGTTTTTATGTATCTTCTCTTTTCTTTCTTTTTAATTTGTAAATATGTGTGAGTAATCTTTTCACTTGTTAAGGGTGTAATATGTTAGATCATATTCGAAGATTTTCTTTGTCCAAACTTTAAAACCTAAAACTTGCCTATTGAAACTCCGTGCAAATCACCCGCAACTCCGCTCACTAGGCATCCTATCCTACCACGATAGTGATGATTCCTAATCATGACCGGATTGCCCGTGGTTTGCCGAAGGCTAAAATCAAGAGATAACAACGGAAGGACAAAAGATAAGGAAAACGGATTTAGCGAAATGCCGCAACTACCGTATTTCAAGTTCCCTAATCCGCGTTGTTACCTATTGTTTTAGTTTCAATACCAAGTTGGGGCTATAAGGAATTGGCAAACATCACCTTCATACAATCTAACTTATTACTACCCTTAACAAGTCCTTTTTATTCATATCTTTGTTATGACAATTAGTTAACCAACAAATCAAAACACGGTATTAACTCATTAAAACAAGCTATAAAAAGCTTACCATCTCCCTGCGAATGACCCGTATTCATCGCGGCTCGCTACAAGCGACACCGTTTTGATTGCGGTAATTTCAAGACTCTTTTTAAACACGACACGGTTAGAACGTGACAATCATATCCATACGTACATGACTCCGGTCGATATCTCCGCGATCACCGACGAGTCCAATACTGTCACCGGTAGGTAGGATTCCCCCACCAACTCATCGCCATCATCTGCGATCTTCTTGCCCCGGGATACCTCCGAGCCCCACCATGTACCTGCACACGGCCCACTCCACTCCTCGCATGGGGTATATATCAGAAATCTCATGGTGGATACTGAAATATCATATCAAGAGAAACCGGGTTTTTCAAATAATGCATAATTTCATGAAACCCCCGCGGTCCTCAAATCCAGAAAACATCAAGAAATCAATAAATATAATTGCATAGATCATTATATATGTGTACATATATAACAGCGTCCCATACCACTGATATATATACATAGGAGTAAAACATCATATGAATATAATATATGCAACATGAAACAGTGATATGGGCATATAAAGGAAAAACCGCTATTTAACAGCAACAAGTTATTAAATACATCATGTGGTTCCTAATATCCAAAAATCCAACGCAACATCATATAAAGGTGTACGTGTAACTATAACAAGGTATATTGGTGTACATGTAGTATGTATGTAAGATATACATGTAGCTATATATAGGCATATGTGTAGCTAGCATGTAGGTATAGCAAGGCATATGTGTAAACATGTAGGTATACGGGTATGCTATATGTCATATGCGCAAAGGACATGAATAAATATCTAAATGTCACTAACCATACCATATCACCTAGGTATGTGTGTTGTGCGTGTCATGGCAATTATCGACGGTGTGTGTGGCATACAATCAGTGCTCGTGCGACATGAACCGTCAATAATAGTGCAGTGTCCAAAGGGTACAAGTCTAAGCACAACAAGTAATGATATGAAATGAGTTCATGCACAATCTCTATATATGCAAATAAACATGTGGCTAATGTCATATCATATCTAGCCCAGACGCATAACGCCATGCGGGCGATTCCCCTGTAGATATTAAATCTACTCACTGATGATCCTGGGGCTAAGTAAAGCCAACCACTCGCTTTCCCTTCTTCGCAGCGCCCGAAGTCCTCACCTGCGACCCTAAGATCATAAAACAATATAACAAGTGTATATTAGCAATCAACCAATAACACGTACAAACTACGCTTGACCGACGCACCAACTCCAAACATACTCTCAAGTGTTCGTCTAGTGGCTAACGTGCGTAGCGAAACTACGAAACCAACTAAAGAGCAAAAGCTACACACAGACACGTAACGCAAGGATAACGCCCACAAGATAAACACACTGTGCACTCACTGCACAAAACGCGCACGATATCGGCACAACCCTGGCTAGGAACGCAAACTACACAACCACCAAGCCTAGACCCCGATCATACCGATCACGCATTCACAACACAATATAAAACGTGGAATCTAATATATATAACATCGCAACGTCAAAAGAAACCCACGCCTAAACTTTATCGAAATCTAGTAAGCAACATTAATCAATTTAGCCCAAATGTACAAGTTTAACCCAAACTAGTAATTACAATCATCACAATATAGCTTGATTAAACCAGTCAAACCTTTACTACAATTTTAATCTCACTAAAATAGGATTTAGTAAAAGTTTAGTTTGCACTTAAGCTAATTAGACAATTAGGAAAAATATCATTTAACAAACTTGCACTAGGTTAAATATCAACAAAGTCTAAACTTCACACTAATCATAACCACTAACAAAACCCTAACTTGATTAACAAAACCTTTTTCTAGAAATTCTAAACATGCAAATACAAGCTTTAATTAAACATCTAATAATTTGATTAAGGTACTAAAACAAGAACTAAGCATTAGGGTTAGGATTTATACCTCCACAAGAACACAAATTATCAACTAGAAATCCGAATTTTGCCTCCAAAATGCTAACTTAAAAGAATATCCAAGCTTGATTAGTGAGGAAGAATATTGGTTATTGATTTGTTTATGAGTTTGTAGGATTATTTGATGAATTTTGATGATTTATTTGAGCTTTAATGAGTTGAAATGGGGTGAAGAACAAAGTGGGGCAGCAAGGGGTGAGGTCGGCCAAGTCTTGGGAAAAATGGAATTGTGTGGAAGTTTCAAGCTAAAAACAATTATAAAAGATTAATAAAACAAAAACGTTTATGCCACCTCTTAATCTTTTCATTAATAATTCATTTTAATTTACAAAATCAACAAATATCTAGATATTTTGGATGGATGGATTAAACTTAAATCTAGTGATTAGATTAGCATAGATTAACCTTAGTAGTAATTAACCCAAACCAAAATTGTAATTACCACTAATTTAAGTGCATAATTAACAACTTAAAATAATATTTTAATTAAGGAAAATTATTAAAATGCACAAAATTTACAAGTGGTTCACAAAAACCCGCAAACTATAAATTTCCTAACTAAACTAGGTGCAGTGAATTTTATACTACAAAATGATCGCTTCTAGGTTATAACGGAAAACACCGACTATATTACCCTAAAAATGGAAAATCGCCTAAACGATTTCCAAAACGTTACACGAACACTCTGATTGAACACTGCACAACTACCAATGAGTATTATGTTGCACGAGCACGTATGCACATGTTACACTACACCTCATTGGTACCGCCATGTCATTGTAGGACCGTTATACTAGGTAATGCGTATGTAGATATTGATATGACTTAGCTATTACACTTATAGAACACTAGTACAAATACTATTGATTGCTATGCTGCACGAGTACAGACACATATGCCACACTACACATCATTAGTATTGCTATGACACAGTAGGATTGTCACGTTTATTACTTTTATGATTTTATTTACATGCTTTACATGTATCACATGTTAATTATTGCGAATACCAATACTATGGATATTCATATTTGATTCGTATGAGTTTTCTGGATGTTTTACTTTTGATGATATATATCAGTGGTATGGGACACTGTTATATATGTATATATATAATATATCATCAGAATGATCAATGCAAGTATTCTTATTTGATATTTCTGGATATGATGAGTTGACGTCCACCATGAGCTTGATGTTTTTTGATTGTCTTTATTCTGGACCGTGTGGGGGAGATATACGGTTACGGACTTGCTACTTATCCGGACTGAGTGGGGGAGTATACAGTCGGATGCATGGTGGACCCGGTCGAGACCGAAGGGCAGGATAGCCACATTAGAGATGGGGAGCCTAGCGAGAATACTCGATACAGGAGACAGAGATAAGCATGGCAGATATCCTGGGGATACTGACCGGGGCTCGATTTGGGCACGGCGGATATCCAGGGGATACCGACCGGGGCCAGGGATATCGGGTGGCGATCATCTGTTCAGATGGTGTCGACGATATCTGCATTTGCATGTCGGTGACGGACACGAGAGATTTGAGGATTTGCGTGTCGGTGTTGGACACGGAGGATTTCTGATTTCGGGTGTCAATGCTGGACATCCAGATATGTTGCTATCATATGAGTTATACAGTTATGTTATGAGTTATTGTAGCCGACCAGGACTGATCCGGGGGACGGTACCTGAATAACCTTTTTACCGATTGTTGCATATAAAAAGGATTTCAAAATCGAGCTATAGCCTCATTATTTGACGTGTCTGCTATGACACTGGGATCTTTTAAATTGTAGACATCTTAACACTCTTCACTAAAACAGCAAGACGTATATCTTAAATAAGATACCTATTATATTTCATAATATCACGTCATCTTTTATGCCATGACATATGTATTCCGCGGCTATTTTAAAGAAGAGGTTTTACATATATATTTTCATCTATTTATGGGCTTATGCCTAGATACAGGTTAGTTGCATGATATATTCTATTTTGAGTTCATGTGATAGATAGAGTTGCATTTACGATACATATGCATATCATATATCATATTAGTACAGGATATGATAGTACTATACTTATGACCTAGGTATCGTTGTGCATTTCGATTTCTACCTTGTGATGTAATTTTATTCACTGAGTTGGCAACTCACCCCAGTTGTGCTACAGTTTATTGCAGGTTTTACCGCTTGGGTTATCAGCGGCTTGGGGCACACATTCCTTTCGGTGATTGCTTTGGTAGGTGGGTTACTGTTGTATCGTACTCATACTTGTATATTCATATCTTCTTGTATTTAGTAAAACTCCATCAACTTAGAAATGGTATATTGTGGACTTAGAAGCGAGACTTAGAGTTTGTGTGTTGTGGTTGTCGCACTCTTGGAGTCGACTTTTCATATTGTTGATGTTGTTTCTCATTTCTTTCCTTCGCCTTTGAGCGTCGTATATTGTTTGTTTGGTTGCTCTGCCTATTGGGCGTGGAAGCTAGCTCCCGTGGGGATGCTATTGATTTTGTTATGTATGTATCAGGTTTAATGCAAAATTTACAAAGGAGGTGTTGTCGAATTTTAAAACGTCATAGATGCTTTTCAAACATACTTAGTTAAACTCAAATGGTTATTTTAAAATATTTCCATCTAATGACTATTTCAAACTTCACCTCCAATGTTTTCCAAAAAAAGGGTTTAGATTCCGGGCTTCGGCTTACTTGAACCGCGTCGACGTCTTTAGATGTCACGTGATTTAAGTGCCGGTCACGTGCCACATTCGGGTCGTGACAAAGTTGGTATCAGAGCATTTGGTTTAAGCTTTGTTCGAGTCTAGGTTTGACTATATGGTATTTAGGCATACACTTTTGTTACCTAGGCTTGACTTTATAGGACTTAGGCTTGACTTTGGGGGCCTTATACCCGAACTTTCGTTATATAGGATGACCTTGGTTGATGGAGTAGGTACTAAATAAAGTAACATACCGTACATATATTCCGCAGCATATTTACGATATGATACTCCGCCTAAGTTACCTTAGGATTTATATCTTGAGATCTTCCTTCTATTCGTTCCGTTGATCTATCCTCGTCGATACATGTTGTTCGATCCGGTCGCCATGTTTACATAAGCTGAGAGGGTTGCGATTAGAGATACGGTCAGGGTAGACTTGTCTGAGACAAGGACTGATAAGGGTGACATTTTGGTGATATAGAGACATGTCGTTTATTCATATTCGATCGGGTTCAAATGTAGAAGCGAGTTTCTTCAGGATCCGCACCAGACGGTCGAGTCATTGCAGGAGATCAGCCGGACTTGAGGCGTGATGCTTTTCCCTCTCCGAAGATCGTGGTATTGTGTACTGTTCAGACAGCGGTACCAAACATTGCTGAGGTTATCGAGGTGTTGCTTCCAGAATGCAAGAAGTTGACAGTCGCCGATGTTTACAAGTGTAGATGAATCAAAGGATTCGTAGTCATTCAGATGAGAGATGATTAGGATTTTTAATCCATTGTGGTGCTCCGATGCAAGGCTGGTAAAGTTGATTAGCTTCTTTCGATGGGTCTTGCTCAGACCTAGTGCAAGTCGCTCGAGAAAGAGATCGTGTAGTCAGTTTTCCTTCGACAAATTGGGACGAGTTTTCGAAGGTGAGATTTGCCAGATTCTTTTACAGAGTATTAGAGATGCCGGGTTCGTGTTTTTGAGTTTTGTAAGACTCCGAGCTTGGTCATAACCGAGTATGACTTGCAATTGGCATGGTTATCGTGATACGCTCCTTAATTGATTGATATTGGAGAGTAATGGGACAATAGATTGGTGCAAAGTTTCAGTGGACAGTTGTTCTTCACTGTCAATATTGAAGATTTGATGCAAATACAGAGGCGCGTATGACTACACCTCCAGAGGAAAATTTTAAGGAAATGACGGTTGTTACGAAAGAGAAGGTGGATTCAGTAATGAGTGCTAGTTCCGGACAGGATGGATAGATGAGATCAGAAGGAGACTTGAAGGGTTCTTTCTAGAAATTTATAATAAGTAAGATTTGACCCAGGATCAGTCGTTGGCGCACACCCAGAGTTTAGAGATATCCGTCATCAACATGTTGCGTTGCGAGAGACTGGACTACTAGCCAAGGAGATGTGGTAAGAGGTATCAGCAGTAGGACTGATTGTGTCGTTATTCCTCACCAGACGATTTAATAAAGAGGCCATGGCGTTAGAGATCCGCAGGAAGAACCAGAATTCATAGACAGAGAACGCTAGACCGTGGCAGAAGGCAAGTAGCAATCCTTGCTATGTCAATTCCTGGTGTATAGACAACTTTCGATATTGAGGAAGATATACTTCGATGTCATTTGTTTTCGATTTACGTTTTTATGATTCGAATATTTCTTTTTCAAACGTTGAAAAGGGGACAACTCAACGTCCGTTATTTTGACATATGTATTTTGAGGATTTGAGGGTCACACAATATTTTGTGCACATCAGGTGCACTTGATGAGATTTCCGTGCACAGTGATTGCACTTTTATTTATGTTTTGTGCACACCAGGTGCACTTGTTTGAGATTTCCGTACGAGGTGACTGCACTCGATTGGAGTGTTGTGTACACCGGATGCACTAAACTGATATTTTCCGTGCACATCAGATGCACATGATTAAGAGATTTTATATATATACTCTAGGTAGACTTGGTATAATTTTGTACACACCAGTTGCACATTTTGATGTTTGTGCACCCTGATACACTTGAGATTTGTTTTGTGCACCCCGATGCACTTGAGACTTGTTTTGTGCACTCTAATCTACTGGATATTGATCTTGTGCATTCTAGATGCACTCGATAATTGCTCCCTGCACATTTGATGCAGTGGATATTGTTTTTGTGCACACTTATTGCACTTGACGCCATTTTTGTTTTCGTGCACACTGTGACATGTGATTTGAGACTTGCATGCAAACCCGTTAGGGTTGATTTTGTTTCCATGATTTGCACTTGAGAGAATATCTTATAGATTTTGATTTATATATTTTCTCTTGGTCGTGTGCTATGGATATTGCACTATGACTATAGCATTGATTGTGTACTTGATATACACAACAGTTTTCGTATTTGGTATTCTGCACCATCACTGGAGTAATTCTTATAGCAACCGCTAGAGTTACCGTTATATGAATTTATATCTTTTTGAGTTTTCACGCACACTGTTACGTTATATTGTGTTTTAACTCGTATGGGACTTTCGTGTTCCATTATATTGAGCGGACGATGTATTTTAAAATTTTGGACCCCGACAAAATGTTTTGAAAAGAGTTAATTTATTGAGAAAAAATGTTTTATGATGGAGGTTAAATTTAAATTCGGGGACCGAATTTCTTTAAGGAGGAGAGATTGTAACATTTTGGAAAATTATAAATATTTATTTATAATTTTAAATATAAAAATAATGAATTTAATGAGTTTATAAAACTGGTATCACATACAACTTTTAGTATCGGAATTATATCCGTAAAATGCAATTATATTGGTAAATATGAAGAAAATGTGTGATATCATATGAATGATATTTTGATTGTTCTAAACATGACATGAGATGTTATTATAAGATAATGGTATTTAAGTGTTATAAAAGTATTGTGTTTCTTTTTAAAACATGGATTTAGATTTTGTGACATGAAGGGTTTAATTAAGGGAAAAAGAGTTTTCTTTAATTATTGCATTCTTTTAAATCATGGATGGTATATGTTAGTTAGCTTAAACCCTCACCCTCAACACACCCTCACCATGCTCAACTCCCTCCATCTCCTCCTTCACATTTTTACACCTCCTCCTTCCACCATGCCAACTCCACCTTATAACCCTCCACCTCATGCTCTCTCTACACAACACAACACATATGAATTTCTTAGACTTTCTCAAACTGAACACAACTAGTTCTCTAACTCCAACAAAAATATTCTTAGTGTACATCAATTTTAATGAAGAAAATTTTTAATCCCTTCATCAATTTTGTTCACACCATCAACCTAGAACCTCTACAAACCTTTGATACTTCCACAAACACTTCTTGAGCTGAAGTTCCTTTGTACATCATCCTAATAGGTATATCTCTGTTTCCTTTCAAATTAAATTCTGTTTGATATCTGTTTTTATATGCAGTATAGGAAAATTGTTAGTTTAGTGATATTTAGCCTAGTAAATTTGAATATGGAGCTATTAGGTTATACCAATAGAAAAACTAATAAGGCGGTAGTATGCTGAGACCACAAAGAGACTTCACTTAAAGCCCAAGCCCCAAAATCCTCACTTGACCCGGCGACATTCATAAATTTTCCAGCGCCGCCGGGCCCCCTAAGTTATTTTTTGTTGGGTTTTTCTCTGTAGGTGTATTTGTGTATTTTATGATCAACGGTATTGTTTGAATTGTCTCAATATTCATATAGTGAAATCTAAGAATATTTTAGTAAGGGTTTTATCAAATTTCCGACATTTCGATACGGTTTTTCGTATTTCTGTAACGTTACTAAAACGTTGACGTTCGTACGTTAAAGTTCAGCGGCATTTGTTCATTTTTGGGGTAAGTGACTTGTAGGTTCTAACCTACGGGTGCATATCTCGTTGTTTTGGGTTTTGATACGATATTTACTCGAGGTGATTTAATTACAATTTTAGGTACGGTCGCGAAGGTTTCCGAGATGGAGTTGACGGACATAGCAATCGTGGAATCAACGAGCTCGACAAGTTGGTGAGTAGATTTACATCTATGGAGGAAGTCGGGTGGATGGCGTATAGCACCCCCGCAACCTTATAAATATGATAGTATGAGATATAGTTAGTTTTAGTAGTTTTTTAAGATAATGTTATTGAAGTTATGTTGCATTTAGTATATATATTCATGTGCATATAGTTTATTCATGATTTGGTGGATTGGTACGAAGGATTATACCATACTTGAGAGGATTTGGAGTATTATGATGATGTGGATACGGTACGAGGAACCATACCGTACTTGTGATGACGAAATTAGGATGCCAAATAACGGCCAAGTTTTCTTTAGCCTCGTAACGTAATATTTTATTTCATGTTAGGATGTAATACTTGAATGAGCTATACTCTTTTAAAAACTAACGATTCGTTTCCCTTTTTATTGATAAGTGAAAAGGATGCGATGCCAATTTCCAAAACGAATATCCATTTTCAAACCAAGGCAGCTTCCTTATTTCAAAACCAACGTTTCGTTTCATTTTCAAAGATAATGGTATAGCTCATAACTAGTAGTTACATTTATTAATTACGCTTAGATTTACTTTACATGTTCGCGTTATAATTATCGATGTTATACGTTTCCGTGATACGAACACTCTGATTGAACACTGCACAACTACCAATGAGTATTATGTTGCACGAGCACGTATGCACATGTTACACTACACCTCATTGGTACCGCCATGTCATTGTAGGACCGTTATACTAGGTAATGCGTATGTAGATATTGATATGACTTAGCTATTACACTTATAGAACACTAGTACAAATACTATTGATTGCTATGCTGCACGAGTACAGACACATATGCCATACTACACATCATTAGTATTCCTATGACACGGTAGGATTGTCACATTTATTACTTTTATGATTTTATTTACATGCTTTACCTGTATCACATGTTAATTATTGCGAATACCAATACTATGGGTATTCATATTTGATTCGTATGAGTTTTCTGGATGTTTTACTTTTGATGATATATATCAGTGGTATGGGACACTGTTATATATGTATATATATAATATATCATCAGAATGATCTATGCAAGTATTCTTATTTGATATTTCTGGATATGATGAGTTGACGTCCACCATGAGCTTAATGTTTTCTGATTGTCTTTATTCCGGACCAAGTGGGGGGATATACGGTTACGGACTTACTACTTATCCGGACTGAGTGGGGGAGTATACAGTCGGATACATGGTGGACCCGGTCGAGATCGAAGGGCAGGATAGCCACATTAGAGACGGGGAGCCTAGCGAGAATACTCGATACAGGAGATAGAGATAAGCACGGCAGATATCCTGGGGATACTGACCGGGGCTCGATTTGGGCACGGCGGATATCCAGGGGATACCGACCGGGGCCAGGGATATCGGGTGGCGATCATCTGTTGAGATGGTGTCGACAATATCTGCATTTGCGTGTCGATGATGGAAACGAGAGATTTGAGGATTTGCGTGTCGGTGTTGGACACGGGGGATTTCTGATTTCGAGTGTCGATGCTGGACATCCAGAGGTTGATATGTTGCTATCATATGAGGTATACAGTTATGTTATGAGTTATTGTAGCCGACCAGGACTGATCCGGGGGACAGTACCTGAATAACTTTTTTACCGATTGTTGTATATAAAAAGGATTTCAAAATCGAGCTATAGCCTCATTATTTGACGTGTCTGCTATGACACTGGGATCTTTTAAATTGTAACCTCTTAACACTCTTCACTAAAACAGTAAGACGTATATCTTAAATAAGATACCTATTATATTTCATAATATCACGTCTGCTTTTATGCCGTGACATATGTATTCCGCGGCAATTTTAAAGAAGAGGTTTTACATATATATTTTCGGCTACTTATCGGCTTATACCTAGATACAGGTTAGTTGCATGATATATTCTATTTTGAGTTCATGTGATAGATAGAGTTTCATTTACGATACATATGCATATCATATATCATATTAGTACAGGATATGATAGTATTATACTTATGACCTAGGTATCGTTGTGCATTTTGATTTCTACCTTGTGATGTACTTTTATTCACTGAGTTGGCAACTCACCCCCGCTGTGCTACAGTTTATTACACGTTTTACCGCTTGGATTATCAGCGGCTTGGGGCACACATTCCTTTCGGTGATTTCTTTGGATGGGTTACTGTTGTATCGTACTCACACTTGTATATTCATATCTTCTTGTATCTAGTAAAACTCCATCAACTTAGAAATGGTATATTGTGGACTTAGAAGCGAGACTTAGAGTTTGTGTGTTTTGGTAGTCTCACTCTTGGAGTCGACTTTTCATATTGTTGATGTTGTTTCTCTTTTCTTTCCTTCGCCTTTGAGCGTCGTATATTGTTTGTTTGGTTGCTCCACCAATTGGGCGTGGAAGCTAGGTCCCGTGGGGATGCTATTGATTTTGTTATGTGTGTATCAGGTTTTATGCAAAAGTTACAAAGGAGGTGATGTCGAATTTTAAAACGTCATAGATGCTTTTCAAACATATTTAGTTAAACTCAAATGGTTAATTTAAAATATTTCCATCTGATGACTATTTCAAACTTCACCTCCAATATTTTCAAAAAAAATGGTTTAGATTCCGGGCTTCGGCTTACTTGAACCGCGTCGACGTCTTTAGATGTCACGTGATTTAAGTGCCGGTCATGTGCCACAATCGGGTCATGACAGTAGCATACTACCATTTCGAGCAAGACTGTTATTATAACCGTGAATATCCCAAGCTTCCAATATTTAATATATAATTCAGTATTATACAATAATGGCCTGTAGGGCATATCTCACTAACAGGAGGTTCCCAACAGCCAACAATTCCATCGCCCTAAACACGGCGATAATGGGCCGAGACATCCCTAAACTAGCGCGTTCCCCCAAATATGGGAATGTTGGACCGAAATGTCCTTAAACTAATATTCGTCTCAAACATGGCGATAATGGACCGCGATATCAAATAATATGTTTTGCCCTGCGGATTGTCACCATATTGACTACCGTATACTATCCATATATAGGTTATTCATATATGATCTAATGATCATTTGAGCCCATATGCTCATTTGTTCATAAGTTGATCTTAGTCTCAAATATGACTAACGATCCTTAGATCAAACCCAAATTTCATATGAACCGATGGATCTCACAAATATGAGAAATGCATCCTAAAGTTCATTCCCGTTGCCAAATCAAGCTACCAACGTGGACCCCGTCAAGAAAATGCTTGACCCAAGTCATGAAAATATATGTACAGATTTAGACTAATCTGTACCTTACGGGCGACGACATAAATTAGTCTCCGTATACAATCCATGGGCAGCCATAATAAACAAACATAACACGACACGAAGTGAACTACTAGAGAAAGAGAAAGTGTTATTGCAACGTGATAACATAATTAACTGCAGGGGCTTACGTCTATAGGGAAGAGCGTCTCCACAATCAAAAAACCCTCACAAATGAGGGAGAATCCGATGAAGTCTGCTACATCGGTCGCATCTATCCAAACCTCCGATATACGGTGCCATAAATGAACTTGGTATCTTCGGAGAGGTGTGTGGATATGTCCAAATAGTATTTGCCCCCAAATTCAGGCTAGACGTCTCAACATCTCAGTCCAGTTTTCGGCGGTAAACATGTGCGTTAATTAGCTCACTAATTTTCTTCTCTTTTTCTTTTTTATCCTCACTTGATGAAAACTCAAGAGAGATGATGAAGATAGTGAGAATGAAATGATAATTCCATATATACAAAAGAAGAAGCGATGCTTATCTTTTATATAAAATAAGAATGAGTCACAAAATCTACACACATCTTTTGTGCATGACTCATTCTCTTCTTTTCCAAAAAAAATAAAGAAACAAATGAATAATCATCTCACTTTCCTTGTGCATCCTATACACACTACTATCATGTATAAGCTAACATCGTTTGTGCATCTCATACACACAACTCACATATATAAGCTAATATGATACTTATATTTATATCAAATATAAATATATATAAAGAGAAAAAATAATTAAGTGAACATAATATTAGTTTAATATATATCTATATCATATATATAAATATATATATATATATAATTTCTAAATCAATACTTGATTTAATAATCCGGTTATATCATATATGAACCGGCTAATATCATTAAACACATGATTAAAATACGTGTATCCAATACACGTGCTTAATCGAACTCTTGCACGCATCACTATACGTGCCCTATATCGTTTCGCTTGTGCTGGGAAACCTCTGTATGGGACTTTAAAGACTCGATAATACGTTGTCAATAGGTTAGGATCATATCCATAGCCTACAAGCACGTCAGCGGTACTAACTGCACGTAACGGCTATCCAGGTATTGATCGAAAGAAGGTCAACGAGCAAACTCATTTGAACCCTACAAAGTCTATCAGTGACATCATCGTACAGTCCGGTCTTTTCGTCTAAGAGTATCGCATATCGGGTCTAAGGTTTGGAATCTTTCATACCCTAATAACTCGATAAGTCTTGCGACAGAAGACTCATAACCAAATGGAGATACAATTGATAACACTTATCAGTTTATCTCCACTGCGGTGGCTACTGACTTGTGGTTGTAGTTATGTCCTGCACAGCGCGACATCAACTCCCTATACTGGGAGAGATGAATCCTCTCAACTGCTCACTTCCTCCACATGCTTCAGGACTATACCCAACAGCAACCTGTTTGCACGACTCCTTTGAGCCGTGGTAGGGTAGAAGTTTAAGTATAGTGGGAACACACATTAGACGCTATGGCGATCTCAAGTCTTAGAGACTGCCATGTACTCATGTCACCAGAGAACTGCTACCTAACATTGGTATATTATCAACTAGGGGTTTTCGGTGAGTCCATCCAGTGTATCTCATCCAATGAGCATCTGTATACAATCATCGATGTCAAACACCAATAGTTGCAGGATCAGCTATCGCCCTCCAACCGGGTCAGGAAACGTACACACTAGTCTAAATTAGAGTACCGATACCCGGTCTCGATACTCCTACGACTAGGAATATTTAAGGATGTGCTTATCGACTACTCAGGCCCAACTAGTATGATCTCCATCATCATCCTGGTAGTCAAGCAAAATCCCAAGGGTTTTATTTCATATCTAAACGATACACGATAATGAATAAACACATCACATGAAAGATAAAGACAAACCAAATAGTATACTATCATCTCAAATAAGATTGTTCTCTCATATATGTCCTCCTTCAATTATGATAATTGCCTTGAGGGCACCTGTATCCAACAATGGGTTTTTTTGTTTTATTTTTTTGTCTGATTTTGTGTGTGTGTGTGTGTGTTAGTTTGGTAAAATATAATACTATAAAAGATATTGTAAAACCCTATCAACATGTTACTAGAATCTCAAAGATAGACTCAGGGGATTATCAAACAACTAATTTATATACATATTATTTAAGATGCAATAGATTTACAAGCAATAGATAATTATCAATCAAATATCATACAATCTTTAAATAAGATAATAGTACATTAGCAAACAGTTGTTAGATACTAATTATTTTTAATCGCCAACTTGTATAACCATAATGTATGCCTACAAAAATATATTCCAGTTTTAAATATTGTATATATATTATTTGAGATTCATATTGATTTATATTCTATGGATAAATATCAATAAAAATATACTGTATCTAAATATCAATCGATAACGGATTTCACACAAGCGGGTCAGATACAAACATAATAATCACGCATACTATCCAAACACCAATCATAACCCAAATAATAATAATTAAAAGAAACCCAATGTACTATTTAATATCATTAAATAACGTACGATCGTGTTATGGTGTTACAATATCACCCGGACGACTCTCAACATACCCCCGTCGGTGATCGAGCACCCGTCTTCTTGACTCCTGCATCTGGATCCGCGTCGGCTTCGAGTTCATTCAGGCGTATGAGCCGAGCAAAAACCCTAACCGATATCCAGGCAAGGAGAACGATGATGCGGAGGCTAGTACAATTAGGCAAGGAGATACTGGATGTAAGTTTAATTGATAATCTTTATTTTCAATGCAACTTTCATATAGTTATCGTGTATATCCTTTTCTAATACTTATATATTTATAACACTGTAGAAGTTGCTCGATTTCAGCGACTATCTTGATGCCCTCCCCTCTAATGGCGACAGCGCCCCACCGTGAGCTCATGAAGACGAGGGATCGAGGAAGGTATGAGTCTTGCCAAGAGAAAGAAAACATTAAATACGTTTATTGAAGATAGAGATGTTTGTAATCTGCATATTCAGTAAACGTATTTATCACTTTCTCTCTCACAGCAAGACTCATACTTCCTCGATCCCGCATCTTCTCGTCATTTTTTGTAGCCTCAGAATTGGTTTTCTGTTATTTAGTAGCTGTAATTGAACTAACGGTTTGTATAAATTTGAATTGTATTGAATGAATTTTAGTCTTTCGTATATTTGATTATATATTTTGTCGTGGATTGAAATAGAATTGGTGAAATGGATTTGGAACTGCTTTGTACAGCTTATATAGAATATATTTTTTGTATCGAATATTTTCGACAAAGATATTGCAGGCCATACATTTTTTTTCTCTGTTTCCACTTTATTCCTTCGGGCCATACCCAACGGAATAAATAATGAGCCGACGGTATAAGCTGTCGAACCTGGGAAAAAATGAGTTAACTTCTGTCATGCCCCACTTCCCGAAAATACGGAATACGAGGGGTGACTAGGCCAGCCATGCTCCTACGGTCAGGGAATAATCCCGCCGTAGTCACACTTCGGCTTCTAGCATTACATGGTAGTCAGTAAATAGTACCAGAGTATAGGAAAATCACAGTTCACAACTTTATTACATTGCAATATAAAGAATTCGAAATATACTTATTTTGCAGAATAAAACTAACCAATGAAATACAAAGTGCTGAAAGAAAAAGAGATGGAACTGATGAAGCAGTCTAGACCTCAGCGATCTCGAATGGCAGGTCCTACTCCTGGGCTGGATCCACTTCGTCCTCTGAGCATACACACTCAGGTCGTCAGGGCGACACATATAGCAATACATATATATAATGGGTATGCAATATTATTAAACATGAGAAGTGCAACAAAATGCAGAACATGAGTATGGTAACATCAACTCAATATGAATAGTGCAATATATGTATCATGTCAATAAACTAGGCAGTGTGTATGTCACTATTTATCGGTCACTAAGTCGATGAAATCAAATGGTGGAAATGATGCTCGTGTTTAACAAGGGTTTCGTGCATGTCCGAGACTACGGTCCGCTGTGCCCGGGATATAACCCTGTCAGCCGTGCCGCTAGGCCCACGACCTAATGTATGTATGTATGTATGTGTGTGTGTGTGTCACTAATAGTGAATGATCATCCTCTAAATCACTGTACCTCGCTAAATACGAGTTCAATTCCACCTTGATTTCCCCATTCTCAAGGTTATAGTATGAATTTAGGTATTCGATGGGTTGTAACAAATACGTATCACGTTCAGTTTCAATCACGTTTCCACTTCTCAATATCACTTTCGTATTTACCACAACCCAATCACTAATGTTGGGTTTGCCTAGCACCTCATGAAGAGTTTGGAAGCATCACATGTACCAAAGGTAGAGTCTTTAGGGTGCTAAGTTAACATACAAAGGATCGTACCTAGAAAATTAGGGTTTCTAAAACTTGCATATCATCATATGAAAGAAAAGCTAGGGTTTGGAGAGTACAACCTTTGTAGCTCCCTACGCTGGACTCCTTGGCTACTTGGGGTTTGGAAAAGCTCCACTTGAACTCCTCTAGGTCACCGATGATCCACCCGGAGTCCGCTTTGTCCAAGCTAGCAACTTCGCAAGATCAAGAATGAAAATCGAAGCTAACACTCTAAACAAGTGGGCTAGACTTGTGTAGAATGGTGTTGTGGTGGCTTTTCTCACTTTAAAATCCTATCTTGATGAATATTTTGCTCACTTGAAAATTCTAGAGAGCAAGAGCTCATGGTTGAAGAAGATGATGGATATTTTTCAAGAAGAGAAGAATAATTCTTAAGAGAAAAAGAAAAACACAAGAATATATATTTTTCTTTTCTTCATCTCAAACCATGGTTATCTCTTTATGGATATTTAATTTTACTTTAGTTAAACACAAGAG